>JASFAT010002118.1:0-718146 GCA_031353405.1 Baronia brevicornis
GGCGTTACTTTGCGGAAATCCATCACTATATGGACAGTCAAAAGTTTGTCAAAAGATCCGCGACAAGCAAAACAATAACAGAAAATTAATAATGTGTGTTTTTCTGTTGGATTAAGTGGATTTATTTGGAACTTAAATCAAAACCTTACCGAAAATCGGCCATCAATTCTCCACCCACCAACCACTACTGTGTGTTTGGTGTTGTGTATAGTGCCAGTTACATTCAGTACAGCCAAAAAGGTTTGATTACTAATTATACATTCAAAATACGAAAATACTTTTGCCCCGACCTATTATACAAATGCTATTTCTACGTTTTGAGTATAGCTAATATTAAAAAATATGATACATATCTTCATGTTCATTGTTCAAATGCTCATTTCTTTCGTACATTACAAACAATATTTCCTTTGTTGCAGTTGCACATCCCGATACGCCGGCGAGTTCTGCCAGCATCTCAACCCATGCCACAGCGAGTCGGGCTCCAGATGTCAAAACGGTGGCTCTTGTAGGGTGCGACTTGGCGCCGGTGGAGGTCCTCCGACCTTCGCCTGCGACTGTCCGCTCGGCTTTAGTGCATCGCTGTGCGAGATAAGAGTGCCCGCTGCTTGTGATTCCGCGCCTTGTTTGAATGGAGCGACCTGTCGACTGACGTCACTGCATACGTACGAGTGCGATTGTCCACCTGGATATACAGGTATATATGAAAGATTTCTGCTTATATTAACACTAACAATACCACCCTTCACGGCCTGATTCATTCCCACACAGAAATAAATCTCTGAAAGCATAAATTTATCCTGATGCGGGGATTAAACAAGCGACCATTCACTCCGTAGACGACAGCCCCGCCACTGACACAATTGGCCTTCGTGAAACATTCTTAAAGAATAAATATCAACATCTAAGCATACATTAGAATTCAATTCTATAAATAACAATGCTGCTTTTTCCACTGCTTTAAGTAATTAAAATATATCCAAAAAAATTCATGAAATGTAGAAAAATGTCAGTTGAACTATTAGCAGAGAATGAGCTGACGGATGTTATTCCTTAAAATTCTTCATAAGTTCTATTTGATGAACAATTGCACCAGGTGTTTCTAAGATACATGAATCAATAATGCACATTTATATCCTTTATCATGATAATTGCATTGTTCATACTTATCTACCGGATTCTGCAATTGCAAATGGCTTTGTCAGAGTATTAATATTATATAATAAATATATAACGTTAATGTTGATTTGTGTTTGCGAATGCATCATGATAATACTAGTCCAAAAAAAATGTTAGACTAAAGCATTGAAAGTTGTCTAGTTGTTTATAGATCATAGTCAATTACCCATTTTTAATTGCTTCTTTATTGCACCGTCATAGAGTTCAAAATTTAGTTTTCACTCGTCTCTGACATTATCGTCTGTACGCCTAATTATAATATCAACCAAAATTGCGCCAACTGGTTTTATATTAGTGGGATGTGTAATTGAATGCTCAGCTTTCAATATTTGTTCCGGTGTCTAGGAATCGAGTTTCAATTTAACTTTCGTCAATTTTATATGTGAATGGTCTTTTACAGTTATAAGTACTTTTTTAAATGTTACTTTTTATCTGTGTTGCCATTATTTATGGAATCATTAACGGAAATTTCAAACCAAACACAATAAAGAATGCTTTATCGTTGTCTTATTCAGTTAGCTGAACAGATTCTTTCGATTCTCTTATGAATATTTATTGTATGACCAGTTTTCTTAATAGCTTTTCCAACATTATTTCCCTTAAAGTTTTGTTTTAAAGAAATGTTTATCACACATTCTATATACATACAAAATTTAGAATCTTATTTATGTAACGGCTACTTTTATCGGATTATTTAACTTTCAAATGAGTAGAAGCAGATTTTCTTCCCATGTTAAGTCAGTAACGCGGTAAGAGATACAAACATCTTGTATAAAGTGTGTTTACTGCTAATATATCTATGATAAATCTAGAAATTAAGTAGATGTAATTAACATTGTATTATTATTGTATCTTAAAGGCAAGTTTATACTTACAATAAAGTATATAAAAGAAATATGTTCCCTTTATTGATAACTAATATTACTAACAGTATAATAGGTTCGGAATTTCTTATCCAGTAATTTTAAAATTATACAGTAATGATGATGTCCGATAAAGTAGGCTTTGCTTTATTTTTTTACGGCATAGGAAGGCAAACGAGTAGGCGTATCACCTGATAAAAAGCATGAACACACACCCATAGACATCCGCAATGCCATAGACGATGGAGAAACATTGTATTTCTTTATATTTTTTTGCTATTAATGATATCATATCAAATTCAGATCTTAATCGTTTCCCATACTTTGGTACATTATCATCAGGTCTGTATTACAGAAAGCTGCTAGATATATAGGCCTCTTTCAAATTGGGACTGGATCTTGTAACGGTTACTCTGTTCACGGGGCCTAAGACAATTTTTGGTTACTTTATCAAGATATTTCGCGATCGTTCATCTTTTGCAAACTAGTCTGTTTATCAGTAGCATGCATAGCATACAGAAGATATTACAGATATAAGAACATTTAAATAACTTTTGCTACGTTGTTGGTGTTCGCAAATTGCATTTAAAAGTATGTTGAGCTTTGTTTCAAGTCGGAGAACTACAAAAAGAGAATTTGCGGAAAAAATAAAGCACCCACTGTTGCAATCTCTATGGCTCCGCAAGCACGGCGTGTCGTGAAGTAAAAATTTTAATTTCTTTCGCTTCCATGAACATTTTCATTCCCTTTTGGAAAGACGTCTTTACTTGTAACTTTTTGCTAGATGTTAGTGAGCAATTTTCAAGTTGCAATATAAAACCAATTTATAAAACTTGACAGTCACATACTTTTTTATAGCTCATAAATGTATCATGCTTATATATATTTTACTAACAAGGCAAGGTAAGGGGCTCCCCCTATTTGGAGTAAAGGGATTTTAATTTTGACCCACAATATTTGTACAAGGGGATTGGCGGGGTATCCAAACTCGAAATGACTTCTTCTAGGTATTACAAGTATTTATCCTGATCCGGGAAGCGAAAGTGGTAGCTTTACCACTTGAGCCAAGTAGGTCGTACGTGTTATTTGTGTGTAATTTTTAACTTTTTCGGTAGTGCCGTAACTTTAGTTAAATTATGAGTCTTCGTCGTCGTGGAAGCTTTATAGAAAGTCAAGCAATTTGAGTTTCCTGTTTTACGCCACAACGAAGCGTATAATTTTACAAATTCGACATGTGAATATGCTCGATTCGGATGTTATATCAAGTCATCTGTTTCACAAGCATTTTTATAGTCTAGACGAGTCGATCTAAATTTTCTGAAATCGCACACCAACGTGGATGGGAGAAACAACTTTACCCCTTTTTAAGCATGTTGCGTGCACTGAAGTGTGTAAGATTTGGCAGTGTTTAAGTTCATTTAAAGAAGAAGTGCAGGAAGATAAAATAAAAATTATAATTAATGAATTGCAGTCGAGTTTCGACCACTGGAACAGTTTCGACACTAGAGGTCATATGTTTTCAAAATGTGACACGGTAGGACTTCTCGCCATTATCTGATAAATTGCATATTTCTACTATAAGGTCTTGTGTTGGGAAGATTTTTGTAGTGTATAATCCGATAATATCCTTGACGTTTGTTAATTTATTTATATTTTCATCATCATCATCACAATAATGATTGATTATTTTATTGGTCTTGTTTAGTATGTTCACCATATTGTAAATTATCGTATAAGATGCTAGGTGACAGGTCCTCAAACATTTTGTGTTAAGAGACATGCCAGTTTTTGCGATTTTGGATAGATCTCTTGCTTACGTATTAAAATATACGAACTTTCTATGTAATGATTGTTTTAAATAAAGTTAAATATTGCACTTTAAAACTCATACTACGCTAGTAATTTGATATTTGTTTTTAACCAATGTTCTTCTTTTCTTTAATGGCAATCAGTTACAACTATCATACTAGTGTCAGTGTCAAGTAAAATGTGTTAACATCAAATCACTTGTTGTAATAAATCTAATGTACTTATGACGTTACATCTTGGTAAAATGTTGGCCATTTTACTAAAATCTTCTATGGACTTTTTCAGTCAACTTAAAAAGTCACTATACACGGCATCTATTTCATATCACTTCATGTATACGCCTTAATGGAACTACATTGTATAATAACACCACAATTAAAAATGTAACTGAAAATAAAAGATTATGAACATGAAATAAAAATACAACGTCACTGATGTAAGTTGACGGGAACAGTCTTTTATCAATGTTATAATTGTTTTTATTAACGTTTATGATCGTTTTATTTTTCGACAGTCACTTGTTTTATCCAGAGCTTTCTCCAATTATTTGTTTTTTTTTCTGTTCGTGTGGCGCCAAACTTGTATATAAATCAAATTGGTGGCCATAATTCCAATTCAGCTTGTTTCGGCCAATCAAACTGAATTCCACATGTCGTTTAGTGCGTGTCGATTAGTCAGCTAAGCATTCCAATTAAACTGTTGACGAATTCGGAATGTTGCGCGCATTGACGGCCGCCTCCACTCAATGCTTTCAAACGTTCATATTTTATTCAACTATTTTCAATACGCGTTGTGTCGTTATACAAATTGACTTATTTGAAGTCTTTATTACAGTGACAGCCATTCTTTGAATGGATATGAACCTTTAAGAATTACTATATAATAATATACTAATATATAATAATATACTAATATATTCTCAGTGGTAGAGTCACGATGCAGACGAATACTTTGTCAAGAAGTGTATATTATTTGTCTGTAGCATGAATGGGCCGGCTCGCCCGGGGAAGTACCACACTCCCGCAGAAAACCGGCGTCTGAGTGGTAGCTTAGCTACCGCGCTTCGTACGGTGAGCGGTCTGAGTTCCAGAGGCCCAAAACCCTTCCCGTCCCACTCCCCCTCCGATTCCCACTCCTACTCCCATAATTTCACTTTCCTTTAAGGTCGGCAACGCTTCCGCACTGCCTATGGTGTTGCGGATGTCAATGGGCGGCGTTGGTTGCTTTCCATCAGGTGACACGCCTGCTCGTTTGCCTTCCTATGCCATAAAAACTAAAAAAAACAACTATAGTAATATTAATGTGGTAAAGTCTTCTTTAAACTATGATTTAAATATTAGTAGAGCCATGATGGAGTCGGCTCCACCGGTGTACCACAACCTTACACAATATCGCTGTTAAATAGTAGCATTTTTCTTTGTTTCTGTATTTCGTTCGTAAAGGGCAGGGATTCCGAGGCTCGTCTCCTTAACTACCTTTTTTATCCTCATTGACATTCTTACTTAAAGTAACAATATATGAACGGTATTTGCGGTAAGTAGAAAATAGACGATTAGATAAAAAAAAATTAACTTTGTTGGGGCAACGACCCAAAATGGATCTTGGCCTCCGAACAGATCTTACGCCATCGTGCGCCACCTCCTGCCACTTGCAGATTTGAAGGTTGCGCAAGTTATCTTCCTCCATGTCTCTCCAGCGGTACCTGTGGCGCCCCACAGGACGTCGTCCAGTTATGCCACCAACATACGCACTCTTGATTGCGCGATTCTCCCCATCCTCTCAACGTAACCCAGCCCACGAAGTCATCTTTAGTCTCTCCGATTATGTGGACAGTCAAAAGTTTTACTTAGCTAAGATCCGCGAAAACCAAAACAATAACAGAAAATTAATAATGTGTGTTTTTCTGCTGGATGAAGTGGATTTATTTGGAACTTAAACCAAAAACTTACCGAAAATCGGCCATCAATTATCCACCCACCAACCACTACACACATTACCACTTTTCCATCTTGTAAACGACACGTGTTTCGCCCCAACACGAGGCATATTCAGGTATAGTAGACTCTACGGAAGACAACCGAAAAGTCTTCCGCAATCCGCATCCGCAATGCTATAGGCATTATAGACGTGTTGCCGGCCTTAGAATATTAGTTTGATTTTTAAATGACATTCAGTCTCATATTTTTTAAGTCTAACAATATGGAAAGATTTATAATATTTGAATTCGTTACGGTTCTTTCCGGACGCGATGTTATCAACAATTTAGTCCTTTTTTATATAAATGACACGCTTTTATATGTATTGGAACACGATCAAGTTGCCATCTATAAATTTTTCAAAGCTTTATGTAAATGAGATGTATTATTAGCTTGACAGGCGTCTCATACGGGCGAGGTTTATTTTAATATTTTGTGCTGAGTGAAACTGCTTGAACATTTACACGTGAATTAATTAACATACTCAATTTTTTATCATGGGAAAAGTATAAAAACCAATTTCAACTTTTTTTTGCATTAAAAGCTACCATAACGAATTGCTAAACCCGAATAGCGGGTTAAGGATAGAGTTTAGAATTGTTTTTTTTTATATTTGCAAGTTGTTTTATATTGAATAAATTATTTTTACGTATAAGTTTTAACTCATAATTTCTTCTAATTTGTTTCTAAGTCTACCGCTGTCAACAACGCTGGCAACAGTATTTTTATTGATATTATCTTAAAAAATATAACGTCTACACACACACAAATACACGCGCGCGCGTACACACACAAACACGCGCGCGCGTACACACACACATACATAAGTAATGTATGTATGTATGCTTCAATAATTCATTTGGACAAAAATCCATAGTTTGACTGAAAATAAGTATATATTCATTCATTTATCTATAAACCAGGCAGTAGTATATTGCAGGACATAAGGCTTCCTTACATGCGCAAGATGAAGCCGTGATTTCGCAGGGCGGCTGGCAAAATCCTTTTCTATTATTTATTCTATTGATCCTAACCTATTATTATTCTATTTAAATTTTAATATTCATAATGTTGACAATTTAAACCACTCAGTGGGAAAATTATCACTTTGTGAATCTATGAGTGCGGGTTCAATTTCCTTATCGAGATAAATACATGTATGTACATTATGTATATAAAACATTTTTCCCAAGTCTGGTTATCCGGCCGATTTGGCTTGGACAAGCATGGTGGGTTAATACCCAGTCTTACTTAAATCGGGATGTTGAGTATGTTGGAACGTACATAAACTAGATCAGACTTTATCGAAATTTCTTATGTTTCACTTGCCCGTAGAAATTGCAAAAATGATGATGGCGGATATTAGATTGTCCTCCCTAATAATACCACTTATATACAATATGAATTTTTTTATTTAACAGGCGCTGAATGTTCACACGAAGACCACTGTGCATCACAACCGTGCAGAAACGGAGGTCGTTGCGTAGCTGACAATACCACGACCGCTGGCTACTCGTGCGCCTGCCCACCGGGCTTCACCGGCCCGCGGTGTACCGAGGACGTGGTGGAGTGTTCCAGCGGATCTGGACCTTGTCACCACGGAAGATGCTTTAACACCCACGGCTCGTACACTTGTGTGTGCGAACCCGGTTACACGGGGAGAGATTGTGATGCGGAATACGTTCCATGTGAACCATCGCCCTGTCTCCACGGTGGAAGGTGCACGCCTCTGGATCAGCTGAGATACGAGTGTGATTGTCCTACCGGTGAGTTGAATTGTTTCAAATTCTTTTAGTGGTTACATTTTTTCCATGGGGAAATTAGTTACGGATATCCTGGTGCCCTGAGGGGGGACAACCGGGTTAAGTCGGACTCCGGCATAGGGAGTAGCTCCTAACCTACCTTTTAAGTTTATTAACCTAATGAACCATAGAGACAACCTACCTCCAGCGGTGTTTCAAAAAAAATCTGACGTGGATTCCCTATGACCCGTTATCGTTAAAATGTCGCCCTCTACTTGAGCATCTAGATTATATCTATAAATCGTGAGCATTTTTTAATCGAATTTCTATTAACATTAGTAGAGTAACTATAAACGTGGTTATCGGTTCGTTTCGTCTTTTCTAATGCACTCAGCATAGGAATGGAGTAGTCTGACATTGATTTCCTGCACATTGCGATTGGTGTGAATAAGTTCTTCCGTCAAGGAGGTAATGTTCACCATTATTAGGTCTGATGTCCTGTTTTTTATGGGAAAGGAAGACAAACGAGCAGGCGTGTCGCCTGATGGAAACCAATCAACGCTGCTCATACACATCCGCAGCGCCATAGGCAGTGCGGAAACGTCGCCGACATTTAAGGAAAGTGTTATTATGGGATGAGAAGGGGAGGAGGGGGATGGGGGAGGGAGGGGTTGGGCCTCCGGAACTAAGCCGCTTACCGTATGAAGCGCAGTAGCTGAGCTAACCACTCAGACGCCGTTTTTCTGCGGGGTTTACCTGCATGTTCTTAAGCGTTTGCACTTGTTTACATTCACCTGTTTCTTTTCAAAGTAGTTATGGTTATAACTTCGGGTGATAGCTCCACTACACAATCCGTCTTCCATTCCTCGTGTTCTTATGCTACCCTAATAAAGGATGGGCACAAATTTACAGGAAGGTTAATTGCTTTTAATCTTTAATAAGTTGGTTCAGTGTAATCGTTCTGTACCACGCGACCTTATTCCCTGAATCCCTTTTACTATTACAGCATTACATTACATACCCTTACATTTAAAATTAAAAAATGAACAGAAAACATTGGTATGAAATTACATATGCGACTTATTGACTCTTTTGTCTCATTGTCTTTGTCCGTGCTGAAAAAGGGTTATATTAATTGAAGGTTAGTTATTTTTAGCTTTAACTTTTAAAGAAATAAATTAATTTGAAAAAAGTGAAAGTATAAGAAGAATCAATACACTAATCGTAAATATAATGAGAAGGCGGATAAGTTTCAGTCGGTTTAGAAATACATATATATCAAAACAAGTTTATTCGATGTGTTTCTCAGATTACTATGTTATTGCAAGGATAATAAATAATGTTTCATTGCAGACAAAAAACGCATTTGCGTTTACTATGTGTCGGCAAAGATTATTTAAAACGTTACATAACTTGAAAGTCGTTAGCGTTAAGAGTTTATAACACTGGTAATGTTTTGCTACGTGATTTATAATTGAAGCAGATAAGTAACATACCTTTTTTACCTACGCAGCTAATTTGTTCTTTTTTAATAGAAAGAGATAGGAAGATAACGACTAAGTAACTACCGCCATCTATGGCCATCTTCAATATTGAGAGAACTGCAGATGCGTTGCCTATCTTTTGGTAAGATGTGATCAGTTGTGGAAGAAGGAAGGTTTAGAGATTGCAGGTTGATTTTTACTACTTAGACGCTGATGTCCTTCTTCTGATATTTTATCTATTTTATAACGTCCTCGTGTGCGGGAAATCGGGTAGTCTTATTCTGTACCGGAAATCCCATTTAGAAAATTATATTACATAAGAAATGTCTAATATTAAAAATATATTCGAGTATATATACCATATATACATAATATATGTATATACATCCATTCCTACAAAAATGGGCAGCAGTGGGACATATATGGGTTGTGAAAAAAAAACTTATTAACTGATGTTCTTTTAAGAGACACTGAAAACATTGTATACTTGGGAATGAAATATCTTCTTTTTAGAAGTATATATTACGCATTATTTATTTTTTGGGTCGCATGGACTGAAAAGTGGTAGTATTCCTTTATACATGCTGGCTCAGGACTTTTATAAGTTGCAAGTAAAATTGGTTCTGTTGAATTTTACAAATCAGAGTCATTCATCAAAACAGTATTTTTTTGGATGACGCTGATTTGTAACATTCAACTTGACTGTTGTACAACAGTCAAGAAACATTTCAACGTTGCGTGTCTACACATAATATTTGCTTAGTCTATGACCTGAAAGCCGTCTGGCCCGGGGCGACCACGACCGCGCCGCTTCGAAAGCCACACTTAGACAAACTATAACCCGTTGTATAACATCGTACCGATATTTATAGCTGTTAATACAACTAAATCGAGATAAAACGACCCTGGGATCGGAAACTTTTGTAATGTGCACTACGGGTTTTTGTGTTGCAAACTGTTGCCGGCCGCGCTTATAAACGTCTGTATCTGATTCCCAAATTAAAAGAAACGTGTTTTATCGCTATGCCGACTGTATACAAATAGAAAGTATATAACATGATAGGGCTTGTGAAAAGTATCATCTAGTGTAGTGCTGGCGAACCATTTGAGCTCGGTGTGTCAAAATTTTGAAAAATCCAAACATAATTCCCTTGGCGTGTCACACATCACAAGAGTAAACAATAAAAAGCATAAAAATATTTATATTTTTGTAAGTTAATTATTTGTTTAATGTCATATAATTTATTCAATAGGTATAAATTATGGGGTTTTTATAGAAAGATGTATATTGATATGTATGTATTAATAATGACCGAATCGGAAGGTATGGTACGGGCCTGCCTAATGAGATTGATGCTCCATCCAACTTCACCTGTAAATTGTCATAAATAAAATAAATAATTAAAGTATTGTACTTATAATTATATATACAATAACATTATCATTACGTGTACACTATTAATTATTATTAACGTTAGTAATAATATTATTAATAACCAATTCTCGCCGTTATGACAGAAAAATATTTGAATTTACTACATTTTTCATCTTTGAAGATGCGTATCACCAAAAATGAACTCGCGTGTCAGCACTTGATACGCGTGTAATAGGTTCGCCATCACTCTAGTCTAGTGTCTACTACATTTACAACATGTTGTAAGTGTAAATGGGTGGAGACGTCTTTTTTAGGCTACGTGTTTGTTATGAATCTGTTAGTATAAATCAAATATATTTCTCTTATTCTTCCTTTTATCTATTATATTACTCTTATATTATATTATAATATCTTAGTATATTATAATATATAAGAGGTACATGAGTTCTAAAGTCAATTCGTCTATGGAATTACCATTACATAGTTTTGGCCAGCTGTAATCAACCCCTTTTTTTTGGGATGCATGTATATTTAACTGCATGAATGACGATTATTCATATCTTAGCCTTAAGTATCTACGATTCTACAGTGGCGTTGATGTTTCAGAGTAGGTAAAGAGTTTCACATGTTACAAACCGCTTCCATAAACAAATTACAAGTGTAATAAATTATGTGTTTGCGACATATTTCGAAACAATAAAGATTTAGTCAACGTTTTGATATTTGCTTAACTTCGCTTCTAATAATGGTGTAGAGAAAAACACCTTATCAAATTCATTAATCGTGTAATTCTCACAGAAATAGTATTACAGTGTACACAACATAAAACAAATATCCGCATTTTAAACAAGTTATTTTGAGTTCTAACGCAAAATCTACAAGGAACAAAGTGGATCGCACATACGTTGAATTGTCTTCATAGTACTTTTTTATTGAAGGAAATCATTGCAAAGTAAGCTTTGTTGCATTTTAATAAAATGCTTTTAATATGCTTAACTCTAGTACTTTGCAGCAAGAAAAGTCTTATATCCAACAAAAACCGTTAGTAGAAATATCATCCTTATGTTACGAGAGTATGGTTTATATTAGTATGTCTATGTCTTTTATATGAGCGCTAATGGCTGCAATTTGAGAAAGCTTCGCAATGAGTTAGATTTTAACATCCGCTGGAGAAGATGTACATTACATATTAGTCTTTATTATATTCTGTGATGAAGTTTAAAATTAAATGTAACTTCAATGTTGGTTTCTGCGAATTAGGCTTGCGTAACAGTTTTATGTAGTCTGCACCACATCTCGTATTCATTAGTTTCATTACGTTTGCAAAATGGGTCTGAGCGATTGCGGAATTGACGATGAGTTCGTCATTTTAGTTTCTACGCTTTCTTCTTGCTCTGAAATAATAGGTCAAAGTTCAAGCGTCATTTTATTCAACAATTGTTTTAAGAGGTAAAGCGTTTTTGATAACATCGTGCAACTAAAAAGTTAAACACTAGGCTTTATTTCAGCTAAGTCGAATATTTTTTTACATGTATGTTAACAGTCAACTCTGCGTAAGTTTTGGAAAGTAAATGAAGCTACGATTAAGCAGTGATCTACTGTAAGTAGATTTGTGGATGGTTTAGATACAGGCTTTATCGATCAAATTTTCTATTACCTAATGAAATTAAAAGCCTGGAATGATAGTTAATCTATTTTACGTGAGTCTTTGGATACATTTAAAAATGTTTCATTTCTACCATGTTTTCGATTACTAAAAGCTACATAATTATAAAATATATTGACTATATATGACTATTATAATATATTGACTAGTAAATATATTTAAAAAAAAATAGTTTATCAATCTTCTATATAATAATGTTTATAAGTTACTTAACATTATCTAATGTTCAGATTGCTAGGATATATAGTTTGTGATATGTCTGACAGATGGCGCTGTGCCGTTGTGTGCATATCTGAGTCACGGTAAAATTGTGTGTTCTATCGCCTATCAACCTCAACAATTGTTTCATTGAAAAATAATTTAGTGCTTTTCCTAACACTTCTAAGTACACTGTGTCTTTCTCTACAACCCTTAGCATATTACATGTATATGATCAGGCCTATTTCCCTTAGAGTTAGGTAGCGACCAAGGATTCCCATCTATAACGATCTCGTCACATATTCTTTGTTTAATCCACACTCATCACTCTCCTCATATAAGCTCGCCGGTTAAGGGTGGGTACTTTTGACGTGGCCTTTCTTGAGAATTTCAACAATTTGGTCAAGGTTTGTTCTCCTTGGTTTTCCCCTACCGACCCTTCGATCTACATCTACGACGTAAATTTATTTTCCTCTTTTCTATCATTAGCACCTTTTTATCAATTGTTATTTCCGCCCTTATCTTTTTGGTAATAAAATAATGCTTAAAAATTCTTAAAATTAGTCAACAATTGTCATCTTTACGACTTCACTTCATTACCAAAACATTCTCTCCGCTTCCGATTACTTTAACACATGCGAGCACTTCTTAAAAATTAAGTTGTCAAAAATAATATCAATATATTTCTTTTACACTTACACGATGAGGGGAACATTCTAATTTGTCATTTAAATACCACTCGAATTTATTTCCCAGTGCTGATGACGTCAAAGGCGTGCGTAAGTGTGGGAACTGGGAGGAAACTGAAATTGGGTGGTGAAGTGGCCTCGGTCGTCCATGTGATATGTCAATCACTTGATGACTTATTAAGAAAATATGCGCATCCTAAATCATTGGTTTAATTTATTATATATACAGTTTTACTTATTCTTTATAGCTTTTCTGTCAAACATATCTTAATAGAAATACAATTTATTAACCGGTAAAACTTTTAACCTAGTTTTACGTCCATTCTACACATTATGTATACGTGAAATAGTGGCTTAGCGATTAAGGTACATATCTAATAAGCCTGACTTCAAGTTTCGGTCGACATAAAATTTCTTTTAAACCGAATTTCTGATCGTATTTTGAGTTTAAGAATCTAGTTTGTGTATCCCTAATTTGTCTAGAAGTCACTGTTTGTGTACATCCTTAAAGCACTGAAATATATGTTAATTCTATACTTATGTTACTTAGTTAATGTTAAGCTAGCCGAGCTTAACATTGTACATGTAACTCTTTTTTGCTACCTACATATTTATATATTTTTGCATTGTTAAAACCGTCTATTGATTGATCAGGCAAAGGACGCTATGTTCGTAGTTATCTATTTGTTATTTACCCAGGCAAAGTCGCAGGCAAAATTTAGTTAATCATATAAGGTCATACAGGAATATCATATGTAGTCCCATCAGATAGTATAATAACATGTCATCAACCCGCTGTATTTTCGCGAAATATGACAGCGAAAAAAGTTCCCGTTTTATGTCTGGTAGCACATTAAATCCACCACATGTGTCCAAATTTACAAGAAGTACATGTGCTATAAAGCTCTTAAAATAGTCATAACGTCTTCGGTACGGGAACTGTTTATCCACACTATGGGAAAGGCGACAGAGACCGCCTCTCACACCGTATGCTAATAATTTAAAGTAAATTTTCGAACCATGAAAACACAAACATCGGATTATTCATAGTTATAATGAACAAACTTTTAGTCATTAAGGGATGTGTCCAATCAATTCGCATTTTCATCTCAGTTATTTTTAAAATTAAATTATCTCCTGTTTATGGATTTGTAACACTAATGTTTGGTTAAGTTTCAATTGACACTGACAGTCCGTATGTTTCACAAGTCCACAATCGTTCAGAGCTATGCAAAGGGCTACGCTTGGAGTTTCCTTGATGAATATGATCGGAATGAAGACATCCAACCCAGAACTGAAATCATATATATAGTGCTCCAAGTTAGCAAACAAAAGTGGCATTCAGTTGGTCACGTTTGTCGGAGAACCGACAAACGCTAGAGTAGACAAGTGCTGGAGTGGAGACCGCGTGTTGGCAAACGTAGTATAGGACGTCCCTTGGCGAGGTGGTTCGATAATTGCGTATTGCGGCTAGCAGAAACTGGATGCGGTGAGGCCAAAGATCAAGTCAAGTGGCGCATCTGAGGAAAATTTACGTCCATTAGATTTTTGCATACTATTGCTGAGGAAGATGATGATATTGTTGGTAAAGATAAGAAATAGCAATGAACCAAGATAGACCCTTATGGCAGATGAGACATTATTTTAATGTACAGTTAAGTATTCATTAGGGGACATGTATTATATTTTGAATCAATCAATTCTCCCTTTTATCTCGAAGATTATTTAAATTAAATTACCCGTAATGTGTGGATGTGTATACAACTGTATTGGTCCTATACCCAATACAGTTGTATTGTTTGTAGTAGTGTTTCAGATCCAAAGGTCAAAGTAATAAATGTTGTCAAAGCCGGTAGCGATCGGGTCATAGGTGGAGATTGTTTCAAATCGACGCCATCGAAACAGTTATAGTAATGACTTTTTAAATTATTTTCTATGTTCAGTTAAACGAGTTTCTTCTATAATATTTTTATTACTTGGCATGCCTTCAGCATATTATCAGACACCCAGTTTCCCCGCATGTTTTGTTAATGGTAACACTTGGTAAAGCTATTATTATCTTAAATTATCTTTTATCTATTAAATTTATGTATATAATTATCTATTAAATTATCTTTTTAACATTGTGTCTATCCTACGTTTGTCTGGAAGAAATCGCTATTAGTGATAACACCGCCATTTTTATATAAATATTACAATGAATAATTGTATTTATACATACTTTCGTCAAAAGACGAGCATATGATTGGCTAAAGTCCGGCAACGCACCTGTGATGCCTTCGCCGTTGGAGATGCCTGTGAGCGGCGGTGATCAAATTGTATCATCTGAGTTTCTTCTCTTTGCGTTTCGTTTCACCATACGTAATACGTTCCATTATATCATACATATACATAGGCTATAAATATATATAAATCAATTCGCCACTGAGTGAAATAAGTCACCCATAGATATATAAATACACTAGCTTACTATTGAGTGCTTCGTACGAAACACAACCTATTTTTTCAGCGTTATTTCATGTACGTTTGTTTGTGTACGGCGCTCCGTGAGGCAAAAAAGGCGTCGATGGATTTAATGTCGAGTAGCGCCCGTTAAGTTTTTTCACATCTCATAAACAGTGCACATGTGGCGCCCGTGGGAACCGTCCCACACTAATGAAGGTAATGAGATTGCGGAGCTGCTAATCGACGCGTGTAACCTGTACGGACCGTTGTTGTGGACAGACTGACGGGTGAGGGCTTACGTCACGTTGTTAGAGCCTTTGTGATTGTGTTACACGTTCGCTGTATCGATATTTTACGACTTTTGATCGGTGATCTACTTTTGGTTCTATGGGAAAAGCCTCATTAATTGAAGGTCAAGCTTTTATACCTAATAATCAACATGTTGTTACCAGGCATCGCGGTTGATCCCCATTATCTAGTCTTTAGGTCAGATGGCGACAACTCCCTTCGTCATTGACAGCCAATTTAAGTGCCCATGTTTACGTCCTTGGATGACTTCATGTTGTCTCTAGACGAGACCATCCTAAGCCTTAGTCGGGTCCGTCACTCTTCACTAACTCCTTTAGGGCCTTGATCAGCCAATTTCCCGTAGGAGTGCTTCAGAAGGACGTGAAGTAGAGCGTTCCGTGGCGTGAAGTAGAGATTATGTGCGGCTCGTTTTTGAAAGTTGCACCAATAAACTATTCCAAAATAGATACCACAGTTGAAGTATTAACATTTTTTTAAACAAAACCATTTGTAGTAAACTCGGGATTGGTTAAAAAAATTATTTCTTTGTTACTTTTTACTTTTAATCTTTATTACTTTTAGATTAGACTGCGGTGTTGCTTCCCTTTTTATAAACCAGTGTGGCTTACCTTTATAACACTTGTTCAACTTTCAAGAAGCAAGGATATGAAAAAAAATATTTATGTATTTTTTTAATATTTCAAGATAATATGGCGTAGCTCTCTTTACGCTTTATATGTAAGAAATTCGAAAATTAAAAAAAAAATAGTTGTGAAATTTCAATATTATCTTAAACCCGTTACTTATAAAGATGGTATGTAATATCACCTACATTTTCTTTTTGACAGGGTACCGCGGCCAGAATTGCGAGATAGACATCGATGACTGCCCGGGCCACCTGTGCCAGAACGGCGCCACGTGTGTGGACGGCCTCAACTCGTACACGTGCGAGTGTCCGCCCACCTTCACCGGTACGCTCTGTGAAACCGACGTCGACGAGTGTGCGCTTAGGTAAGTCACCAACCCTCTTTTTTTTTCTTTTCTGTGATGGCAATTAGTTACAACTATTATGTCAACTAAAATACAATAATATCCAACCTCTTAAAATGTTCAAAGTCAGCTTATGACGTTACATCTTCATAAAATGTTGGCCGTTTTACCAAAACCTTCTATGGACTTTTTCAGTCAACCTAAAAAGTCACGATACAGGCATTTATTTCATATCACTTATTTTATACGCCTTAATACATCTATATTGCATAATACGCCACCACAATTAAACAATATAACTGATAATAATATAAGATTATAAAAATGAAATAAAAACACAACGTCACTGATGTAAGTTGGCGGGAAAAGTCAACCCTCTTTTAATTCTCGTTTAAAACATGTTAAAATATTCTTGCATTACACCCAAGCCAAATTCCGAAAAGAATGCTTAATATTAAAGTGTTGCCTAGCAAACAACGACCTTCATATATTGACAACCTTTTTTAAAATTTATACAACCAACTGCAGAAAGTGTTCGTACTATGTATAGAAAAATGGTTATATCAACAAATCAAAATCATTATTTATATAGCCAACTGCAGAATGTGGTCGTACTATTTATAAAAAATAGTTACATCAACAAATAAAAATCATTATTTCATTTATTTAAAAGGTATTATGTACGTACGTAAAATATACGTAATAATAATCACGTCATATCGTCACCACATATATCGACTGCAACTTTACCCCGTGATCTCATTACTTACATAACAACAGTCATAGCTTCAATTTATTACAGTAATATCCTTCTCGAATATAATTGTTTGGCAGGTTTATATAAACGATTTGCTACACAATTTTTAACTTTACTCCATCATAATAGAGCTGTTATATATTTTAGGATATCCATTTAAGATATTTTTCGGTTGTCGAACAATCGACGGTGCCTAATTAAGTTGGCATACGAGGAACAAAAACGTGGATTGTAAGTGAAATATCCAAAATAGTTGTCGATTCTAATGTATCGTATTCCTTTGTAAAAAGGTTTAAATTTGTTCTCATATCAATAACTATGCAAATATTTAACGTATCAATGAATAGATTCGGATAAAAAGTGACAGCTGTGAGAGAAGTATTGCCTACCTAATAATGTAATAAAAGAGCTAATGATATCTACATTTGTATTTGATTCTTTTCTTAACAGTATGTTCCCGCCGGCATCGATATATCGAGTGTTAATTACAAAATAACTCGTCAAGAAGTCATTGGCCTCTCTATTTAAATTATAGGCGGAGAGCGGTGTAATGGATTTTATTATAAACTGATATATGATATGGATGCGCGGCTAAGGGCGAGCTTAGTCGTAAACGTGCCGACCGTCCTAGGATCGGGCTCCCCCGGATACTATAATACCTTACCTCTGCTGTGGCTGACCTCTATCTTTTTTCGCGGCTCGTGGGATTCACTATGACGACTTTTAATAAATTTGTTAAAAAGCAACGGTGACGTGGTTCGCCACCTCACGTCCTGGACTCCCACGAGGGCGGGAAGCGACTAACGGAGAGCCGTTTCGCTACGATGAATTTGAGAGGAAGGATGGATGAGTGTGGAGGATGCAAGGAAGATGTGCAGGGATCGTAACGAATGGAGATCTGTGGTCTCCGCCTACCCCTACGGGAAACAGGCATGACGATATGTATATATAAACTAATATTCATACCATATCTTTTGTAAAGTCATACAGTCTTTTATAGCTAATAAAAATATAAAAATCGTATCGTTTCTTAATTATAAATGTAATAATGATTTATGGGATTATTCTAGTAGTATTAACGGTGATCTTTACTTTCGTCCCGGAGTAATATAATTTAGGACATTCTAAAATAATTCAAGCACTGTCAAAGTAAATGCACTGCACCCATTATGCAATATAATTCCTCTGCAATAAATTCATAAATCGCTTCCGCTTATTATTCGCGCCCAGCCCATCGTCCCACGTCACATGTGCGCTGCGCCGGCGTTGCAGAGCGAGTTCGGGCCTTTTTACATTAATTGTTGGCTAATGATTGGTATAAAAAAAGCTCTAAGATACGGTCGCGCGATAACATTAGTGAAGCTCTAGGGTAAAGGCGTCTAACTCAACTAGTACCAAGACTATTTTGGATTCGAAGATGTTAATGCTGGTAGCCTATTAGCTTTAACAGCTTTATCGTATTCAGGGCCCGCAGACTGGAAGCCCGCGGGCAAGCCCAAGACTATTGTTTACTAACTATAATGTGCTATCTACCAATTGCATAATCAGGACTTTTTCACAAACTTGACATCGTTACATTTATCACATTACACGATAATTGTAATATATTTAAATTATGTTTATTTGTCTTGACGCGATTGCTCTGGAGTCATGCTAGGTTCTAGGGCATTTTTAGACATTATGCCCAAGTACAACGCCAGCTACCGTTCAACGAGAGAAATTATTTCAAAGCTTTTCAAAACAAATACAGATAAAAATAGAAAATCATTTATACTGAAACACTTTTATTATTACAAGAACTCAAAAGTGTAAGCTTTTAAGTAACTAAATAATCATTAAATTTAACATAGATGATTATCACCATAGATACATCATATTTATCTTTAATGTTATATTAATTTTTTTTTTTATGGGATGGGAAAGCAAACGAGCAGGCGTGTCACCTGATGGAAAACAACTGTAGCATTCATGCTACAGACAAATATTATGCCATTCTTGACAAAGTATTCGTCTGCAGCGTGGCTCTACCATTATGAAATTATATTTGTCCAAAGAGTGTACTGTCATATATTATCGACGATAATGGTGGATATTTAAGTTCCTTATTTTACTAAGGTTTATTAATGTCGTAAAGCATCAGTCACAGTTTTTGTTTGACATCACTTTGAAGACCGTCCTATAAGATGCATATCCTTATATGCACTGTCTATATCTGCAACTTTTTGTAAAATTGTAAGGTTTCATATTTTACGGCAGATAACGTATGGCGCAGTAAATATGGTAAAATAAAATTATTTATTTTTCTTTATAAACATTTAGCTGTTCAAACATATTTTAATTTATATCATGTACAGTTTGATGAATGAACCAGTTCTGCTTCTAGAAATAAAATTTTATGACAAATATAAAACAAATTTTTAATTAATAATCGATTTCATTATATAATAATAATGCCCTAAATTATAAAAAGGCAGTTATAAACAGAAACTTATATATCACAAGTGGAACTACTATAAGCTTACTCGCTGTTTATTTATTCAACGAATAAAATGAAAAAAAATTCTCCAAGAGACAATACCATAAGTGTTTAGTATGCTTGTGTTTGTCCTTTAATAAATGTCCCTTTATGCCTTATTAATAATTCGGCCGGGTGGACCCGACCGCCCGTTGCACTCTCCTTTCAAAACTTGCTGTAATCACGAAATTATGTCTACTTACTATCCCTGCAAAATAGCACATATCAGAATGTAATAAAGCACAATTCACAATGAGTTCACGATCGACAGACGCTCTCATTTCGATGTGTATCGTCGCTGCTTGCTCCTTATTTTACATGTAATTCCTACAAAAGCTAATAACCAAATCAAAAGTGTGCTTTATCTGAGGGCCATGAAGTTGATATTTGATTATTATCTGGAGGTACGGGACAGCGTCATCCGATCCGACCCGTTGGATCGTGAAACGCAACAGATAAATGCGTGCCCGATATCGAGTTACGTCTTAACATTGGGCTTTTGTTTTTATTGGGCACATTACTCGAGACGAGACTCCATTGAGACGTAAGTGGAGTAGGAGGAATCATAACTTTTGTCAGAAAAAAATGAATGGCATATAATAAGTTGGGATTCTGTACTACACGTACGTATTAACGTAGTTTGAAATATATTTCATAGTAAACCGATGCATTGACTCGGATGATTGCAGACGACTCTTATATAGATTTTTTATGGCATAGGAAGGCAAACGAGCAGGTGTGTCACCTGATGGAAAGCAATCAACGACATTACATCTGTAATAATACCACAGGCATTGCGGAAGTCATACGCAGTGCCAAAGACATTTCAGAAGCGTTGCCGGCCTTAAAGAAATGTGTAGGCTTATTATTTAAGCTACCAATGTCGTACCGATGCGTAGTAAGAAGTTTCTGAAAAAACATACTGTACTAGATAATCATTCATCTAGATGGTGGGGATGAAAGGTTTTTCGATTACTCATTAAGTTCGTGAAAATCTTTAGAATCGTTAACCTTTCTGAATCTACTGTTTGGCTTGGGTTTCTTCTGGCTCTTACTCGTGACTTGATTGATAGCATCTATGCTTGTAAATTACTGCATGATTGTCTTTTAAAAAAACTTCCATTGCAGATGGTGTCAGAACTTTGAGGATTTGCTATGGCATGTAATTCATTACCATTTTATTTTGAAGGCAAGGCAAGGCTATCTCAAAAATTAACTACATAATCTTTCTTAATAATTATAATAAAAAAGACATAACTCGAATATCCAAATGGGCCAGGTGTCATAAATAAATAGCAATAAACTTAATATAAAATATCGTTGCTGCGATTCTTGCAATAAGAGGAAAAACCTAATATGCCCTAAGTGTCGTTAGTGTAATGGATATACTTCCATGTATGAACACAAACAACGTTCTATCCCATAATAGGATTTCCTGCGCCAACTGAGTCACCGAGAAAAAAAATAGGTAGTTCGAACAGTCTAAATAGATATACAACCTTCAGTTTCTTATGACATCGTCTTTTTGGCGATTCAAAAATTTCGGTTGATTCGACCCAAGTCAAAGAATCAATTTCGTACATATGTACATAGATGATTATCATAACGCCTGTATCTCGTAGGGGTAGGCAGAGACCACAAATCTTCATCTACTACGATCGTCTACTCTTTTCTTTGTTTGATCCACACTTATCACTCTCTTCATGCAAGCGGTTGACCTGGCCTTTCTTAAGAACTTTGACAATTTAAAAATTTTTGAATTTAATATCAAAATGAAAAGTATTAAGAATAATGTTTACTAGCCTTTCTTAAGTCATTCAGGCTTTCCTTACCGACCCTTCCATCCACATCCGTAAAGTATTTTTTTTTATCAGCCGTATAGAGTTACCGAGAAAAAAATGTAGATAGGCTGAACAGCCTAAAAGTTTCTTATGTCGACATGTTTTTTGGTGATCCTGATATTTGTTTTCGAAGTCAAGGAATCAATTCCGGTATAGAGATAAATAAAATAAAAGATCCGATAGTGTCTGTTTTTTTATTACTTATTTATTATTGCGATATTAACTTCTATAGTTGCCTCATAAAATTATTATGAGAAGAAATGGGGTGACTCTCTTCCTTGGAGATTACATGACAAAATTAGAGAATTCAATGTCCAATGAACTTAATTGATAATCATGAAAATTATTACAAAACTTAATATATTTCATTTCAGAAATATAATTTGTTCTAGAGAATATTGGAAAAATAGATTTTAAAAAATAATCCCTGTCAATCCTCGTTGACCTTGTTGTTTTTATTACCCAGGTTTTTAATAGTGACTTCATTAGCGCACAGCGGGGCATCATTTCGTTAAAATTTTATAAAAATAAATAAAATGATCGCGTCAAATAAACAAATTGCTATTATTTGACATGTTTTGATTAGCTTAGAATAGAAATCATGTTTCGGACTTCTCCCGCTATTTTGCATCTGTGGTGCAGTTTTTTTTTATTCAATTTTCATTATCTCAATTTATTTCTAATGGTTTTGCCTATTTATTTAAGTCCATACGTGGAGTGTAATCAAATAAATACACATATCGCGATTGCATCAGTGCCCTGCAAAAGTGCATAGAAGGTTTTGTCAGAACGACCACCATTTTATCAAAGCTTAACGTTACAAGCTACTTTTCTTTTCTTTATGTTGATGGCAATTAGTTAATGCCAGAGTCAACTAAAATAGCATAATATCAAATCTCTTGAAATGTCCTATCAGCTTGCCTTTCAGCTTAACGTTACGTCTTGATAAAATGGTGGCTATTCTACCAAAACCTTTTATGGACTTTTTTAGTTAACTTAAAATTTAGTCACGATACATGCATTTATTTCATATTACTTCACTTGTAAGTCTTAATCGAACTATATTGTATAATACGCCACCACAATTAAGCAATATAACTGATAATAATATAAGATTATTTTCATGAAATTTTCATGAAATAAAAACAAAACGCCACTCATGTAAGTCGGCGAGAAATGTCTACAAGCTACTTGGTATTATATTTTTCTTGACACACTTGACATATGATAGTTTAAACTATCAATGCAAAAGAAGAAATAATGTTTGCGTATTTGACTAAAAAAAAAAACCGTATTATTTTAGCTTGAAGATGCGGCCATTCATTTGTTACTGCCAGTACGAGCCATCTATATTCAATTTAGCGATTATCGGATAGCATTAATCACTCGATGGCTATCGATAATCAATTGTTTCGTTGAGCGGTCTCTTAACTATAGTTAAATTTGAAATTGAGGCTTCATGATAGCTTTCTCGCGTATACGAGGTAGCTTGTATTGGTCACTGATTTATGGTGGTTTCCTTTGGCGGTATATTGTTTTAAACTGTCGATAGTCCATACATTCATTTTATTGATAAATAATGCGTTCATTTTATTGATAAATAATCCCTGCTCAAGGAGGATTAGCGGGATATGACTAGAATAAATACATGTAGGCATGGCCAAATAGCTAAACTATTTGGTGTCTCCAAGCAGCAATAACTCAGTTGGCAAGACGCAGGCTTACAATCTGTGCGTCGTGAGTTCGTATCCTCCACTGGACTATTAATGTGGACCATTTGTTGACCAGTTGGAATGGTTAACAAGAATTCTAGTAATATTTAAAAACATTGCAAGTCTTCTATAAAAGAAATAACCTCTATTGTTTTACAACTCCTATATGTGTCACTGCTAGGCACGGGCCTCTTAATTTCTGAAGGAATGGACAATAGCCCACCGTGCTAGTCCAATGCGGATTAGCGGAGTAACTAGATTCGGAATAAATATGTGTACATATGTATATCGACGACCGGGATTTGTATTGCAACAATTGACTCCGTACGCGGCAGCCTACGGTTGCCTGGAAGAAATCGCTATTAGCAATAAGACCGCCATTTGTATATAAATATTACTATCAATAATTGTATAACTTTGTTTTAAGTGTACAATAAATAATAAATCTATCTATTTCGGCGCAACCAGTCTTAAAAAACTAATATATAATATAAACTTAAATACGCCCGGACCAGAATTCTTAAGATTTGTTCACAGCATGGCTACATTATAACAATATATTTCATACTTTTATTACATTGAAACAATAAAATTAAACACATATAACAAAAAAATAAAAAAGAAGGATAATAATAATCACACGTGTGATCTATCGGCCTCCAAAGATATCTCGGAACGATCGCTTTAGTTAAGTTAAGCAAAATAAATTAATGTAAAACCATTCTCAAAATACAGCTTAATATTCAAAATACATGTTTAGATGAATTTTACATAATTCTAAATAATTTATTTTACACAAACCACAATTGTTATAATTATTTTATGTAAACCAACATTGTTCTTACATCATTTGCCAACAGATAGCGCCACAAGTTTTATAAAATTATGTTTTATATATTGCATAAAATAATTAAATAAGGATATTATTTAATTATTCTAATGCGCCTACATATACGTGGGAGTGTAGTGTAGAGCTGTCGGTGTTGTTTTGGATCACATGATCAGCGCCTGCGTTGATAAATGATGCGCTCCTGTCTGGATGGGAGCAGTAATCATTTTACATAATATATGTATTGCTTACTATTTGATAAATTACTATAAAAGTAATCCTTCACATTTAGAGGACTCTCCATTTAATTAAGGAAACAACATATTCCTTCCACAAATTAAAGGAATCAGTGTCGACAAAGCTAAAAAACCTGTAAATAGATCCGAATCCAATAGGATAATTCAGATACAAAAACGATAAAAAAAATTAATTTTATAGAATTTTCAGTCATCCGTTCCCTTCAACTGGATGGCTAGCCGGCCTCCGGTGTTGCGGATGTCTAAGGACGACGATGATCATTTACCACTAGGTAACCCGCATGTTCGTTTGTCTGCTCTGCTATATAAAATGTCACATTTCTTTTTTCAATAGTATTTCGCTGTTAATCCAAAATAGCATTGGATACTCAGACGCTAACACAGGGAAAAAGATACAATTATGTAACGTTGTTCATATGTGTCTCACTGCTGGGCACGGGCCTCTCCATTTCTGGAGGAACGGACGTTAACCCCTCACGCTTGTCAAATACGGAATGGCGGGGTTACCAGACTCGGAATAAATATTTGTAGTCCGTACATATATTTATTCCGATGCGGGGATTGACTCCGCGGGTGGAGGACCCCGTCACTAAGCCAATTGGTCGTCGACGGTGTTTTTAAGTGTTGTAACGTTGAAAATGGTAGGGGATTTAAATTGCCATGGTATCGATCAAAGCGCGCCAGTTAGCCTGATCTCTGCATTTATCCGGGAGCGTCCCAAATATATTTTATAAACTTAAATTTTTCCTCCGCTACAATTGAAACCAACTTGGACCACCTAGATGTCACGTTATCATTATCAAAAGAAGTATAGAGAACAGAATTAAGAGACAGCGACAAGATATATAATGTAATATATTCACATGTACATAGATGTAACAGTAATCCATATTGATAAAATTGTCTAGTTTTCCATGCCACATGTCTTCCGTTGATTTATTAGACGATATCGGACGATTACAACTTGCTTGTGATCCCAGAAATCCTATAACATAGATGTTTTATAAGAAGGGTTTACACGGCCGTATCAATGGGGTTTAAAAGTCGACAATTTATTAGTACGCAGTCGGGATTTACGGTCGGCGAGCCTATTCCGAATATTAAATTGCGGTCAACGTTAATCCCAGTGCAAGTCACAAGATGTAGCGTTTGTGACACTTCTATTGACTGACTAAATCTAATGGTGGTATTTATATTGACAATATAAATTACATTTCAAAAATGTTCCACTTAAATAAAAAAATAATTTGTATTATAAAAATAATATTATACCATGCAATGATTTCGTTTCAAAACGGAAAAATAATTGCTTAGTGTTTTTTTTAATATATTTTTAAAGAGGCTTATATTATTGGCGAGTTCGCTTTAATATTTTATCTTTGATATATCGTGATCTAAACTCCATCCAATTAGAAGATATTAATTTTTATTTTGAAGTACTAAATTAAGTATTTATTGAAAATAGGGAAATCGAAACTTGAACAATATAACTTCACAATCATCTCATGGATGAGTTTAGATTCGTAAAGATTAAGGCGTATTACAATAGCACTTGTTATAAAACAAAAAAAAATTGCCATACAAACAACAAATGTAATGGATCTTTTTACGAATTTTCACACGTTGTACTCGTATTAATTTAGTTTTGACGTCACCAATGAAAATACTCGAAATCAGTTTGTCTCAAAATATACAGCTGTTAAAAAAGCTTATCGTCTATGACTTGTAAGGTTATTCAACGTTGTAAAGGCCGTTGCCATGGGTGTTGAGATATGATTTGCAACTTCTTTGAAATTGTTACATATTTATTGTAGTTGAATGAACACGTTTATAATCACGTGTTCCGTGTGAATTGATCGTCGAAGCACAAATGACATTATTAGTCTTACAATTTGTCAATATCGGATTCAAGTGCTAGCATTTTACTGTATTACCGATTTTCGTACAGTGCTGAGGTCCACAAACCCAAATCCTTTTCACTATTCAATTATACAATATAATATACTGCGTATAATATACGAGTGTAGTAGTTTGTGATAAAAAATATTAGTATCACAATTATTATTGCCTGGTTTTTTTTTTATTTGAATGAAGTATTTTATTGTGACATTGTTTATTTAGCCAAAAAAAGTGAAAAAAAAAAACCTCGTAGCGTGCCGTAATTAGTAGCGTGTAGTAAATAATACAATTGGATAAACTTAAGTAAATAATACAAATCACAAGTGAGCGGAACACACACCCACCCAGTTTTGTAATAAATCTGTGTCCTGTTATATCTGATTGAAGTAAATATGCGCACGCGCCACGCCTGGGCCGATCTCTTGCTGATTTTGCGCTTTAATCTAACTGTTATGAAATCACCTCTTGTCGTTGTATTTTATCTAAAGTCTTTGGCAATGTTTCTGTTATTGCATGTATTGATATTGCTTATGAACGACGAACTAATGGCTCAGTGGCAAAGTTTTCACTCGTGAAGTCACTTGTCGTAGGTTCGCTTAACTTATTGGGATGTGTATTATCTACACGTATTTATCCAGAGCCTGGATATCCCGTTTATTAGCCTTAAATAAGCGTAGTGGATTAATATCTATTCCCCCAAAAATCGGGAAGCCTCGTGACCAGTATAGGACATATATGAACTGTTAAAAACATGTAATGACATGTCATTCGTTTGCAATTTCGAGCAAGAATTTGTCATGAAAAATGTTTAAAATTGCCTAAACATATCGACTTCATAGTCATAAACAAAGGCAATTTACTTTTAATTCAGTATTTTTATAACGGCTAAAATATTAAAAAATATTCCAAACATATTAAGTGAAATGAAAATGGTAGCCGACGATTTCGAGAACACGCCTGTATCCAAATTAAGCGTCCAGAAAAACTTCCTTAATGCAACTGCTAAGTAAAATTTACAAAGGTAAAAGTGGCCGCCGAGAATGTTAACTTATTTGCTGTTCTTTTTTGCCACTTCCCGCAAAGTGTTTTAATATTTAGAACACGAGAAATTCTCCCACTTTAATTATCTGTACAACTTGTTTTATATAATATAAAAATACTTTCATAAATTTTCTTTTTATAAATTTGAATGAGCTACATTATGAATTTTTTACGGCCATTTTATAGTTAAAAAAAAATAGAAAACTTAGATATCAAGAATAAATTCCCAGATTTATATATGCGGGAAACGTTGACACATGCTACCGCATTTGCGATGGCGCTGTCTCTAACAAGTTACCGATATCAAAGATGGAGTGGAGATGATCTCCGATTCCTTCTTACGTTGAGGGCACATGATATGGTGCACCACCTCTAGGTTTACACTTCGGCAACCCCTTCTCCGTCGACCGAACCGGGTATGGGGGGTGGCCTGTCATCCGTCTGCGAATCGGGAGAGTAGATGTATTTTCCTATCCCTCTCCGCACCTACTTTATTTATTAACACTCTTGCAAACTGCAGCGCTCACCGCCCATAAAAAGCTCCTCACTAAACGGATTGATAATATAAATTGATTCAGATTACAATCTAAATTCGTAGGTTCAACTCTAGCAATGGGTTCTTGCTGTAAACCATGTTTTCCTAACAAGTATCATTAACTTAGTTGGAATGGTTAACAAGAATTTTATATTAACAACAATAACAACAAAACTGTTCACCTTTAAAAAACCCATTTAAATTTGTGTGAGGTATATCAATGTTTCATTTTCTTGTCATCAGGCCTCTGGTGTGTCAAAATGGTGCAACTTGTACGAACTCAATGGGTGGATTCTCCTGTATCTGTGTCAACGGCTGGACGGGGCCAGAGTGCTCGGTGAACATCGACGACTGCGCAGGCGCTGCTTGCTTCAACGGTGCCACGTGTATCGACCGCGTTGGTGCCTTCTACTGCAAGTGCACGCCTGGAAAGACTGGTGAGTTATAAAGTAGTTTAGATAATAAGGTGAACTTGTTCTTTTCGAGTTGCCATCAAATGGATTCCAAAATATACGTCGAGAATCTATAAAAAATAACCCTAATATTTATATGACATTTTTAAATTGATAATTGATTTGTTGATCAAATTCAATCAATCAAACGATATCGATAGTCTACTTTTAATAGATTGTAATTTGTACATAATTATGATTTTATTTAGTTTATGATACGTTATACAGAATATTTTTAGAGAACTATCCTTAATTTATGATTGATTTGATAATAGTACCTATGTATCTGTTACAAGTGAACATGATGAATTTGATTTATAGGCGAACTTTTTATTTTTTACTTTAGTACTCCTGAAACTTGATTGTCTAAAAAATGTTTGTTGCTGATTAAAAAATGACTCAAGTACAAGTATTAAAAGTCATTTAACATAATACAATGTCCTTAAAAATTGGATTACGTACATGTACTGTACTTTTTCTCCTTACTTTATAATAATTCGATTTTTTAGTATGCAATCTTTAGTATTATATTCTTTAGCATCAGTTATTTTTCTCAGGTCTCCTATGCCACCTAGACGATGCGTGCACCTCCAATCCTTGTCACGCTGACGCTATCTGTGACACCAGCCCCATAAACGGATCCTACACGTGTTCCTGTGCCTCCGGCTACAAAGGTCTTGATTGCTCTGAGGATATCAATGAGTGTGAACAAGGTAAGCATAGCAATATTTATAGAAGATAGAAGAGTAATTGTTACATTACATTTAAATTAAATCTTTTTTGAATAAAATTCTCCAGACCCATTATCATGGTCCAATTTACCTTACGGAGTTATATTAGCAAAAACTTATTATATATTGTCTTTTGAAAGTACTTTAGAATCAAAAGCTTATCGAATTCCATTTGTGAGTTTGTTTTCTGCAGTTTACTTCCATCCATCATCAATTCAACCGAATCAATCCACTGCTGGCACATCAAAGTTGCTGTAATCCACACGCTTAATTGGAGGATTAGGGAACGTAGATTGGTGTCATATATCGTATTGTCGTTGATGCGCATCTGCTGGTATTTGCTAAAATAGTCATCTTTTACGCGGCTGTTTTCTGTTCCGGCAACAATACAGCAAATCTTTAATGAATCTTGAATAGAATAATTATTGATGGTATTTGTTTTAAAATAAAATAATATTAGAAGATTAATAAACCTTTATTGGCAATAATAAGCATATTCAAGCGGCAATTGCGCAGTTGGTAAAGCTCGAGCTTACGATCTGCAAGTCGTGAGTTCGTATCTTCCGTTGGAAAAAAATTGTAATAGTAAAACCTGCTTGCCATGGTTTTTACTGATTTCCATTGATAGATCTTTCTAATATGTGTTTGCATTTTTTTCCTGATTAAAACATCTCAAGTAGAAATTATAACAGATAAATAATTCTTCTGTATAACAGATGACTTTAAACTTTCATCGGTGTTTATATGTTTGTAGTTTATCGTCATCAAAATACAGTTGTGAACACAAGTTTGTCTTCTACCCTTAGGTTCACCATGCGAGCACGACGGCATTTGCGTGAACACTCCCGGCTCGTTCGCCTGCAATTGCTCAGTGGGATTCACTGGCCCACGGTGTGAGACCAACGTGAACGAGTGCGAGAGCCACCCGTGCAGGAACGACGGCTCCTGCCTCGACGACCCGGGCACCTTCCGCTGTGTCTGCATGCCTGGTAAGTCTACTTTGTTTATCATATAATAGACCTTTAGCTTTCTTATATATTTTTCATATAGGTCAATTAGCTGAAAATTTTGTGGAAGAAAACATAAGAAACATTGGAACCTTCCAAAAACAAGCCTTCTCATATCTCAAAGGCCGGTAACGTAACTTCAATGGTTGTAGTGTTACGAATGTCTATGGGTGGTGTTGATTGATTTCCATTAAACAGCACACTTGTTCCTTTGCCTCCCTAACAAATAAAGAAAAAAACATTGCTATTTTACATTATACCACACAGTAAAATACGTTTCGAATTAAAGACACACAATATTCATAAGAAAACATACACGTAACGTAGAAGAGAAGGTTAAATATGTCAATGGAACAAGTACACTTTGATTCGCAACTTTAAAATTTTCATCCATTTCATCATTATCAGTGCTGAAAAGCTGACATTTCTGAAGACCTTACTCAAGTCCTTGTACTTGGAGCATTTGTCATTAAAAGTAAAAAGGTGCGTGATAGAAAATGAACTAAGGATTGATTATTAATTGATACTTGTATACATTTTTTGCTTTTTGGTATATTTTTATAGATTTCTTTAATATTAACCACTTTATCTGGTGGAACGTTTCATATTAAACCCAAAAATTACCTATTTTTATGTAATTTCTATCCATTATTTTTAATTATTAAAAATTGTCAGAACTTGAGAAAAATCTGAGACATGGATTGTTGGCGACCGCGGTAGCCAGAAATCAAAATTTGATTTTGGCTTTGCTACCATGGTTTTTTTATTATTTGTATTGGCTATTATATCTATTATTTTATATTGGCTACCATGGTTGCCATCAAGTGGGGTAACGGATAAATTTAAGGGTCTGGTTTGGATAAAGTTGACTCTAATGAAGTCTGTTACATAAAGTGTTATTTGTTGATAACTAGTAGCCAGTTGCCGTGTATATCTTTAAGATTGCAAGTTGTACGAAGTGCATGCTATATAAATAACAGCTTTGATAGGAAAATGTCTTCTATACAACGGTAAACACGGACAACTGCCGGGAAAGACGATGCGAAGTTACAATTTGCGCTGGTTGACAGCGCGGTGGCCGTCTGATGATTATCATTAGTATTAGAGAGAGATGGACTGTGTGTGATAAGGATAGTTATCAATACGAAATAGGGTTGTGCAATTTAAAATTCTCGCATATTGAAATACAAGAAAATACAATTATTATAAAATCTTTTCAAGCATTTTGCATACACATAAAATGAGTCTGAAAAATAATGTGCATATAAATACATATATAAATGTAATAATAATCTGAATGAGTGAAATAAATTTATTTAAAAATATACGGCCGGCGTCTGGACGAGTCACTCTACAATTTTACATGAAATAACCGACGTCTTCCAGACATCATTATATTTCAAGGGATCAAAACTATTTTCTTCATTGGTATTCTAGCAGAAACTATATTCAATTATTTTGAAAAAAATAATAATCAGTAAATCTCACGAGAGAGTTCTCTTCTCTTATCCAAATTTTGCTTTACTCTAAATTTAGAAAATCCTTCCGCACAAAAATTGCCCTCTCCGCGAAAATCATATTCGACTTTTTTACTAAGTTGTAACTTAGACATGACTTAGTTACCATATAAAATAAAGCGAATGTTTGTATTCAAAATATAAATATGTATGTGTGTTTATACGGAAATTGAACGAATTAAGTTTAAAACCGTAAATTAATTTATATATTGAATTTTTTTATGGTTGAGAAGATTTCAACCCTAGTCATGCCACTATTCCCATGAAGTGAAGAGCAGCCGAGCATTGTCTTGACGCGGAAGCATTCGCGATTGCTCGCTAACATTCTAACCGCTTTAAATTGGACTGTAAGTTGTAAACAATTAGGTCGTTAACCGCTCGGTATTACCTGTGTGAATTAACTATTAATTGTATGACGATCTATTTGCATGTTTCATATTTTTCGCCATCGTGCCCTTTTGAGTCGACTGAAGTTTATCGTTAATTTCCGTTGTTTTATATACTTCGTCTGATGGAACGCAATCAACGCCAGCCATATATATCTACAATAGCATAACAGAAGCGTTGCTGGCTTTTGTGAAATTTATAGTGGATCTCGGGTTCGACTAAATCCGCAACGGATTAAATATTTGTATATATCCGACAGATATTTATTTAAATCTGGGTATTTGTCCACGATATTTGTGTGATATAATTTTTAATGGGTGACATTTCTCACGATACAGGGATTTCTATTCTGGCGTAATGAGTGTCATGTGTTTTATGTAATTTATTTTTGTATTTTAAACAAAAAAATCTGAGTTTTTCTTGCCATTTAATCTCTGGAGTAAAATCTTGTGTAAGAGCTAATAAAGTATTTTCTTCATTAACATTAAATCTTCATATTTAATGGTTTAAATTGTAATCCTTGAAATCAAATAGTATGTACAAACATACATTAAAACGATGCGATCCTCATACGCTTGTATTCATATCGGGCTGAGTACAATGTCCGTTTCACAAAAGATGTCAGCACACGCATTGATGCGGACGTAACCACTCATCGGAACGGTCCCTTTTTCCGTCCGCGATACCAATATAACCCAACGAAGAAACAAATACATTCCTTACATCAAACAACTTCAAAATTGGTCGTGTAACCTAGTATATTTTGATATAAATATATACGAATGGATAAGTTTGAAACTTTTTTATATGGGATAGGAAGATAAAAGAGCATGGTCAGGCGTGTCACACGATGGAAAGCAATTAACGCCGCTCATAGGCATTCACCGTACCATAAGCATTGCAGAAGCGGTGGCGTCTTTAAGAAATGTAGAATCTAGAACACATCATTTATCATTAATGTTTCTTGATAGGATTTGTACAACGCCATCGTCATATTTTAAGGCAAGATTAACTTTTCTGTGCCCATAGTAGGTACACGCTCGTAGGTATGTGCAGACTATTTTATTGCGAAGTGACAAAAACCGTGTTTTAATCCAATCCCTTTGATTTGTAAATTCTGCAATTACATGAAAAGTATAATAAATTAGAAATGTTCTTCTATTACTGCCGCTCTAACGAAGCGAAGATTGGCAATTCAAAGGCAATTCAGCACAACTTCTTCACAGGCTATCACTGTTCACTCTCTGATATTGCGTAGTTAAAAATTCCTGCTCCAACCAACTGGTCTTTAGCCCGCGACTTTTCTTTATCTTGATTAATTACATACAAAACAGTTTCAAAAAAGATATTGAAGTTGCGAATTAAAGAATGTTATATTTTAGTTAAATTACTACATAGAACATAGTAGATGATTAAGTATTACACAATACATATTACTAAATCATCTTCTATGTTCTATGTACTTTAATTTTTGTTACTTATTAATTTCTCATCACTGTTGTGTTCGTTTTAGTATGCGGTAAAGTAATATTGTATTATGATATCCATTTGTAACTCCTGAAGATGGTTAAGAGTGACGTGTAACCCGACGAAATTAAATAAGCCCCGACGGGTACGAAAAATGGTTATAGACGCTGGCATCGCATCGTACCAGTATTTGTATCACGCATGAGTGCTCTCAGACCCGTCTGACAAGTGAACTAATAAGGGCAAACGCAGTATGACGGCATTACGTATTTTTTCTATAGAATATGTCCTCCAGTGCTTTGCACCCGGTTTTTGCGCGACGCGTCCACCGTTACTGCAAATGAAAAGGGACGGGTTGCCACGCCAACATTAAAAAGCTTGATCGTTAATTTCGCATCTTCAAATTAAAGACAGGTGCCGTAGTAACGGAATCATCTTGTTCTCGACGGCGGCCATGTGAATTTTTAACATCAGCACCAAACAGAAGAATTACATTAACTTCGATAAATACTTACCGATATCGATACCGATTGGCTCAGTGGCGGGGCCCTCCGCCCACGGAGTCAATGGTCGCGGGTTCGATTCCCGCATCGGAATAAATATTTATATGGATTTTTAAATGTTTATTCCGAGTCTGGTAACCCCCCCCCCAATCCACATTTCCTTTCCTGCCCCTTCCTTTTTTATCCTTTCCCTTCCTCTCCGCCAATCCACGGTCTGCCGTGCCAATGGATGCGTGGCTAGGGGCGAGCCTAGTCGTAAGCGTGTCGATCGTCCCGGGGTCGGGCTCCCCCGGGGACTATGGTGCCTTACCTCAGCATGCAGGGCTCTGCTGGGGCTGACCTCCATCCTCCCTTGCAAATCGTAGGATTCACTAAGACGAATTTAATAAACCTAATTTGTCGAAAATGACGGCGACGTGGTTCGCCACCCGTCACGTCCTGATCTCACGAAGGACGAAAAGCGACCAATGACGAGCCGTTTCGCTGCGATGAATGGCAGCGGATGGAGCTCTGTGGTCTCTGCCAACCCCTGCGGGGGATAGGCGTGAATATATATAAAAAAAGGGAGGCAGAGACCACAGATCTCTATCCACTACGATCTTTTTTTTTACTTCATCTACACTCATCACTCTCTTAATACAAGTTCGCCTGTTAAGGGTACTTTTGACCTAACCTTTCCTCAGAAGTTAAGCAATTTGGTCAAGGTATGTCCTCCTTGGTCTTCCCCTACCGACCCTTCCATCCACATCCGCAACATAAATTTCATTTATCAGTCGTCTTTCATCTAAGCATCCCTTTGATGCTTAAATTAATTAAACTCCTTTATATTTAGAAAGTTTGCAATTCTAACATTAGAGTTAGAAAACTATGTTATAAGACAAATATGGAAAGACCTGTACAATGGTCTATCTATTATACATATATATATATATATATATATATATATATATATATATATATATATATATATATATATATATATATATATATATATATTGACTTGCAAAACCAAATCCCGTGTAACTCAACGCCTACAACTCATTTTCCCGATATAAAGTTGCTCGTCCTACAGCATTCCTATAAAATGAGATCCGAGACGGCGGCACGCGGTTTTTAGAATAGGTTACCTGTTATTTTTTAAAAGACGACAGGTTCTTGCATGGTCCCCGATTATAGTATACAATCCCTAATTAAATACAACTATAATGTCTTCTTGAGAAATAATAAAGGTATCCGTCGTGCTATTTTTATCTTTCATAATTATTTAAATCGATCAACTATTTCGTGTACACTTGACAGTTTACTGATTAATATCATCGTTCGTCGATGGCACTTATTTCAAGTTTCTTGCCAGTGTCAAGTAAAGTAATTAAGAAGTATCTTGAAATGTAGTTTATCCACGTTGCGCCTTGATAACGGTGAACGGTCTACCAAAACTCGATCTGGATTTTTGGAGTCGATTCACTTTACTTCTTTACGTCTGACGGATAATCTCACAAACTTTTTGATGACACAAAATGTATATATGTATTAACATTTTTATTAAATATAAACACTTTTCTAGTGATTTCCCACTGTTTCGTTACTTATTGCAACTATAATTAAGTAATTATAAGTATTTAGAAAAGTACTCGTATGTTATTATCAGATTTCATCAACTGCCTGGCAGATCGAATCGGGCTAGGTGGCGTCTTGCGGCTTCACTCATATATCTCATAGTATAGAGAAGTAAATTATGTGTACCTATGAGTACATCTTAGAAATCGCACTTATTATAGTACTAGAACGATATTTGCATCCAGAGCCATATATTTCTGCACTCTCACTTTGTGAACACCATACAGTTTGTTCATAGCTTGTTCCGACTGAGTATTTCTTTTATTTGAAATATCCAATTCCACCTGGTCACGTGTATAGTGAAGCGGGCATTAAACATTCAGATATGCGCATAAGGCCGGCATTAGCATGCGCCGGACATTCCTATTGTGGCTTGTAATCCGAAATCGTGACGTTTCGGACTATGGTACATATCATACGCGAAAGCGGGTAATTTAGACATTTTTTATTTTGAAATTTATACGGCGAAAAGATCTACAAAGAAACTAGTAGGAAAGGATCTGTACTAAACTCGGGTTCGAAATACCCAGCAACGTGTTCTGAGAATTTATTGTGACAGATTTCTGTTTCATTTTCTACACGAGATATTCTCTTGTGCCAAAATTACGGTTCACACCGACATCCGGCATCTCCGGGTTGAGGACCATTTTTCGTTGTTGAGTCATCGCTTTTCTTGTCCACAGTGTGAAGTTTTACGGGTTGCTTGCAAATCCTTCCTAAAAAGGTATTAATTATTACATTATTTTAGATACGTAGATATAATACGTTATATTTTTAATAAAATGGCCAAGTTCCTTAGAAGTGGCCATAGCCCAATTGGCAAACAGTTCTTCTCAAGGTTCGGTTTGATTCTACTTTCAATTGGGCTATTGATATGAACCATATGTTCTTAACACGAGTTTTGTTAAAAGCATTGCTTCGTTTTTATGCAAAATATCTGCAAAAGTAAGGTAAGCTTTTCTGTTATGACTTACACCAGCTAGTCAGCATGCGCTCGCGTACGGGGCGTGGCATCCCCACTCAACCACCATTTTGGTAGATATAACGATAAATGTTCAATAGGCCAACGCGGCTATAGAAATGCTGTTGCGCAGTTTTATTGACCACAAAACAATAATTTGTATTATTGCCACTTCGGACTGTGATTACTGGCCGCTAAACGTTGCATGAGATCGAACGCAATATCTATTTAGCGGCGTGTTATCAAAGACGGTGTTCTATAACATACAGTATTACTAAACATTATTCTTTTCATAGAATTACTAGCTGATCCGGCAAACTTTGTTTTGCCATATAACTTATTTCTAGGCATAGGTTTAAAAAATAGTTTACGACCTATTCTCAGATCTACCAAATATATAAAAAAAAATCATAAAAATCTGTCAAGCCGTGTCGAAGGTGTTCGATAACGTCTCGCCCGGGGATGTACCACACTCCCGCAGAAAACCGGCGTCTGAGTGGTAGCTTAGCTACCGCGCTGATTTCCGGTGACGTCTACAACAGAATAAGAATTTCTTCCGAATAAGAATTTCTTGTCTCCACTCCAGCTCTCATTTGCTCCAACGATTGTCGGATCTCCGACAAACGTAACCAGCCCATTGCCACTTTAGTTTGCTAATTCGAAAGGCTATGTCGGTGACTTTAGTTCTCTGGCGGATTTGTTCATTCCGAAACATATCTATCTACCTGAGAAACTCCGAGCATAGCTCTCTCCTCTCTGAGCGGCTCTGAGCTTGTGAAGCAGACGGATTGTCAGCGTCCACGTTTCAGCGCCGTAAGAGAATAAAGGTAGGACACACTGGTTGAAGACTTTTGTCTTCAGGCTCTTCTCTTCTGAACTATGGGCGTATTTTCAGTAAGTCCTGGACTAATCGGTTTGCAAATACCGCTGAAAGTACCGCTGGTTTCACGTAGTGGTGGTGCGTGAAAAGAAGTTACGGGAGACAGGCACGCACAATTCTCTATTTTGAACAATGTGTTTTTTCTCCAGAAAATAAGAACAGGTTGTTAACAAATAAAATTAACTCATGGTAACCTGTCCCTACATAATTGTAAGTCTTGTGGTATTGTAGTAGACTTGTAAAATCCTTATAAGAGAAAAGCCAGTTTATGCTTAAATGAGGGTATTCTATATAAAGCAAAAGCATTTAAGATATCACAAGCATTATTTGCAAAGCCCTTAAATTCCTAAGTGGACTGTGGGACGATCATCATTTCGTGTCACATTGCAAAAACAACCTTAAAACTTAAGTATTAGAGCACACTAGAATAAGATAATTGTTAATTGATGATTACATAAACGAAAGTCGGGACCACATTCCCTTTTTGGCGGGATAGCGATTTCTGCTGGAATTATTAACTTTTTTTTATATACACACAATTTTAATTGAGTTCTATTGCGTTCCATTAAAGATCATATTTGAAAATCAATATGTCTTTGTATATGGCCATCGTTTATACTGGTCTGAGCTAGAATATCCATCCAGACGTGGATACACGTAGATCATTCAATTTAGAATTCTAAATTGTTCAAATTACGCTTGTTGTTCCTTTGGACATGTCAGCTCTTTTGTCCAAATATGGACGTCGACAAAACGTACTTTCGAATTATTTCTACTTAATTTCCTGGTGACAACATAGTAGTATATCAACAAAAACAAATGTTGTTGTGATAGAGTACAACATTTATGTAACTTAACTGTCGAAAGCTGTTTGTTCTTAAACCATAAAGTTCTTAAAACATGCATATGTCTCACGAACGTTAAGCGAAAAAATTTTTTTTTGCTCTCTGACATGTCGGCCGTGATGTTTTAACTGTTGTCTTGCAATGTTTATTAACATGTCAACTTTAATACAAACCCTGTTGCGTCCATCATTCACAACGCTTTATGGCCAGCCGTTTGTGCCTTTACAATCTTCAGTCTTGTCTAATGTGAATTGAAGGCCGTAAATTTGCCTAAGAACAGTATTATTTTGTCCTCTGTTATTAAATAATTTACTGTTATATTTTGCGACGCGATAATTATAAACGGCCTCAGCCAATAGCTCCAAACCAAACTTTCTTAAAATAATGTATCAAAACTAAGTTTACAATGTATTGATTAATTAAAATATGACATAAAGTTCAAATCTAATACGACCGACGATGTTCTTAGGTCAGTGAGTGTCTTTGCCTAGCTGCCACGTTGATACACGGGTATGCGACCCCGGCCTCGGAGGATAATAGCAAATTTAAATGTCATAACATTGTTTCTTACAGGCTTCACTGGAACGCAATGTGAGGTGGAAATAGACGAGTGCGCGAACAATCCCTGCCTGAACGGCGGCGTATGCCATGACATGATCAACGCCTTCAGATGCACCTGCGTAGTTGGGTGAGTAGCATTTATTAAACATATCTGTTGTTCTTTTTGTTCTGTTAACAACACACTATCCTTTAACCGTCCACTGCTGGACGTTTGTGTATACGTCCAGTTCATTCCAGAAGATGAGGTAGTGTTGACCTATAAAAAACTCGTATATACAATAAAGCGAAACAGAATTATGCAAATAAGAAATAAACATAGCGATAGACGACCAATTGGCTCAGTGGCGTTGCCTCTCTCCATCGACGATTTGTTTTGCTATCAGCCTCACTCCCAGTAGTTTGGATTCCTCAACAGGATGCTTCCAAAAAAAAGATGAGGATAATTTTCAACCAAAAATGGTAGCAACATAAAAGATGGATACTATTTATATAAGAGACGAATATAGGTTAAAAAAACAACATACAAATGGAAGACGACCGATTGGCTCAGTGGTGGGCCCTCCGCCCGCGGAGTCAATGGTCGCGGGTTCGATTCCCGCATCGGAATAAATATTTATATGGATTTATAAATGTTTATTCTGAGTCTGGTAACCCCCCCAATCCGCATTTCCTTTCCTGCCCATCCTTTCTTCTCTATCCTTTCCCTTCCTCTCCGCCAATCCACGGTCTGCCGTGCCAATGGATGCGTGGCTAGGGGCGAGCCTAGTCGGAAGCGTGCCGATCGTCCCGGGGTCGGGCTCCCCCGGGGACTATGGTGCCTTACCTCAGCATGCAGGGCTCTGCTGGGGCTGACCTCCATCCTCCCTTGCGGCTCGTGGGATTCACTAAGACGAATTTAATATACCTAATTTGTCGAAAAATGACGGCGACGTGGTTCGCCACCCGTCACGTCGTGATTCTCACGAGGGCGAAAAGCGACCAATGACGAGCCATTTCGCTGCGATGAATGGCAGTGGATGGCTCTGGCTCTGTGGTCTCTGCCAACCCCTGCGAGGGATAGGCGTGAATATATAATAAAAAAAATGGAAGTAATCTATTCCTTAATTCAGCCAATACGTACATCTTACATCAACAGCAGCAGCTCTAATATTATAAATGATTTATATGTTACCCATTCGATTCACAGATTCACGGGGGCCCGCTGTCAGGTCAACATCGATGACTGTGCATCCAGCCCCTGCCGCAACGGGGGCAGCTGTCATGACTCCATCGCAGGGTATACCTGCGAATGTCCACCTGGATATACTGGTTAGTAATATAGATCTTCAGCTTACGAAATCGATTACAAATATTCATTCACGTTATCGGTTCAGAGATTCTGTTTTTAAATTTCAACAGTCATTAAATGTCTACGGCGCCATCAGACTGTGATGATTATCTAGTGAACTTTTAATTATCGTAAACACATAATGTTTTAATTATTATGCCCTAAAGACAATTATTTCTGATTCTGACAAATAAAGAACACAGATCCAACTTGGGAAAAATGTATGGGTGGGTAAACAAGTAGGAGTCCATAATACTGCAGGTGGATTTATTATGCATATATTTACAATACATATTACATTTTATCCCATAAATTAAGCCTAGTTGTTGGTTAAAAGCAAATTTAGAAGTTGATTTTTCCCTGGGTCTATTATATTATATAGGTTGTCCGATGACTGAGTTAAGTTATAGGTCGATTTTTTTCAGCTAATATTGAGAGAACATCCTGCATTTATTTCACGCACATGGTTTCAACTAGATGGCGCCATGCCTCATACTACTAGAGAGACCAAACAACTTCATGATTTCTCCCATAACAAATTAATAAGCCATTTCAGCGATGTCCCAATGCCATCCAGGTCGCCGAATCTAAGCCTTATGGACTTTTTCGATGAGGATACCTAAAAAGTAAAGTCTCTGAAACAAACCCGACGACCATCTCAGAACTAAAAGATAATATCGTCTGCCAGGTTAACGGCATTCCGACGGCACTACTTCAGCGAGTGGCTCCAAATAATGTGGTTCGATTCCAACACTTCACTTCAGGCACACTTCCTTTCGTAAAATATCTTGAATTTTATTAATATCCTTTGTAGTTTTTTTTTTATTATTTATGTTTGAAATTCTATTTTTGCCACCGGACCTATTACAACCTTAAACTTGAAGAGTATCATTCTTAACCCATTGACTGCCAGACATATTTAGAGCGTCTTGCCAAGGTTTTATTTTGAAGAATACATGAAAGTTTACAAAATATAATTATATTAAGTTACTGATATAATATTGTAATAGCATTTACAGTAATATTTATTGGAAAAAAAAACGACTACAAGATAACTCGTAGCTGGCGTCACTAAATAAAATTCCTGTGCTGATTGCCACTACGAGATATCTCGTAGCTGACAGTTTTGATACACACGCTTAATACGAGATATCTCGTAGCTGGCAGTCAGTGGGTTAACCGACAGTGTGTGGTATCGTTGCAGGTATGTCGTGCGAGACGAACATCAACGACTGCCTGTCGGCGCCGTGCCACCGCGGCGAGTGCGTCGACGGGGACAACAGCTTTACGTGCAACTGTCACCCGGGCTACACGGGCCGCGTGTGCCAGACTCAGATCAACGAGTGCGAGTCCAACCCTTGCCAGTTCGGTGGTGAGTGGCCATTTCAAAGAACGTCAACCCTTTTGCTACGAGCGTCGCCTATAGACGGCATCCGCGTGATGATCTGTGTGTACGAGCGTTGCCTATATCCGCTATCCGCCGGCATAGACGAAATCCGCATGACTTTGATCACACTTTTACATCTTTGTCGACTTTGGTCTCATTTTTACATCTCTGTCGCATGGATAGTGATTATTAGTAATACTAATAGGGAATATAGGCAAATTATCCCAACTTAACGATTTGATTGGCTAAGTGGTAAAACTACCGCTTTGGGAGTCAATGGCCACGGGTTTGTTTCCCGCATCGGGATAAAAATACGATACATTTCTTTTTCACGGCCCATATATCTTCCATTGCTGTTAACGGGCCTCTCCATTTTAGAGGAACGGACGTTAACTCACCACGCTTCTTCAATCCGGACTGGCGGTATTACCAGATTCAGAATAAAGGCCATACATATATTTTAGAAGCGGAGATCGAACCCGCGACCATTGACTTCGCCAATTCGCTTTGGATAAGCGTGACGGGTCATTGCCTATTCCTTCAGAAATGAGGAGTGCCCTGCAGTGAAGCATATATGGGCTGCAAAAGCCTCAGCCTGACTGCGACCTTTGTACATAATTAGATTTCGTTCCTTAATAATCGATGTAACCATGATGATCACCTGTTTGTTGCATCAGGTCACTGCGAAGACCTCATCGACGGATACCAGTGTCGATGCAAGCCGGGCACGTCGGGCCGCAACTGCGAGATCAACGTCAACGAGTGCTACTCGAATCCATGTCGCAACGGAGCCACCTGTATTGACGGCATCAACAGGTAACACACTGAAATTAAATTTAGTGGTAGAGCCACGCTGCAGACGAATACTTTGTCAAAAATGGCATATTATGTGTCTGTAGCATGAATGGGCCGGCTCGCCCGGGGAAGTACCACACTCCCGCAGAAAACTGGCGTCTGAGTGATAGCTTAGCTACCGCGCTTCGTACGATGAGCTATTGAATCGGCTTATATGTGCTACCATAACTATACCCCTAGAAAAGTTTTACATTTATCACCAGCCGTTTCTTGTGATTCTATGTCCATAATATTTAAGTTTTCTCACGTATCTACGCTTAATTTTTGGGTTAAAAGACCATTTGACTGTAATATATTAACACTTATTTTTATTTCTATCTATACATATATGTACATGGATTATATACATTTTGAATTTTCGTTCATTTCTTTTCACGCAGCAATGATTATTTTGAGTAAGTTTTGTTTTGCTTGCACACTTGTTATATAAGTTGCTTATATGCAGTTATGTATTATTGAATGCATGTGACGTAATAGTTTTTTATTTCCACGTGAAAAAATATTTTTTATGCAACGCTATTTAAAAAATTGATAAGTTTAACCTAAAGATAATTCTACATTGATAAAAACATACCTATATTCACAATCCTGCATCCTCATATCCAACCAATAAATTGACTAGGTATTTTTCCGGTAGTTTTTGGCTCTATTTAACTCTGATAGTGATCTCATTGTTTTCGGAGTATAATTTAACATCAATCATTCATCATAAGGTTTTCTATTTTCTCGTAACAATCTGGTTAACCCTTTCGGCCCGAGCGGTGACTATAGTCACCCAACGGCCGACGCTCGCTCTGTCCGAGCGGTGACTATAGTCACCCAACGCCTGACGCTCGCTCTGTACGAGCGGTGACTATGGTCACCCAATATTTGACGTTCGTTATGTACGAACGGTGACTTAGGTCACTCGCAACTCTTCATGAGCAGAATATATATGTTATCTCCATGGTAATCCATCGCAAGTATTTTGCACTTGTTTTACGCTGCCTAATAATAAACTGACGAAATGAGCAAATATTTTCTATTGCATTATGTTATAATGTTTTAAGCACTTTTTTTTACGAGCGACTGCACTCGCTCTGCGTAAGATAGCGTGGTATTGTGCGTCTGACGGGCGCTTGCAGTTGTTCCGCAAGTACGGACGCTTGCCGCGACTGCTCGGTCAGCGGGGACGGCGCGACATAGAATGCGTCCGTACCGAAAGGATTAAATTTTATTTAGCTCATCCTGAAAGTACTCCGAACAAACCGGACAGATAGAAAAAAATCACGTATCAAGTTATTGAACATCATGTTAGTGATATTATATTGATCCATTGTATTTTTACCTTTGGATGTCTTTTAATTATGTTGAATACTTACCTTTATAAACATTTTAAAAACGTTACTTCGTACGTAACGTCTTCTTTTTTAAAGAAATTGATGGCTTAAAAAAAGTAACTTAATAGAAATTTAATGAATTTTGGCTTTAATATAAGACTTTTCATCGCAGATACACGTGCGAGTGCATCCCGGGCTTCACTGGGCAACACTGTGAGACCAATATCAACGAATGTTTGTCCAACCCGTGCGCCAACGGCGGCAAGTGCATCGACAGGATCAACGGATTCCGGTGCGAGTGTCCCAGAGGGTACTACGATGCGAGGTACCTAATACTTTTACACTTAATTGTAACTTGTTAGTAGAATGAACCGAAAGTGAAAATATTTAATTATAGCTGACTACATTACCGAAGTAGAACTCTATTACAGCGCCGACTAATGAGTACTGGCAGTCCGTCTATTCACAAGCACAAAGTTGCTCATAGAGCTATAGAAATGGTTAGATTTGGAGTTGCTGTGGTTGATAGGATTTATAATAAAGAAATCCGTCGGAGAACCAAGGTAAACCAACATAAAGCAAATAGAAGTAGCAATAGGCAGCAGCAGAGAAGATAAATGCTGAAGTGGTTCCGCATTCTGGTAAACTGGCGACTGGTGCAGACTGGATGCGTATAGCCATAGATGGTTTGTGCGTTTGTCCAACTGTGGCTTCTGCAGGCGGTCGATGATTACAGATGATTATTAAGGAAGGAGATAAGATATTCGGACCAGTATGGGCAGCAACTAGTAAACTGGCATGTTTTAACCGTTTGCGGACGGGCGCAAGCCGACTATAAGTCGCCAAGGAGTTTCGCGCGGTAGGACGTGTGGCGAGCGAGAGGCGACAGTCGGAGTTTATTATAATATAAACTCCGACTGTCGCCTCTCGCTTTTTATTATATTATATATTATATATATATCTATTACATTACCTCATACAACGTAACCCATAAATGGTTCTTTAAAAGGTTTCTTAGCTATTGAATGAAAATGCTGCTGCTATTGCAGTGGCGAATTGCTGGGCTGGAAAAATATAGGTCTAACCACTGAAAGTTAGTTAAAATTTCCCACTAACTCGTCTTGCTACCCCACACACTTAAAAAAATCCTCAGCAAAGGCTGGCAAAAAAAAATAGCGTGGAAAATCGAATTCCAAAGTAAATACGGTTACTCTCTCTCTGCGATTTTTATACCAACATTTCTAATTAGGAATTGCTTACCATATAATCGTACCATTTTCTATTTCATCAGATGCTTGTCTGACGTGAACGAGTGCGCTTCGAACCCGTGCATCAACGGCGGCACTTGCGAAGATGGCGTCAACCAGTTCATATGCCACTGTCTGCCGGGATATGGAGGTAAGGATAAAAATCCAAATAAAATATTGCATCAAAATATATAAACCGTATTCTGTTGTTTCGTTATTATTACAAGAAGAATGGCATATGGCATTGCGGATGTCTATGGTGATCCGCATGTTCGTTTGGTTTTTCTGTTATAAAACAAAAATAATTCATTAAATCCTAGTTCATTCAACTTCACACGTATTTTTCAACGGAGATACCCGTACGTAGCATACCATGCAATTAATTGCGTCATACACGTATACGTATAATACAGAAAACAATTATAGAATATATTATCAAAGAATAAAAAAAAAACTGATCTATTCATTGTAAAATTACAGTAAACCCTCATATAACGCGGTAGATTGGTTCCGCGTTATCTGAAAACGCGCTATACGATGGATCTATATAAATCAACTATGTTATTAATTTACTTTATTTACAGGCCAACGTTGCGAGCGTGATATCGACGAATGCAGCTCCAACCCGTGTCAGCACGGAGGGACGTGCCTGGATCGACTCAACGCGTATAAATGCGACTGCGTATTGGGTTTCACAGGTGTGTAACGTTAGTGTTACAGGGACGAACAAAACTCCCCGACGCACTTATTGTTTTGTAAATATGTCTCAAAAGGGTTAATGAATTTATCCATAGATGGCACTTTCTTTCCACTATTTTTAATTAATTAAGGTTCTAATTAATTAATTAATCTAATTATTATTCATAGCTAAGACAGGACGTTTGTCGTGTCAGCTAGTCTATAATAAAACTGACATTAAATCAATAACTTTCGACTAATAGTAATATGACCGTCGTGTGTGTGCAGGTGTGAACTGCGAAACCAACATCGACGATTGTGCCGGCAACCCGTGTCTGCACGGGGGCTCTTGCATCGACCTCGTCAACGGCTACCGCTGCGTGTGCGCGCCTCCGCACTCCGGACGCAACTGCGAGAATACCCTGGACCCATGCCTACCAAACCAGTAAGCCTTTGTTAAATTATAGCAAACAAAAGTAATATAAAAGGAAAAAAACAAAAAGACAAATCATAATATTAGTATTATTATGTTACCTATACTGCTGTATGGATTATAAAAAGGTCTACACTCCCACAGTGGTCTAATTGTTTCATCCTTGTAGCTGATGGATATAACTTTATAGTTTATATATATTATAAATGTATTATGTAATTATATAAAACATATTAAGTATCCATATTAATATCGATTTAATTAAAATTTAAAATAAAAGCACAGGTAAAAAAACACTTGATGGCTCCTTGTATTCTTACTTTAATTACTTAATATTTAGAGGAGTATTTAAATGCGATACAATACGATTTCACTTAGTTCAGACTGTTTATTGTTAAATTCATCATCGTCAACAGCCCAAAGAAATCCCTATTGCGCTATGGCTTTTGTTTTTGTTCCTCCTTGACCGTACCGATCAATTTCCTACGAGTCCGCTCCGTTTTATTCCTTTCTTATCTCAACCGCACCGATTAATCTCCTTCGTATCTTTTTCATTCTTCTTGACATTGGCGAAAGCATCCGTGCTATTAAGGCACTATTTAAAGCCAATAATTCAAATGAATTAATGAATGCTCCTTATTATTGTTATTAAATAGGGTACATTCGATTCGATTATTCTAATCGTTCGAACTATTTGTTTTCGATTCTTCTTGACTAATTGGAATCGTATCGAATATTCTCACACTTTAATCAAAAGTTTATTTTAATTATTGTTATGAACACATTCCTAGGTGCCGGCACGGCGGGCGGTGCGTGGCGGAGGCGTCGTACGCGGAGTTCACGTGCGCGTGCGGCGCGGGGTGGGCGGGCGCGCTGTGCGAGCGCGACGTCGACGAGTGCGCGGCCGGCTCGCCGCCGTGCCACAACGCGGCCACGTGCCTCAACACGCCCGGCTCGTTCGCGTGCCTGTGCGCGCGCGGCTACGAGGGCAGGGACTGCGCCGTCAACACCGACGACTGCGCCTCGTGTGAGTGCCGCGCGCCATCTCATATTATGAAATGACATATGTTTACTATGATTCGTTCGACAAAGGGAGAAAAGAAAAAACATTATATGCACACATTTGAGTCGCTCAGTGGTAAAGTGGCCCAAACCACAAAGATGTGAGTAACGAGTTAAAGTTACCAAACCAACTTTTTTTTGTTAATACCATAGTTAAAATTTAACATCATCTATTCAAATACATTTAACCTAAGATAGGCTATTATTGATTTTAAGAATAAAAAGTAAACTTTAACTCGACAAAACTTTTTTAATCTATATTTATGTCGATTAGGCCACTCTTCCATTGAGCGACTCATTTATACTAATCTATATAAATAAAAATGAATCGCCGAAATGTATGTACGCGTATAACTTCAGAATGACTCCATCAAATAAGATAATTATTTTTTTATTATGTTTGTTATTATCAGGACATGGTTTGTATAAAAGATAAGTTTAAAAAACTTACGGAGAAACACAATTTTCTCATTGGCTCCCCGCCCACGAAGTAAATGTTCGCTGGTACGATCCTCGCATCGGGATAAATATATTTATGTATGAATGGGCTACAAATACTTCCGAGTCTGATAACACCGCCAATCTCCTGATATGGAGAGGTCTGTGCTCAGCAGTGGGACATATATGGGCTGTGAAAAAATAAAAAAATCCTTAATGGGTATATTTGTGAGAAATGTTCGTATAATAGGAAGCTTTATATTGTTTTTCACTGGTATAATTTATATCCCAACAGTCCCGTGTCAAAACGGAGCGTCGTGTTTAGACAGCATCGGCGACTACAACTGCGTGTGCGCGAGTGGCTTCGCTGGCAAGCACTGCGAGGTGGACGTCGACGAGTGTCAGTCGCGGCCCTGCATGAACGGAGCCACTTGCAATCAGGTAACAAATATACACCATTTGTATACAAATATAATGCCAGTATATAAAAGTGAAATAGAGCTTCTTAACTGACTATTTAATACTCTCAAAAAGAATACCACCGTGCATCTATCTATTACTGAACAACGTGAAGTAACAAAAAGCAAATGAGATAATTGACGATTACATATTGTCAATCGTCGATTATTGAGATATAGTTAAAAGTCTCGCCCCGGGGGTCACCGGTGACCCCCGTCACAATTATCATGTCAAACATGGTTATACACTGTATCTTATCTAGTGAAGATAATATTTCATCATACATATAGATAGTATCGCAGAATAGAAAATTCATCGTGGCGCCACACACAATCCCTGTAAGAAATGGCATGGCATTCAACTTTTTAATAATGTGTTAACAACATTTTACATGAGGTGTCCATGACAAGTCTGGACAGACCGTCCAGACCACCCAGACTGGTCGATGTAGTGGGGTTTCTGAACTACAAACCCCTTGTGCGACTGTCGGAGAACCATACAAACAATGGCACACTTGACATCTTTCTCTCTATGCCCTGTCACCTGCTCAGCGGATGACATCATGATGTCAACGGATGATGCGGTGTCAATGGCCAAGTTCAGGGTTGACAGCGTCTGATGCCCGTTGACTCGATGAAGGAGTAATAGAAATAGGTAATGGTGCAATTGACGAATTCTATACGAAAATGATATTTTACAGTACGTCGCATCCTATACGTGCACATGCCCTCTCGGCTTCTCCGGCATCAACTGCCAGACGAACGACGAAGATTGCACCGAGTCCAGCTGTATGAATGGAGGCACCTGCATCGACGGTATCAACTCCTACAACTGTTCCTGTCCACCTGGGTAAGTCTCAATCCTTTCTCTGAGATCAGCTCGTCATTTTGTTGAACTATGTACTTATTTGAATTTCTTCCTAACTATTGGTCTGATTATTTTAACTCAGTTATACTCAACCTGTGGCCCGCCGGGCTTTAGTGGTTGACCCATTTTGTGTTACTTTGTGTTAAACCATTTTCAATTTCGCGCCCATATATAGAGTTGAGAGCGCGGTAATTAAATTGGTCCAATCCTGCATTATACTAGCCTGAGCCTGACTAGACAGGGTCTAGATTACCACGTTTCCAGATTACCCAAATAAGTTATACAACAAAATGCTTTATTCTATTGGTTTCCCCGCAGATACACGGGCTCGAACTGTCAGTTCCGCATCAACATGTGCGACAGCTCGCCGTGCGACAACGGCGCCACTTGTCACGACCACGTCACGTTCTACACGTGCCACTGCCCCTACGGATTCACTGGGAAGCATTGTGAAGCTTATGTTGACTGGTGAGTTGTAAATCAGATCAATTTTTTTGTATGTAACCTCTACACAGTGTTTGTGGAACCAGCTACCCTCGGCGGTCTTTCCGAACCGTTACGATATTGCAACCTTCAAAAAACAAGCCTATATATACCGAAAAGGCCGGCAACGCTTCTGCGACTCCTGCGGTATCGCGGTTGTCCATGGGCGGCGTTGATTGCTTTCCATCAGGCGACACGCTTGCTCGCTTGCCCTCCTATCCCATAAAAAAAAAACAGAACAATTTTCGATCCTCATCACCCGGATGGCTGGCCGTCAACCACCGTGCGATTTAGTCGCAGTTTTGTGCCACGGACGGTGAAAATGTGGAACAATTTACCACCTTTCGAAAGAAGAAGAGCGTATGTGTTCGTTAAAGGCCGGTAACGCATCTGCGACGCCTCCGGCGTTGTGGATGTTTATGGGCGTGGCGGTGATCGCTTACCACCAGGTGACCCGCTTGCTCGTTTGCCTCTTCTTTTATAAAAAAGGCATTATTCACGTCAATTGTATGTAGATATGGATTTGCAACTGAAAAATTTGCAAGGCGATAAAGGAAAAAATAACAAGAATTCCTTATTTCGTCCTGAGGGCGTCTTACGAAGCAAAATAGTAGCAGCATCTATAAAAGCAATAAAAATCCGTAAGAGATCCCCCATTGCGCCCGATAACATCTAGTCACGGTGATTCGCTTCTCTCAATCGCTTCATACTATCGTTGGTGACCGCGGTAACCAGATATCAAAGTTGCTCCTAAATGTTGGCAACCATGGTGACCAAAAAGCGAGTGAGCGGATAAGAAAGGCAAATATCGTATCATCAAAGTAAACGTATATTAAATGATGTGTTTAGGTGTGAAAATAACCCGTGCGAGAATGGCGCTACGTGCTCACAGAAAGGGCCACAGTATACGTGTACCTGTGCGCCCGGTTGGTCCGGCAAACTTTGCGACGTCGAGATGGTTTCGTGCAAGGACGCTTCCATTAGAAAAGGTAGGTCACGATAAAAGTATGATTTAGAGTAAATACTATACATATCGACGCAAATAAGCGAAAACTTCTTTTCTTTATGGTCCTATGTCTCCAAGGTCGGGAAGAGGGCATCCACAGTGCGATCGGTCTTGAGCGACATACTTCACTTCAGACCACGTCAACCCGAAAAAATTCTATCTGATGACTCAAAAACAGTTTCAACGCTGTACAAAATTGTCTATAGGTCGTAGAACTGTAAAGCTGAGACCATTCGACGTAGTCCTTTTTTAACCAAAAATGACACAGATGTACAAAAAAATGTATTTTTTGTACATCTGTGTCATTTAAAGCGTTTTCGCTTTTTGGCGTCGATATATTTATTGTACGCTCTCGATATATTTTTGGAGAATTTTTAAGCTCAATTGACTCCCTGTATTTTTAAATTACGTCTAAAAATTATTGAGACTAATTCAATATAACAAAAAAAAAATAATTGTAATATTATTTGCTAACATATAAAAAATGTGTTTATCACGAAAAAAAGATGGTCATCATATTGTTAATTTGCGACTTAATTCTCGATTATATTTGATGTAATTTATTTCTTACTCTGCTGATCCAAGCTTTTGAAAGAAAACAACACAATAGAGAATGTTTCATGAAAAATAATTGTGTTATATTAAATATATGATATTCTCTGAAATAATGTATATTCCTTGCAGGTGTCAAGTTGAAACAACTCTGTAACAATGGTACATGCGAAGACATTGGCAACTCCCATCGTTGCCACTGCCTCGATGGCTATACCGGCTCGTATTGCCAGAAAGAAATCAACGAGTGTGACTCGGCGCCGTGTCAGAACGGAGCCGTGTGCAAAGATCTAGTCGGAACTTACCAGTGCCAGTGTGCCAAAGGATTCCAAGGACAAAACTGCGAACTCAACGTAAACGACTGCCTCCCGAACCCTTGCCAGAATGGTGGAACATGCCACGATCTGATCAATAACTTCTCATGCTCTTGTCCGTTTGGAACGCTGGGAAAGATCTGCGAGATAAATGTGAACGATTGCAAACAAGATGCATGTCATAATAACGGCACTTGTATAGACAAAGTTGGGGGTTTCGAATGCAAATGCCCGCCAGGGTTCGTCGGGCCGAGGTGTGAAGGTGACATCAACGAATGTCTTTCGAATCCGTGCTCCAACCCCGGCACTCAGGATTGTGTTCAGTTGGTAAACGATTATCACTGCAATTGCAAACCCGGTTACATGGGCAGACATTGCGATGCCAAAGTGAACTTCTGTGCTAATTCACCATGCCAGAATGGGGGTATTTGTACGGCGATACAAGGAGGTCACGAGTGTTTGTGTGGCGACGGTTTCTATGGAAAGAATTGTGAGTATTCTGGATACGCGTGTGACTCGAATCCGTGTCAAAATGGCGGCTACTGTCGGACGTCTGAAATTGGAGACTATGTTTGCGATTGCCCATCAGGTCTGTCGGGAATCAATTGTGAGATAGATTCAATGAACGAATGTCTCAGCAGTCCCTGCAAACATCCCGAGGCCCGTTGCATAGACAAGCCCGGTGACTTCCTTTGCTACTGTCCGAGACAGTGGACCGGCAAGATTTGTGATATCCACGATCCTCACTCCAGGGGCGGTTACGGAAGTCCAGTGTCCGGTGTTTACGGCAACAACCCGGGTTTGAGTTTGCAAGAGTTGGATCTGGCTTTCCAGAGAGAGCAGTGTGTAAAATTGGGGTGTAAGGAAAAGCAAGGCGATTACCATTGCGATGAAGAATGCAATACGTACGCCTGTGAATTTGATGGCAACGATTGTTCTCTCGGTATCAACCCTTGGGCGAACTGCACGGCACCGATCAAGTGTTGGGAAGTGTTCAAGAACGGAGAGTGTAATGAGGTGTGTAACACACAGGCGTGCTTGTTTGATGGACGAGATTGCCAGAAGTCCTTGCAGCGTTGCAATCCTATTTACGACGCGTACTGTCAAAAGCACTACGCTAACGGGCATTGTGATTACGGATGCAACAATGCAGAGTGTAACTGGGACGGTCTCGACTGTGAGAACGAACCGCCTGAACTGGCTGAAGGCGTCATGTCCGTCGTCTTACTCATGGACATGCGGACGTTCAAGGAAACCTCCATCGCGTTCTTGCGTGACTTGGGCCATCAATTAAGAACCACCGTGCTGATAAAGAAAGATCACTTGGGCAACGATATGGTGTATCCTTGGAAAGGATCCGCAGATGTTGGACTTCAGGATACTGAATTCGGAAAGAAACACAACATCATCTATACCGAAAGGGGCCAATCGGGAGTTCAAGTATATTTGGAGATAGATAACAGGAAGTGTTCATCAATGTCGAGCTCTGAATGTTTCTTCTCTGCTCGTGAAGCTGCAGAATATCTCGCCGCAACCGCCTCCAAACATTCTCTGTCGCCCGATTTCCCGATCTTTCAAGTCAAAGGGGTAACAACGCCCGACAACACCGGAGATCTGCCAACGAATTCCAAATACGTCTTTATCGGTGTCATATTGGTCCTCCTTGCTGGACTACTCATAGGTGTATTAGTCACGGCGCAAAGAAAACGCGCGGCCGGAATAACATGGTTCCCGGAAGGGTTTATCAGAAACAATTCTTCAACGAGACGCCGTTCAAGACGCCGTGTTCCCGATGGACAGGAGATGAGAAATCTGAACAAAGGCTCCATGGGCTGCATCGATGTCGACATCAATGGCGGTCACATGGGACCACCGCACTGGTCTGATGAGGACGATGATGGGTCTGCCCCGCCGAGGGCGAAGAGAGCCCGTGGTCCAGGGGACAGTAACGGCGCTCCCGGAGGCTACGCGTCAGACCACACCGCTATTACAGATTACGAAGAAGCTGGCCACGACTCAAGAGTCTGGACACAACAACACCTGGACGCAGCAGATATACGAGTTCCACCGAGCATGATGACTCCACCCGCCATTGTGAGTAAAAATTTTAGTATTTTTTTGAAATTTGAACATTATTGTAGAAAACTGAAACTTTTCATTTATCAATAGTTCAGATTTATATTCAGAAATTCTTTACTTCCATCTTCATATCTAACTCTTTCGTTCCGACGGGCGTATCTATATGCCCTCGAACAATGGCCATTCATATACGATGAGCATATATACATATATATGTAAACTCTGGAAAAGTTGGCGCGTGGGTACGAAGAGCGTACATATACGTTCACAACATATATACTTTTATTTCATACTTTACATGAGAGAAGAACTTTCAAGTTTATCATACCAATGTAAATTATGTTCAGCTTTAAATACTTTAGTAATTTAGTTGTATTAAATATGAATTATAATATATAATATGAATATTATAGGAACATTATAATATATAATAATATTTAAAAAAATAAATTATGATTATAAATATCATTATAAAATTGAGAGAACAAGAAACAACATTTAATTACTTCGTAGCATTCCATAATTCAGAGTCAATTAGTCAGTAACGCGAATAGCGAAAGGATTACGGGTAAATTTTTTGTTCTTTCTTCTCGATGGGAATCCCAAATTTAACTTTTTTATTTTCACCAGCACGACGGCCATGTAGACGTGAACGCGCGAGGTCCGCTCGGCATGACGCCGCTGATGGTGGCGGCCATTCGCGGAGGTGGACTGGACGCCGGCTCGGACGCCGAGGACGAACAGACTGCTCACATCATCTCCGAGCTGGTGGCACAAGGCGCACAACTCAACGCCGCCATGGACAAAACCGGCGAAACCAGTCTACACTTGGCAGCTAGGTAAGACCTAGAATGCAACAAAGAAGATGTAGGGTACTCTACTTTCTTCATACATACTTACGTACAAACAAACATGACATTAATCATTGGCTAGTCTATATCGATGAAGTCGGTATTTATCGACTTTATCATATTGCTAGCAAATATAAAAGACTGCGCGCGCAACTCCCGTCGTCGTCGACTGTTCAGTAGTCAAAATCCTTGTCACGCGGACGCATGCTTTTATCTTCAGCTATTAATTATTATTATATATTTTATTCATTAGATCAAGTATTTATTTCTCCGACATATAAGATAAATTTCCACAAACAACCTCATATAAATAGCCCCATGATTGGATTGAACCCAATCTTTAAGACCGTAAAGACCATTCTGATCAATTGATTATTTATTCATCTGAATTAATGACTCTCAATAGTACCAAAATAGCAGGGATGATTTCGCCAATGTCACGTAGAATGGAGAAGATAGAGGACAGAAGGAGATTAATCGGTACGGTTGAGATATGGACGGAATAGAATGGAGAGGACACGTAGGAGATCTTAGCAATTGAACCATTACGTCTATTACAACAAGGCACTTCTGATACAATTAATAAATTCCCAAATATTGTTTTTTTTTAACAGCCCATATATGTCCAACTGCTGAGCACGGGAAATGGATAGGCCATTTCTGGAGGAACGAACATTAACCCACCACACTTGTCCAATGCGGATTGGCGGGGTTACCAGACTCGGATTAAATATTTGTAATCTGTACATATATTTATTCCGATTCGGAGATCGAACCCGCAGGCGTAGTAGGGCTTCGCCACTGAGCCAATTGGTCATCAATTGTTTATACGATTAGTAAAAATACTTATATTACTCGTTCGCGTTATCAGATACGCGCGAGCGGACGCGGCGAAACGACTGTTGGACGCCGGTGCGGACGCCAACTCGCAAGACAACACGGGCCGGACTCCGCTGCACTCGGCGGTGGCGGCGGACGCGATGGGCGTCTTCCAGATCCTGCTGAGAAATAGAGCCACCAACCTCAACGCGCGGATGCACGACGGCACCACCCCGCTCATACTCGCTGCCAGGTAATTACATATATAATATACTTCACTGCATACATATATATCATCACGCCTGTTTCCTGTAGGATTAGGCGGAGATCACAAATCTCCATCTGCTACAATGTCGGCACACTTTCCTGCTTCTTCCACACATCACTCTCCTTATGCAAACTCGCCAGTTAAGTTTACTCTAGACCTGGCCTTTCCTAAAAACTTCGGCAATTTGGTCAAGGTATGTTCTTCTAGGTCTTTCATCGATCCGCTCAATGTACCAAAAGCATCCCTTTCTCAACTTATGTCACGACACCTTCTTTTACTCCACATCGCTCTCTTATAACTTCATTCCTTATTATATCATTAAAAGTTATCCCACACATATTATTTAATGCTTTCATTTTCTGCCTTCATGACTCTTCTGTCAAACCCAATTTTCATTACTGTACATCGGAGTCGGAACAAGTACTCTCTAATAAACCGGCCGACTGGCGGTTTTAGACACATGCCGTCTTTTCAGACAAGAGTGCAGGGCTCCTCAGGATTGCTTGGAGACCTGCAATAATAGATGGCTATTGCAGGTCAGTTATCACATATTCAAGGAAAACTAGTCGCAATGGTAAATGACCACGTGTCTTCGATATTTATATTAACTTCTATAAAAAATGTCATAGTTTGAAAACATAATTAAAAGAAATTCAGAATAAGAACAGCGTGTTAGTGAGCATAGAACCCAAGCTTCATGATGATTTTGTTATCTTTGTCGGAAGTGAAAAATTGCTTTTCATCCACATTTATCAACGGTGCGACAAGGCGACTACGACTATATTTTATATACATAATTCTGCAAACGGCAAGTCAGAGTTATATAAACCAAAGTAAAAACGTACTTAGCTTCTTAGGAATAGAAATCAATTTTTAACTAACATACATTCAATGATGCATTGTAAACGACAAATCTGTTTGTGCAGACTAGCGATTGAGGGCATGGTGGAGGACCTGATCAACGCGGACGCGGACATCAACGCAGCGGACAACAGCGGCAAGACGGCGCTGCACTGGGCGGCCGCCGTCAACAACGTGGACGCGGTCAACGTGCTGCTCGTGCACGGCGCCAATAGGGACGCGCAGGACGACAAGGTATTTAAAACGTATATTACAACGTATAGTACGTAAGTTACAACGTATAATACGTATATTACAACGTATATTACGTATATTACAAGGTATTTATTACGTATATATAATCAATGGCACAAGTTAGAGTAGAAGAACGTTTGTTCGAACGTTCCCGCGGCCGGACAGAAGTTGGAAAGACTTCATTAAAAATAGTGTGTAAGTGTTTCACATTACCGAATGTACGCATAGTGCCACGGATAGAAAGAGATAGAGAAGCCTCGTTAAGGCCTACCACCTTATTAGACGATCCGCGACCACGACCGCTACGCCAGGAGTGTACTCCGCCGATTGAGGATGAGGAGGATTGATCGTTTGGTCAAAGATTAACCTACTTACGATGCCGAAAGGCTTAAAGTTGCTAACTATATCTGTTAACTGTTGCTAACTAGATCGGGGAGGGATTAAAGTTGCTAACTATCAAAATGCATATTCTGTTGTATATATATATATATATATATATATATATATATATATATATATATATATATATATATATATATATATATATATAATTAAAATTTTCTATAAAATAAGAGATTGGTGTAGAAACTTCGGTCAAGAAACTAGAGAAGCAACAAAATTTGTTGTATCATTGGATCCACTTGGGCATTTATTGATATGTGTCCCTTTGTATTTTGGCCACAGTTCTGTACATAAGATAATAAGATAGTTCTCTACATACATAAGATTTTTTTATATACAAATAATACATAATCAAGAAAATCAATTGTAGACTTACTACAAATATAATATATTGCTTCGCGATCTTATATAATGCACATTTCTGTCTAGGATGAGACTCCCCTGTTCCTGGGTGCCCGCGAGGGCTCGTACGGCGCGTGCAGAGCGTTGCTGGACGCGCTCGCCAACCGTGAGATCACCGACCACATGGACCGGCTGCCCCGGGACGTGGCCCAGGAGCGCATGCACGACGATATCGTGCGCCTGTTGGACGACCACTGTCCGCGGCCGCCGCAGCACCACCACCTGCTGCGTACGTACTCTGCTACATTACTCTTACTCTCTCTCTCTCTCTTTTATAGTTTCCACTACCGCACAACTCGTCACAAAGAAATATTTCATCCCCACCATCTGAATCCGTATGATTCATTTTCCCTCTGTGAAACCAGACTTTAGAGATAATTTTGAACCGATACGATACAAAGGCATACACGTTTTTGCAATTTCTATCGTGTTACAGAAATGTATGGGTGTCAGGGGTTAATTTCATCAAGCTACAGACATGCTCGTTTACCTTGCTATATTATATTTTATTGCTATTTTAGACATTGAATAGAATAGAATAGAATAGAAAACCTTTATTTATGACACCTTTTTTTTTACAATAACTAAAATTAAATCCTTAATAATATTCTATATACAAATAAATAAACAAAACAAAAAGAAACTAATTTTAATCTAACGAGTGTCATAGAATGGTTCTTGCTCAGCATATAATATTCAAGTATTATCAAAATTACGTTCTAGGTACATTTGTACTGAGGTGTACTCACTTTTATTTCTCTCTGCAGCGTCCCCAACGCCTCACCCGCAGCTGATCAGCCAGCCCACGGTGATCAGCGCCAGCAAGGGCAAGCCGAAGAAGCCGCGCGCCAAGCCCGGCCCCGACAGCCCACAAGACCAGCCGTACGACAACAACAACTTGCATCACACGCAGATCAGACGGTTCGTATTACCTTTTTGTATTCCATAGTAAAATACGGTCATGTAGACAACATAAGTGAAACAGGATAGAAGACTTATAATAGTTTTTATCTTTTGATAAAGTCATAGACAATATTCAATTAGGTAGTCTGGATGACAACCACACACTGAGCTGACCATTCACATTATTTAAAAAAATAATTTATGAATGTTTATAGTTTACGTTTTTGCTTTAATGACTGTACGATAAGATTACAATTAGTTACCAGTTTGAATGTATGTAAAAGAATGAATGTATGTAAGAGAAGAATTAATTATAATTTCAGTGACAGTGTAACAGTTTATTTATAATTCAATGTTATATAATAATAATAAGTGACTTATGTATTTAGATCTCTATCTATGCGTGGGTATAATAAAATTTTTTTAAAAATCTTTAGCGTTTACTTTAACTTTATTCTATAGTAATTTTGTAGCAAAATATGCAATCTGATGTTGCGAGGTTTTGAAGAACATATATAGTTAAATACTTGATCAAGGGAAAGTTGTATCTGTGTATGTATCATACATGTACTATTATTAATCTACTCTCGTGTTTCACGGGTCACAACAATAACTATTGCAATTCGTTTATAATTTTAAAATTTTATGAACAGGAAGCCAAGTGTAAAAAAGAGCAATAAGAAAGTGGCGCAAGAAGTGCCACAGAGCGTGGAGAGCCTCGGCTCAAGCCTCAGCCCAGTCGAATCACCGCTCCAAAATTTACAGGTAAATACATTAACCATCTATACGGTATTTTACTTTCTCCACGTACAGGCATTCAACCGCGCGAATCACTGGCTGGTCGATACCATATGATTAGCCAATGTTAAAGAGTACGCTCGCAACCGCCCCCAGCCGCCACTAACCAAAAGATGGCTGTAATTCGTGCTATTATAATCGATCAACAAGATCTCATCAACCCCATAAATTGCACCTCGGAGGCATATCATATCTCGCTTTTATCGTTTTTCTGACGGGACTTGAACCGAAAAATTATTTAGAATAATTCACCTCCCTCAATTCACTACTGTACTTACCATCTGGATAAGTTATATAATATAATATATATATATATATATATATATATATATATATATATATATATATATATATATATATATATATATATATATATAAAACTTACTTGTCACACCTCTGACGACAAAATTCAAAAGCGAACAGCTTGTACTGTGAAAATGAAAAATGTATCCTCCCCACGCAGGACTTGCCGTCGCCGTACGACGCGACGTCGCTGTACTCGAACGCTATGGCGCAGTTCCCCGGCATGGAGCAGCTTATGCAGCACAAGCAGCCGCCCAGCTATGAGGACTGCGTCAAGGTAAGCCACCTTCTACTGTGCACTTATTTCAATAAAACTGCTCTGCACGCCAGCATTATGAGAACCTGCTGCTTATTCTGAGTGCAGAACCTTTTTGTATGTGTCGTGTTACAGTACAGACAAACCTAAAAGTTTTTAATTCAAAATATTTACATTTTAAAATGATAACTTTAGGGCTATCGTGATTTGAAACTTGATGAAACGGAAAAGCAACACTAAAAACAGACTAACACATCTATAGGATTTAATCTGCGAGAGAACGAGATTACATTATAAATGTATACCTACAGTTTTTCATATTATCTCTTTTTCCTCTATGTGAGGTGTTTTTCTGAAGGTTTTTCTTCTACTGCGTGTGTACTTATTTTTATCTTTCTTTTCAAATTTTGTATTTCATTGCCGCATACACGCTGAATTGATGCTAGATTTATAGGATTGAAAATATGACAAGAAAGATTGAGCTCAAAAGGTTTATAGAAAAAATTTAACTATGATAAAGTTATAATCTAATTTGAAGCAACAACTTCAGTTGGGATGGATCGGGCGTGAGATCTGACGCATAAGATCTGATCTGACCATTGGATATTAACGTGAACCATTTCCTAGCGCAAGCATTAAAACTTACTGGGAATGGTAAACAAGATTTCTAATAATTATATAAACATTACTATAGTTCTTTAAAAAATATATATAAGCACATGCCAATTTTAAAAATTTGAATTCTTATCCTCCTCTTTAGGAAACGATCTTTCACGTCCTACAACCGAATGAGTAACTTAACGACGACCTATTTGGTTCAACAACGAGTTAGGGCTTTCGAAGTCAACAGTCGTAGCATACAAGTTCATCGTTCTGAGTCACAATGTTCCGTAAACCTACCTTCTACTCCCCCAGGGTAGGCCCTATGCTTAGTGACGATGTGTCCTACATATATGGCTAGTATAAAAAAATAATATTTGTGTTGTTCGTCAGACGGGTCAGACGCTGCAGTACGGCGGCGGCGGGCTGGGCGCGTCTCTCTCGCCGCCCTACTCCAACCACTCGCCCACGCACAGCAACCACACGACCTCGCCGCATGCGTACATTGGTAAGTGTTGGGGATGTCTACGGCCGGCGTTGATTGCTTTCCTTTCAGCGACACGCTTGCTCGTTTATCTTCTTCTATGTATTAGGTCTACAACTACATATGAAATTATTATCCTCATATATATATATATATATATATATATATATATATATATATATATATATATATATATATATATATATATATATATATATATATATATATATATATATATATATATATTAGAGGATAATAATTTCAGTCGTAGTCGTAGTTGTAGACCTAATACATAGATAGATTTTTCTCTCCCTCTCTCTGAGTCCTAAGTCCCCCTGATGGGACATAGGATAGACAAAACACCTCTCCATCTCGATCAGTCTAGTTATTTTGCCAACACCTGTTAGAGTGCGCTTCACACAAAAAATACAAAATAAATCTAAAGAAATGACGTAATTTCTTATCAGTTGAGTAAAGGTACTATCAATGAATATACATAATATATATATATATATATATATATATATATATATATATATATATATATATATATATATATATATATATATATATATATATATATATATATATATATATATATATATATATATATATATATATATATATATATATATATATATTCATATGACAATATGAACAAATGTTTTTAGTATGGTGCCACACATATAATGTATAATATTTGACAAACAAACAAATAAATTCATTATATTTAAAACAGAAACAGAGCCAGGTTAGTTTATCAACAGTACAATGAAACTACGAATTAGTTGGTAGAAAACCAGGGAGAACTATTTGTTGGTCCAATAAAATGTTCTTATAGTGTGAACGAAAAGTTTGCATCGAGTCTATAGCCCATAGAATAGATTTACGAGTACAAATATAGAGCCTCGCCTGGTTGCCGTATCCGAATCGTCCAAGGTCCAAGGTCCAAGACATTACATGTCGTGTGTACGTTTGCAGGGTCCCCGTCGCCGGGCAAGTCGCGGCCGTCGCTGCCCACATCCCCGGCGCACATGGCGGCGCTGCGCCATTCTCATCAGCACCAGCTAGATGCCGCCACGTACTCGGCGCTTGCGCAGCTTAGTGAGTCCATATACTTATTAATAATTATGTTATATATAATATTCTTATTAACAATTAAAGTAATTATCTGTCACATCTGTTTCCAGTAAGGTTAGGCAGAGACCACAGATCTCAATTTGCTACGATCTCGGCATAGATTTATCCTTTTGTTATTTTATCTGCGTAACTTTATTATATATATATATATTTCTTTGTATTATAAGTATGGATAAGTATTACCTCATTGTTATTGTAATGTAGCCATGCTGTGCGCAAATCTTAAGAGTAGTAGTCCGGGCGTTATACCTCGTATAACGCGTGTTTTCCCTCGATTTCCCAAGTCAAATATATTAATTAAAAACAAATATATTTGTACTGTGAAATTTATAATGATTAGACAGCTCATAATCAACTTTCTTATGTTTGCACATCTTGTTCTTATAAAATTAAATTATTTTATTAAATGTTTGTTCCTAGTTTTTGAGTTTAGGAACATTGATTATACATACAGTGATCCCTCGTATTACGTGTAACCAATCTACTGTGTTTAAGGACGGTTTACTGTAAAAACTATACATGTTGTATAATAACTAACTCTACGTACGCTCTCTTCTCGTGCAGGTGCGAACGGTCAGCACAACGCTCAGCTGCAGGCGGTGATGACGCACGCGGCCGCGTTAGGACACGTGCAAGCCGCTCACCATCCCGCGCTCACCAACATGATATCCGGTGCGTATACGTACACATTATATTGTATGAATGAATGAGTGAATGGACATACATACATACATATCGTCACCCCTGTTTCCCGTATGGGTAGGCAGAGTCCACAGATATCCATCTGCTACGATCTCGGCATACTTTCCCTGCTTCATCCACTCATCACTCTCCTCATGCAAGCCCCCCGGATAAGAGTACTCTTAATCTGACCTTTCCTAAAAATTTTGACAATTTGATCAAGGTATGTTTTCCTTGGTCTTCTCGTACCGACCCTTCCATCCACACCCCAAACGCAAATTTCTTTTACCAGTGCTCTTTCATCCATCTTCTTTATAAATGAATAAATCCTTTATTAATGACACACACAATTGCTCAGTTTTGTAACTTTATTTTTTTATTTCCACAGGAATAGGAATATACGGGGGCTGGGGTATCGGGGATACGTTCCCGACGCCATCACCGGAATCCCCGGATCAGTGGTCGACCCCCTCCCCGCAGACGCCGCTAACCCAATCCCCACATTCTGATTGGTCGGATCGCGCAGCGCTCTCTCCTAATGATATCCAGCAGACAAACAAGGGAGCCACTGACGCCATATATATATAAATTATAATTGTCAATTCAAAATGCTCAGAGCATTCGACTTTGATCTTTATTGTTTATGTCATACAACTGAGATTTGGATGCGTTCAAACTGACTGTATGCTGACAATAAATGCCTTGTTGTATTTGAAATGCTATAAGCATACGACTTTTGTAGTTATTTTTATTGGGAATAGACTTCCGATTTGATTCATTTTAAAGTTGATTGGGGATGCGAATGTGTTAAACGTATATGAACTTTAAAGCTAAGTTGTAAAGGTACAAAATTGTACGCTAAATGATATTGATGGTTGATATTGTAAATGTAAATTAGAGCAGAGAGTAGAAGCCAAATTTGGCTGATTAGTTTTACTTCCCAAGTGCTCGAATGTTAGTAATCTCAAGGTGCTAGGGTACCGTAGAGTATAGACTGATTAGTACGGCCATGAATCGGTGTACTGCGAAATGTACACTCACCGACAATCTCGCGATGGAAGTAGTTCGTGTATTTTGTGACTCCAATAAAAAAGTTACGTGCGAGGCAAAAAATAGTCCTTGAACAAATAGTTACAGGATTTTCCTTAAAAGACCAACGACTTTCTTATAAAGTACAAAAATAACGTTTAATTTCTGTTTAATGGAGACTTATAACTATAATATTTTTTCTTTAAAGTCAAATAACCTTATATGATAAATAAATTAAAATTTTCCATTTATAAAAATCTACAGCTATGTAGGTGTTCACAAAATACGCACATAAAAAATCACGGACAGAATTAGAAATGAATTGTTGTTGTTGAATAGTTTTTTTATTATTTACTTGTTTATATGACAATGTGTTTCCTAGAGTGAGAATAAGCATAGAAAAACAATAATAAGTAAATATTTATTTAAAAATTCTATTTTTTAACATAACAGACTGTATGACCAAGTTGGAGATAGAACTAAAAATTGTGTAAATTACATATAACCGTCTTTTTCTAACGCAACGCAGGCCAATATTGATGAGAAAAATATATTCGACGCGCTTTTTTTGCGCTAGTTTTAGTTTTTTAAACGTCTCTATGCTTGTACTTCCTCTAAGATGTTTAGAATCATTAATTATAACAGGAGATTAATGTATTTCGCTTATGAGATTGTTTTGAGTATCGACGTGTACGGAAATAATTTATGTGTGATTCCATAGAGTAGGAAGTGTACTTTAGTGTATGTACATCATTTTTTTTTTATTTTTAAGACAAATTGTTTAGTTTAAGATTTTAATAGTAAATATCCAACTAAGATTGATGGCTGAAATAGTCAATTCCCTAATATTTTTATTTCATTGACAATAACATATTTATTAAAAAAAAAACTTAATGTTATGTAGAAAGCACATGTACAGCATCAATCTTAGTTCAAATAAAACCTAAGCTTATATTCTTCCGCTTATCTGAGTCATTCCAGTCTTTCTTCCAAATGTATTCTGTGGCAGCAAAATAAAAATGAATTTCGGATGATCGTACCTTGTACTGTTTAGACCAGTGCTTCTCAACCGTTTTTGACGCGGCACACTTTTAACGATTTCAAAATGTGGCGGCACACAAAGAGCCTGACTTGTATGAGCCGACTTAAGGCATAAAATCTGTTTATGATTCTAAAAAAGAACGCGTTACAAAACAAGTAATATAGTTTTTTATGGATTTAATTCCTTATAATTCCTGTTAAACAATTTGTACGTTTTTTTTTTAAATTATTTAATCATTTTAACTTCTCCATATACATACTTTTATCTATACTCAACTCGTAATAAAATAAAACCATATAATTTTTTACTATATACATTATAAAGTTTAGCGGCACACACTTTAATAATTTGGTGGTACACAAAAGTGCCGCGGTACAGTGGTGGAGAATCACTGATTTAGACGAATCGTATGTAAATTATAATTCTTATGTTATTTTTCACAGCGCCCTAGTAATATATAGTTTTAATTGGGGAGTTGTGTGTTCCGTTCAAAGTATCATCTGTGGAACATAAGTGTAATTTGAACCCTGTGCGTAACTCTAAAAGGTCCCTTTTAGATTATATACCCTGCGACCGTACTGTACGGGAATGAATGAATGAACGAATATGAACTAGAAAAAGATGACAGTGGGAAATAAATAAAGCTGTGTATTATTTTAATTTATATACGCTCCTATTTGATTTCATATACCTGTAGTATTTTTGTATAACATAGTTGCTTGCCAACAGAATGCCAGCATATATGCTTTCCATTGGGTACGTAAGTACTATTAAGATCTCATCATTCCATTTTCGCTTTAAAAAAAATGTTATAGCTTCGGGACCAGTCTATGCTCAATATTGTTAAAAAAATATTCCATGTTTTATGAATTGTATTATATAATTGCTAAGTAATTTCAATAAGTTTATAAAACTTGTCAACGTCGGGCGAATCCGCGACGGCGTTATTGTAAATAATATATCATCCCTTTTATTATTTAACGAGTCCGAATACGAGAATGATCTTCGTAGTTTAATTTAGTTTTTTTTAGAATGAATTATATTTTTTATCTGTGTCATGTTGTGCCAACGAGCAGAGATAATTATATATTTTATCTGTGTCATGTTGTGCCAACGAGCAGAGATAATTATATATTTTATCTGTGTCATGTTGTGCCAACGAGCAGAGATAATTATATATTTTATCTGTGTCATGTTGTGCCAACGAGCAGAGATAATTATATATTTTATCTGTGTCATGTTGTGCCAACGAGCAGAGATAATTATATATTTTATCTGTGTCATGTTGTGCCAACGAGCAGAGATAATTATATATTTTATCTGTGTCATGTTGTGCCAACGAGCAGAGATAATTATATATTTTATCTGTGTCATGTTGTGCCAACGAGCAGAGATAATTATATATTTTATCTGTGTCATGTTGTGCCAACGAGCAGAGATAATTATATATTTTATCTGTGTCATGTTGTGCCAACGAGCAGAGATAATTATATATTTTATCTGTGTCATGTTGTGCCAACGAGCAGAGATAATTATATATTTTATCTGTGTCATGTTGTGCCAACGAGCAGAGATAATTATATATTTTATCTGTGTCATGTTGTGCCAACGAGCAGAGATAATTATATATTTTATCTGTGTCATGTTGTGCCAACGAGCAGAGATAATTTTTTCCCTCAAAAAGTTAAGTACGTTTCTACAATAATTGATTCCAATCGTCTACTACCGTGTACTAATAGAATAAGTAGAATACATTAAGCGAAACGCGTGCTTCCTTTTAATGCATTCTTTTATGAGTTTATTGTTTAAGAAATACAAGTATTAAATTATACATACTTTTTGGAAAATTTAAATTTTGTAACTGGTATTCAAATAACAAATTAATAAAAGAAGTTATGAATAAAATGTCTATATGTGATTGTGAATTTGTAATAAAAACTTCTTAAATACTTTTTTATTAATTTAAAAGGATTTTGAATGTAAAAAATATTTTCCATGTTTTTTTTAATGTGGAAAAGTATTCCAGTTTTCAATTCTTAATTTATTTGGCACATGAAATATTGTAATACATGTAAATCGCGGCACAAAAATTGTTTAAAAAAATAGATCACGTGGTCTATTATTTCTGGTGTGCCTTCAAGCCTAGATATAAGTGTAGGGACATTTGTAATTTAAATATTTCTATACATTTTAAGATGAACTATGTTTAAGGCCCTTGTAAATACACTTTATCATTATTTTTATGAGATGCATTTCACTGTAAGAATCTGAAATTTGTGGAGAAACATTTTTTTAAAATATTTTCCCCGTAACTGACAATAAAGGAATAAATATATATGATCTTTTATTTGTACTCTCTCTCAAAATTACACATATATTAGACTGTTGTTTTTTGTGGTTCATCATTTTTGGCTTTTAGGCCTTTCAGTAGGAGATCCTCAATTCGAGGAACTAGAAAATCTGAGCGACTAATCAAGCAATCTATTAAATTCCTGCTTGTCAGATTTATTCCATGTCGGGCAATAAAAAACTCCGGAACCAAATTCACTTGCATATTTAAAGAAATACACTTTAAAAGTTACACACTAAAAGATATACGATCAAACAAAGTTCACGAACGAAGAACCCATGTCTTTGCAATTATAATAATTTACACAGGAAAGAAACTGTGTCCTTGTTTATACTAGCGACATTAATTGTGGGCATAACTTCATCATTTTCTTCATACACTGAAAAGAACCATTTTTCTTTTGAAGAGACCCGAAACCGGATACCCACGCGCCTAATACTAGAATATACAAATACTAAAAAATACAAAAAACGCTCTTCTCTTGAACCCAGACAAATTTCTGAACCTTTCACCTATATAACTTATACTTCAAATTATTGAGCTCAAAATGTTCTATCTAACGACACATTTCAATTATATGTGGCACATTTTAATATATTACATTTTTAGTAAATAATTACAATACACAGAAATTGACCAAATATGTTGACATATTTTTATAACAAATAATTAAGCTTCTATATAAATCAATTTACTTAAACTATTTATAAAGGGACTCAACTTATAGAAATTTCATAGATCCAGAATCGATATACATCAATAATTTAGATGTTATTAATGGAGTCAGGCGTTACTTTGCGGAAAACCTTCACTATATGGACAGTCAAAAGTTTTACTTAGCTAAGATCCGCGACAAGCAAAACAATAACAGAAAATTAATAATGTGTGTTTTCCTGCTGGATAAAGTGGATTTATTTGGAACTTAAACCAAAAACTTATCGAAAATCGGCCATCAATTCTCCACCCACCAACCACTATACACAACACCAAACACACATTATCTCTTTTCCACCTTGTAAACGACACGTGTTTAGCCCCAACACGAGGCATCTTCAGGTTTAGTAGACTCTACGGAAGACAACCGAAAAATTTAGATGTTGAACTTTCATACATGATAAAAATCTCTCAGTAATTGCACTTGGTTAGAACAGATTAAAGCGTGTAAATAGAAGGTTATAATAATAAGAAACAGTACACAAAAACAAAGGAAAGGCAAAGAGAATTTCGTCATTCGTCGAGTTATGCCTTTATTTTTTCATTCTTAGTCAGGTTGTACCCATATATACTTTTTAATTTATCAAATTTGCCACACACATTATTTGCCTTATTTATATATGTGTTAACTGGAAGAGATATAGCCAAACAAGCATTTCGAAAAGAGCTCTCCAGCTAACAACGAATCAGTCGATATAAAAATTAATGAATAAATGTGGCTAAAAATATTTTTCACTCGAGAAGTATGCTACCACCAGGTGACCCATAATTTCGTTTGCCTACTCTGCAATAAAAAAAAATCCTGATATAATTTCAAAGTTATTACGTTACAATTGTAGGAAATAACATGCCGATTATGAAATACCGATGATATTGGACAGGAAATAATCATTTATTAGTGATAACATTGTCCAAATTGCCACCAATGTATTTGTATAACTTGAACTTGCTGTTTGAATTAACGGAATTATAACTGTGTTATGTTTATAAAAAAAATGTTAACATTTGAAGGTATGTTGAAAACTTGAGACGTAAAAAATGAGTCTAAAACATACCCCCGGGTGTTGTCGTTTCGATTATTAGTTAATAGTGCTTAACTTGGCAGTATATTCGCGGATGAAGAGTAATGATTGTGTCGTGTTAAAGTGATTGTTTTGTGAAAGGAATAAAACATTAGTAAGTATTTCATGATACTTTACCAAGCCGCGACATTGTTAATAATTTAATAATGAATACAGTTCAAATCTTGTGACATTTGAATTTTAATACACTTAGAATATCGACGCAAAAAAGCAAAATGAAAACTTACCAACGGAAAAAATTGTATCTAATCACACAATACAAAATTTTTTATTAATCATGAACTGTGGATCTCGGACTATTCGATGCAGTATTTTTTTTAATATTGATATATATATATATAAATATATATATATATATATATATATATATATATATATATATATATATATATATATATATATATATATATATATATATATATATATATATATATATATATATATATATATATATATATATATATATATATATATATATATATATATATATTGCCGCCTTGCGCAGATCGTCGCTCCATCTAGCAGGAGGGCGCACTACGGTTCTGGCTCAATATGGTGGTTTACCATTATTCAACTATTAGTAGAAAATAATTTATTTCGTTTTACTATATTAAATATTATGGTGGTGCGCCTTGTAAAAGGTCTTTGTCCAATAGTAGACTGACGAAGGTTATATATATATATTTTTTATATATATTCACGCCTATGCCCCGCAGGGGTTGGCAGTGACCACAGAGCTCCATCCGCTGCCATTCATCGCAGCGAAACAGCTCGTCATTGGTCGCTTTTCGCCCTCGTGAGAATCAGGACGTGACGGGTGGCGAACCACGTCGTCGTCATTTTTCGACAAATTAGGTTAGGAGTCAATGGTCGCGGGTTCGATTCCCGCATCGGAATAAATATTTATATGGATTTATAAATGTTTATTCCGAGTCTGGTAACCTCCCAATCCGCATTTCCTTTCCTGCCCCTTCCTTTCTTCTCTATCCTTTCCCTTCCTCTCCGCCAATCCACGGTCTGCCGTGCCAATAGATGCGTGGCTAGGGGTGAGCCTAGTCGCAAGCGTGCTGATCGTCCCGGGGTCGGACTCCCCTGGGGACTACGGTGCCTTACCTCAGCATGCAGACCTCTGCTGGGGCTGACCTCCATCCTCCCTTGCGGCTCGTGAGATTCACTAAGACTGAAGAAGATGCATGTTGGTTATATATCGATATAGTTATATATCAATAACGTCTCTTAGATTTGTGTATATGACGCTGACTACTAAATTACAGACAGGTTCACCTATATAAAAATTACGCACTTCACACAGATTTGTATAATAATATATATATTTTTTATTTAAAGATATAGTTTATTTAAATAAATAAATTATTATTTATTTATATTTCCTGGTTATTCGTATGAAGGTACACTTTTGATGCCATTATATTAATCTTAAAACATATCTGATGTATTAGTTATTTTAAATAGTATATTATATATAATAATATATTATATATAATAATAATAGTATAGTAAGAATCGTTTTGCAAATAAAATACCAAACCAAACGACGGAAGAAAAAACTTCTAAGATTCTGAAAACTATAAAAATATCCCTGTGTACATTTTTTTTACGTGGGAAAAACGATTATTGATCTATCTTATATGCAAAAAAATATTGGTGTCGATAAAACTTGAAAAAATGGCTCGACTAATTTGAATTTTTTTTTATTTTGTTCGCTCTAACAGGAAGTTTTATTTTAAGAAAACTCTTGATTAAAGTGAATTTAGATAACAGATTAATTTCAATGAATTGAAATTGGAACATTGATTATGATTGATAATCGCTGATCAACAGTTATACTCACATAAATTGTAGGTGAAACGTAGTTCACCGGGTCATTTTGTATTCTATAAAAATATACCTTTGCACCTAACTTAACATTTTCGCTAGTGAACAGTGAGTGTTATCCAAACGCGTGGCGCTGTTACGGTGTGGTGGGTCGCCACCGCTACCGCAATGGTGCTCGTTTCTCTCACCACGGTGGCGGGGAACCTGGTGGTGATGGGGGCGCTGTGGAAGGTGCAGCGTGCACCCTCACACTACCCTCTTTCAAGTCTGGTCACCGCTGATCTTCTCTTGGGGATAACCGTACTGCCGATAGCTGCCGCAAGGGACCTCTTCGTATTCCACTTAGGTAAATATTAATTTGACCATCACACAATCTTTTATGATCAACTATAACACACACACCACAGCTGGAAAATGGGCAATTTTGACATCCTACTAACATTATGAATGCGAAAGTTTGTAAGTATATGTATGTTTGTTACTCTTTCACGAAAAAACTACTGGACGGATTTGGATGAAATTTTACAGTAATGTAGGTTATACATCGAAATAACATATAGGCTACAATTTGTAATAATTTTATGTTATTTTGGTCGTAATATAATATAATTTTACTATTAAGTAAAAAAAAAATATATTTATTTAAAATGATCTGTCACGAAACTTAATGTAGCAGACCAAGTTCCACACGAGCAAAGCCGCGGGCGAAAGCTAGTAAATAATAAATACAGCATTATTCTTTAGTCTATAATAAACAGGCCATTTAATTTATATTATACCTGAGAGACGAGAAGACGGTTAGTTTTATAGACTTAAAAATTGGCGTATTAAAATTCTCTATAGAACGTCTGCCATTGAAAAAAATAACGTTCATATATGTCCTCACATTGTGGAGGGTATTACAACATCCCCCATAAGGTTCTGTTAAGGTCTTAACAAATAATTTTTACTTTTTATTTTAGTAATGGGTCGCAGTATTTAAATTATTTAAGCTCGTTTCTTGTAGATCCACGCATCCGAGCGATGTGGAGTAAAAGAAGGTTTCGTGATAAAAGTTGAGAAAGGGATGCTTAGATGGTTTGGGCACATAGAGAGGATGGATGAAAGACGATTGGTAAAAGAAATTTACGTTGCGAATGTGGATGAAAGGGTAGGGGAAGACCAAGGAAAACATCAATATCAGCCCGCGGCAATCCACTGCTGGACATAGGCTTCACCCAAGGCGCGCCACCTAGCCCGATCGTCGGCTACACGCATCCAGTCTCTGCCAGCCGCCTTGCGCAGATCATCACTCCATCTAGCAGGAGGGCGTCCCATACACACGAGGAAAACATACCTTGACCAAATTTCTAAAGTTTTTAGGAAAGGCCAGGTCAAGAGTACCCTGAACCGGCGGGCTTGCATGAGGAGAGTGATGAGGGTGGAGGAAGCAAGAAAAGTATGCCGAGATTGTAGCACATGAAGATCTATGGTTCTGCCCATCCTTACGGGAAACAGGCGTGACGATATGTTTGTTTGTTTCTTGTAGATTGGGGCGTGTGTTCATTTTGGAGTACAATGGATGTGCTGTGCTGCACCGCCTCCATAATGTCCCTCTGCGTGCTGGGCTGGGAGCGTTATTGTGCTATTACAGCACCCCTGGCTATGGCAAGGAGGTTGCGTCGCGCCAGGATCTTGGCGTTGCTCGTGTGGCCAACCTCCTTGATGATTGCTCTTCCCACAGTTTTCATACCATCGCCCTACCACCACAAGCCAGGAGAGCTTGAGAAGGCCTGCACAATTAACACTAATATTGGGTAAGTGTCGATTAGCACAAAGATTACCAAATAATATCCTTAATTAAAAAATTTAAAGTTATGACGATATTTTTTTAAAAGACCATATATGGTCCCACTGATGAGGATGGAGCTTCCCCATTTCGGAACAAATATTAAATCACTATAATCTTCCAAGGACGATTGACGGGACACCCACGCTCTGTAGGTTATACACATATCAATACAGGAATCGACTCCGAAAAGGGCATATTCATACATTTTCATATTGCAGCTGTAACAAATGATTTATTTTTTAAAATGAAAACCAGCAATGTTACTTTTTCTTCTAAGAGTACCTCTTCGACTTGCGAAGGTTGGCAGCCAATTCAGCACAACTTTACTCCTCCTTCGCGAGGTGCAGCAGTTCTGGAGCACTCGCTATCCCGGTCCATTCCCTGATATTACGTAGCCAAGACTTTCCTTTTTGACCAACTTGTCTTTTGCCCGTGATTTTTCCCATCATGATGAGTTGCAGCAATTTGTACTTGTCATGTCTCATGATATGACCCAGGTAAGCAACTTTTCTACCTTTGATGCAAAAGTTGACATTTTTGCTTGACTTGTCGGAGAACCTTGTCATTGGCCACGCTATTTACTAGAAAGATAGATAAGTCAAAGTTAGTTAGCAAAGAAAGTTTGACTGTCTATTTTTGTAATGGATTTCCGCAAAGTATCGCCTGACTCCATCAACTATAGTGTTACTAGAATTCTTAGCCATTCCAACTTAACTAATATAATGGTTGTGCTAGGAAACGAAAGTCGATAGTCCAATGAAGATACGTACGGCGTCGGATCACAAACCTAATCCTTGCCAATAGAGCTATTGCTGCTTTAATCTCGATTCCCTTGTTCCAGTTACGTATTCTTTAGCGTTGTACTGTCGTTCTTCGTGCCAGCGACCGTCATGATATCCCTGTACACGTGCATTGTTCGAGCCCTCGCAGCGTCTCCGGCGATCAGAGCGCACAGAGGAGGCACTTCATTACCAGACGCTGGACAAGCGGTATGTTTGGGAGGTCACTAACTTTGAGTAGTGTAATATAGATTGGTTCAGAGGGTGATTCTTTGTCAGTTATCTGTCCGGTAACTGTACTGTCTGTCCGATAACCACTATGGGCACGCGACCCCGATCTGCTCTAGCTGCTACTATCACCTTCCTCCTGCTTTTATTTCCTTTACTACTTCCAATCTTCATTAAGGACGTTCCTACCTCCCTCCAATCGTAGCGTTCTCCCGCTCCATTGGATACAGGAAGGAAGGGATAAGGGTGCGCCTGTATTTGCGCATACACTGACATTCAAATGTTTTGTGCACCTTAATATCTCATGCGCAAGTGACCTAGCTTTTCAACAAATGGACTCCAATTAAACATAAGCTAACTCGCAGTGTATGTGGAAATACATATACTGCAAGAATCGCTTATGTTAGCCATTTGAGAGCACACCAGCGAAGCTCTCAATTTGCCAGATACTTAAATTTGCCAGTCACGATATATATTTAGATACAGTCGCTATTTATCGTAAAAGAAGTCTTTTAAAGATGATCTAGACAAACGAGCAAGAGCGTCATCTGAATCTAAGTGACTACGACCGCCAGTCTGTGTATTACCAAATCTGTAAGATTTAGAATGAAGATGGAGGTAAAGTAAGTACCCGTCCATCTTTCTGAGGAAATACCGCTCCCACGATAAACGGTCCAATCCTCCGGCGCTCAGACGGGTCGAGAATGAGCGACGGAGCTAACTAAGGATTAGAGAAATTAACCAAGGACGTCAACAATGTATTTCCTAAGTGGTATGCAACATCCGAGGGATCCATCGTTCTCTGGGCCGCAATCCAGGTATCAACTATAGAAAACCTTGCTCATTTGTTTAAATAAAAGAATAGGGTATCATATACAGCGGTGTGTGGTATGCATGCATTCGCGTTAACCCATTATTATCGTAGTACGACTTTACCACTACTAAATTTATTGCCTAATGCTTAAATTTTAGTTCTAACATTCAAATAGTACAATTTCAGACAGAGAGGCCAATAGCGGAATGCAGCACTCCAGCACCGAGTGGAAATATGCTGGCACCACAAAAAATGACAACGTATGTGTATATGTACAGAATTATTTTTCATACTGGACCACATTCTTAATTATACGAATTTTCTTTGCTTTTGTGGTTCTTAATATAATTCATCGGGATTTAAATAATAATAATGAAACAAATCAATGTTTGCCATCTACAACAGTCAACTTGGTTAGAAATTGGATTTGTGATATAAAATCATGGATGGATTTGATTCTAAGAATCGTTGGTTTTTTTACGTGAGCTATTTTTCCTAATGTAAGCAAATAAAGCTTAGTAGGAGTAAAAAGAATTAAATAAATAAATATTCCACTGCAAAGTGTCTGAAAAAAAATTACAAGAGAGATAAATGAACAATTCGTTTGCTTATCTGCAACACTAGGGTATTGCAGATACTACGCCTGTTACATTTTTTCTTTTCTTTTCTTTGATGGCAATTAGTTATAACTATTATGCCAGTGTCAAGTAAAATACAATAATATGAAAATCTTTTGAAATGTAACTATTCAGCTTGTCACGTTACGTCTTGACAAAATGGTGGCTAATTTATCAAAATCTTCTATAGACTTTTTCAGTCAACTTAAAAAGCCACGCAAGCATTTATTTTATATCACTTCACGTATACACTTTAATCGAACTATATTGTATTATACGCCACCATAATTAAACAATATAACAATAACTGATAATAATATAAGTAATAAAATTGAAATATAAATACAAAGTCACTCATGTAAGTTGGCGGGAAAAGTCCTACGCCTATTATTGGAAACGATGAACGATGAAACGAAGGGAGAAAGGAACAGATAACAAGGAGGAAAAAGAGATTAGACCCTTAATTTTCCGTTTACGTCAGTAAGTAAAGAAACATCTGTGTCAACTGCTGGCGAGTGATCACTACTACTCATAGACATTCATAAGTGTATCGCAGGTCTTTCATGAACACATATGCCCGTCTTTTAAATACCCCATTGTCGTAATTGTTCGGGATAAAGCAGGTGGTAGATTGTTCCACAGTCGCATCATTCACGGCAGAAAATTGTGAATGAATCGCATGGTTGCAAATGATCAACTATCAAATTGGTGAAGATAGAACTTGTTTGTCGATGGAGGTAACTAAGAAGTCGGTCTTCTATGAAAGTGTGATTCCCCAAACTTTTGCACATGTTTTTGCCTGCTATTTTGCCACAGTCAATTTAAAATAAAATAATTCTGGTTGTATCATAATTACTTTCAGGCTGTTAACACCTAAAGGTTGCCACTTACACTTGCCAGGAGTCAATACGAATGCTCAACCTTCTCCGCTTAAGTCGTCTGAAGCCCAGTGAGTATTCAATAAACAATTCACTAGATGAGATTAATCTCTCTTAAAATGAATGTAATCTATACGCTTGAGAAATCTCTTTGCAGAATTTAACATTTAAGTTTAAGTATAATATTTGATCTGTCTGCTTTCACTTTTTGTTAATATTGTGTCTGTCTTTAATTATGATTACATTTTAATATGTTTTCAAAATTATTTAGAATAATATATAATGTAACTCATGTGAATGGTCCATAAATAAATAAAAAAAAAGATATGCAGTTTGGTTTCTTTAATTAAATTTTTAAAATTAATTAAGTAGTTATTGTTCGACACGAGTAGGAAGAAATGGGATGATCGCATTTTATGCCTGGAACTACATAGGAAAGACCTTATCCTGTTCTTTTTCTAGAGACAGGATTGGAGCACGGCAACGTCGTGCCACTCGGACAATAGTGATGCTGATGTCTCTTTTCCTCATTTGTTGGACGCCGTTCTTTGTTATGTTGCCAGTTGGTACGTTTCGATATATATATATTTTGTAATATATAAGTATTTATTTATTTACATCAAATACAAGACATTTCTAACAATAACTAGTTATTGTAAAATATGTCTTGTTTATTAAATTCCTCGGCAAGTACTCTATTAATTAGTTTAAAATTAATTGAAGGACGTTGCAAACGTGTTTATTTAAACACTAGCCTTTGCCCGCGGCTTCGCTCGCGTGAAATTTGGTCTGCAACATTAAGTTTCGTGACAGATCATTTTAAATATTTATTTTACTTAATAGTAAAATTATATTACGACCAAAATTATATAAAATCATTACAAATTGTAGCCTATATGTTATTCCGCAGTTTCATTTTGTCGCAGAACCGACAATCGTTGGAGTAGACGAGTGCTGGAGTGGAGACCGCGACTCGGCAAACGTAGTGTGGGACGCCCTTCTGCTAGATGGAGCGACGATCTGCGCAAGGCGGCTGGCAGAGACTGGATGCGTGTAGCCGAAGATCGGACTAGGTGGCGCGCCTTGAGTGAGGCATATATCCAGCAGTGGACTGCCGCGGGCTGATATTGATATTGATGTTATTCCGATATTACTGTAAAGTTTCATCCAAATCCGTCCAATAGTTTTTTCGTGAAAGAGTAACAAACATACATACTCACAAACTTTCGCATTTATAATATTAGTAGGATAGGATTAGTGGAATTAGTAAGATAGGATTTTTTTGTGGAATAAAGTTAATAATAATATATAATACAAAATACTATTATTATTATTTTTGTAAAGTATATAAATAAATAAATAATATTTTACTATCGTAGGTATAATTTTAATTGCATATTGGTTTGGACAATAATTTTTGAAGAGTGACACACTTATATGATAACTAAATATCATGCAGTTATCATGATTAAAGTACACTCAATAATTTTTAGACTCATTGTGCGACTGCGTATGGGATTCGACCTGGCAATGGTGCACATGGTTGGGCTACGCGAACTCGGCGCTCAACCCTATGGTGTACGCGGCGGCGTCCCTCAGTGTGCGTCGAGCCTTACGCGCCTCGTTCACTGCCTCCAGTACTGTGCACACTGATATACCGATGACGCCTTGTGTTCGCAGAGCGTAGTTTAACGTAAGATCTAATATGCATTTTTATGTAAAATATCTAAGAAGCATACCGCCCTTGACTATGATTTCATAGACGAGACTGTTTGAGGTCTTATTTATGACAACACTAGCGTCACACACGTCACCATGACGTCATAAAATGCCAATTAGAAATATTTATTTATTCATTCTTCTTGTACAAAGTCGGACTTATTGTCGAAAGGCATTCTCTGCCAACCTTCGAGTTGTTGGAAATGATTTTTACATACGTATAAAAACAATAATAATATGTTAATATATATGTGTTATTTTATATAATAATGTGTGTTTGTTAATATTTGTTTTAACAAATTATAAAGATATGTATTACATTATAACGATAATGTATCACCAACCTACATCGTATTATCTTTTTAACATTGTGTTCATCCTACGGTTGTCTGGAAGAAAGTCGCTATTAGAGATAAGACTGCCATTTATATATAAATATTACAATTAATAATTGTATTGCATTGTTTTTGGTGTACAATAAAGAATATATCTATCTGTCTATGTGTTATTACAAATATGTGTGTTATTAATGGAGTCAAGCGTTATTTTGCGGAAATCCATCACTATATGGACAGTCAAAAGTTTTACTTAGCTAAGATCCGCGACAAGATTTATCGCGGATCTTAGCTAAGTAAAACTTTTGACTGTCCATATAATATGTGTGTTATCTATCGTCATTCGTTCGTTTATTTATAATTGTTTTTTGCTACTATGTTAATATTTATGTTTATGCGTGTTGTCATATTCGCCATGTCTGGCAGGCGGCTTGAGGTTCGCAAACTGATTTATATTATTCAGCTACCTAACTACTGTAATTTGCAAGCACAGTAGCCTCTCATGATAACCACGATAATAAGGGTCACACAATTCATGCTGGGACAAAACTGCAAGTATTCAAATAAAACAATGATTTAAATAAATATTCTTTATTTACACATATTCTATGGTGTATACACTTCTTTGGTATAAAAACTACCCATCCTCATATTATGTGACTGGCTAAAATAAATTTAAAAATTGCACTCGAAAAATACTGCTTTATAACCCGAGATATAAGGAATGATTTCAAAGTATGTGTGTACTCTTATTCAAAATGTAAACACTAACAACAAACAACAATAAAATTTATTTACAACTTACAATAAACTTTGAAATAAACTACCAACATCATTCAACAATCTAAACACTAATTTGTGCAACAATATTCTATAAATAACTAATGCATATAATTAAAACGTGTTATTAATAATATATAAACAACACGACGATTTGATCGAACATCGGTGTAAAGTTAAAAATGAATTGCAATACAATTTTTTTCTCATTAAATGTTAGCAATAGATTTGCAATGTCGAGAAAATTATTCGATTATTTGAATTAATTCGTGAGTAGGTGTTGAGGATTAAAGTATTTAAAATACATTGATAATATCGTTGTCATAATCTTCTGTGACACTCTTATCAATTATTCAATTGCGTGGAAAAGCGTTGTTGACTCTAGAGCTTTTAAAACTTCATTAGGAAGACTACCTAGTAGAAGGCCCACAAATTGCGGTCTTTCTCTAGTCTGTTTCTAGTCTTTGAATCCCACTGATATGATGAAAGACGTATCACAACAGAAGGATTTTAGATTAGCTATTGGAAATGATTTAACAATTCTATTTATAAAAATTCATGTAACAATAAGTGCATTGATTTTTTTCAATCATTATAGCTTATCATCCGTTCTACACTGGTTAACAATTGACGTATGTATGTGCAGGCGTGTATGAGTTCTAGTGCCTCAAGATGGCGGCGATAGACAAAATGGCGGTGACGAGTAATGGCGGGCGGAGCGCGCCCGCGCCGCCGAAGTCTTTGGCGTCCGGTGAACAGGTTTTGCACGTGCAGCGACCAGACAAACAATATCCCGGCTCGTCTTCTTCGGACACGCATTCCTGTACAAAAAAAAAATGAATAATGTATACTTCAGTTAATTGATATTGATAATGAAATAAGTTGTTAGATGTATTGAAATATTTTAATAACATTCTATGTAATGTCTTTTAAAAAATATAAAAAAAAATCAATTTTAAAAATGACTGAATGCCTTTTTTAACCTAGTTTTATCATATGCATGTAAAATTTTACAGTTAAGTTTAAATGTGTTTGAAATAAATTTATATTCGATACACATGGCAGTTTTTTTCCCCAGTGAATAATAAAAAAACCTGACAAAGCCGATGATCAAGACCGCAGATGTCAGAGTGGTGGTAATTGCTTCAATTAGGCAACAGCACCTCCAACACGGCGAGCCGATGGAGTCTGCGATTTGAGCAGATTCCCAATTATATCTTACTTGTCCGCGGGCACCCAAGCCGCGGGCCTGTATTCGATAAAGCTGTTAAAGCCAATAAGCTATCAGCATTATCATCTTCGAATCAATCTAAGCGATAGGCTTGCTCATTCGCCTTCCTATTCAATAAAAAATTAGTAGTTTCTGGGTGAAAATTAGCGCTGTGATCTTATATTTTGACCACAGCATTACGTAGAGCTTGTTACTTATTCGCTACTAGAATGTATTCCAATAATTAATCACTAAGACAAATTTTAATATACCTAATTTGTTAAAAATGACGGCGACGTGGTTTGCCACCCGTCACGTCCTGCTTCCCATGAGGACGAAAAGCGACTAATGGAGAGCGGTTTCGCTACGATGAATGTGAGAGGAAGAACAGATGAAAAGATGGATGAGTGTGGAGAAAGCGGGGAGGGAGGAGTGCCGGGATCGTAGCTCTCTGCTCTGCTCTGCCAACCCCTACGGGGGATAGGCGTGACTAGATGTATGTATGTATGGAATATATGGTGCGTTTCTCTCGTAACTTCTTTCCATGTACCACCAGTTTGTGGAACCAACTACCCTCGACGGTCTTTCCGCACCGATACGACATTGGAACCTTAAAAAACAAGCCAATAAGACCTAATAAAACAAATAATTGTCTTCACTCACCTCGTCCCTTCGACATTCCTGGCCGGGTCGCCGCCGGTGCCAACAGCGCGGCGGATTCCCGGCGGCTCGTGCGTTGTACGCACATGCGCACGCGCCGCCCAGGCACAGCGTGGCGCCCGGGGAGCGCGCCTCCGGTATCCCGGACAGAGCGTCGCACTGCACGTCGTACTCGCAAGGCTCGTTCAGCGCTTTCACCGCTGCAATGGACAACATGCACATTTTTTAAAACTACATAAACGTCTTCGAATAAATTTTATGAGTATTTTATTGAGTTTTTTTGTGCATATCCGCATTTCCGCAAAGTAACGCCTGACTCCATTAATCACTTTACATGTATTTATGTCGCACCAGAAATATTAAAACCACACATGACCGCCACTCCCCTTGATGTGTGACGTAAATTATGGCTGCCCCATGCATGTAATATTCCTTATGTTAATCCAGTCGTATCCAACATATAAAGTGGAACCAGCAAAGCACTAACATTCAACACAGGAGTTGGTCTCCTCGTGGGCGACCCAGTTATCCCGGCAGCGACAGGTACCGCGGCACTCCAGCCCCGCGCCCGCGCACTGCAGCTGGTCCTCACACGCCTCGCCCAGCGCTGCGTCGCGGACACACCTGGAAAATAAACAGACTGTATAACCACACAAGAAAATGTGGCCGCCCAAAACAAACTTGGCGGCGTACTATGACGGCCGAGTGCAGAAGATGGGCCTATCCTGGAGCGAAGTGAAACGTATGGCCGCCGACAGGTCGAGATGGAGAAACGTCGTGTCTGCCCTATAACCCACCAGGGGGACTTAGGACTCAGAGAGAGAGAGCGAGATAACCTCGTTATCTATAATTTGAGCTATTAATAAAATCCCATAGTTTTTTTTGTTTTAAATGGTTTTATTGCTCTGGATTCAAGTCGTTTTAAGTCCGGTTTTAGTAAGTTTATATAGTCAGCTTATCACGTTACTTGTTGATAAAATGGTGGTAGATGTAAATACGACATGTATAAGAAATTTACGTTGCGGATATAGATGGAAGGGTCGGTAGGGGAAGACCACGGAAAACATACCTTGACCAAATTACCGAAGTTTTTAAGAAAAGCCAGGTCAAACGTACCCTTAACCGGCGGTATTGGATTGGGAGAGTGATGAGTGTGGAAGAAGCAAGGAAAATATGCCCAGATTATAGCAGATGGAGAACTGTGGTCTTTGCCTACCCCTAAGGGAAACAGGCGTAACGATATGTATGTATCTATAGTAGTAAAGATTGTAATAAAGATTATATCCAAACCTAGTTCCATTGTCCCTTGGGCTGAACTGCAGTTGACAAGTGCAATAGCCTCTGACGCAGAACGCCTGTCTCTCGGGCCCCTTTTCTCCGAGGTAGCAGTTTTGATCCACTACGCACCTCTCCCCAATTACTGAAAATAAATGTTTTAGATGCAATATATTTTAAAGAAGAATAGGAATATTTTTTTGGAGGGAGGAGCGAAGAATAGATCGGACGGGAACAATATTCTGGACCAGGTCAAAGCCTACCCGCGGCCGAAGCGCCTTTGATAATTGCTAGAATTTTTGTTAACCATTCTAATTTTTTATGGCTTAGCGCATACGTTCCCCACGGCGCTGCAGCTTTTCATGGTAGCGGATCCAAAGGTAAATGGGGGCGTTATGAAATACCTCATCTTTTATGAAAAATACATTTTATCTAGCCGTCTAAAATTTGATCTTATTATTATAGTTTATCTTATTATTATGGCGTAAAATTACTTTAAATAAGCAAATCTTTTTTTTTATAAACCTCACTGCGCCATTTGTCAGAACTGCGGGAAACACTAACGCATGCTACCACAGGCCCGACGGCACTGTCCTTATCTAGGGACCAATCTCATAGTGGGAGTCGAAATGAGGCTCCCCAACACCTCCCTATTTTGAAGGCATATTTGGCGCATCACCTTGAGGTTTAGATGTCCGGCGGCGAAGATCCCCCTTTTCCGCCGCCCGAATCTCGGTTATAGGGGTTGTAGGACAGCCTGAAAGGTTCTTTGCCGCCGCCCTATTCTCTGCTTGCGTATTGGGAGAACAGATGGGCTTCCTCTCAATAACAAGCAAATCTGATGGAAGGCAATCAACGCCGCCCATAGACATATGCAACATAATAGGTATCACAAATGCATTGCCAACGTTTGAGAAATTAACTAAAATAAACTTTTTTTTTTAGTATTGCAGATGTTTTTGAGCGGCGGTGGATGTTTGCCATCGAGTAACTCGATTACTCGCTTCCATAAAAAAAAAATATTTATACGAAGGTGCAGGTCGTGTGAACTCACCAGCAGTTTCATAGCAGCGGTCGTCCTCGAGGTGGGCAGTCGATGCGCACGCGCAGACGCCGTTGGCGCACTCCGAGTGCACGCCCATGGTCGAGTGACACTGAATGTGCTGGACACACTCCTCGCCCATTCTGGCCTCTGGAAGTTGAACATTCGAGATGAAAAGAATACAATCGGTGAAGTCGCGTATGGAAACAAACAGTGGTATTAGAAACAAATCATGTACAATAGGCGACAAATAATTTTTTTATAGATTTTTGGTGCGAATGAAGTTTTCGAGTTAGTTCATTAAATAAATATTTCCGCGCTAGGCAAAATGATACTGGATTTTAAGGGAAATGAACCCACCACGCGTGTAAAGGGACGGTCGCGAGGCGCGAGGACGGTCGCCAACAAGATGGTCCGACCAAGCTAAGGAAGCCATAACCTTTTCCAAATTTCAAAAGTTCAAAAGTTTTTCCGTTTGAAGGGTCGAAGGGAATAAAGAAGAAGAACATTAGATACCTTTTAAGCAGCCTTTGTGCGTACTGTTGACAGCAGCGTACACGAAGCCGTCCTTGCAGACGCAGTAGCTGCTCTGCCTGCAGAACGCGTTGTCCGGACACTCCATGTCGACGTGGCACACATTGCCCGTCCGCCCTGAAACCATCCAACATGTTTACAACGATATGTTAGAGAAAGGACACAAAGGTTAGGAAGTTAAAAAACACGCCTACACGTTACACAAAGGCTAGAAACGCATCTGCATGTAAAATTAAATAAAACTCTATAATACTTAAATAAGTCATTTATACAGTTGGTCGACCCAGATATCACTGAAGAGATCAGGTGGATACTGACCTGCGTGAACTTCAAGCCAGCAATTAGCAGGAATTAGCGCGGGACAGGTAAAAATGGAGGATTCGCTTCAGAGGCCAAGATCCACTTCGGGTCACCGAGGCAGCGGAGTAAGTATCAATACTACGAATATTTTTAAATCGTCAGACAAAAGGTTAAGGGTGAGGTTTAAGTTAATGAGAAAAGACTTAAGAAAAAAATGTGCTAACAAATGTTTAATTGATACTAATTACATTCCTCATCATCAACCGTCGATCTACCGTCCACCTAATTTATAATTATTCCATTATGACGCATTATATAGGGAATAAAGTATTTATATTATAGGGTACAGTTAATTTTTTTTAAAATAATCCACATATTTGACTTCATATTGAACATTTGTCTGATTGTCTTAATCCACACGTTTCATATTATACATTTCGTAAGATGCGTGTCAAGAACATAAGCAATTAAATAAGAATATAACAAGTGATGTAACAGAATAAATTTTCTATGACTATGATAACAATGGATAGTGATTTAAACGTTAGAATAAATTATGCGCATTGTTACTACGGACATGTAATAGCTTATAATTAGAATAATTTAGGAGGAAACCATGCGAACGACGCCTGAGACGAACGACTACCGTCGAGCAATTCACACTAGGATAGCATCACCTACCATTGTGGGTCACGATCCTCGGGATTGGGGGAACGAAAGAGAAGAAGTAAATTGATTGAATGTGTCACTAAATCTTTTGCACAATGTTTACTTTAAATATCCTATATCAACGATATAAAAACAAAGACATACTTTTAATTTTTACACCAAAATAGTTGATTTTTTTTACAGGAAAATCTGTTGTTCGGATGTTGCAGCCGGGAACAACAACCTTAATAACTTTAAAGGGTACTCTTGACTTAAAACCTTGTAATATGAGAGACAAGCCATCACAACAACGAGAAGGAATTATTAGTGCCATTTTTGAACACTACTTAAACAAAATTGCTATCTAAGCTGCGCGGATACGCGGCCCCATAGTGATTTTTGGAAAGTTTCGCAGCCGCCTCTGCATCAATTAACTCGAGTATTACAACTTTAACTTCTGTACCCTCAACCCTACAAAGTACAGAACATGAAGTGTTCATCATCAACATCAACTGGTAGTAACACTTTTACGTACGTTTTGAACTTATTTTCTCCATATACTTTAAATTGGACGTCTTCGTTGGGCTGGTGACGGATGGACGAGGCTAGATTACCCAAACGCCTACTAGACGGCAAAATAGACATTCGTAGAAGCCGCGGAAAGCCTAAGCTCAGATTGCTAGATGGAATCAAGGACGACGTAAAGGCAATCGGTGTGAGGAGCTAGAGAGAATAATATAAGATCCAAGTAGAAAAATGTACTGAACTCATCCACGACTGTATGTATCCATGACTGACTATACTTTAATATCGCACTGCAAGCAAAAGATTTAGATAAAAATTGTACATAACATGTTAATTAGACAGGTGATGAAGTGTTTCAGCTGCTGTACACTGTCAATGACCTTGGCGAAGATGTATTAGAGAACCTTCATGTACTTAATGTAAACACAAGCACATCAGCGCACGCGCAAACAGAGCGGTTGTAAATGAAGATTGAGACTAGACATTGATAACAATGTAAATAAACTTATCTACAGTTAGTGTCTCCGTGTTAAAATGATGTATGGTAGCAACGCGGAAGCTGTCATGATCTCTTGTAATTGAGACATGAAACGTTTTCTGAACTAACGGATGGGGCAGAATCGATTCCCGTATCAGCAGGATATTTGTGTCAGCTAGGTTATTTTAAAACCTAGAGAATTTCTAGGAGGGTCAGAACACGAGTAGATTTTTTTTAACATTCTACTGCACACCGAGTGTATACTTACTTCTGTTTTCTTTTAAAAATTACATACACTTAAATTTGTTTGCTGTAGATAATTAAATATTTAAATGAAATTGAATGACTGAAATATCTGTTTCATCTTGTTGAAATATCAATTTGTCTCTAGCCATATCTGTTTAGGACAACGCAATTTCATTTTTTTTCTTTCTTTAGGATAGCCAAGTTTTCCAACGCTTCCTGGATCTACCACGTGGTCTTTTCTGCTGGGGTGTCCAATTTGTAGTGATTTCAGATGGTCTAAAATCAGGCATTCTTGCGACGTGTCCTGCCCATCGCGGCCCTTTGGCCCCTTGCAAAATCTAACAATGGTTTCCTGGCTTATCAGACGATTCAGTTCGTGGTTCATACGAATGCGGTATATTCACTATTTATATATTATCAATCATTAAAATTTTAATGCGAATTGCTAAAATAGGCAAAAAAATTGGAAAAGCAATTAATAAAATAACCTATATAGCAGTAATAGTTCATTTGGCAAGGTTTGCGCAAACAATGATTTAATTTACACCATTGAACTATTAATTTGAACTAAATTTTACTAGTACAATTACTATTTGTTTAATTTGAATATTTAACATTAGGCATATTTAATTTCTTAAAAACACAGTTTGAGAACCGATGGTCCGATATTATAACGAGATACAACTGTGACGTTATCACTAAATGGTACGACCATTATTATGACGCAGAGGAGGGGGCGCGATCTGATAGAATTGTAGTACTATTAAGGATATAGTTTAACTTTTAAAGACACAGTTTGAGAACCGATGGTTCGATACTATCATGGGATACATTTGTAACGTTATCATCAAACTATTACAACTGTTATTTTGACGCCGAAAAGGGGACGCGATCTGGTTCACGCGACCATTGTTCGACCACAATGAATCGATGTTTTTGATGATAGATAAGACGATATAGACAAATCGATTTGTTGCCATAATCGAGCGGTCAGTGATGGAGTGGTGTCGTTGATCTATTTTGTGGTTTATAAACGTATAGTTTAAGGTTAACTCTTACTCTTGTTCGAAATTTTACAAATAATTAACATAGATCTCGTTTTTCTAAAGTAATATTAAACATTTCGAATTAAAAATTCGACAATAACTCATTCATAAAATGTTGTGCTTAGGTTTAAAGTATGAGCAATAATGAAATTAGCTATGAAACAATACTGATCCTGTGACCTCTTGGATTAGAAGTGCCTTCATTTTATATAAAAATATACTTTCATCACCTTTCCAATTTTTCATTTCATTCCAGATGTATCAACTGCGCAAAATATATATTTAAAATCCTTTCGTCCGAATTCTTGTTTACTTCACAATTAACTGGACGGATAAATTTGGTTTTTATAAAAATACTAGATGGCCCGGTATACTACGTTTCTCCTACAATTTATGTTCCCCTTTATTTATTTTTTCCTGGTATGTTATTACTTACTATAAGAAACGACAGTTTTGGTATAACAACATGTCCATTAGACGATAAAGCCGTCACGAACGATATCTATTGAATGTAATAGGAAGAAAAATATTTTTTTAATTTTGCAAGCTGTTCTTTTATGTTTTCTCTTTTATGTCTCTGTATTAGAGGGAACAAAATAAAAAAAAATATTCAAATTAATCGAGCCGTTTTTGAGTTTTAGCGAGACTAACAAAATAGCTCTCCACTTTTTAAATATATAGATTATAAAATGGAGTAGTGAAACTACCGCGTTCGGAATCCTAGGTTTGATTTCCGCATAGGTATAAATATACGTATCATCATCATTATCATCATCATCAAAGGTGCTACAGCCGCGAATGAGCCTTGGCCTAGTCCAGAACATCCCTACGGTCAGATGGACATATGTGTATGCAAAAAATTACAAATTTTGATTTCCTCCATGTTTTGAACTCTGAACACTTGCCTCCACAATCAATTATTTTGACTAGTAGTCAGAGAGCCAGACAATTTTCGATATCGGCGTGTAATGGCAACATTAACCATAAACTATCGACCAATGATCTGTGACGATATCGATTCGAATCTTACGGCGAATCAACCGGAGAATAGTGAGTAGCGGTAAAACGAAATAATATTCCAGAGTTATCGACTGTAACATTTCTTAGAGGAAAGGTGTTCTCAGTTATTCATGATACTAGTGATGTTTTCGACACTGTATAGATCGAAAATATACATTGAGGTTGTATAATCAATATTAAGAAGGTTACTCAAAAAGCAGACAGAATTTGAACAATTTTATTGATAACTCAAAGCATTTGAGATAATTTTTATGTGAAATAAGCTTCATATAAGTAGACTTTTATTTTATTACAGTTGCATCACTTCCCAAGCAATTATATAGTGTTAGAGTCACGCTGTTGACGAATTATTTGTCAAGAATGGCATAATATTTGTCTCTAGCATGAACAGGCCGGCTCGCCCGGGGAAGTACTACACTGCCGCAGAAAACTGGCATCTGAGAGGTAGCTTAGCTACCGCGCTACGTACGGTGAGCGGCTGAGTTTCGTAAGCCCAACACCCTCCCCCTCCCATTCCCACTCCCGTAATGACACTTTCCCTTAAGGTCGGCAACTCTTCCGTACTGCCTATGGCGCAGCGTATGTCCGTGGGCGGCGTTGATTGATTTCCATCAGGTGATACGCCTGCTCGTTTGCCTTCTTATCGCATAAAAAAATCGCCCTCAGTTTTGCCCACAGGTTGACTGCGAGAGAAGTCCGCCTGTTGCGTCCACTTTGTGCAAAAAAGTTTAAATAAATACATAATACTGTCTTTTATTTTATCTTATCAATTTATGTTTACAATATTATTTGCTCCTCGTAAAACGGGACCAAAACCAAGTACATGGAAGCGTCAAAAATAAAACATGAACTCGTAGAAATTAAAGTAGATGAGAACTACGCTTTCGATAAGTAAGATTTAGTTGAATTTTCCCGTAAAACACACTTTTTCCAGTAAAACACACATTATTATTTGTAGCGGATCTTAGCTAAGTAAAAAATATTAACTGTCCACATAATAGTGGATTTACGCCGAGTAACGCCTGACTCCAACATAAACAGAAAACAAACGTTACACTATATGCATTTAATGTCTTTTATAATATCAAGGTCGCGGGTTCGATTCCCGCATCGGAATAAATATTTATATGAATTTTAAATGTTTATTCCGAGTCTGGTAACCCCCCCAATCCCCATTTCCTTTCCTGCCCCTTCCTTTCTTCTCTATCCTTTCCCTTCCTCTCCGCCAATCCACGGTCTGCCGTGCCAATGGATGCGTGGCTAGGGGCGAGCCTAGTCGTAAGCGTGCCGATCGTCCCGGGGTCGGGCTCCCCCGGGGACTATGGTGCCTTACCTCAGCATGCAGGGCTCTGCTGGGGCTGACCTCCATCCTCCCTTGCAGCTCGTAGGATTCACTAAAGACGAATTTAATATACCTAATTTGTCGAAAATGACGGCGACGTGCTTCTCCACCCGTCGTCACGTCCTGATTCTCACGAGGGCGAAAAGCGACCAATGACGAGCCGTTTCGCTGCGATGAATGGCAGCGGATGGAGCTCTGTGGTCTCTGCCAACCCCTGCGGGGGATAGGCGTGAATATATATAAAAAAAATATAATATAACACAATAGTTGTTCGTTTCTATCAGATTTGAACCAAGAATCCTTTGTTCAGAAAGTGGGCAATACTAACAACTGAAAAGCCGTTACGTCGGTAAACAAAAACTAAACATAGCGACATACGGTAAGCGAGTTACTGTCCTCAATTCATAAACTGATAAGATAATCACCACCGTCCGCTATGGCATTTGACCCACTTCCAAAAAGGTGGGTCTAGTACAGGTGAATGAAGTTAAACATCATAAGTTATGCATAGGTTAAACAGTGGCTTACCGACATGTAGAGGTGTACAGTCAGCTAAAAATGCTACGATATTTTTTATGATGGTAAGCAACCCCGCTTACAAACATGTACAGTATAAATATACTATATATAAGTATACTACTATCATCTATTTTAGCGTAATGATGTAAGAGAAAGAAGAAGTAATGAGATGGGGAGAAGAAAATAAAGAAAAAAATTTGGGATTCCAGCATTTTATCCCTGCATTTTAAGTACGAACACAGTGATATTCCACCATTCGACACCGATATTCTGTGATGATGTTGACATCCTCTGCCACTTAAAGTGGTAACTTAGAGTTTGATATTCCTGTAACACTATAGCCAACTTGACGATAAAAAGTAACCAATTTACTGTGACTAAGTGGATAATTGACGACTTAATCGGTTTGGTGGCGAAATTATTTCACAGTCCCCGGATTATATTAATTATGATATATACCCCGGACAATAGCCCCGGATTTGATTAACGCATCATGTAAATACGCTGCATATGTAGACTGTAAAGAGAAAATAGGAAATAAACTCTTCTTTCGGGCACTCTCGATATCGGAATTGTTCTATGTTAGTAGTCAACCTTCCTTTATTTGCATAGGATTGTGGCAGTGTCAATAATGCATGTAATTAAATACTATTTAATTATCTCAAATAAACATAAAGAACAATGATTACGATTTCTGTATCTTACTGTACTTGCAATAAAGCGCTATACGCGATTTCTGCATTTTTTAAAATGTCAACTTCTGGTACATTTTTCGTTGTACAATATTTAATTAGGCTCTATTCTTGTTGAAACGCGTATTCAGCATTTATTTATTTATAGGACATATACATAATGTTTAATGTTTGTTTTTTGCGTGAATTAATTTTGCAAATTCATTGACGTCTAAAAACTGAAACCTTGTTTATCGATGGAAGACTCATTACGTCAACATAAAAGGAGCGAAGGGGCTTGAAGAGCAGGGAGGCAGGGAGAACTTAAAAAAATTCTTTACACTTAAATTTTTAGATGAAGGATGAAATAGTTTTTTTTGTTTCTTGGTTTTTAGAGAAAACAAAAAGTACATGTTTAATTTTTTCACTTCAGCGAGGTTAAACCATATCGATTTTGAAAACAAAAATATGTCACTGCATAAACCGATGCTGTTGTGCATATTTTTATAGGAAAATTTTAATGATATACATTTTTCAATGTCGAAATATTAGGATTCACAATTAAAAAGTTGCCGGCTTTTTAAGTATGTGTAGGCTTATTTTTTGAAGGTGCCAATGTGGTATCGGTTCGAAAAAACCGCCGAAGGTAGCTAAAAACATGCTCAAAACAAATAAAAAAGGTCGTCGCTTCAAATTAGCATTGTATGTACATTATAATATGTAAAAGAGTGAGAAAAGATAGTCTACGAATCGGCACGGTTTATAATTTTTAACGCGACATTAGCGAACGTGGGAGATAACTTGATTCGATTCGTAACACTCTCTACAACACCAGAGGTATTGCAAAAGCATTGCTTGCCTTCATAATAGAAAAGAAAGATGGAGGCTATCACCACTTACCAGAATTACTCGGAAGTTTACCTTCTGTGAGTTTGGTTCTTATTTATCATCATCACCAGTTTGCGGCAGTCCATTACTAGGCTAGAGATACTAGAGATAGGCTTCACCCAAAAAGCGCCACCTAGCTCGAACTTCGGCTTCACGTATCCAGTCCCTGCCAGCCGCCCTGAGCAGATCGTCGCACCATCTAGCCGGAGGACGTCTCACACTACGTTTGCCAAGACGCAATCTATATTCCAGCACTCGTCTACCCCAAAGGATCTACCGGATCTCCGAAAAACGTGACCAGCCCATTGCCATTTCAATTGAATAATTTGGAAGACTATATCGGTGAATTTTACTTGTCTGGCGGATTTCTCCATTTGGAACCATATCCACGAGAGAAACTCCGAGCATCCGAGCTCCCTGAGCGACTCTGTGCTTGTGAAGCAGACGGTCTGTTAGTGTCCACGTTTCGGCAACGTATTCTTACTCAGGTAATGCAAAGTCTGTTTGTAACATTTTAGTGAAGAAGTAATAACTTTTTCTTAGCTAGTCATTTCCAATAAGTCTAATTGAATGAAGAAAGAAGTGCAAGTTAAAAACTTATAATACGCATTATATTTTATGGGATAGGAAGCCACAGCGAGTTCTATTTTAAAATTTTATAATTACTTTTTAAATATTTGTTTATGTAAGTGGCCAGTTCCAAAAACATATAGTGTTCCCTATGCATAAAGCAATCAACGCGGCCTATAGACTATTTTTTTACGCATTAATTGTAATATTTTACGCGTTACAGGAGCGTTGCCGGTATCTGAGATATGTGTACTTTACTTTTGCTATTTTTCCAGACATGACTGAATGTTTTGAAGCAGCAACAGAATAAAAATTTTCCATTAGTGCTAAGTAAAAACATACAACGAACTATTATTTCTTTGTTCAAAGACGGCGAACTAATTATTTTTGTTATCAGTCAATGTGTATCTTATCTTTCTATTTTGTTATATTCAATTGAATTTTTTCTTCTTTCAATTAAATTTAATTCTATTGTTACATTACAGGTACAAGTTGTTGCAGCTGATCATGAGTGGGAAAAGTCGCGGGCAAATGACAAGTTGGTCGGTGAAGGCACTCTTGTCTATGTAATATCAGGGAGTGGACCGGTTTAGCGAGTGCTTCAGAACTGCTGCACCTCGCGAAGGAGGACGAGAGTTATGCTGAATTGGCTGCCAACCTTCGCAAGTCGCAGAGATCTTATCTTAGAAGAAGAAGAATTTGTCACATGTCACATAACTTCTTTGTTGTGCGATTTGTGATGAGAATAGAATATAGGACAACTTCATTTCTTCCCGTGTATGTCGTACGAGGATAAATGAGTTGTAGCGACAAGTAAAGTAATAAAAGGAAATCTGCACGTGAAGGCTGACGATTACGGCAATTCCCCCAATTTTAAGGAAGGCCAACATCCAGCCTAATCATAATTTACAACAGTGACGTTGTGTTTTTATTTCATTTTCATAATCTTATATTATAGATCAGTCGATCAGTAATGGTGGTAGCGTAATATACAATATAGTTCGATTAAAGCATAAAAGTGGAGTGATATGAAATAAATGCGTCGAAAGTCCACAGAAGGTTTTGATAGAATAACCACCATTTTATTAAGAAGTAACATGACAAGCTAACTAACATTTTAAGAGATTTGATATTATTATTATATTTTACTTGAAGCTGGCATAATAGTTATAACTAATTTCCATCAAAGAAATGAAAAATAATTAGTACAGAACCTAAAGAATTCACAATTATTTAATTTAACTCCACTTTTACACCTTCATAATGTTGGTCGTACGTTGTATACACAGCCGTGAGAATTGCACAATAAATGTCTAGTTCGGTTAAGACAACCCGTATCCGAATAGGTATTTAAAGGACCTACAGGTATTTACACTATTTATGCTCTGCCAAACCATCTTGGACAACCGCTGTGGATTAATTAATGTCCTTCTCCCGAAAAAAAGTTAGATTAAGTTGCAAAAGTAAATAGAAAACAAATGAATGCATATCCTGATTTATTAAGTTGACTAAAAAGTTTTGGTATAGCGGTTATAAGTTTATTAAGCCCAAATTTGAATAGACTGAATTAATAAGATACTTGTAAACTGTTTCTTTTTCTTATCTTTGATGACAATTAGTTATAACTATTATGCCAGTGTCAAGTAAAATATAATAATATAAAATCTTTTGAAATATAACTAGTCAGCTTGTCACGTCTTGATAAAATGGTGGCTAATTTACCAAAACCTATGGACTTCTTCAGTCAACTTAAAAAGTTACGATACACGTATTTATTACATATCACTTCGTTTATATACCTTAATCGGCATATATTGTATAATACGCCACCATAATTAAACAATATAACTGATAATAATATAAGATTATAAAAATGAAATAAAAACACAATGTAACTGATGTAAGTTGGCGGGAAAAGTCCTCAAACTGTTTCTTGACACTGGCATAATTACGTAATTGCCATGAACGAAGAAAAAAAAACATCAATTCGAACGGCGCCCAAATTAATGTCAAATTATGTAAGGATGTCGTTTGACACTTTCTGATATATAATCTAACATGGCTTTCAGTTATGAATTACATTCTAAAATAAATTTATGCTAAAATTTAATTTACCCCTGTCAAATAACTCTTATTATAAAATATGTTACCTAATATTATGTAAATTTGAATGATGATCACGAGACTATGCGATAGATTGTTTGACATTTATTTTTCAGCTTCCGAATCGATTTAAGTATCGACGAAGACTTCTTTACAATAGAAATGTTGCCAGTGTCAAATTTTACTAATTGTAATAGGTTACCATTGTTACATTATAAGAACTATTAAAAAATCCGAAAAAAATTCTTTAAAATCTGCAAACGATTATATTTGAAACGTTCATATTTTAAAAAGTTTATGTAAATATTTTATATATATTATACTCACCCTCTTTATTTTATCATCAAGTAAAATTATCACATATATGTCCTATTATATACATTCTATATAGTTTATTTTTTCTGTTACTATGATGCATTCTATGTGCCAAATAAATTAATAGAAAAATGGTAATACCGTAACAGAGACATTGTGTTTTGTCTTCTAAATCTTTTGACGTTTACAATTATTTAAAACGTATTATTTATCTGTATTTATCTTTTTTAATATCACATCTGAAATTAAAAAAGAAATATAATTTCTAGAATTGAATAAATACTTACTTTTTTCTGGACCTTGCGCCAAAGCAAGCCCGAACAGGGCTAGAATACACAGCTCCCACCCGCCCATCGTGTGATGTCACTTCCAACCCCTTCCAGGACAGCCTTCCACGCACTCCTCACCTCTACAACAGAGAAGTAGAATTAAGCAGAACGCCGTTGCGCCACTGTGCGAGCTGATAAGATAATTTATCTCTCCACAGTGATTAATTAAGACTGATAGGAAAAACACTTCGAAGTCACGAGATGAGCACCGATGGTGGGGGTTACAGCATTTTATACAACAACACAGATAATAAAAGTAATGACTACATTTAATTAAAATAAATGTGCCTTTATTACTTGGTTCATAATTATTTCATCAGAGCTATTTTGTTAAAAAAAGATTATAGATATATAGATTATATAGATATATAGATTATATATATAAAAATATTATAGAAAAAAATAAAAAGCATCAACGTCTTATATATTGTATACTTAAGAGTAAATTCCTTGAGTGTGGCAAATACAAAAGCCACTCTAGTCCAATTTTTTCTGTATCACATAGAATTTATTTATTTAATTAAGGACACCAATGATATTTGAACATTGATACATTTGAAATTTTAATATTAAATTATGTAAAGGTAAGAAACTCATGTTTTTAACGAAAAGGAGACCTAAAGCAGAAAGTAAATTTGGAAAGAAAATTGTATACGTATGTGTATTTATAAATATGTATGTATTCTGAATTTAAATAATGACCGAATCAGGGGCCTTAGCACGGGCCTGGCAGACAATATATATATATATATATATGTATATATATATATCTATATATATATATATATATATGTATATATATATATATATATATATATATATATATATATATATATATATATATATATATAGTCTATATATAGATATATATATATAAATAATGTATATAATGCCACTGAACCAACTAAAAAATGTTCGTCGTCATTCTCACCTAAATATTTTTTGTACAAATTTTCATTTCGACTAGAACCGAGAACGCTTGATCCTTGGCTTGGAAGTTAGCTATTTTAGCCACTGAGCGACCACGAAACTACAAACGCTTAGTCGTTTTTATAAATGAGCGTAAAAGAATTCGGGCAATTTGTTTGTAACAAGTAATGGGCCTGTAATCACTCCCTTTGCCCGTAAAACAAAAGCAACGCACTTAAAAGAAATTTACATGGTTGATACGGTCTACCGATTTACGGTCATTTCACACGGCAACCAGTCTGCCGTCGCCCGATATTGTTGGATTTCAAACGACGAGAAACTACCAGAGCTCATTCGAAATTCGAAGCGCTAAAATCGATTCGTAATAGGCAATTACGTCTCACCTTTCTCACAATAGCGAAGCCACCGTATTTGTAGTCATATGTGTATGGCCTACAGGTGTTTATTCTGGTATTTAGGCTGGTAACGCTTCCGCAATGCTTATGGCACTGCAGATGTCCGCTGGCAGCGTTGATGTTTTCCATGATGTAACACCTCTGCTCGTTTGCTTTACTATCCCATAAAAAAATCTACTCCCTAATGAGTTATTTATATGGACTGTTAAAAAGGGCACCGTAAATGCGTTACCTTATGTATTTAATAATAATCATAATAATATGAGCCTTTATTCAGATAAATACATAATATACATCGTTATTCTTATTATCTGTTTGTCTAACGATAAAGGCCTCTTCCAATATTTTACATTCTTCTATCCTTGGCTCTCCTAATCCACAATTTTCCTGCGATTTCTTTTATTTCGTATTCCCATCTTTTGTATTGTCTTCCGCGTCTCCTTTTCAGATTCCTCAGGTAGGCTACCCATCGATGATTATCCTACTCCATTTGGTTTCTCCTCGAGGAGTATGTCCTGTCCAATGCCATTTATTTTTCCTTATAATATCAGTAATATTTATAAATTTGATCTTGTTCTTTATGACTGAATTCCTTATCCTATCCGATTTCCTTAAGTTCAGCATACTTGTTTTCATTGACCTTTGGCAGACTTCTAACTTTTTGATGTTTTTGTTCCTTAATAAATTCAAATTTATTTTAAAATTATAGATATTATTCGATTTTAACGGGGTGTTAAAGCGTAGGACTTTAAATCAAATCGTTTAGGCCACACGTGAAAAAATCTTATAATTTACAAAAAATAAATAACCATTTATATAATAATGCTAGCTAAAATTATATTTTTTATAAAATCGAAAATTAAATAAAAATTAAATTTCCTTGATTCATTTTTGTACGCGTAGGTACTCCGTATCCGGTTAAAAATAAGTCTATCGATTACTACTAAAATAACAACTATGAGAACACTTTCGAAGTCTATTATTAATTTTGGAGGTCAGTCCAACTGAGGTATGTATTGCGCAGACGTATGTATGTACATCCACAAAAGATTTACGTTTGGGATCGTGAGAATATAACGATAATCATCTTAATGTTATTACCCTAAAGGTTTGTTCAAATTATGCGTGGCTCATGAATTTAACCGTTAGAGTGTTGACGAGCATTATCGTGCTCGTCGTCACTCTAACGAAATCAGTTGCTATTTAGCGCGTGATTTCCTCCCCTGGCTGCTCGCACGCATCGCTAATTTTGAGTGATAGTAATAATAGTGATTGGTTTCTTCGTTCCTTCAAATCTGGGGAAGCCCGTGCCCAGCAATGGGTAATATATGGGCTTTGAAAAAAAAAACGTCGTTTCAGCTTAATAACAAAACGAAATGCGACGGTTTTATATTCTTAAAAAATGTTTTTTATTTCACATTGATACAATAAGATCGTAAAGATATATCCCTTCTCATTACCACAATTTTTTTTAAAACTATATTTTTTTTATAACTACTTGCCACTGATACATACACACGCACACGCTCACACACATACACACACACATTATATACACAACATATTATAACAGACACAAAATGTTTTTGATTAGTCCTGATCCACAAATCTGTATATATTTTTGATACAAATTAACATAATTAACATGTAAATCCATAATAAACAATTATGGAGCCAGAAGTTATAAAAAAATGTATATAAGTGTTAGCATATAATATGCTGTGGATTTTGTATTAAATAAATAACACATAGACACTTAAATTATATTTACGTGTATTAAGGAACTTAATTCATTGATAATTGGATTAGAAGAAAGTTTGCGCAATGACATATTACAAGTGTCAGTTAGAAAGGAACGAGCAAAAGGCCTGGATCACGATCGGTCGTGACTGGAGAGATGGAACGGCGGCTCACACCATCACGCCTCAGCGGGTATCGGCGGGATCCATTTGTCAGTCGGCATTACTAAAACAGCTGCAATTGTAATAGTAAAAAAGTAATTGTAAAAGTAAACGAATTACATTGCTCGGCATGTTGACAGAGCAACAAGCATCAACTAATATGAAGCAAGCAAACGAATTAGCCATTACCATTATAAACGATGTGAACAGTCAGAGCTTTTACTTAGCTAAGATCCGCGACAAGCAAACAAAGACAGAAAAATATTAATGTGTGTTTTCTGCTGGAAGAAGTGGATTTACGGGGAACTCAAACTAAATCTTACCGAAAAAACGGTCGTCAGCACCTCTCCACCTTCCAACCACTATCAAAATCACCAAACACATATTATCACGTTTCCACATTGCATACGACACATGTTTCGCCTCAACACGAGGCATCATCAGGTGTAGTACACTCTACGAAAGACAACTGTTAAGTCTAAAACACACATTATTAATTTTCTGTTTTTGTCGCGGATCTTAGCTAAGTAAAAGTTCTAACTGTTCACATAGTAATGGATTTTCGCAAAGTAACGCTTGACTCCATAAATTATTATAAACGATAAAAAATTCCAAAAAAATATTTAAATTTAATTACGTTTCTTTTATTCTTTTTTTAATTGTTTAGGATTGATTTTGATAAACTAATTTGACCGCAACACCCACTCATGTGCACAATTGGACGACTTTTGGCGCGAAATTACATTAGTGACTTGGCGCTTTTTCTTTATATTTATAAATTCACGTTAGTAGCAATTATATAATATAACTCTGGTGGAAATTATATTATACAAGGATTTTAATAATGTTACTCGAAACAGGCATAATGGTTAGCTAATTAAAATTAAATTTACCTATAATAGAAAAAAAAAGGGAACGCCATGTTCATTCGTTCGAAAAGTTCACGAATAAGAAAGAAAATAATTAAATTTATAACTATTTATCTAAAAAAATAACCACGAAGAAACAATCTTTTTATATTTTGGTATTAACATCATATACAAGTTTGGACAAATTTTTGGTAAATTTACCTCATTTGTTTTGCGTTTCTTTAAAAAGTTGTTTGCCTGGGGCATTATCCCATTATGTTTTAATTTTGCTAACGCAGTATTAAGTAACTGAGATTTAGCCGAAAGGACATTATATACTTAACAACAATTTTAATACAAGACGGCTTGTTGGTCCACCCAGAATGGAAATAAATAGCCGTAGGCCATACATACTCGTATGGTGTATGAGCAATGAGCTGAAGTCATCAAAACCATTAAGATTGGACGCCTTCGTTGGGTTGGGAAAAAATACGGATGGACGAGACTAGAGTACTCAAAAGCCTACTCGACGGCAAACCAGATGGTCGTGAGGACGCGGAAGGCCTAAGCTCAGATGGCTAGATGGAGTCGAGGACGAGTTGAAAGGCAATCGGTGTGAGGGGCTGGAGGGAAAAAGCTAAACGAAGATCTGACTAGAAAAAAATTACTGAATCAGGCTAAGGTCCACCCGCGGCTGTAATGACTCAATGATGATGATGATGATACGTACTCATATATTTAACCCAATAACTGAATAACACAATCGAATGTGCGACCGTTGACTTGAAAGGCATTGTATATCATTCTTTATTTTATGGTAATATTCGAATTAGTAGCATAAACAGTACAGTACACGTTTGTTGCGGTCTCTATGGTTTGGATTTTGCGTAATATGGCTCAGTGCACACATTCATTACTGGCCGTGCATAAACCTGGCCGAAGAGTTAGGGTTGTCGCATTTATGTTGTATCTATTAATTTAATTTAAATTATATGATCATTTTATTGAATATTGAATTTTAAATTACACATTTATATTGAAACTTAAATTAATAATTATAAAATCTGTTAATTTATGTTTCAATATAAATGTACATCTCTTCCAAGCATTTATTATCAAATTGTACAATCAATACGTATAGAAATATGAAACGGGTTTTCCAGTAAAAAATTCTAAAGCATTAACGGTGACAAACACAGAGAAATCTTCATCATTTGATATTTGTAACCTAAATAGAATCAAAAAACAAAAGATATTATATTATAATACCAAAACAAAATTTTAATTTTGCATATTGCGACCGCTTGACAATCCTACCATGGAATCTGTGCTTTCTATTTTCTTTGCTATACATTTTTAAATATGTAAATTATTGTCATTTGGACGGTCACTATCAATCAAATGTAAATACGTGATTATTCATTTTTATGATATCTATCAAACAGATATCAAATATATAAATAGTTTACAACAGGGGTGGCCAACTTGAGAAGACCCAAGTTTACGAACTAGACTCTGTGCGATCTATTTATTATTGTACATAATCGCATTTCAAATACAAAAAGTATTTTATATTTTACACTACATTTGCTAAAACAGTACATTTTTATACAACACGTACTTAATAATTTTTATGCCATAGGTTCTTTTTTTAAACCACGTAGTGTATATACTGCACCATTAAATATTCTAGTCTCCCCCAATTTAGATGAGGAAATGTAAAAAAATAAAAGGTGAAAAAGTGAAACAAAATGGATTTTCTTAGGTGCAGAGACGAACATGACAAAATCTATATTTTTTTTTATTGGGACAGGAAGGAAAACGCAAATACGATCAGTTTTGTCTTTGGCGTGTCGAAACAGTTTGGCAGCGTTCGCTCTGTCTGTCTATTCCCTGATATTATATAGCCAGGACTTCTTTCTCCGACTAACCCATCTTCTTCCCGCATCTTTTCTCAATTATTAGTAGAATTATTAGTATTAGGCTCTATAAAAAAATAATCATTAACCCTTTGCACTCCGGATCTCAACCGCTCACCAGACGAAGCGCTGTAACTAAGCTGCCATTAGACGCCGGTTACTTGCGGGAATTTAGTACTACCCCCCAGACAAATAATATACCATTCTTGACAAAGTATTCGTCTGCAGCGTGCCAACCTGCAGACGAATACAACCTGTGTCAACCCTACGTGTCGGGAGAACTGGACAGTCACAAACAATCCCATTGTTAGCGTTTAGCGGGCGTGACGTACAGTATGGAGACCCTACGTCTTGCCACGAAATGAGATAAAACAATCAATTGGACTGCGTCGCTTTCTTCTTTATGGCCCCCACTTCGTTTACCATTGAACGACTTCGATCGCCGTCGGGTTTCACGGTGTGGTTGTGAAACGAGTTCGGTGGATTCGTTCTTTTTAAGCTTTGTCGGGTAGCGGAGGTTTACTTTCACCTTTAATCGTAAAAAACTTTTCCTTTACATTTTGTTATACCGCCGTAATATGAATGGACCATTTTTTTTTCACAATAGAGTCATAACGATAGTCGGAATTACTTCTGAATGAAAAGATGCATTTTTATACATCAAAGCTTCTTATAGAAAAGTTAAACAAATAATCGGGTCACCTAATGGAAAGTAAAGACGACTAAATGACTCAGTGGCAGGGAGTCCCCGCCGCGAGTCGATCGATCCCCGTATCGGAATAAATATATGTACAGCCTACAGATATTTATTCCGAGTCTGGTAACCCCGCCAATCTGCATTGGACAAGCGTGGTGGGTTTATTGTCCGTTCCACTAGAAATCGAGAGGCCCGTGTTCAGCAGTGGGACATATATGGGCTGCAGAAAAAAAGTATCGCAGCCGCTCATAAATTGGAGGAGAATTTAGTTTTTATCTAACTTTTTGATTTCGATATATTGCAAGATTTTTCTATATATAGTGTTATCATATATAGTATATGAAATTCAACGGTTTGCATTCTGAAGTTGAAAAGAATCTGTAAAATATTACTTTCATTTATATACTTAACATAACAAAATGAATGTGATTATTGCATTAGTTTGTCATTCTTTTTTATTACCCGATTACCACAAAAGGAGGGTAATGTTTTTATGTAATTTATTTATTATTTTGTATTTATTATTTAGTTATGGTAATGTTTTGTTGGTTATGCTACTATTTTAAAACAATAAGTTTTGAAGTGGTAGAGTCACGCTGTAGATGAATACTTTGTCAAGATTATTTGTCTGTAGCATCAATGGGCCGGCTCGCCCGGGGAAGTACCACACTCCCGCAGAAAACCGGCGTCTGAATGGTAGCTTAGCTACCGCGCTTCGTCCGGTGAGCGGTCGTGGTTAAATTCTTTGGTTAATTGGTTGGTTGGTTAATGTGTTAAATTATATGTTTTTACTATTTAATATGTGCTATATAGTGCTACTATAATCAGTGAGCCAAACGGTCAATAAAAAAAGAACTATATAAATAGGTTTCATACTAATTCTCCAAGTTTGCACAATTTCTCCGATTAAAACTTAAAAAACTTTCCAATTGTTTCTGGAACTTTTCGGGTGTTCAAATAAACATAAAGATAAAGCGAAAAAGCTTAACTATTGTGAAAATTTTTATTCAAAATTCGAAATTCATTTTAATGAACAATAGACAAATAAAGTCATGAAAGTTACAGAACAGCAACAATACAACTCAAATAATGAAATCGCAAGCATTAAGCATACCTTTTCAATTCACACGCATTCAAAACGATAATAAACATGGCCGCCCACGAGGTCACGTGCTACATAAACATAACCTATAAGTTACGTTGACTCACAACTTATGTAACACAATTGTATTCGTTTTTTACTAATGAATAAAACTAGCGTAAATTACGTTCCGTTTCGAATAGTAATGACGCGGAGTGTACTATTATTACTTACGTTTTGTATCATTACATTTACTACATAAAACTTTTTTGTCAATTTTGTGACAGCTAGGTTTTGTTAAAAGTGGAAAACTTGGAGAAATTGATCATCTGTGCAAATATATAGGGGAAAAGATCCAGGGTTAGATCCCCGATGAGATGGTCCGACCAACTGAAGCAGAATAAGACCTCCAGTTTCGTGGAAGTGGTCCGACTGATTACCGACCACAATAAATGGAAAAGCCTAACGAACCGCTGAGTGAAGTTTGGTGATCGCGATCTTCAGACATGAAGAATCGAACAAAGGGAGAGAAAGAGAGCGAGAGTTTTTATTTTGTAGCTCCTAAGATATTGAGAGACTTTATTTTCTATTTCGCAAATTCATGGACATGGAACAAGCACCTTTTTAACCAAACATACAAACAATACTCCTTGCAATTTTGAACACGTGTTGATTTCTGAGGCCAATCTTCTCGAGTCTGCTTTCGTATTTTCATTTTTTCTTTTCACTTTAACAATTTAGCTGAACCTTTTTGAGATTGTCATGACATAGTTTCATATTTATTTAAAAATATTTTTTTTTTAATTTGACAATTATGTTGAAAATATAAAAAGTTCTCTATGTGTGTTTATTTCGCCGTTACTTTTACTGTAAGAGCAAACTCATTTTAAAACGGTAGTTGAAACGTGACTTTTGAGAGGCTGATGTTTGACAAAATAAATGTAAATTACTAAAATTGAAAAGAGATCTCCCCGCCTCCTCGACACTCATCCATCCTTTCATCCATTCTTCCTCTCATATTCATCGCAGCAATACGGCTCTCCATTAGTCGCTTCTCGCCCTCGTGGTAATCAGGACATGACGGGTGGCGAACCACGACGCTGTCATTTTCAACAAATTAGGTATATTAAATTCGTCTTAGTGTATCCCACGAGCCGTAAGGGAGGATGGAGGTCAGCCCCAGCAGAGCACCGCATCTGAGTTAAGGCACCATAGTAACCAAGGGAGCTCGATCCCGGGACGGTTGGCACGCTTGCGACCTAAACTCGCCCCGAGCCCCATTCATTGGCATGGCAGACCGTGGATTGGCGGAGAGGAAGGGAAAAGGATAGAGAAGAAACGCGGCCGGAGGGCCCCGCCACTGAGCCAATCGGTCGTCGTTTAATTAATATTAAAACGTATTAATCACAAGTACATACAAATTTTATCTGATTTTAATAGAATAGAGAAATATTTCATATTTGTACGATCCTCGCTATCAAATATTTTTAAGATGCGTCATACGAGCTGAATTAAAGAAAAACCTTGCCCAGATACCGCACAAAGCGACACTGACCAAGTGATAAATGTGGGCCGGGATTCTTGTGCAAGTTTTTCCTTTTAGGAATACTGACTACTTCAACAAACTTATTAAGATTCAGTCCTACGTCGATGTGGCCTCAGTGTACCTTGGTACACGACTACCAAAGCACGATATTCGTATAGGACTATGTCAATTTCTTGACTGCTTCAAGCAATTTAAGAGTGTTATTAAATTATCATACACCATTTTATTCAAAGCGAACCGATTTTCAAATCTAATGGAATTTTGAGTACTTTAAATACTTCCTTAACGAGTCCTCTATCATCTAGTGAAAGGTTTATCAAAATCGTTATCATCTTTACAAAAATATAAAACAGCGAAACATACAATACCAGTAAGGATATGCTTGAGAACAGATAGTTATCACAGGCGGATAGTTCAATTTTTCATGTTTTTATTTATTGACATCAAACTCACATTTTTCATCACACTTTTTTCTTGTTTTTTAGATGGTTTTTAGTTATGCCAGTGTCAAGTAAAATAATATCAAGTATTTTGAAATGTAAATTCAGCTTTTTATGATACGTCTTGATATAAAGGTGGCTGTTCTGCCAAAAATTGCATGAACTTTTATAGTCAAGAAATACACTATACATGAATTTATTTAATTTGACACTAATTCGAAGTCTTAATTGACTATATAGAGTAAAATACCACCAGTATTACACAATATAACTGATAACAACGTAAGATTATAATAAGTAATATAATTTTTTTTTTAATTCAATTCCTACTTGTTTCCAGCGATCTACATATTTCCTCACTGACGGTATTATTCGCTAATTTATATCCGATACCTATAAATTAGCGAATAATATCTTACAAAGATATTTATATAATAAGAGAATTTTTTACGAAATTAATTCATTAAATTCAATTAATATTTTAAAAAGAACTGTATTAACGTTAAGTGTCATTCACTGCAAGTTTAAAAAAATGTATTTGAATTTAAGTGGATGAATAAAAATCATTTTCTTTACTTCTTCTTCTTTATATGGACAGTCAAAAGTTTTACTTAGCTAAGATCCGCGACAAGCAAAACAATAACAGAAAATTAATAATGTGTGTTTTTCCGTTGGGTTTAGTGGATTTATTTGGAACTTAAACCAAAAACTTACCGAAAATCGGCCATCAACTCTCCACCCACCAACCACTATACACAACACCAAACACACATTATCACTTTTCCATCTTGTAAACGACACGTGTTTCGCCCCAACACGAGGCATCTTCAGGTATAGTAGACTCTACGGTAGACAACCGAAAAGTGATTCTTCTTCTTTATTATCTAAATCCTTCTATCGGCCTAGGCTATACTAAATGTGTAGAGTAACTATAATATTTTATTATGTAACTTCATTGCACTCACCACCACTCTATGGAACCAGCTGTCCTCAGCAGTAGTTCCGAACATAGATGGCATTGGAACCTTAAAAAAATATGCCTATTTTCATATTTTGAAAGGCCGACAACGCATTCGCGACCCGGTTACACAATATGTGCGTATTTTGTACAATTTCCCTAGTATGACTTTATTTCACCCATATATTATACCTTATCCACATATAGATTTACTACAAACTACCTATGGTGTTGCAGATCTCTACGGATGGCGTTGATTGCTTTCGCTTGTTCGTTTGCCTCCCTATTCCATAAAAAATACTTTTGTAAAAATCTCTTTACATTATACACTTTTTAGAAGTGCTTTGGAATCTTCGGTTGCTTTTTAGTCAACCATAGTAGGCAACAACCTTTATGGACCTATATTAACCACGTATTCGCATTTAGGGTAGGTACTCACCGATGTGTAAGCAATGTGTCACTTCAGAGGCTTCGAACTGCACACTTACTCATTCTCTATTTAAAGACAAACACTTGTGCGTATTCCAAGTGTATGTACGTACGTGGGCCGCTTACGGTGGCCGTATCATTACTGATTCGCTATCAGCACTGACCACAGATAAGGTAAATAATGTTTTCATTGATTCGTCATTAAGGAAGCTGATTGTAGATAACATATAGGTAATGCATTTATACCAATGCTATATATCAGTGAAATGCATTGATCTTAAGGATCGCAGATAAAAAAGCAATACAAACACACGAACATTTTTCAAAGATGTATCGAGTTCAGTTGGTCAAGACGAAAAGGAAAACACAACACGGTAAGTAGATCGTTTTCTAGAACGGCTGGTCCAAGGTCAACGGCTGTTCCGTTACGAGCATCCTGCTCGACGCAAATAGCTCCAAGGGGTCGCTTGCCGCGAAGTCTGCCCGCGTACAGACGGAGGAGACGCTCTGATTATAGTGCAAACAGGTTTACAATGAACATAGTGAGAAATAAATATAACAGAACAAGTTTTGTTCGTCGCTACGTATAGAGTAAACACACTTAAAGATGTACCTCCTTTATCTATGGCACTTGAAAAATAATAAAATGTGGACAGTAAGAACTTTTACTTATTTTCATTATTATGAGAATTGCTGTTGACATTTGGACGCCAAATTAAAAAGTTTACACGCAGTCATTTCACTTCACTCATGTATCCTAATTAAATAAAATAAAAACGTTTATTTAATATAATATAATATATTTTTTTATATATTCACGCCTATCCCCCGCAGGGGTTGGCATATACCACAGAGCTCCATCCGCTGCCATTCACTGCAGCGAAACGGTTCTCCATTGGTCGCTTCTCGCCCTCGTGAGAATCAGGAGGTGACGGGTGGCGAACCACGTCGTCATTTTCAACAAATTAGATATATTAAATCCGTCTTAGTGAATAATACCACGAGCCGCAAGGGAGGATGGAGGTCAGCCCCAGGAGAGCTCTGCATGCCTAGGTAAGGCCGTAAGATCCCGGGACTGTTGGCAAGCTTGCGACTAAGCTCGCCTTTAGTCATGCATCCTTTGGCACGGCAGACCGTGGATTGGCGGAGAGGACGGGAAAGGATGGAGAAGAAAAGAAAGGGCAGGAACGGAAATGCGGATTGGGGGGGGGGGTTATCAGACTCGGAATAAATATTTATAAATCCATACATATATTTATTCCGATGCGGGGATCGAACCTGCGACCATTGATTTTACGGGCGGAGGGCTTCGCCACTGTGCCTATAATAATTAGATTTTATAAATACAAATAACTAACAATGGAATGAGTTTACGCCAAAAATTAAAAATAAATACGCACGGTTGTATGCACTAATCACTGAGGGGCTGAATCGCTTTTCAGGAGAATATTACGTGTTTAATATAAAAAAATAATACTTATGTATATACCTGTACATATACCATTGTTAAATATAAACAAACGGAATAAAATTAAAGATCGTGTCTTAATTGTATCATAATAGGAAGACAAACGAGCAGACCTGTAGCCTGATGGAAAGCAATCAACGCCGCCCATAGACATCCCCAGCGCCATAGGTAGTACGGAAGCGTTGCCGCGACCTTTAAGGAAAATAACGAGAGAGGTTATGGGAGCGGGAGTGGAAGAGGAGTGGTCATGGGTGTTAGGTCTACGGAACTCAGCCGCTCACCGTACGAAGCGCGGTAGCTAAGCTAGCACTAAGACGCCGGTTTTCTGCGGGAGTTTGGTACTTCCCCGGGCGAATTTCGCCAGTCAGCCATTCATGCTACAGGCCTATGCTATGCCATTCTTAACAAAGTATTCGTCTGCAGCGTGGCTCTACCACAAGTAAAATATTGTCTATGACTTTGATCAGACTTTCAAATAACTTTTTGAGAAATTATAAGACTATTTTATTTGTAGATTAAAATTTGGATAAAAGCTTAAAAAATCATTCAATCTGATAAAAAAATTCACTTGTTACGAAAATAGTACAGTACACTAAGAGTATACTTAAAATTTACATCTACATATATATGTACACAAAAATAAAATTTAGCCTTCATTGTGTTTGTTTTACATGTATAAACATGTTGCGCGTTGGTTATTTCGAGACTTTCTTGGAAGAATATCGATGAAGTCGAATTGTGTAATGACTTTTCAATAAAATTAAAAGCGAAATAATAGCAAGCTATAAGAACAAAAATCAATAAGACAGATACAATATATTTTACAGCCTCAATGGTTTAGAGGCAAAGCTAACGCTTTGGGAACTAGATCTTACAATATTTTCGCATCCTAAATACATGTATGGCCTACAGGCATTCTTTTGGAGTCGAGTTGCCGCGCCAATCCTTCTTGGACAAGCGTAGTGGGGGAGAATGTCCATTCACCCAGAATTCTGCTGCTCAGCAACGTTGAACTTTTAAAAATTAACTTTGTATCATCATCATCATCAACAACAGCATCAAGAGATTATAACAGTCCAATATTAAGCGAAGATCCGGTTAGGTGACGTACGTACGACTTGGAGATGTATGTCCAACAGTATCACAGACCGATGATAATGCCTCATTCCTCTATCGACACAACCACATGTAAGTAAGGAAGGCAATTAAATGCAGATATATTTATTAGTTACGGAGGGTACTCCCAGGAATTGTTCGAAATAATTTTCTGCCGCTAAACACCTCGCCGAAAACTGCCGTACAACTCGCCGAAACGAAAAGTTTAATACCCACCGTCTGGATGAGTGGTGATCCAGTACGGTGAGTTTTTTTCGAAACTTCATTCCACACACCACCACGCTATGGAACCAGCTGCCTTCAGGTATTTCCGAACCGAAAATACGACATTGAAACCTTCAAAAACCAAACCTAGTCATATCTTAAAGGTGTTGCAGATGTCTATGGTCGGCTTTGATTGCTTTCCATCAGGTGATAAGCCTGTTCGTTCGTCTCCCTATCCCATAAAAAACAATATCGATACTTCGATATAAAATTATTAGGGGGGGCCTTATAATTTTATTAAAAACAAAAAAAAACGCAATGTTTTTGAAATTGAAGAGTTCTTGTTAACCATTCCAATTACGTTGATAGTGTTTGCGCTAAGAAATATTTCACATCAACAGTCCAACACGAGATCCAAACCAACAACATCAGATTGTAAACGTCCTTAACAACTGAACTACAATATTATACATACATACATACATACATACATATAATATTGTCACGACTGTCTCCCGTAGGGGTAGGCAGAAACCACAGATCTCCACCCACCTTATTCCCGGCACACAATCCATGCTTCCTTCACACTCATCCATCCGCTCATACATCCCTCCCCTCACACTCATCGCAGCGAAACGGCTCTCCGTTAGTCGCTTCTCACCGTCGTGGGAATCAGGACGTGACGGGTGGCGAACCACGTTGCCGTCATTTTTGTGAATTCCACGAGCCGCAAAGGAGGACGGAGGTCAGCCCCAGCAGAGCTGTAGCTGGCTATAAATTTTTTTTTTCATATTTCAATAATATTGTCTTTGAGAAACTTTCAATGACAAAACTTAAAATTAAAAAATAAAAACAAAGAGAAAAGAAGCAAATTGTTACTCGCAAGTGTATATTGCTGAGGTCAAATCGATATAAAGTTATGACCTTAATAAAACAAGTCATAGACGGCAAAGCAGGCACACAAAACTGTGCGTTGTACCGATTCGTACTGTTTCGGGTCATAAGGTGTTTTGCAACCTCACGTGAATTCAAGGTCATTGGCATTTTTTATTGGTAAGCCAACAATTGCAAAACTATTACACTCTTTAGTTTTTGTTTTTCTAGTGGTGGAGCCACAGTGCAGACGAATACTTTGTCGAGAATGGCATATTATTTGTCTGTAGCATGAATGGGCCGGCGCGCCTGGGGAAGAACTACACTCCCGCGGAAAACCGGCGTCTTAGTGGTAGCTTAGCTATCGCGCTTCGTCCGGTGAGCGGTTGATTTCCGGAGGCCCAACTCCCTTCCCCCTCCCCCCTGATATAATGACACTTTCCGTAAAGTCCGGCAACACTTCTGCACTGCCTATAGAACTGCTGATGTCTATGGACGACGTTGACTGCTTTCTAACACGTTAAAAAAATAGCTTTTACATTACGTCATACAAAGGGACTCTTGCGAGCTCTATAGCGAATTGATCTCTTAAATATTTCCACTTTTTACATAATATAGTTTCTGAAACAAATAAATATGGTAAAAAGGGAATGTGCGATATATAATGACGTAATATATGTATATATTATATATTATATAGTACTATAACTAGGCCTTTATCATATTTTAATTAATTTCTATAAAAATCTTTTTTCCTTTTAAATAATATTATAAATACTTACTCGTAAAATGAGCCTTGTCATACGTTAAAAAAGGTTATTTTTGTTTAATTCGGAACATCTTAATTCCTATCGATTGGAATACTCTAATTCCAAACGATTAAAATACTCTAATGCCAATCGATTACAATACTGTAATTTCAATCAATTGCAATGCTCTAATTAGAATCTATTAAAATACTCTAAATTAAATCGATTAGAGTATTCTAATTTTAAACGAACACGACCAAGTTTTGCTTATTTGATTAAAATCAGTGATCCATTTGACTATAGACTTAATTATTTACGATTGTATGCGATTACGGTTATTAAATAAAATATAAAAAATATATGTGGAAATCTATTTATATTAAATGTATGTAATGGTATGCATTTATTTGACCTTTTGATAGTCAATTTTGCTGATTGCTGCATAGTTATTACCGATCGTACGATGTAGTTTTTGATAATCGAATTTTGATATCTTATATAAACTTAAAATAAAGAATCGAGTATCTACCTAGATTATTATATAAATCACAGTACAATTGATAATCACAGAAAATGGTTCTTTCTCGTAAACACAACCAAATAAATTTCGAACATCAAAGGCGTGTTTTTTATGTTCAAAAAGTTCTTGAACGACGCAATATCAGAGCGAGGTAAAATACGTCCTAAGGGCTATCTATATTACGTGACCGTCCTCAAAAATGTCTTCTGTTGTAATAAAATATTTTGATGGTCTTTCAAAATTAATTCCTGATAACTAATAGTATATGAACTTGAACAATATTAAAATATAATTTACCATAAGGATTAGATTAGATTTACTATTGGAACTACTTACTTGTTTTCTGACCCAATTCAGATATCTGATTCAGGTATATGATTCGGATATCTCATTCGGACATCTGATTCAACCGCTCAATGTCTGCACTCAGCTTAAATAAGTATGCGGGCCATATATGCATGCATTTATGTATGCCAGCCCGTTTCACTCTCCCTCGTTTGTGAACAGTTGGTGTGAAATTAAGTAATTAACGTTGCCTGTGTGGGGAGGGGGGGGAGCATACAATACTGAGGGAACTTTTTTATTTATATAATTTTATGTGGACAGTCATGATTATTTCTTAACTAAGATCCGCGACAAGCAAACAAAAATTAAAAAATAATAATGTTTGTTGTACTGGAAGATGTTTCGCCGGTCTTTTCCCGCCAACTTACATCAGTGACGTTGTGTTTTTATTTTATTTTCTAAATTTTATATTATATTATTATCAGTTATATTGTTTCATAATGATGGCGTATTATACAATATAGTTCGATTAAGGCGTATAAGTGAAGTGATATGAAATAAATGCGTGTATCGTAACTTTTTAAGTTGACTGAAAAAGTCTATAAAAGGTTTTGGTAAAATAGCCACCATTTTATCAAGTCGTAACGTGATAAGCTGACTTGTTACATTTCAAGAGATTGCATATTAATGTATTTTACTTGAAACTGGCTTTATATATAATAGTTATATCTAATTGCCATCAAAGAAAAGAGATGTTTCGCCTCACGATATTAGACTCTACGGAAGACAACCGTTGTCTTCCGTACAGTGTATAAAATTATGACTGTCCATTTCCGCAAAGTAACGCTTGACTCTATTAATCATCTTATATAATTTTATTAATACCAATAACTCGGAAACTTTTTAATCATTACGTATTAGTCACTGAAATAAAACATTTGACCTTGAATAATCTCGACATCAGGAAACAAAAGAACTTATTTTGAACGTTCCAAATTCAACTGGAACATTCGCTTTTGTTTCGCCCTGCTTTTGCACAAAACGAAAATAAATTACGGCGTATACATATCCTTGTCACATTTATACTTCAAGACAGAGAAAAACTGAGTTGACGTTTCGGATATTGAGTTACTATTTGACGGGGGATTATCTTTGTTCCGCGTATCGGTTGATAACGTGCTAAAAGAGACGGATATATAATTATTTGTAGATATATATATAGTTAGTGATGTTGTTTCTCCTGATTCGCTTGCCACATTCTCTTTTGAGAAATCCCAGAGGTGTCAACTGCGCAAGACATACGTATGTAAATAATGGAAAGATTTAGTGGACTGTTATGGCTGTGTTAATATTTATTGATAGTTTTTTTTTGTAAAAAATTTGGAAATCGTTAATGAAATAGATTATCTGGTGGCAGTAATAGGTTTTCAACCTTAAGTACTAATATATTAATAACTAATTTTAAATAATGAATATTCGACTTTATTTCTTTTAGGTCAAATATTCCTTGCTTCAAAGTAGTCAGAGTGGTGGCATATTATTTATATGCAGCATGAAAGGGGCTGATTCGCCCGGGGAAGTACCATATTTCCGCAGAAAACCGGCGTCTGAGCGGTAACTTAGCTACCATGCTTCGTCCGGTGAGCGGTTGAGTTCCGGAGGCCCAACCCCCCTTCCCCTCCCATAATGACGTTACCTTAAAGGCCGGCAACGCTTCTGCACTGCCTATGGCACTGCGAATGTTTACTGGCGTTGATTGCTTTCCATCAAGTGATACCTCTGCTCTTTTGCCTTCTATCCCATAAAAAATTGGTATTTAAGGTTGAGATCCTATTTTTAACACCGGACATACACCCATTTAAACATGTAACATGTGATATACAATATATATATGTGAATATACATCGGGCAACTTAATCTTGAGTTAACATAAAACTTTGTACTTTCTTGGACATTTTAGTACGTCGTAATTAAATGTTTTTTTTTTAACGAAAATGGTTTTCCTTTTTTTATTAGAAAGATATCTTGTTTAAAAAGTATTGGTTTATATGCTATTTCATGTACCAAAAATCTAGTCTGACACGATATTACGAACACAGTACTTTCAGTTAGCATTTCAAGATAATGTTCTTGGTTCTAAATAAGGTACGTGGATATTGTTCTTGGCTTAGTAGTAAGGTAGGTACGTGTGTTTACCACTAAAGTTCCTTTCGTGGTTGGTCGGCGACGCACTAGTTTTATCGAATGTTGTGCAGCCGATTTTGTATTGTACATTCAATGAGCTTGTTCACCATTTTTGTTATTTCACTTTATAAAATAATTCAATCTAAAATGGCATAAATGTAATTTCATAAAACAAAGCAATTTAGCAGGATGAAATTTTTTTAAAGGGAGCAATAACCAGTGACCATTAGTCCAGCGTAAGTCAGAAGAAACTCGTCTGCTAAAAACATAAACAGAATTTGAGGTAAATAAAAAAAAATATAACAAAAAACAGCACTCACATGCTTCTTATCATCGACCGATGGTCTTATTAACCGAATTATTGAATTTAAGATACGGTTAGCAATAGTGTGACCATACGATTTCCAAAGCCCGGACATATATTTTTAAAAATTAATTTATCTTGTTCTCTCATGTCAGGGTATCTTATATCTTGAACTAATGTCTACCTCAGTACAGAAACACCCCTCATATATATTGTTACCCTACAATTTTTAATGTCGTTATTAAGAGAGACCTAGCACAACTAGATTAAAGCGTTGAAAAACCTGATAGAGTTGATTTAAAACAATGTCACGAATTTGATCGCGCGAAAGTTATCTCAATATATATATGTACATATCATTGGCATAGAATTTGTTAAATTCTCAAAAGCATAATTAAAAAATAAGATTATTAATATTTTCTTTGGCTACTCAAAGACAGCGTGCGACTTTAATTCATTTCTTTAATTGAATAGCTGACACGTAAACGTCTAAAAGTATACATAACTAAGAATAATCTAGAAGTGTACACAACTAGACATAAATAAATATGATATTGATAACTAATTGAAAAAAGGTCTATATTTGTTTCATTTTTTTGTAACATTTGTTTGTAAATTTTGTAACACAACAATGATATACATTTTTTGCAATGTTTTTGTAATATTCATAATGTTTATCCTATAGCATTTTGTTTTCGTATTTTATTATTGTTTTTATATGTATAACTGGGTGGAAACGTTGCATTTTAATTAGCTTTCATTTTTAATTTTCACTTTGATTCGTTTCGTTCGTTTACGTTGATATTATCATTAATGAAGTGTGATAAAATAGGGTTGTCTATTGTTTAGAAAATTATAATCTATGGACATTGAAAATAAGTCTATACAAAGAAATCTTAAATATAAACTTTTATACTTTTAAATTTTATAAATATTATTTTAATTTAAATCGTATTTATAAATACTTATTTTTATGACAAATTTATGTTTATAAATGTTTAAGTTATTTAATACTGGTTATATTATTTATATCCGGCTTCCTAATTGGAAACCTATTGAAAAAAACATATGTTTAACATATATTTTTTTCACTTATTGAAAACCGAAAAATTGTTGAAACTCAAAATTAATATAATAAATGATATCTAATATATATATAAAACTTTCAAAAAAATGTTAACAACTAAAAAATGACACTTCTTTAAAAATTTACTAATTTTATTATTTATAATAAAACTATAGAGTCGTTCATAATAATCTAAATTTATATTTATTTTAATAAAAATAAAATTTAATTTGCATCCCTGGTGGGGATCGAACCCACGACCTTTGGATTAGAAGTCCAACGCGCTATCCTCTGCGCCACAGGGACGATGATGTGTCAAGCGAAATTACGCAACATGTGTTTCTATCATTACTGGCAACTCATACGCTGATATATATCTATATATTAAAAGACAAATCTCACAATTACATAAATTACTTTACTAATATGACCTTAAGTTAATTATGGTTACAACTGATTGTATATACAAATTCTTAGCAATTATCCATAGTGTTTTTTGTATCCTTATATTTCTACTAAATTGCAATATATATTAGGATATTTATTAAGTGGATCTGTTTTTTAAGTCACCGCTTAGGACTTGAATGAGAGACTATGGGTATACAGGAGATAAAAGAACGAAGCATTGTAGAAAGAGTACTATAAATTGGCACCTTCAAATAATAAGCCTACACATACATTAAAGGCCGGCAACATTTCCGTGATTCCTGTGGTATAGCGGTTATCTATGGGCGGCGTTAATTGCTTTCAGGCGACTCGCTTGCTCGTTTGCCCTCCTACATGTCCGATATGTCCTCAAACACACGCCACATGTTTAATCTGTCGCCCTGCCTAGATCATTGCTTCATATAACTAAGGAATGGTCTTTTCCCGCCAACTTACATTAGTGACGTTGTGTTTTTATTTCATTTTTATAACCTTATTATATATAGATAGATATATAGATTATATTATTATCAGTTATATTGTTTAATTATGTTGACATATTATACAATATAGTTCGATTAGGGTATATAAGTGAAGTGATTTGAAATAAATGTGTGTATCGTGACTTTTTAAGTTGACTGAAAAAGTCCACAGAAGTTTTGATAGAACAGCCATCATTTTATCAAGACGTAACGTGATAAGCTGACTAGTTACATTTCAAGAGATTTGATATCGTTGTATTTTACTTGATACTGGCATAATAGTTATAACTAATTGCCATCAAAGAAAAGAAAAGAAGAGAAAACTAAAGAATGTTTCACATTATTTACTTAGTAAATAATTACGCATTATTTACTTAGTAAAATTAAAAAAGACGCAGTCTTCCCTTTAGTATTCATTTACTCTCAAGATTGTCGGTTTTTTCGACACACATGACCAGCCCATTGCCACTTCTTCATTTATTTGGAGAAATATGTAATATTTTATTTTCTACAGCCCTTATATCTCTTACTTTTTTTATAGCACAGCAGGCAAACGAGCATGCGGGTAACCTGATGGTGAGTGATCACCGCCGACCACAGACAGTTGCCGGCCTTTTGTACACACATATACTCGTCTCTTGAACGCCCCAATGTCGTATTCATGTGGGAGGTTGTAATTCGGTACACATTTGCGGCAAAAAGTTTGTGGCAAAAAACTGCGACTAAATCGCACGATGGCAGACGGCCATTTGGATGAAACTGTGCGGCCGGGCGGGGGATTCCCTGTTCTTGGGAAATTGATGATAAACCCCTTACTCTTGCCCAAGGCGCACTTATGGGGTACCCATCCGATTATAAATCTGTGGGCAATACATACATTTATCCCAATGCGAAAATCAAATCCGCGATTCTTTTTCAGTAGCTTTGCCCCTAAGTCGAATATATCTTCACATACATACATACTGTAGTGATATATTCATAAATGTATCACTAATCCATTAAAACCTTTTACATTATATTATTTTTACATTCGTAATATTGAAATTTAAAACGAAAAAGAAATAACTTGTTATAAAACAAAAAGCATTAATTAGTTCGACTGACGTTTTTTAGATAGACACGTCACCCTTCAGGCACAAAATATTGAAATTATGATATGAATAAAAGTATGAATAATATATTATATAAATGAACAATGAAACGCAAGAATAAATTATTATCATTTTGATAAATTTTATTTGAAGAAACGGAAGCCGTAAGCAGAATCTGAATAAAAATCTGTGAACCGTACATACATTTATCCCAATGCGAAAATTAAGTCCGCGAATATTGATACTTGAATTAGTTGCTTTGCCCCTAAGTCGAATAGGTCTTCACATACCTACAAATTATTGCCTAGTTATGTAGTTCTAACGGAAATGTAACAATTTCCATGTTGCAGTAACTGAATACTCGTAAACAGTCTATATTACACCCAGTTCCCGGCCTGTTACGGAATTACTTACCCACATACATACATACTTGTAGTTCAGAGCATGTGAACAAACAAACAGTTCTTCCGTATTATGTAATCCATTTAAGTACAATTATATACACACACGTGTAACCTATTTGGAACGCTTCTATTGCAGAATACTATATACAAACAAATGTGTGTTTATTTTAGTTTCATCAACTCCCACTAATATGAATGAAAGAACGAACGAACGAATGAATGAATAGTTTATTAATGACACACGCACACATTAATGAGCAATATGCACAGAGATAAACGGACAAAAATATTTCGCAGATGTTGAATGAAAAATATAATATTAGAAAAGAAAATACAAAAGCAGACATAAGCAGACTGACCTTTGCAGCAGTTTTTAGCAGTTCATGTCTGAATGGAATTTGTCTGATGACATTAAAAGAAAGTGCCTAAAACTCCTTCATCACGACTCACGAAGATTTTCTGTGTCTAGACTAGACGTACATCTGAATATAATAAACCAGTTCTGAACTAGCTGTATTAGAAAGGTCACAATATTAGTTTGGTCAAGTTCAACGCCATCGTGAATCCGCGAGGACCGGATTAAATCGTTCTTCCTCTACGGTTAACGAGCTGTTTGACTTTGCTGTTGACCTATTGGTTCAATGGTTAAGAATACCTAAATTCGGTGCCGTGTGTTCTAGGTTCAAATCCGGGTCTAAACTGAAATTTGTTTTTTACAACAGAAAAAATAACATATTTGAATTTCTCGTTTCCGGTACCTATGTGTGATAAGTCTATAAATGATACTGCTTTACTTGTAGCAAAATAAAATCGTTCTGTTGTATAAAAGAGAATTCAAACGAGAGTATATATAGTATTTAAACAAGAAATTTTCTTTGCATAAAGCAACAATTTTTTTTTACAGCCTATATTGATATGTCTCACTGCTGAGCACGGGCCTCCCCATTTTTGTAAGAACGGACCTTAACGCTTGTCCAATTCGGATTGGCGGGATTACCAGAGTCGGAATAAATATCTGTAGGCCATACACATATTTATATCGATGCGGGAATGAAACCCGCGACCATTGACTCCGTGTGCAGGGGGTCGTCAAAAAACATACATTAAATGGACTTAATACCAATAGGCATTTTATCTCATAGGCACCTTATACCATACTTAAAAGTAAAAAAATAGTAGTATATGAACGTAATACTTTAGGTACGAACATACTATTTAGATTATTATCAGATAATAGACGCATATAAACTTTAGATTTGTCGAGATTTCAGAAGTTTTCTAAAGAATTCGCCGTGGTCAAATCTCTTAAAAAACATCATTTGTAATGTATTGTGATATTAATTAATAATTTATCCAAGGGAAAATCGATTTTATTTACTTGGTGTTGTGACCAGTGATCGCAATGGAGAAGCATTGTAGACGCCCTCTGCCCCACCTTGGGGACATAGGACCATAGATCAGAAGAAGAAGTGACCAGTGAAATATTTAATTAACGTTTTGTTTAGATCTATGTACATAGAAAGGAGTCGCGCAACTTGCAGACTGTTCATCAATCAGACCGTAGCGAACATTCCTCACACATCCACTTGATACGTAACTCCTGAAATATGAGGCAACAAAGGCTAACTAAAGGCTAACTAAAACTAAAGTCTAATAATATTACAAAAGGAGAACAAGTTCCCTATAACGAAGCCCTAAATGTGACACCCGTTTTCTCAATCATCTGAATAAAAGAATACTTTCAGGAAAAAAGGTTTCGTGTTACCGTTACTGACAATTTGCAAGTTATATATTTTTATTTTTTATCTGTGGTTGTTAATGTCACCTGACTTCTTGGCGGGAAAAGTATCGGTTTATAGTTCAAGTTACGCAGTTCTATAAAATACGAAAACATAATACTAAAATGTATGATAAAAATATAGATGTGTTAATCGTAATTTTATTTTTAAACCTAGTGTTCCTATGTATGTAACACTCGAAAATGTCACTCTTTATGTTCAAGGTTATCGGCTTAATGGCACTAATTAAATTTCACGCACAAAAATCTCCGTTTACTAAATTAATAAAAAAAAGATTTCAACAGTTCAAATTTTGTTCGGGAAATTTTATATTTTATTTTCTCACGTTTTAAAAAAATATTATATTAAAATGCATTAACTTTTTTTAGCAATGGACATTATAAGGATCCTTATTATAGTTTAAGTATTGTTACAATTATTATTTATTTTACTAAAATATACAAGTTAGTTTTGCACATATACATAACATATATAGAAATGTTTATTTTAAATAATATATAAAAAATAATATAGAAATATTAATTTATTCATGTGACATTTAAAGATATATAACCTATTTAGTCGAATAAATTACTTAAATTTTAAAAACTTGTGTTCCGCCTCTAATAAAAAGTATTTATAAATTTAAATTAATTGTATATTTTATAATTTACTTTTATAAAAATTGATAAATAGCTTTAATAATATTTAACACATTTGGTAACTTTATGTATTACAAACATGTTACGATTTCCGCCGGTTACATATATTCTATAGAGAAATACATATTTCACGTACGTAGAAGGATGATTTAATTGGATAAGCGAGGAATGGAATAGACAATTTACTTAGTTTTTAAATTTAAATAACCAAAACATTTTTCCGATAAATACTTTTTCCATAACTTTCACACAATGTGACTAATGAATGTAAATGTTACTGCGAACGAATAAATTTATGATACGTCAACAGTAAAATTCGTCACGCAAATTAGAACATCAGCAAAAACGTAGGAAAGAATACACGCTATATATTCAGTATTGTAATACGTTATGCACTAATTTATCAAAAAAAAAACTTACCATAATATTATTTCGTTCAATAGTGTAACAAGGCACAATTCTAGTCTGTTGTGTCTTTATTTTCTATTATTAACTGATTTAAGTTAAAATCACGTCACCATAACAACTGCGCGGTATACAATGTCAGAGTTCGAGTAATACGTGCTTACATCGAGACGATTCCGCTCAAACTGCCGGTTTTCGCGCCATACATCGTCTTGCATCCGACGTTGACTTCATCGTCTGCGTCAAATTCACGATGAAGAAAATCAAATCTACATACTTTGATCCGAATACAATTGTGATCCAATTAAAATATATAATGATACAAAAATATATATATTTATAATTATATTTTTGTATCATCATATACAATTTCTTATATAATGATATTGAAACTGCATGTAGTTGTATGTCTGTACTATTTATTTGAACATATAACTGCTATCAACATTATATAAAACTTATATCAAACATTTATATAATACATTTTATTAAACTTAATATCATCATCATCAACAGCCCGCAGCAGTCCACTGCTGGAGTTAAGCCTCCACCAAAGAAGTGCGACGTAGCCCGATCTTCGAAATTTAACATATTTATTTAAAAATAATATAATCATCACCAATTAATTCATATAAAGATAGAATTCTTCAGAATATATACCCTACACATGTTCAATACTTAGTTATAATTATTATATTCAAAATTAAATATTAATCTAAAATATATTTTTAATTTGCCCTCATCTCCTTTCTCCATCTTGAGGAGTAAGGAATGGCTGAAAATCAGCGCTCTTTGAGACTTTAGTCTCGGACGGCATATTACTGAGCCATTGCCTTTTGCTGGAAAATTGTAATTTTTGATTGTTCGTTACGTATATCAAATTGTAAGATGTTCAGAAATAAATGGTTTTTTATTTTATTTTTATTATTATTATTTTAATTTTCAAACAGAGCATCTCAATTTCAACTAAATATACCTATAATTTATCTTTAATATATTTTTTATATATTCACGCCTATCCCCCGCAGGGGTTGGCAGAGACCACAGAGCTCCATCCGCATTCATCTTAGCGAAACGGCTCTCCATTGGTCGCTTCTCGCCCTCGTGAGAATCAGGACGTGACGGGTGGCGAACCACGTCGCCGTCATTTTTCAACAAATTAGGTATATTAAATTCGTCTTAGTGAATCCCACGAGCCGCAAGGTAGGATGGAGGTCAGCCCAAGCAGAGCCCTGCATGCTGAGGTAAGGCGTCGTAGTACCCGGGAGCCTGATCCCGGGACGATCGGCACGCTTTGCGACTAAGCTCGCCCTTAGCCATGCATCCTTTGGCACGGCAGACCGTGGATTGGAGGATTTATCTTTGAGAATAAATTTAATGTTTTTTATTTACGATTTTATATGTATAAAGATTTTTGATAAAATAATATATTGAATATATAGGGCAAGGATATGAATGTTCATTACATAATTGAAGTGCATGAACAGAGCTAATTTTTACAAAACGTTACAAATGCTTTTACCCTTGATAAAATATATAGAACACGTAAATTACATTTGAAAATGCCGCTAACAGATCATGAAGTATAAATTAGATACTAAGCATCGTGGCCAGTTCCCTCACGATCTTATAAATGCATATTATGGCAAAGTCCGAAAACTTTATACCAATTTTCTTATTTCTAAAACTACACATTGGGGCTTCGTGTATCATCAGCAGTGATCGCAGCTGGTATATACATTTTACTTGCAACATATGACAGCATGTTGCAAGTAAAGAGGACATACCTTTTTTTAAAACAAATCAACACCGTAAATTCCGGTATTCGGTATTAATCCGTCGGCTGCCGGTAACTGGAAGCGTGTAGCCGAAGATTGGGCCAAGTCTTGCAGGAAGCTTTTGTCCCGGTCTGGACTGTCGCAAGGTGATGATGACCCTACACCTATACGATTTTATTCTCTCTCTCTCTCAAAATAAACTAAAAAATGTCAATAAACATATTTCCTGTTATTATTATGCCATCAATTTTAGTGCGCCAGTAAAACTGTACAATATATGTGTAAATTAACAACCTTTCGAAATCAATACGTTTTAATTTACGATCAAGCGATTCATTCACTCATGACAAATATTTCAATAGAACATAAAGAAAATGGAAAACATTCTTAACCATAAATACAACCATACGATTTATGAAGAACAGAACCGATAAACGCTTCATATTTTTATTTTACCCACATATTTTACGGCACGTGTAATACATAACTAAGAAATTGTCAAACGTGTAGATTTCAATCGATAAAATTAATACAAAAGAAACTCCACCTTATTACATTGGAGATAAAATATAGAAAAGCCATTTGATGGTTAAAATATTTATGGTAAGTACGTAATATACAGCCTGTCCTCATTTCAGTGTAAAAAAAATACCCACTTGTATTTATCGCGGAAGCTGACTTACTTGACTTATGGTCCTATATCCCTCTGGTACTCTATTACGATCGGTCTTGAGCGATGCGCTTCACTTCAGACCACGTCAACCCGATGGATTTCATGTCGGTAGCTACGGAGTGCTTCCAAATGTGTTTGGGTCGGCCTCGCTTCCTTTTCCCTTGATGAGTCCAATCCAGCGCCTGTCTGGGAATGGGATCGGGGTTCCTTAGGAGAGTATGGTCTATAAGTACACTTGCGGCGCAAGATTTGAAGTCCAATCGGCGGTACGTGACAAAGATCCAGTAGGCATTCGTTGGATATTTTCTCGGACCAGAAGATTCACAGATATATCTTTTATTTTTTCATGTGAAATTCTTACTGTTGTAACATACAATTACGAACGTGTGAAAAATCTGTGTCTTGTGACAATGATTCACACCACGCCCCTATTTCTAGAGATATTATTGATCCTTTACTATATAAGTCATAATGCTCGAGCCTTCGACTATAACATATCTTCGTTATATGGACTAATTTTTAATTAAAAATACAATATTTATAAATAAATTTTAAAACAAAAAAATTGTATAAAAAAGTAGTTTCTTATATCAAAATTAAACTCTATTTATCTACTATCTTTATACGAAAAAAAGAACATCCTGCATGTGGTCTAAATTTAGATGCGCCTACGCATCCTTAGCTCCATTCAAAACAAGCATGTCAGTTGTCTCACGAGTCGCGTTATGTGTGAATGCTTCAAACATAAGAATTTACAAAATAAAACTTGAATTATCGCTACTGGGTTCCTTATAATATAATCTTAGATTTATTTCACCTAATTATAGATAAATCAACGTAAGTCTTCTGATGCTTTTTGGGACGCCTGAAAGGGTATGGATATACATGACATTTAGATATGTGGATAAATCTTGAGACCAAATTATAAACTGTGTGATAATGATACCTGAGCAGATGGTATAAGGAACCCAAAAACACAAGTTTCATTCATATAACTCGTTTTATTTTCATACGAATATTTTGTGTTGTTTTAATACGCAACTTATGTCTCTTCGAAAGTTAATACAATAGATATGTTCTTAAAAACTTATGTTATCGAGATAAATGTATTTGGATAACCATAAAGTATTTCATGTTAATTTAGTCAACACTATAGACCAGGGGTTTCCAAAGTGTGCGGGATATCAGACGCTTATTGGGGGAGGTCTACACCAAGTAATGGACTGTCCCACGCTATGAAGAAGTTGATTGCGCGTCCATTGACGCCAAAAGCGGTAATTTGACCACTGAAGCAATTAAGCCAGGAATATATTTTCCAGTAAATATATCATGTTCCGACGATTAATTGGCGCAGTGGCGGGACCCCTCGCCCACGAACTCAATGGTCGCGGTTTCGATCCCCGCATCGGAACAAATATATGTATGGCCTACCTATATTTATTCCGAGACTGTTGACCTCGCCAATCCGCATTGGACAAACGTGGTGGGTTAGTGTCCGTTCCTCAAGAAATGGGGAGGTCCGTACTGAAAAAAAAATCATGTTATGTACATAAACCTATAATGAATTATATTATGTAACGTGGATTATAAGTTATGCGATGTTTACCTTCGATCTTCATTCGTGTAACCTAGTTATGAAGAAGCCTTATATGGCTTACCACAAGCGACATTACAGTACATATATATATATTTATATAACTATTGTTTTGTTCCAGAATTAGATGTTACGTTCTGTATGAACTTGCTGTATAATTACCGGAATAGTATAACGCCAGCAATTTCCTCTTGAGGACGAACTAATTGGCTCAGTGGCGAAATTACTGCTTCGACTGTTCAATTTTATTCACGAGTATATAGTATGTATACGACGACCGATTGGCTCAGTGGCGGGGCAACCGCACACGAAGTCATTGGTCGGGGGTTCGATCCTCGCATTGGAATAAATATATGTATGACTGGTAACCCCTTCAATCCGCATTGGATAAGCGTGGTGGGTTAACGTCCGTTCCTCCAGAAATGGAGTGGCTCGTGCTCAGCACTGGGACATATATGGGCTGTGAAAAAAAATAGTATGTATTATACCGTATTCCTGGACTGTATACCATAAAATGGATACAAATAGCTCAAAATAGAGATCAATTGGCGTCTTTGGAGGGGGCTTTCACCTGCGGAGGGGCTCTTGCAGATTAATTAATTTCTTAATTAGGCACTTATAAAATAACTTCATTGAATTTGAAACTTCATAAATCTATATTATAAAGAAATAATCAGGATAAAATTAAATTAAGTCTAAACTAAATTAGTTATATTTTGTAAAGCTATTGCAGGGAATAAAAAGCTTTTTTATTTTTATTTTATTTTATTTATAGCGTATTCCGAAAGAACATCTCTACATGTATAAGTTTAAATATAGTATATCCCTACTGCTACATTTCCAAACGGGGAACAAGAACTATAAAATATATATCTCCCTTTGGCTTTATCGTTCCCGCGTAGCCGAAAATGGCAAGAACTGGTCTGGTTACAGCGGGTTTACAGTAAAGGACCACCATTGAGTTTGATGTAAGAATATTTGCGAACCGAATATTCAGAAAAGCAAATGGGTATATATAGTGCCTCATTGTATCATATTGAATGATTCTGATAAAGTTCCAATACATAGCTGTCATTTGAGCAAAGTGCAAAAATTTGAGCGATTCAAAAATGAAATATACACATGATGAAAATCAAATATACACGTAAAAACGACAAAATATGTAATATCGACACTGTATCGCTTTGTGACTTTGTTGGAAAGCTCCTCTACTCGATACTATATAAACTTTGATTTTGTTCAGAAAAAATTGAATATCTCAATATAATCGTACATTTCCGTACGATAATGAACACTTCATTAAATCAATTTAATTAATTAATTTTATTAATTAAGATAATATAAGATTAAGATAATTTAATAAGATATTGAGCAGGATATAAATTGAGGAATAAATACCGTCAATGGCAAAGCGTGCACATCGTTGGATTCAAAAATTTTACAAAAATCAAATGGCTCCAAATTTAATCAAGTAATATTAAATTTATTCATACACATGTAAATGACAAAATATGTAATATCGACACTGTATCGCTCTGTGCTGTGTGGATATAAATTAAGGAATAAATACCGTCAGTGGCAAAGCGTTGAAAAAAATTAGGAATTGACTCTACAATTTGTTTTATATTACTTGTTATTTATTAATTTATTATTTATTTCTTGAATATTATTAAATATTAAAAACAATTCATTTCATTCGCGTGTTTTGCTAAAGACCAAGTAACACTCAAAGTCTCGTTACGAGTCGGTACCAAAAACAAAAGACGCACAAATTACTCGCGCCGATCTCGGACGAAATCGTACGGTCACGAATTTGACGAGGCGAGATAACGTTGTACCGAATGGCGGAAGAGGAAGCGGGAAAGAAGACTAGCTTATAAGGTCACCATTAATTTTTGAAAAGCCGGACAAGTCTCGTTTTAATTTATATTTGAATCTAATCTTTTTTATTTTATGTTATTAATTTAAGTTATTAATGCACAATATGTTCACACTGCTAAGACCCGTTTAATTTTGTGTAATAGATAAAACAAGTATCTCCTATGGACCTATGGTAAGGAACGAGCACCATCGTATTCGCAATACTACGATCTTAGTATATAAAATACGATGACGCAGTAAAATGCTAAAACATTACGCCGATATTCTGAATTATAGAGTATAATTGAGTTATAATATTTTTATTTAAGTTTTTTTTTATACATCTGTAAAATAATACAATACATCTATTTACACTATTAAACTGTAATAGTACTGCTACTAGGTCTTTATTAAAATATGTCCCTATTTATCGATGGTTACCCTATTCATAACCAGCCTTCTACGAACCTTCCCACGGCGCAGTTGTAATGATTGTTACATACTTGCTCAGTGCTCAGTCGAGCTATACACCAAGTTATAAGCATGAGAGATACAATTATTGTGTTCCAATTATTAAATTATTATCATGTTATTAAGATTTTGATATTTACTGTTTTAGAGTAGCACAAATGTTATAGATGTCTTGATCATAGATGTACGTATATGAACTTAATGGTCTGTATCGATAGATGTTGGTCAGGGAATATCTTTGCCTAGCCGCCTGTCTTGTAGTTATGGTATTGGTACACGGATACGCGACCCTGGCCTTCTGAGCTACTACTGAGCTTGCCTTCCGTTGCGGTAGTACCATATCCCTATCATGCTGTCTAAATCCATCATTTCTTTCCCCTACCCTTTCCTTTCTTCTCTATACTTTGCCCTTCTTCTCCGCCAATCCATGGTCTGGTGTGCTAATGGATGCGTGGCTAAGGGCGTGCTTAGTCGCAAGAGTGACGACCGCCCCGGGGTACTATAGTGTCTTACCTCACCATGCGGGGCTCTGCTGGGACTGACCTCCATACTCGCTTGCGGCTCGTGGGATTCACTATGGCGAATTTTAATATACCTAATTTGTTAAAAAATACGACAGCGGCGACGTGGTTCGCTATCCAAAATGTCCTGATCCCCACGAGGGCGAGAAGCGAAGAACGGAGAGCCGTTTCGCTACGATAAATGTGAGAGGAAGGATGGATGAGTCTACACTAGGAAGCAGGGAGCTTATGCCGGGATCGTAGCGGACGAAGTTCTGTGGTTTCTGCCAACCCCTACGGGAGATAGGCATGAAGATATGTGTGAGTTTATAATGTCCATCGATCTACATATTTGGCTATATGGTCAAAGTTGTGTTTGAGCTTGTTAAGATGTTCTTCTTTGTTTCAAAATTTAAAATTTAGGGAAACAAGTAATAACAAATTAACTCTTAATTTAACACCTAGAGGTCCCTGTATCTTCCTTAATGTATCTGTCTGATAAAACTTTAGGAAAAAAAATCAGTTTGTTAATGTGAGAGTAGGGATTTCAATCCCGCGGGATTACTTAATCGCGCGCGAGATCCCGCATCTTTGAAATTATAAAATCAAATTGAAAATACAGATTTTTGTCTAAAATCAACTTTTACTAAAAATTTCTACACATTGAGCAACATAAATTAAATCTATCTTCTTAATCTATCTTCGTAATCTGTCTTCTTAGGTTCATCTTTAAATGTTTGGCAAGGGTTAATTGTTTTGTCTAATTTTACCCTTACTCATAACAACAGTTTTATATTTTTAATTCAGTCTTGTTCATATAATGACTAATAATCAAATCACAACTTTCTCTTAGATAGAGCTACTCGCGATTTATGCGAAAGTTTTAGCGTCAAATTTATAATTTGCGACCGATTGGCTCAGTGGCGGGGCCCTCCGCCCACGGAGTCAATGGTCGCGTATTCAATAAATATTAATAGTAGTCAATAAATATTTATATGGATTTATAAATGTTTATTCCGAGTCTGGTAACCCCCCCAATCCTTATTTCCTTTCCTGCCCCTTCCTTTCTTCTCTGTCCTTCCTTTCCTTTCCGCCAATCCACGGTCCGCCGTGCCAATGGATGCATGGCTAGGGGCGAGCCTAGTCGCATCGGGCTCCCCCGGGTACTATGGTGCCTTACCTCAGCATGCAGGGCTCTGCTGGGGCTGATCTCCATCCTCCCTTGCGGCTCGTGGGATTCACTAAGACGAATTTAATATACCTAATTTGTCGAAAATGACGGCGACGTGGTTCGCCACCCGTCACGTCCTGATTCTCACGAGGGCGAAAAGCGACCAATGACGAGCCGTTTCGCTGCGATGAATGGCAGCGGATGGAGCTCTGTGGTCTCTGCCAACCCCTGCGGGGGATAGGCGTGAATATATATAAAAAAAAAAAATTATAATTTGCGGGATCCGCGCTTTGAAAGTGCTACTTTTATTTCTCTGCTGGAAATTTATTAATTAAGGAGAATAGAGAGATCCCGCAGGAGTGTTTGATCCTGTTTTGCGGGATTGCAATCCCTATGTGAGGGTTATATTGGTGATTTTGGTTTTCCATCGAATTGCTTCAATTCTAATCGTACCCATCAAAGAAACTGAGAGTATACTTTTTATAACCCCCTGAACGACTTTGAGATTGTGAAGCAGACCAGCAGTGAGTGTCGATGTTTTAACATCATAAGAGAGTCCATCTAAGCCACACTAGTTGAAGACTTTTGCCTTCAAGCTCTAGGGAATAGGCGACGAATAAATTTGACAAACCTTCTTAATTGCTGTTCAGCTCAACTGAATTCTTTAATCTGCTTCTGTCTGCTCCTAAACAATTTCGAGAAACCTATGACGTCAATTCCCAATCTTTTGCATAGTTAAGCTTCGAACATATTTAAGTAAAAATGCCTGCTCATCATGCCAAATTCTTTGACCAATCTTTCACAGTACAGGCTGTTCGGTTATGGAATTTGTTGGCGCTAGAGGTGAGACAAGCGAAGTCACTCCCAATTTTCAAAAAGCTTGTCATAATCACTGTCTATTTTTATATCTTTTCATGTATTCGTTTATTATTTACGGGTAACATATATTTATATGTGTGTATATATGTATATGTATGTACGTATGTATATATGTGTATATATGTATACTTATATATTTGCTTATGGATGTTATCTTTGTTTATTAATATTTTTTTTCTTTATTTTTAACGATAAAGTATCACTAACCTACATTAAATTATTATTTTAACATCGGTTATTCATTGGTATATTCCTACGGTTTGGAAGAAATTGCTATTAGTGATAAGACCGCCATTTGTATATAAATATTACAGTCAATAATTGTATGACTTTGTTTTTGATGTACAATAAAGAATATATCTATCTATCTATCTTAAAAAATAATATTCATTTACAGATAGTAAGTTGAAATTAAGTCATTAAACTGCTTTCGGTTTACCAAACTGATTCACGTAGAAATAACGGTGTCTTATAAAAAGTAAAAAGAGCTAGTATAAATTGTATCTTAATGACTTTACAATCAATTTGTTATCGTAACTGAATTGGTAATATTTCAGTTACACGGTAAATAAAAATAATTTTAACATTATCTACAATTTATCCCTATAAAATATTCCGTGTAAATTTAAACGAATAAAATATAGAATGGTTATACTGTTATAATTAATTTATACGCGAAAAGTAAATTATAACGCTTTGGATTCACAGTTGCTTAAAGTCTTGGTGAAATGTTAATGTTAATGGAAAGAAAATATAGATGTTTTCTATAATCCAATTTCTCACGGTTTGTGATGATTTTATGCTCCGTTTAAAAAGAACAAGAGAGAGAGGCGGGACCACAGTTCGAAGCAAGTCTGTTAAATCGATTGGTTTAAAACAGAGCGAGCAAATAAATCGTCATGTGGGTAACTTATAATAAGTTATCATCCACAGACACACGCAACTTTAGAGGCGGCAAGAACGCGTTGTCGACCTTTCGTGAACCTATACGCTTATCTCTTGAATAATTCGCGTCGTTATTCAGAAACGCTGTAGGTAGAAGATAGTTTTACAGTTGCATTGTTTGTGACAAAAAATGGAAACGTAATTGCTCAAAAATGAATAAATCATTATTAATTGACCATAACAGCCAACTTCTGGACATTGGCCTCCCAAGGCGAGTTGTCCCACGTTTTGTCTGCGTATTTCTTAACGAAAGAGGAAGGCAAACGAACAAGCGTGTCACCTGATAGAAAGCGATCAACGCCGCAGTGTTGATTTTATGCACCGTTTCAAAAGAACAAGAAAGAGAGAGAGAGAGAGGCGGGACAACAGTTCAAAGCAAGTTTGTTAAATCAATTTGTTTAAAGCAGAGCGAGCAAACTGTCATGCGTGTATCTTATAATAAGTGATCACCCATAGACACATGCAACTCTAGAGGCGGCAACAACGCGGTGTCGGCCTTTCGTGAACCCATACTCTCATACCTTAAGTAATTCACGTCGTTATTGTTGGGAAAAAAGTTAAGGGTACTCTTGACCTGGCTTTCTTAAAAACTTAAAAATTTGATCTAGCTATGTTTTTCGTAGTATTCCTCTACCAACACTTCCATCCACATTCGCAAGGTAAATTTCTTTGCCAGTCTAGATGATAGACGTAATAACAAAAAAAAGTTTTTCAAACATTGTGAAATATATACCCTTTTAATTGTCGTCCGAGACAGTTTTCCCGCTTTTATAACTTTAACCTTGAGTATGGGATTTATAACTTTGACTTTTTATATTGATTAACATGAAAAATATCAAGCATTTTGTCTATGGTTAACAAGTTATCTATAAAACTAGTAACTTTTATTTCATTTTTAGACCGTTATACCATAATAAATCATGTTTGTCGGTACTTTATGATACTCAACATGCAGACGGATCGGCATTCTTTTCATTATGATTAATTGGAACTAGTAAAAGTGCCGACATTCGTACACGATTCGTGGTAGAATGGAGTACGTAATTTTATGATTTGATTCATCATTCATTATTTTAACTTACAAAAAGGCTCTAAACGAATGGAATCTTAAAGATGGTTCTTGTAAAAATTCCGTAATAGCAGCAAAAATGAGTAAAGCTAAATTGACCGAGTTGGTTACCATAGACTTACCCATTCTCTATCTCTCAGATACACTCCTATAATGTCACTTTCCTTAAAGGTCGGCAACGCTTCAGCACTGCCTATGGCGCTGCGAATGTCTATGAGCGACGTTGATCGCTTTCCATCAGGTGACACACTTGTTTGTTTGTCTTCCTCTCTCATTAAGAAATACGCTCGTTTGCCTTCCTATCCCATAAAAAATTACATATAAGCCATTCAAACATACCTATATTTTAATATGATATTTCCCACTGCACAATCAAACAATTTGACATAATTACTTATAATTTACATACCAATTTACAGATATAAATACATGTATTCACACCTGTTTCTCGTTGAGATGGTCGTTATGTGTGTATATATATATATATATATATATATATATATATATATATATATATATATATATATATATATATATATATATATATATATATATATATACAGAGTATTTTAGAGTAGTCCTGCAAATCTGGAATTTACAAGTATGTAAACACCGTACGCACATGCACACCGTCATATACGGATTGGAATACCAAGATGGTTCACATCCGAGCAATAATTAGCCTGAGAGTATCAAGGGGTGTTTGTTCCAAATTACGTTGACTTCGTGTGCGTTCCCCTATGGATGTTTTTAACATTTGAGTCATTAAAATGATTGCCCTGACAAATTGTTCCAAATTGAGATAATTTGCTTTTGTAGACCGCAGTGGAGAAGTATTCACACAAATCAAGAATCAGAACAACGTAAAATATGAAATATAATATTTTTTGTTTTTTTGATTCTGGAAATTATAATTGACCCCTGACGACGATTAACTGGCAGAGCATACCTTCTCTTGTAACAAAATTGTACGTAAAGGATAAATCAATTTTGTAGTGGTAGATCCACGCTGCAAATGAACACTTTGTCAAGAATGGCATATAATTTGTGGAAGTACCACACTCCAGCAGAAAACCGGCGTCTGAGTGGTAATATTTTTTTTTCACAACCCACATACATATATTCCTCTATTGGGCCTGGGCCTCCCTCTTTCTGGAGCGAAGACAATAACCTCTTGTCCAATGCGGATAGAGGGAGACTCGGAATAAATATCTTTAGGTCATACATATTTTTATTCTAACTTCTGTATAATCACTGTGGTCTGCAATCTTGCAAATTGGTTCTTCTGGAAATCAGCGCCTGGTGCTCTTATCCTGCGCCTGCCTTACGCTGATTAAGAACCATTTTGTGCATACATACGTGGACATCCACACCCATATGGATCGAACCTCGGAGATGAACCCCTCGCTCGCGCAACAACTCAAAGGGGTGACCTATATACCGCTGTTCCCAGCGGTTTTTGGGCGTTTTTTAATGACTTCGCATGGTCGAGGTGTGGCTGAATCTAGTCCTACGTTGGGTCTGTGGCTGGCCCTCCCCTCTCGCGGGAATCAGGCGGCGACAGGTGGACGAGCATGGAGGGCAGCAAAGTTTTGTAGGTATGAGTGTGGTGCATTGTTGGCTCGATCAAACATCTTTCAAGCCAATCGGACCACAAACTCATGGATGCTATCCACCCTGAGATCTCTCGCTATTACGTCATTACGTACATAGCGAGCCGTAGAGACAGATTCTGCAGGATCTGAAAGCGTTTGCGCTGCGTTTCTGAGGTCAGAGACCACCAGGCCGGCGCAGCATAAGTTAATCGGAAAGCTAACTCATTTTGTGGCACATCTCAGGTTTTGAGATTTTTTCTTCTCTATGTTAATTTCAATTTTTATTTAGATTTTTAAAACATTTTAAAAGAAGTGTGTCACAATCAAAGGTTTTTTTTTATTTCTATTCTATGTCTATTTCTATATTTATCACGATGCGGGGATCGAACCCGCGACCGTGCGTATGCGAAAGCCCCGCCACTGAGCTAATTGGTCGATCGTAAATATTTATGCAACTTTTTTTATATATCATTATTCTTCTTTTTTCTTTTCTTGTTACTCTATCATAGTTTTTGAAATATGATGTGCCCTGTTCTCATTTGTGGGGCGTACGAACAAACAAATAGGATCTAAGAAGATAAAGGTGTGTAAGCACTTTATTCCCACGGATGCGAGGCTGTTGTCGCGACAGATTATCTCTCTTCGTACGCAAGCCAATAACTCCGGACTGGATATACCAGACGTTAAACGAATTCAAGGTCACCATGTGTTCGGATTTTCGCGGATTTTTCCTAGAAGGACATACTAAGAGTACTCGAGAAATGTTTATCTTTGTATTCAAAGAGACCAGAGACAAAACGTACTATGATATAACTTAAATTAAATTGATATTTCAAAGTTTTCATTTTATTTTTTTACAAGATGTATTTCTTCTACCTCTTCTCCATGTATAATCTCCATTCCGGAGGTCGACAACTGTTTGTCTGTATTTATTAATATACTTAGTTATTCCAGTCAATTTTTCTGTGCTTTCCACCCTCAACCAGTCTTTTATATTCTATCGCGACCTTCTTCTACCTAAATGTTTGCCTTCAATAATGAACTTTAATTAATTGTATTTCTCGTTTCGATGAATATGTCCAAAATTATGGACAGATAAATTTACAATTGACTCTCATTTGTTTCTGGAATTAATGAAAAACTTAGGCAAAGCAGAATATTTTGGACATGTTTAAAAAAAAATTATAATATTAAATAAAAAATTATAACATTTTAAAAGTACGCAGTCAAATAATCAGTAACTATTTTCGCGAGTTTTACATCCAAAATTGAAATTCTAGTCTTGCTTTATTGACTTTATAAATGGCAACCCTAAGATAACTAAGGATCGTTGTAATGGCCAGTTTGGTTCAGTAGTGAGCGAACTTTGTTTCAGATACCAAGATAACGGGGTATGAATTCTGCTAGTTCTTAACAAAATAATATTATTTTTTAGGTCCCTGGATATTTGACTTAACGTTTCTTAAAGACAATTTATCTCACTCTTTAAATTGGATAAATATTGGATGTTAGTCTTATAATATTAAGCAAAAATGTATAATACAATATTTATTTATATTAGTATAATTAAGTATATTTTATTTATTTCTTATCTTATTTTTTAACACAAACACACTTCAAAACAAACTAAAAATTTTATACTTAGAGAGGTCAGACGAAGTAAAAAAACTTATCATATTACTTAATAAATATAAGTTAAATGATTAAAATTATTCTAAAATTTTAAAATTTTAGAAAAAAAAAATATTCTTAAAAATTTGATGAACCGTAAACGCCACCTAGCACTAGAAATTAAAACTAAACTTGAAACTGTTACTTTTATTGTAATCAATGGTTCGTAAATTTCTCAATAGATGTCGTGTATTGCAATTGTTTTAATTTTTTTATATATAAGGAAATTTATATATAGAAAGTATTAAAATCCTAATAGTCCCAAATACTCATGTAAGAGGTAGTATCTTAACTGTGAAGTGATGCAACAGGAGTCTGGTTTAATACTCCTTGTTCATTACAAGTGGACCTATTATATATACAACTGATGAATGGCGGGAGAAGAGCGCGGGGTGCGGGAGACGCGGTCGTGCGTGCACGTGTGCAGCAACAAAGCGCGTTCCACGAATGCGGAGAATCAAAGCGCATTCCACGAATGCGGCGTAACAAAGCGCATTCTGCAAGTGCGTAGTAACAAAGCTTGTTCCGCGAATTTGTTCTTAAAGTTATATTCTGTAGCAGGTAGCTACACTCATATAAAATAATAAAAAATTAATAAACGTATAGAATAAAACAAGAGAATGTACCTGATGCATTATATAAATTGATGATTGATTAAGGAAATTTACCTAGTGAAATTCTGTATACTTTTTAATAAATTAATTTTTCTTCAACATAAATTAAGATAGATAAGAAGAATATAAATATTACAATATGTTATTATAAAGCACGACATCTAGTAGTAGATAAGAATAACATTTTGAATAATAAAAAGTAAAGTCGTTTTTGACGGCTTTTGCTCGGATTTGAAGCCCGTGAATGCTGGTGTTCCGCAAGGCTGTGTGCATTCTCTTTCTTTGTTTCTTCTGCATATTAACGATATGTTACAAATTAGTAGCATGCGCTGTTATGCAGATGAGACCGCAGGTGATGCCTTATACTCCGGCCGTGCTAACATTTCTCGGGCACATTAGACCAGGTCTCGGATTGAGGTCAGCGGAACCTAATCGAATTCAACGCCAAAAAGACACAAGTTAGTGCTATTACTACCAAAAAGATTCCCTTTGTCGTATCTCCTCGCTTTGGACACTCCTGGACACTCCCCTCAATCTTAAGCCGTATATAGGAATCCTTGGCGTTGACATATCGCATGACGTCCAGTTCACGGCCATCTGGAAGAAAAGGCCAAGCTGGCCTCGAAAAAGCTGGGTGTGCTCAGTAGAGCGAGACAGTATTTCAATCTGGCCATTGCCTCCAACTGTACAAGGCAAAAGTCAGGCCATACATGGAATACTGTTCTTACCTCTGGACCGGGACTCCCCATTATCAACTTCTTCCATTTGACCGCATTCAAAGTCGTGCGATCCGAATCAAGACCTCACCGATCGGCTTGATTCTCTAGCGCTGCGGAGAGATGTCTCATCTCTCAGCATTATTTACCACTTCTATCATGGAGAGTGCTCTGAGCAATTGTTTTGAATAATTCCCACCGCCGAATTCCACAACTGCACAATTTGCCGTAAAGGAAAATTTCATTCCTACCATCTGGATGAGTGGCGATCTACTACGGTGCGTTTCTCTCGTAACTTCTTTCTACGCACCACCAGTTTGTGGAACTAACTACCCTCGGCGATCTTTCCAAACCGATACGACATTGGAACCTTTAAAAAACAAGTCTATACATACCTAAAAGGCCAGCAACGCTTGCGCGACTCCTGCGGTGTCGCGGTTGTCTATGGGCGGCGTTGATTGCTTTCCATCAGGCGACATGCTTGCTCGTTTGCCCTCCTATCCCATAAAAAAGTAAAAACTCTAATAGTTTCAATTCATTATTAAAGATGTCCTTTTATAAGAATATGAGAAATTTATGATGATACATCGGATCATCGGACATAAACAGGTGAAGCAGTTAGTTTCTAAAAGGAAGTCCGAATAATGGCCTCAAGTTCCAATTCCGCCACAATCAATTAAAGTAGGAGTTTTAAAGATTCTTCTAAAGTAAACTAATTTCCATTCAGAATTAAGTCATGGTTTCATATTCGTTTTACTCTAGGAGGATTGTTTAATTTAAAACATGATATAACAAATGTACATAAGTGTTTTTTTGTCATTAGTAAAATGGACAAAAATGTAAATAAAAGCCATTTTGTATACGAAGATTTGAAAATTAAAATGACCTCCTAATCTTTATTTACGCACGTAAATAACAATAGCTCCATGGACAATTTAGTTATTGTGATGCGATAACGACCGAATTGTGCCTGTCATAGACAAAAGCTTTTTTATTTTTTATGCGTAATAAAAGCTTAGAGGGATCACGGTTACTTGTAAAGGGAACTAATCGTTATGATTATTGATTATTATATTTATAAGTGTGATTTATATATAAAATAGTTAAAAATGTTTTATTTATCAGTGTTAGTCTAAACAAGGCCATTACGAAACAAAGTTTCCCACCACCTAGCCCGATTATCGGCTCGACGTATTTAGTTTTTGCCACCCGCCGACCAATTTCTTTCTCCTATCTTTTACTTTCTTCTTCCACTCCTATTACTTGCCTCTACTCTTTTCATTCACATTTCTTCCCCTTTCGCTTTGCGTATATGGAAGATATGTTCCATGATTTAGAATAAAAAATAATCTGTATAAATGATGTATTGTTTTTTTTTATTTATTGCATTTGAATAATTGCTATTAAAATAGATATCTATTTTAACAGTATCTAGTTAAACAGTCCTTTAGTTTCGCCCTAACTGTGAAAATAATCTGTCGTGCAACCTTGTTTATGGGGATTTCGTATCAACAATGGGATACGATCGAGGCAATAATCCGTGAACCCTTTCGATGACTCGACAAAAACTTTGTTTGCGCAACATTTTATGGAAGTCACACCATTAGATTAGGGAACGCTTAATGTATATTACCATAATGTTGGTATTATAGGAACTCAGCAAAACTACCCTATATCGTTCGCCGATTTTTCATTGTATTGTTTATAAATCTGTTGTAAAATATCTTTCTACTGTGTTAAAAAAACTGACGAATCACGAAATGAACATTTTAATTTCTGTTGTGTTACAAAACTTATGAAATTTTGTAGTAGTAGAGCCACTCTGCAGAGGAATACTTTGACAAGAATGGCATATTATTTGTCTGTAGCATGAACGGGCCGGCTCGCCCGAGGAAGTACCACACTATCGCAGAAAACTGGCGTCTGAGTGGTAGCTTAGCTACCGCGCCTTATCAGGTGAGCGGTTGAGTTCTGGGGGGGGGGCAACCCCCTCCCATAACGACATTTTCCTTAAAAGTCGGCGAGGTTTCTGCACTACCTATCACACTGCGGATGTCTATGAGCGGCGTTGATTTCTTTCCATCAGGTGACACGCTTGCTCGTTTGCCTTCCTATCCTATATGAGTAAATTTTACAGGAACAACAACTAAAAAAAGATCATCCTAGGTGGCATCAAAAGTCGTTTCCTGAGGGAGGAAGGGATGAAGTTAGCTGGATAATCTCCATTCCATCATAAATCTGGAGGCACCACACCCAATTTGTTATTAATACCCAATGTTGGACGTACATATACGTTGGCTGTAAAAAACCTTGTTCGGTGTAATGCTGACATCGAACACGTGAATCTTGCCCGGTCGTCAACCCAGTTCAAACTACAATAATTTATATAAGTAATTAACATTTAACATCGAACATTTAACATTGACAATTTAACATTAAGGTTGTTTAACATTAATATAACAATCTGTACGCATTTATCCTTGTAAACAATAAAGGGTTTGCTTACGCTAACAACAACAACATTTAAAACAAACTCCCAGCCGTACCCCAACATTTGGTTTGTTCTGTGTAAAACAAAAATTACTTTTACTGGTTGATGTACAGCGCCATCTATAATAATAAATAAAAAATATATAAGTGAGGAAAATGTGAAAAAAAAATTCTAAACCTTATAAGGTAAGTAGATCTCTTGTTGAAGCTATTATAAAACTTCTTATTGTTGTACAGGCGTGTGTGTGAGCTAGTGTGAAATAAAACCGCGATTATATTAGATTAATACACGATCGAACCCTCTTGGAGAAGCCACAAAATTAGTGTTACGCAGTAGGTTAGCGGGCAAGTCACCCTTTGATGTAATAAATATGTAACCCGAACTAATTCTGTTACGCTTCGATTAGTAATAAAATATGAGCTAAATGATATTCACCGATTGTATGTGCTGGTTATTATGATTATTTTCCAAATTCCTTTTTTAAGTCCGACAATTTTTAAGTCCTGTTCATAAGGATGCTTTTTCTTATTTTTTTTATACATTATTATATATAGTGCTGGAGTGGAAACCGCGACTCGGCAAACGTAGTGTGGGACGCCCTCCTGCTAGATGGAGCGACGATCTGCGCAAGGCGGCTGGCAGAGACTGGATGCGTGTAGCCGAAGATCGGGCTAAGTGGCGCGTCTTGGGTGAGGCCTATGTCCAGCAGTGGACTGTCGCAGGCTGATATTGATATATATATTATCTATACAGGCGTTATTTTTATGTATTTTCTTTTCTTTGATGGCAATTAGTTATAACTATTACGGCAGTGTCAAGTATAATACGATAACATCAAATCTCTAAAAATATAACTAGTTAGCAAATCATGTTACGTCTTGATAAAATGGTAGCAATTCTACCAAAACCTTCTATGGACTTTTTCAATCAACTTAAAAAGTCACGATGCACGCATTTATTTCATATCACTTCACTTATAGAACTATTATATTGTATAATACGCCACCACAATAGACAATATAAATAATAACATGAGATTATGAAAATTAAATAAAAACACAGCGTTACTTATTTATGTTGGCGTAATTGTAATTTGTTTTTTGTGCCAAATAAATGAATAAATTTGTGACATATATGGGCTGTTAAAAAAAATATTTATTAATATGTTGTACTATTTTTGCCGTATCTAATTCTAGCGTCATAAAGTGAAAGAGGTTGATTCAATTAAAATAGTTTTTGTGAAATACATACATACGTGTGTACAGAATATTATATTGTACTCAACAAGACCATTGGCGATGATATGTGGGAATATTGAAGCGTGACCAGCAGATGTACCTCACAGGCGACGCCAGTGGAGGCAGCAATGACCCGTGAACGGGGGGATCCATTTGTTTGCGATATGTTTGGCTATCGATTCAATAAAAGACATTTTCATATAGCCTTTAAACGGCTCTTAATGGATAAGCAATTTATTTAATCAATTGCTACACACTCTCTCTCTTTATATATATTTTGTTCAAATTTTCAACCGTCAATAAAATACTTTTTTATTTATCCACCCAAGTTCAAATAAGTTTTTTAAACTTGTAGCGGGTGACATTTGATGTTAGAATTTATTCAAATATTTCGCGGTGTTTTCGAACCGATACGACATTGGAACCTTCAGTTGTTGTCTGAAGGTTGCCTACACATTTCTTAAAGGCCGGCAACTCACAAACCGGCATTTCTAATGCCTATGGAATTGGGCATGTCTATGGGCGGCGTTGATTGCTTTCCATCAAGTGACATGTCTGCTCGTTTGCCTTATTATCTCATAAAAATATCTATACACATTTATTCCGATGTGGGATTCATACCCGCAATCATTGATTTCGAAAGCAATAGCTTCGCATCTGAACCAATTACGTAATTCAACATCATAGGAATTTGAATTTGTGTAGTTCTTTTTTTTAATATTTATATATCTTTCATACATACATACATATCGTCACGCCTGTCGCCCGTAGGGGTAGGCAGAGACCACAGATCTCTATCCGTTACGATCCCTACTTCTCCACACTCATCCATCTTTTCATCCATCTTACTTCTCACATTCATCGTAACGAACGGCTCTCCGTAAGTCGCTTCTCACCCTCGTGAGAATAAGGACGTGATGGGTGGCGAATCACGTCGCTGTATGTTTCAGTGTAAGTTATTATAATATTATTAAGGTTTATACAATTATAATATTATTAAGGTTTTAATTTTAGCTTTTGTAAAAAAATTTGTCATAAACAAAGTTTTTCCTATTCTATTCTAAATCTTTAATAAGTTTTGATATTTTCAAGGATTGCTGCAGCTTGAAGAGTTTTATTTCTTGTTATTTAATAAAACTTAAGTAAAACCGGTGTCTGAGTGGTAGCTTAGCTACCGCGCTTCTTCGCGCACCTACCCACTATCATAATGACACTTTCCTTAAAGGTCGGCAACGCTTTCGCACTGCTTATGGCGTTGCGGATGTGTATGGACGGCGTTGATTGCTTTCCATCAGGTGACGCGCCTGCTCGTTTGCCTTCTAATCCCATAGAAAAAGAAAAGATTTAAACAAGCAAGCACGTTGGATACGATATTGGAGCCTTCAAAAAACAAGCCTTTACAATGCCTAAGGTATTATAGATGTCTGTCTATAGCCTCTTGGACTTCGCCTTTTGGACTAAGTGACACTCTACAGTGCGTCTACACGCATTCATCATCATCATCATCAAGGCATTACAGCTGCGGGTGGGCCTTAACATGTTCCAATAAATTTTTCCAGTCGGATCTTCGTTTAGCTTTTTGCCTCCAGCCCCTCACACCGATTGCCTTTAAGTCGTCCTCGACTCCATCGAGCCATCTGAGTTTAGGCCTTCCGTGGATTCTACGACCATCTGGTTTGCCGTCGAGTAGGCGTTTTGGGTATTCTAGCCCCATCCATCCGTAGTACGTGCCCAGCCCAACGAAGGCGTCAGATCATAATGGTTTTGATAACGTTCGGCTCGTTGTACAGCAGACGCATTGCCTACGTATAAAGATGTAAATAATGGGAGAGAAAGAAGAATTTAATAAGTGGCTTATAGGAGTACCAACATACCGGGTGGAATTATGAGTGTCTCTTTGTGATAAGGAGCTTTTCCAAAACAAATCGTAAAGCAGTCAACGGAGTACCCCTCATGCGTACGCTGACGAGGGTGGTGTTATACATGCGTCGCACCGTACCTTACCCCTTGCTGCATTCAAATTAGTGCGCACCCCGCATCTGTTCGCGGGTGTACAGTCGCTGACAGAATTCCTTAAATTTTTGAAACAATATACACAGATACATATAGTCACACCTGTCTCGTTGTAGGGTTAGGCAGAGACCACAGATCTCCATCCGCTACGATCCCGATACACCTTCCTTGTTTCCATCACACTCATCCATCCTTCCTCTCACATTCATCGTGGCGAAACGGCTCTCCATTCGTCGCTTCTCGCCCTCGTGGGAATCAGGACGTGATGGGTGGCGAACCAATATAAGCACTTCAATTAAGATTACTTTTAAAGTGACAACTTTTTTTCTTCATTTATTTTTTAAATATAAATCTAAAATAAACAATATTAAGGCCGCGCCACGAAATCTTCGCAGATTTTATCCGAACGACCGCATCTTTTTTGCATAACAAATAGTTACCCATTTTTCGTTGTATTTTATTTATAGCTTAACATTATTTAATTTATCGAGTGCGCCTTTTGCGTTTTTTTCCTCATTTCGTTTTAAATAAAAGGGCACCACGTAATTATTTATTCTTGTAGCATAAGAAAATGTTTATTAGACAACACATTTATTTCTATATCCATCAGGATCTATCTTAAATATATAGGTCTCACCTTTTCTATTAACAAACTTGGATTATAATTATACATAAGCTTTACATATGTATAACCTACAATATCTGAAAACTCATCATCACTTCTTTATCTTAATATGTTATTGTAATCATTATTATTTTTAATAATTTTGCACCGTTGTGATTTTAAACTAATACAAACAAACACATACATATGTATGTATGTATTACATATAGAAGTGATATGTCACCCAAAACATGGTAAGATGAACAAGATATTTCTACTCCACCCAAGAATACCTACGATTGAAATCCCTATATACGAGGAACCTATCTAAAAGTGAAATAAACGGATTGACAATATCATATATTTCTTTTGTCAAAGATTACAACCAGAGGAGCCATTGCCAGGGTAACATTTTAAATGTTCATTTAAATCTTTTTAAGTTTTTTGTCACCGACTGTACCTATTCGTAAACAGCGCACGGGGTCTTTTTGATTCCACTTAAGATATTCAATATTAACATACAAAATTACCGTTTAAGTCGATACGTCTCGTGTGGCGTAACGAACTGTATTGGTTTGCGGTTATTCACTTTATTTTTAAACTGTACGGTCGATTAATTTACTATTTCATGACGTTTATGACGCGATAAGACGTTTACGACGGTCAAATAACGACAACCGATCAACATGCGATTATTACGAACTAGTGACAGACATCAATACCGGTGGCCTGAATTTGTATAACCTTAATTTATTTCTAGCGTGACATCGAAGGTAAGCTACAGATCGGCTGTATACATGCGTCCCGTTTTGAACGGGACTGTCCCTGTTGCGGCCACCTGACCCGTTCCGTTGTGCCCAAAAAAAATCCGGGCGCCAAATAGCCTTGTTTGCCAAAACCGCGCGAAAATTTAGAAGTAGCATATCAGACATAAGCGATAAAACTAAAACAAAATGTTGCATATAATTCAATAATAATTATTATCACAGAAACTTTGTTTTTATAAAGATGATGATTTATTTTTATTTTTCGTATTGTTACTTTTTAATTTGATTGAAAAAGTTCATAGACGGTTTTGGTAGAATAGCAACCATTTTATCAAGACGTATAAGTTGAATAGTTATTCAGACTTGTTAGACTTTAAGAGATTTAATATTATCATATATTACTTGACACTGGCATAACAGTTATAAGTAATTGCCATCAAAGAAACGAAAAGAAAAAAAAACGATGCTGTCATCTCTAAGAGTGATATTAATGAAAATTTCCCCACAAAGCAGGCAAATATTTAGTACACATGAGTAATCCAATAAAAAAATCAAGCTTATGACTTTACATCAACTGCAGTATTGCATGGTAAAATATATAATTAACCCACTAAATTCTAACCCACGTATTCAATTGTTACTGCCAACGTACGTGTATCATTATCTTAACTAAATAACATGTTATTTAATGCTCAAATGGTCAGCACGATTATGGAACAATTGGTCATTGTTGAGGTCATACTTAAAGGTTAACAATGGACGCGTGTCCCAAATATACGTGATTTGGATAAGAGTTACATGTGAAAGGGTTGGACCACATCTGCGTGAGTTAATTTTTTTTAATTAGATTATTTTATGCTTGACCACGAACTTTTATTTATAAGTTTATTATAATAACTGCAAAATTATTTTTTTTTACTCTTCACTTCTTAATGTCTTATGTATATATAAAAATATGTAATTTCCTATAATTATTCTTGGAAGTTGTATGAAGGTTTCTGAGGTAGTATCATCACCGCCAACTTGCTCACCAACTAGTAGCACATGGTTGTTAAGAAGATTGTTTTCCATAGCAACGGTTGCTATAGAGACCGTTGATCATAGCAACAGTTGCTAATCCCTCACTGAGAAAAATGTCATCTGGGCAATGCCAGTACAACGATGCTATAGAATGAAGTCACAGTCCCAATATCATTATGATAAACGATTAACTCCTTATGATATTGAGACTGCGACTGAAGCTCAGGCATTTAAACTCCGACTTCTCCATAAGTTTAAAGTCCTTCAGAGAGTTATGGAAAGGGCTCGGAGGACCATAAAAAAATCCAGTCACTGATTTAGCTCGTTGAATTAGTGGCAATAGGCTGGTCATTATAAAGTCATAATTTTGGATGACCTCAAAATAACAGTAAAAATAACAGTAGAACCATGCTGGACAAGTTTAGCAGAAGATACGAAGAAATGGAGGCAGTTGGAGGAGGCCAAATGAAATTTCAAAAAAAAAATGCTTTTATTTTATATTACATATATATATATATATATATATATATATATATATATATATATATATATATATATATATATATATATATATATATATATATATATATATATATATATATATATATATATATATATATATATTGTTTATTCCAACATTTGTCATTGTCATTGAAAATTGACAAATGTTGGAATAATCAAGTGATGAAGTGGGGATCAAATTTTAGTAAATGTAGTGTAAGACTTAAGTAGATAAAGCGATAATCTTCTCGGGGTAGCTGGCAGAAACTGGACGTCGAAAGTCGAAGATCGAGCTACGTGGCGAGACTTATGTCCAATAAGCAATAGTGAATAAAAATATGACCTAGTTTTTAAACTTGGTCGATTAGAACAAATAAACGTTAGTTATTTAGAAGGTTTAACTTTTAACGAGTAAATTATTGGTTGTGTGGCATAATTGTAGCGTATTAAAGTAACCCACCTGAGTACAATGTCTAGGTTACGCTCTAGTTGATTTAAAGAAGGTAGGGTTGAAGATGATAAAAAAATATTAATATATTTTTTATCATTTTCAACCCTATTTATAATACAATATCACTTTACGTCAATTACGGATAGACTTTATGCTGTCCATAGAATATACCAGAAGTAGTAAATGATAGTATATTCGTGTTATTATATTTTAGTATAGTTACAATACATATAATTCAGTTGTTTCCGTTTTAAAATTCTAAAGAATATTTTACAATTATTTAAAAAGATAAAATAAAATAAATTTAAATTTTCTTATCTCATGCTTACACGTATTTCTTTTATTTTCTTTGATGGCAATTAGTTATAACTATTATGCCAGTGTCAAGTAATATACAATAATATCCAATCTCTTGAAATGTAAATAGTCTGCTTATCACGTTACGTCTTGATAAAATGGTGGCTAATCTACCAAAACCTTCTATGGACTTTTTCAGTCAATTAAAAAATTACGATACACGCATTTATTTCATATAATTTTATTTATATGCCTTAATTGAACTATATTGTAAATTGTGCCATCACAATTAAACAATAGAACTGATAAAAATATAGGATTATAAAAATGAAATAAAAACACAACGTCACTGATGTAAGTTGGCGGGAAAAAACTCTTCACGTATTTTTACTGCAGTAAAAAATACTTTTTTTTTATAAAAGGTATTTGGTGGCATAGTTAGGTTTCCAAACATAAATAATAACAAAAACTACAAAGACACAGTTGTAAAGCGTGATGCGTATATGTTTCGCGTGGCACGGAACGTGTTAATAACATTTTAGGTTATAAGTATATTGTGCTAAATTTCATCATCAGTCTTTGGATCTTTGCTGCATGTATGTAGTCCTTCACTAAGGCGCGTCACCTCGGCCTTTCTTCGGCTATATACGACCTCCGCAAGCCGCTTTGCACAGAAAGTCACTACACCTGGGGTAGGTCGTCCCGCACTAAATAAATATAAAATAAATAATATTTTTTTATAAGAGTGGTAGAGCCAAGCCGCAGACAAATACTATGTCAAGAATGGCTTATTATTTGTCTGTAGCGTGAATGGGCCGGCTCGCTGGGGAACTACCACACTACCGCAGAAAACCGACGTCTGAGTGGTAGCGTGAATGGGCCGGCTAGCCCGGGGAACTACCACACTCCCGCAGAAAACCGACGCGTGAATGGTAGCTAAGCTACCACACTTCGTCCGGTGCGCGGTTGAGTTCTGGAGGGCCAACCCTCCCCTTCCCATAACGACACTTTCTTTAAAGGCCGGCAACGCTCCTGCACTGCCTGTGTTGCTGCGGATGTCTATAGGCGGCATTTGTTGCTTTCAATGCATTGTAGGTGACACGCCTGCTCGGTTGCTTTCCTATTCCATAAAAATAATACATATAAGCCAAACAAATTGATATGATATTCCCCACTGCACAAACAAACAGTTTAACATAATTCATTATAATTTACATACCAATTTACAGATATAAATACATATATTCACACCTGTTTCGCGTTGAGATGGGCATCGACCACAGACCTCCATCTGAAATGATCCCGGCACACAATTTCGCTACATCCATCTTCATACAAGTTTGTCGGTTAAGGGTATTTTTGAGCTGGCCTTTCTTGAGTACTTCTTTAAATATTTGAGGTGTGTAATCATTTAAATTTATAAGGTCATATAATTGTTAAAAATAACTAAATACTATATATATGTATTTTTAAAAATTAAAACCATAAAAGTTTGTACAACCCTGAAGTCCTGCGAGCTACCCCAAAATTTGGACAACGATACCGTTTGGGACACTTTTCTTCAATTAAGCTTAGGTCGTTGATGTTCCCACGTGTTCTTAACCACAATTTTAACGCCTCTCTATTTTATAACGGACAACTTAAGGACAATTATAGTTGTTAGATGAATTCCTAATTTGATGTTTTTGTTAAAAAATACTAGCGGTGTTTTGGTATCACTAGAGTTCTTGTTAATCATACCATCTACGTTTGAGATAATGCTTGTGATTCGAAAAATTATGCTTGTGATTAATTATTATTATTTTTTTTCTTTTCTTTGATGGCAATTAGTCATAACTATTATGCCAGTGTCAATTAAAATACAATACACCAATACCTCACTTTGCGTCGTGGTTACGTTCCAAAAAAACACGACGCAAATTGAAACGACGCAAAAAGAATTAAGAGTTTCTATAGCAAACCATGTAAAGATCGAAGATAGGTTCAAGGGTTACGAAAATACTACTTTTTAAAAAGAAAATTGAACAAAGTAAACATTTAAAAAACAAAAATAATATAAAATTTTAATACATACATACACAAAAATTTCAAAAAATAAATAGACTCGAACCCAAAACAACGCAACCTCGAAAATCTAACGACGCACAGTTAAAATTACTACTAATTAAGCAGCGACGCAACTTCGAAAAAACGCAAAACGAAACGGCGCAAAACGAGTTATTGGTGTAATATCAAATCTTTCGAAATGTAACTAACTAGTCAGCTTGTCACGTTACACGTCTTGATAAAATGGTGGCTATTTTACCAAAACATTGTATGCACTTTTTCAGTCAACTTAAAAAGTCACCATAGAACCATTTATTTTATATCACTTCATTTATATACCTTAATCGAACTATATTGTATAATACGCCACCACAATTAAACAATGTAACTGATTATAATAAAAGATTATAAAATGTAATGAAAACATGTCGGTATAAAATGAAATAAAAACACGAAAAGTCCTATATTATATTGTAAATTATTACATATTTTTAAAAAGTCGGCAACGCATCTGCAATGTCTATGGTACTGCAGATGTCTATGGGCGGCGTTGATTCATCTGGTGGAAAACACACATAAACCCTACCAACGCGATTAATGTGTAGTAAGTTCATCTGTTGTTTTATAAGACGTATATTTATTTATAAGTTATTACAATAAGTTTGGAGTAGTCTTGGAAGCTCGTATTAGTAAGAAGCACATCCGTTTAGTTGCGTAAGTGGCAATGCGGGTAGCAGATGTATAAATATAAGTGTTTTCAATTCAAGTTTTAGGGTTTTTAAAGAAAAAGCAACTGCAGAATATCATTATTCCATTTGCAAGACGAAAATGAAAAGAAAATCCATTCTGTCCAGGACGTGGCATGCATTTTCCGATTCTCCCGGGGAAGTACCACACCCCCGCAGAAAACCGGCATTTGAGTGAATTCTATTAATACTAAAATATTGCTAGTTTTATTTTTTTTAATATAGTAGAGCATTATATTGCACGCAAAATACGCGCATGCTGACTTCGAGTTGCGTTAATCAGCCCGTTCCACCATCTACCATCTACTATCCACCAACTAGTAGAGCAAGCAAACGGAAAGGATTCACTGGTCAAAGACTTACCGAAGATAATATCACATCTACAACATTGTCCATATTTTAAAATAAAAAAGAAAATGTGTAGAGCAACACGAAACATAAAATATATGAGTAAAGTTACATCTAGGGGCACCGTAATGGAATATTTCGGACCCAAACGTATTCTACGGAAGGTCGACGCATAGATAACTGGAATATTTATTATTTCAGGTCGTAAATGTAATACATTTGGCCTCCCAACGCTTGTACATAGAATTATTTTCGTGGAACCGGACTTTGAATTTAAGACCCTGCTTGAAGGCATTCATTTTCACCCTATACCATATATAAGTTTCAACATCTGAAATTTTAGTAATTTTAATTTAAGTAGTAATGGCACTATGTTTTTAGAAAATGTCTGGCAACATAAAACAATTTATAAAATTAAAAATTTGATAATTCGCGTTACACGACTCTAAGTAGGGAAAAATCTATGAGTTCGGGTCAGCAACATGCTATAGCTATGAGTATAGTTATAGACATACTTTAGACACACTTAATGCGCCCATCGTTGCCTACGTACACGCATCACGCCAAGACATTGGATATACCCGATTGTATGTGTGTGCGTTGGACGTTTCATGAATAAATAAAGTTTTGTGAGTCGCGTCAGCAACACCCTCGTGTGTTTCATAATATTAGTGTTGTGTACATCTCTACAGATAAAGTTTAATATTTACGTGGAAAGTTCTATGTGTGTAGTATACTTTGTATTGTTCTTTATATTGTGCTTTAATTTGATTATTTCAATTGTTGAATTGTAAGCTCATTTACAGTACCACAGTGAGTGCTAAATATGTTTTTAATATTACAATTAGTTTGAAATTACAAAAACAGTTTTAAGTTTTCACTTCTGTCGGCAGTCCTCTTGACTGCCTCTAATGTTTGTAAAAGGTTCGGCTTGTCCAGCCTAAAATCTACCTTTCAGTAAGGTAAACCATTCTGATAATAATCAAAATAATAATAATTATATAAAACACAAATGTCAATTATTCTAACATCATTCAATAGTGCCCTAACCCCTTATTGTACTTTATACAGAGTGTTCGATTTTAAGGAGAACTCTATGTCCTAAAATGAATAAATATCAAAACTTGTATTTGTTTTTCTTTCTCGGTTTAATAGTGAGAAAATAAATTAGCATATATGTAGTTTGTCTTGAAAATGTTTTTTTTTGTGCGAAATTACGTAAGTCTTTACAATTGCGTCAAATGGTCTTACGAGTGGAAAACCCTCAAGTTGTGAGATTTGGGAACTACTACGACTTCAATGATTGTGTGATATAGGATGCTCCTTAAAGCTTCACTGAAACGATATAGAGAGTGTAGTACATATCGATCTTGCCTAACTATTTATAAATTCATTAGACTTATATTATTAAGTCACTGGCTATATAGCCATAGACATATTTTAAGCAGAACTATATATAGAATATTTAATATATCTTTTTTACTTACATTTTTATAAACAATAGAGAAAATTACGGTAATAAGAAAGAAAAATGTGACTATAAATTTATTATTTTTCAATTATTTACATATGCACGTGCTAGTTAAGAATAGACAAATATTTTGGGTAGCGAGTTCATTTAGAGAAAAGTATATTTATTAAATTGAATAAGTTATATTTTATAACGTTGCTACTATAGTATTAGTAAAGACAAAAATATCTATGATTTTCATGTCTTTTTATTCTGTTGGTACGTCAAATAAATAAATTATTTTTTAAAATCAGACTCATATAAGTATGTAAAGAATCGTTGATGGATATCCTATAAAACTTGAATTTTGTCAAACCACATTTATAATATATTACAACTTCTCAATTTAAACAATTTACATAAATAACCTTCTTTAAATTTAGGGACTGTCCATAAATTACGTCACACGTTAAGAGGCGAGATGGGTCCACATAGCACGACATCGAATGACAAGTGAGGAATGAGTCTTAACCTTTGGCACCACATGCATAAATTTTACGTTTAGCATTTTAATTCTAAACTTCAACGTCAGATATCAACGTGTGATATGGGAGGAGGTGCCCAAAATCATAAAATTCATGTGACGTAATTTATAGATGGCCCTTATTGATTAGTGTGAACATACTATATAATACACGTGCATCAAAATCATGAAATTCATGTGACGTAATTCATAGATGGCCCCTTATTTAATAGTGTGAACATACTGTATAACACACGCGCATCCAATTAATTCCGCCAGCTCGGTATGGCACACGTCACAATTATAAAATTTGTCCCAGCGTGTGTGCGCGACGCGATTCTGATGCGTTTTTAAACGCAACACATGTGTAATTGTTTTAGTTCAATTATTTGCTCTGACCGGCAGATGGCGCTCCGTGACCAATTAGTTGACAAACTCATCGGAGAGCCCACAGAGGGTTGTTAGCTTTATTTGGTCAATGCACTATTATTATTTTTATAAAAAGACGAGTTTGAATTACATGTGCCATCATATATGATTTGTAAATACAGGGTATTTCAATAATAAGAAACATTATGATGATCAAATGTTTTAGTATATGTGTATTTATTTCACACTCACTAATATATATACAATAATGCGTATTACGCTCTAGTTTTGTATGGGTAGTTTTTTCATTGTGGATAATTGGTGAATGATATTACAGATTGTGTATATTATTTTATGAAAAAAAAAAACAACTAGGAGTAATATAGATATTTTTTATACACATATAAGTCAGATACTGTGACATGTGTGTCCTCTCCTACGGCGCCAAAACGTGGTCACTGACAGTCCGTCTGCTTCACAAGCTCAGAGTTGCTCAGAGAGCTATGCTCGGAGTTTCTCTGGTAGATATAAATCGGAATGAACAAACCCGCCAGAGGACTAAAGTCACGACATAGCCATTCGAATCAGCAAACTGCTAAAGTGGCAATGGGCTGGTCACATTCGGAGATCCGACAATCGTTAGAGCAAACGAGTGCTGGAGTGGAGACCGCGTCTCGGTAAACGTAGTATGGGACGCCCCCCGGCTAGATGGTGCGACGATCTGCGCAGGGCGGCTGGCAGAAACTGGATGTCTGTAAGTAAGTATAAAGTCCAAGAATAAATTTTATAGAGGATCCCAAATATCGATTACTGCTGATACTTGTGTCTAATCTTTAAGACTTACATGCTTACCCATTATAAACCTAATACGTGATCAAATTACAAATAATCCAATTTGAACGTAAACATAAAATTGGATTACTATATACGATATTATTAATGGAGTCAGGCGTTACTTTGCGGAAATCCATCACTATATGGACAGTCAAAAGTTTTACTTAGCTAAGATCCGCGACAAGTAAAACAATAACAGAAAATCAATAATGTGTGTTTTTCCGTTGGGTTTAGTGGATTTATTTGGAACTTAAACCAAAAACTTACCGAAAACCGGCCATCAACTCCCCACCCACCAACCACTATACACAACGCCAAACACACACTATCACTTTTCCATCTTGTACACGACACGTGTTTCGCCCCAACACGAGGCATCTTCAGGTATAGTAGACTCTACGGAAGACAACAAAAGTGATAGTGTGAACAAGAAAAGTGATAGTGTGTGTTTGGCGTTGTGTATAGTGGTTGGTGGGTGGGGAGTTGATGGCCGGTTTTCGGTAAGTTTTTGGTTTAAGTTCCAAATAAATCCACTAAACCCAACGGAAAAACACACATTATTGATTTTCTGTTATTGTTTTACTTGTCGCGGATCTTAGCTAAGTAAAACTTTTGACTGTCCATATATATACGATATTATAATCTGGTAGTAAGTATATGCAGGTTGTATAGTGTACCTTCTATCTTAGAGTTGTCAAAACCTCAACATATTCGGTTAAAGTATAGGATACAGATAAGAGTTGTCGTACAAAATCTTCACCGCAACTTTTAATCTTTTCATTGTATTTTCAATCTAAATAATATGTATTAGTTTTTTTTTCTTTTCTTTGATGGCAATTAGTTATAACTATTATGCCAGTATCGAGTTATATACAATAATATCAAATCTTTAGAAATGACTAGTCAGCTTGTCACGTTACGTCTTGATAAAATGATGGCTATTCTACCAAAACGTTTATGGACTTTTTCAGTCAACTTAAAAAATTACGATACACGCATTTATTTCAAATTATTTTACTTATACGCCTTAATCGAACCATATTGTACAATACGCCATCACAATTAAACAATATAACTGATAATAATATAAGATAGTGAAAATGAAATAAAAATACAACGTAACTGATGGAAGTTGGCGGGAAAAGTCCATTTGTATTTGTTACTTTTCTAGTTACCGCGCTGACAGCGCCATTGTCCACAGACAAGGTAAAATACGGGTAAAATTTTCAAGCTATAAATGAAAAAGACAATAAAATACACGAACTTTTCCCGGCAAGTTACATCAGTGAGGTTGTGTTTTTATTTCATCTTCATAATCTCATTATCAATTATATTGTTTTATTGTGGTAGCGTATTGTAATGTAGTTCGATTGAATCATATAAGTATATATACATATATAAATACGTGTATCGTGACTTTTTAAGTTGATTGCAAAAGTCCATAGAAGGTTTTGGTAGAATGGCCACCATTTTATCGAGACGAACATAACAAGAATTTACGTTTCAAGATATGTTATTTACTTGACACTGGCACAATAGTAATAGCTAATTGCCAATAAAGAGAAAAAGAAAAAAAAAGATACATTATCATTATTTTATAATACAATGACACTAATGATGTCGTTGAACTTGTATTTTTCATATCAATGATGACACGATAAATACACCCGTATACAAAGTGAGTGTACGAAAACAGCTAATGGTGTGTGGTTTGTCAATTGATACGTAGGTGAGATACGGGCGGCAGATGTAACCGAAACAATTGTATGAGCACAGTTCGTTACGTTTGATTCTAAAAACGTATTTATATACTTTTTTCACAACCCATATATATACTTATTTTTTATAGGATAGGAAGGCAAATGAGCAGGCGTGTCACCTGATGGAAAGCAACCAACGCCGCCCATAGACATCCGCAATGCCGTAGGTAGTGCAGAAGCGTTGCCAGCTTTTAAGGAAAGTGTCATGGGAAGGGGGAGGATGAGGGGAGCGGGTTTGGCCTCCGGAACTCAACCGCTCACCGGACTAAGCGCGGTAGCTAAGCTACCACTCTGACACCGGTTTTTTGCAGGAGTGTGGTACTTTCCCGAGCGAGCCGGCCCATTCATGCTACAGACAAATAATATGCCATTCTTGACAAAGTGTTCGTACTGCCCAGCAGTACGAACACTTTGTCTTACTATTTCTAGAGTAAGGGATGTTAATCCACCACGCTACACTGAGGATTTGCAATGCAATCAGATTCGGTATATCTGTAGATACGATATACACTTATCTCTCGATTTGAGCTTCGAATCGGCGACCATTGCATTCAAAAGCGAAATTTTCGTCCCTGAGTCATTTATGTCGTCAATTATTAATTTAGATACTAAAAAATCTTTATTTTTTTTTTTAAATTTTAACTTTCTTTTCTCGCCAACTTTCATGATTGACAATGTGATTTTATTTCATTTTCATAATCTTATATTATTATCTGTTATATTGTTCAATCGTGGTGGCGTATTATACAATATAGTTCGATTAAGATGTATAAGTGAAGTGATATGAAATAAATGCGTGTATCGTAACTTTTTAAGTTGAGTGAAATAGTCTATAAGAGGTTTTGGTAGAATGGCCACCATTTTATCAAGACGTAACGTGATAAGCTGAGTTTTTAAACTATATTATTGTATTTTACTTGACACTGGCATAATAGTTGTAACTAATTGCCATCAAACAAAAGAAAAAAAATATGTTTATTAATTCTTTATTGTCAAAATAATTACACAATTGCATTAATAAAACATTTTAAAAACCAAAAACATATAACATGAACTAGTGAACTAGCTTACAATATTGAAGTTAAATATTTAGTTTATACGTAAATAAGAGGTTTTATAATACGAATATTAAACAGATACTCCCGAAGTTAAAGGTTATAAATAGAATTCTGCACAGCAATAAAACATCACTGCCTTGTTCTAAATTCTCATTTCGTGTCTCTGGAGCGTTGGATTGCAGAGAATTAAAAATTCACGAATAAAGCTCGTTTGTAAAGTACCTCCGCGTTTTGCTTTTAGGATAATGCCTATTTTTAGAATACGAGGAAAATAACAATAGGAAATAGGTACGGCTATTGAATTTGAAATTATGAAATATGTAAATGAAATTACTTTGTATGAAATTAAAAACTTCTTACAATATGATTAATTATGTAGGTAGTTTATTTATTTAAATAGAGTTACTTCATTTATTTATTTATTTATTAAAGGACACCAATAACAGACACATTGTAAGTATGATGACAATATGTCAAAAAAAAAATTGTAATTATGAGAAACAAATATCCGGTTTTACTAAAATGCCACAACATGCGCAATTACACGATAAAACATCAAAGTAATGTTATAAAGCGAAATAAAACTATATATGTATACATATATAGTTATATATTCGGAATGAACAAATCCGCCAGAGAACTAAAGTCACCGACATAGCCTTTCGAATTAGCAAAGTAAAGTGGCAATGGGCTGGTCACGTTTGTCGGAGATCCGAAAATCGTTGGAGCAAACGAGTGCTGGAGTGGAGACCGCGTCTCGGTAAACGTAGTGTGGGACGCTCCCCGGCTACATGGTGCGACGATCTGCGCAGGGCAGCTGGCAGAAACTGGATGCGTGTAGCCGAAGATCGGGCTAGGTGGCGCTCCATGGGGGAGGGCTATGTCCAGCAGTGGACTGCCACAGGCTGTTGATGATGATTATTATGATGATGATGATGTATACATAGGGCAAAAAGCAAATAAGTTATGAAAATCCGTTAATTAAATATAAAATAAAAATTACTTCACTTTACGTTCTCTTAGCAGCCTCTGAACACACCCTTTAATGGAAAATAACCCACCACGCTTGTCCAATGTGGATTGTCGGAGTAACCAGCCTCGGAATAAATATCTGTAGGCTATACATATATTTTCCCCAATGCGGGGATCATTGCGACCTTAACTTGCCGAGCGTCAAACAACACTTTAAAACACTCTCTAAGAAACATTTTGAGAGATCCGAATCCCATCCGAATCCACTGGTGGTACAATCGGTAAATTATTCACCCGATTTAAACGCGCGCCCGAAAAGACGACGCCCGCGTAACGTGTTACACGATCCGGATGACGAAACAGCGTCGTTCGGATCCACTCACGACACCAACACTCACACGCACCCCGGCCCTAGCCGAGCACGTAGAGTAGGGAACACTTCTACACCGGCCGCTTACACGAGATTCTCTCACGTACCCGGTCGGTTTTCACCCCCTAGACCTTAGGGTCTATGGGACTAATAGGGACTATAGTTACTAAAGTTCAACCTCCCCTACATGTTTAACGTAGAATCATGACGAGTTTAAAATCAGCACACACACATATGTGTACCTCCGACACGGCATCAGGCCGATGGAGTCTGCGATTTGCGCAGATTCCCAATTATATTTTACTAGCCCGCGGGCTTTCAGCCCGCGGGCCCTGAAATCGATAAAGCTGTTAAAGCCAATAGGCTACCAGCATTAACATCTTCGAATCAATCGGCGGGGATCAAACGCAAGACAATTGACTCTGTGGGTAGCAGCCCCGTCAATGAGCCCATTGCTCGTCGTGGCAAACGAGCTAATTAACCCCTTGCCTTGCTTTAACGAGTCTGACTCGCGAAACATGAATATGACGAGCCAGGCTCGTGAATAGATAGTCGGGCCAAACGTAAACATCACGAGCCGAGGTCGTGTACAGATAGTCGGATCAAATAAACATCACGAGCCTGGGTCGTGATTGAACGTTTGTTTCTATCTGTACGCCACCAGAGTTAGTCACGAGCCTCATAATTGCTGTTACAAAGTAGTAGAACTTTAATTTTTAAAGATTATAGAATATAGTAGTGAAGAGAAGAGCGTAACACTTGCGCCTGACTTTCGTCGAGCTAAATGACACGACAAGGGGTTAAAACACTAATTTTTATAGATATATTAATAAAAACTTCGACGAATAGCTTTTATAATAAATGTTATATACATTTGACTAACATCTGTTGCATCAGAAGGGCACCTGATCAAATTTTGTCTCTGTTTGCCCACGCGTCGGTTAATACCTTGCGATAAGGTGATATGTCTGGGTTAAACCATACGATGAGACTTCAAAAGTTTAGCCGGAGTGACCTTCCACTCAAACTTCAAAGAAAGCAAACGAACATTTAGATTTATTAGGATTATCAAAACCAATTACGCTCGGCATATATTGAAAAGAAAATCGATTCTCATCGGTTTTCATATCGAATAAATCGGTTTTGAGTTGAAAGCTATAGGGAAAGTATATTGAAAGGAAAATCGATTCTCAAAAAAAAAATACTACACTCGATTAATTATTTGGTATTGTTTTGTTCTCTAAAGTTTAGGCGAATTTTGTCGTCAAAAGGAAACTATAAATAAATCTTTTATAATTCTCCATACACTGCAATTTGTCTTACACTGTATTATTTCCATTATAGGTTCTAAGTCATCGACAGCCGCTGTCAACTGTATTCTATTATAATATAAATGGGTATTTGAGAAACCTTTGATACGTCGATTCCAATTTTTCGTTAATAGTCTCTTACAAGATTAGTTGCAATCAAGAAAGCTCTTGTACACAGAACATAAAGATGAAATTAGTTTGTAGTGACTGCATCAATTAATAATGTAAAGATTGCTAAGGTTTTAGAAAAAATGCGCGGGCGGTGTTTTTCGAACGACAAAGGAAATTGGAGTGCCCTGGATGGCACGTGGCACAGCTGGTTATTTTTTTTACGATATGCAATTAGTTCTTTTTTTCAACTACTAAAGAAATAAAATAATGTATTAATTAATAATATAATACTATATGTAATTAATAATATTATAATCAATGTTGTTTTATAAAGTGCTGTGCATTTTGAATTGTTGTAATCAAAACTTTATTTTATTACTCTGAAAAGAAAGGACTTTTATTAATATATTTTTTGTATGTACGTATTTAATCCCACTTCCTACTAATATTATAAATGCGAAAGTTAGTGAGTATGTATGTTTGTTACTCTTTCACGAAAAAACTACTGGACGGATTTGGATGAAACTTTACAGTAATATAGGTTATACATCGGTATAACATATAGGCTACAATTTGTGATGATTTTATGTAATTTTTTTTGGTCGTAATATAACGATACATGTCAATTAAGTTGAAAAAAAAATTTTGCCTCTGAGAGCTATCTTGGCGTACACTGCCTAAACCATTGGAGTTACACAAAGATGATGTACCGTAGGATTGTTTATTTTGAACAGTTCGAAATAAAAGTCCGCGACAGCATATATCTGCCTTTTATGTGGAAGCCACTGTAAGCAAAATTGTGAACCAAAAATTAAGTAAATATATATATAAAGAATATAAAAAAATATATAAAATCTTTTGTATGTATATATAAATATTATATAAAGCTGCTTTACCATGGAATGACTCACTGACTTATTGACATCAAAATTGGAGAAACAGCAATAGGTCCGAACTAAGTAAGTTCGGATCTTAATACTCCCGCTTCCATTCGGTCTGGGGAAGTAACGAGTCAATTAATGTAATTATTTTATAATTCGATCTAGGTTAAAAAAAAACAATCTAAAACAAGTTTGGGACAATCTTTTATACTTTTGTATCTAAACATCCCAAACATTTTAATCATCGTGGCCTTACCTTCCATTTGGTCGTTGGAATCACGAAACTATCGCTGTCCGAAACAAGTTTTATCTGTTTCGCCAAACTAGCGTCGGTGTTCGCCACAAGTTTCGCTCTGACGATCCCTTTTGTAAGATAAGGTGAGATTTAACATTAGTTGAACAGTCTTTGTTAAATCCGTTCCAGTTATTTTCAAATTACAGATAGACAATATAGATAGATACTCACCTGTCACGTCCTGATTCCCTCGGAGGCGAAAAGCGAATAACAGAGAGCCTTTTCGCTGCGATTAATGCGAGGAGGGATACAAAGATAGACGAGATTTATCAGATAATGGATGCTAGACGAATCGACGTTGCGGATGTGGATGGAAAGGTCGGTAGGGGAAGACCACGGAAAACATATCTTGACCAAATTGCCAAAGTTTGTAAGAAAGGCCAGGTCAAGAGTACCCTTAACCGGCGGACTTGCATGAGGAGAGTAATGAATGTGGAGAAAGCAGGAAAGTATGCCGAGATCGTAACAGATGAAGACCTGTGGTCTCTGCCTACCCCTACGAGAAACAGGCGTGACGATATCTTTGTATGTATGCAATATAGATACTTAAATATATGTATATATACAACCGTAACAGTCCAATGATAGTAGTATGTAGATAGAATATAGTTAGAACCATAAAATGTAGTTGAACTTGATTGGATGAATTAAAAGTATTTTATTAATGATTGCAAATTCGATCAAGATATATGTACATATAAATATGTATAAGGAGAGTGTGAACTAATAGTAGGAATTGAAAAATAACTTCCAATGAATAAGGGAAAGATATATTATAATAAAAATACCTTACCTTACTTTTTAATGTGTTAATATTTGATCTTATATAAGATATTTTTATAACTCGAGATATCGACAATTTCGTATTTCGTATTTTTTTGCCGACAGTTCGCCCGCTATAAATACAAACGTGTCCGCACGCGCCGCACCTGGACTTAGTGATGTAACTATTGCTATCGACTAATCGATTAACGATATTTACTTTTATATAAGGTGACATACATTTACATTTATATGAGATGAGTTTTAAGGAAGAACTTCAATAAAAAATTGGCAAAATCAATTGAGCTGTCGTGGAAGTGGCATAGTAACATTAACGGCTCGACAATCTAAGTTAAGCTCGACGTATAAATACATATATACATACATATGATTACGCCTGTTTCCCATAGGGATAGGCAGAGACCATAGACCTCCATCCGCTGCGATCTTGGCATACTTTCTTTGCGGCGGCATAATTTCACTGAGTGTGTTGAGTGTGGGTAAACCATACTCATCACTGTCTTCATACACACTCGCCAGTTAAGGGTAAATTTGATAATAATTAATTTTATATATATGTGGGGTAAATTTGACTGATAGAATAAGGAATGAAGGTATAATAAGGGAGCGTTGTGGAGTAAAATAAGGTGTCGTGTTAAAAGTTGAGAAAGAGATACATAGATGGATTGTGCATATAGAAAGGATGGATGAAAGAATATTGATAAAAGAAATTACATATTAATATATTTACCCATTATACTAAATCTCTTACGTAGGTTTTCTAACTTTAAAATAGGCCTTACTAAACGGTAGCCCCTCTAGTGTTGTAAATATAAATTGAAAGCTGTGATTGCTTACCATCAGATAAATTCTTTTTTTCTTCTTTGCCACTTTCTTCAACAAAAATAAATATATACTTTTATACGTTTTTTTAATGAATTTATTTCTGCTATATACATATGTCTCTAAGTGCTACATTTGTTGTAATGTATGTAAGATATATTAACAAAATATCTTTATTTCTAAGGTAAATATAACGACCGATTGGCTCAGTGGCGGGGCCCTCCGCCCGCGGAGTCAATGGTCGCAGGTTCGATTCCCGCATCGGAATAAATATTTATATGGATTTATAAATGTTTATTCTGAGTCTGGTAACCCCCCCAGTCCGCATTTCCTTTCTTGCCCATCCTTTCTTCACTATCCTTTCCCTTCCTCTCCGCCAATCCACGGTCTGCCGTGCCAATGGATGCGTGGCTAGGGGCGAGCCTAGTCGCAAGCGTGCCGATCGTCCCGGGGTCGGGGTCCCCCGGGGAATATGGTGCCTTACCTCAGCATGCAGGGCTCTGCTGGGGCTGACCTCCATCCTCCCTAGCGGCTCGTGGGATTCACTAAGACGAATTTAATATATCTTATTTGTCAAAAATGACGGCGACGTGGTTCGCCACCCGTCACGTCCTGATTCTCACGAGGGCAAAAAGCGACCAATGACGAGTATGTCATTGGATATATGAGAATATAAAAAAAAATATAAAAATATATAAAACAAAATACCTTTAATTAATTTATCGATATCACTAACGATAATCGCTCATCACTAAATTCTTTTATAATCAAATAACAGCGTTTCTTCTCGCAAATTTCTTGAATGAAACTCTTTTAAGACTTCACATTTTATACGATTCGAATTGTACAAGAACGACAGCTGAGCTTTACTTTTGTATGAAGAATACAACATTATATCTTACATTTACTTACAGAGATTTATGCAAAATTCGATCTTATGACACATGCAATAATGATCGGAATACAAAAAGGTTGCTAAGGATATTATTTTATTAATATTGCCGAGTCTTTGTTCAAAATTAGTGCTCAAATTACTTGACTTCATTCTTTTAAATTTGCATATACTATTACAAGGGGTAAAGTTCACGGTGGCAATGTATTGTGCAATTAAAAATGGTGTAAATATCACGGCGAAAAAAAAAATAAAGTGGGTGGTAGTTTACACTTAGTGGTGAGCAATTCCGTTAGTTAATTAAAGGTGTAATAATCTAATTCTATTAATGTTTTTTTAAAGCTAAGAAATCTATTAATAAAGAGGTTTCATATTACAGCGAAAATATACCGTACGTCTTCTTAAGAAAAAACGAAGATTATGCATATACTTTTATACGAAATTAGGAAATGGTATTTTGTATTTTATGAAAAATGTACGATTGGCAAAAACCGTATACTTGTAACCTTGAGGGATGTCTATGTTCTAACATTCAAATGTCGTTTTTTTTTATTTTCATAAACTTACCTATGGGAAATACAGATAAGGAAAGTTTCTCCTTCCTTTAAATTCCTCTTCCCCCTTCATAGTTCATATCTAACCCTTATTTTAGCTCTTAAAATTATGTTTTAGTTCGTGGACATTACCTTTCACGAGCATCTTACCTCACACTTTACCAACGATGCTATGCAGATATGACCAAATCTGGCCATTTGAAGTTAAAGTGATCTAACCTCGATATACGATATATTTTTTGAGATATTTTTTTTTACAAATATGTTTTTTTGGCGGTATCTAAAATAGAGTTAGGGTGATCGAATCACAACATGTCTACATGTCAACATGTCATCTGTGCCCTAATACATGCATACATTTCAAGATCTCATCGAGGCGAATGCTGCTGCCATTGCAGTGGCGAATTACTGGGCCGGAAAAATACAGGAGCCGCTGACACGAGAAGAAGAAAAAGAATATATATATTTTTGGGGTAATTTAATTTTTTTTTTCATTATCACTTGTATCAAATGCATTTTGATAAATGTTTTGTCCCCATACATTTATTATATTTAATGAAAATCGCTCATGCAAATACAGTTGACGTGAGTTTGCATGAGACAATATTAAATAGAAATGTCACTTTTGACGTTCAATGACAGTCTAGCACCGCCCGTATCGTGTTCCGTTACACGCGGTTTAATTTAATTTTTTAAAATAGATTGTCTGAATAATAAGTTATTATTTCTCATTTCTATTTTTATACGCTAAACTGAACCTGAAATAAATAAAAAACTAAAAACTGTAAATAAATACACTATGTAAATTACATTTTTTACATTTATATTATATTTTATATTCCATAAGAAATAATAATGATATAAAAATAAATAAATTTTAATGAACATATTTGACGTTAATTTCATTTTAATAATACAAGATGTGAAATCGAATGGATCACGTTTTTTACATATTAATATGAAAATTTATTCTTGTTTAATATTTTATTCATTATGGAAATAAAGAGTATAGTAAATGTAATATTAATGGTATTTAATTAAATATAAGTAAATAAATAAATTATATATTTATGGCCCAATGATACCTTAATTTATTTATATATTCTATTATATATAGACTTTATAAAAGTGCTTATAACTTAATAACTTAAAGGATGTTGATTTAAGATTATGAATTCGTTTCCACGATATCTTACAATTGGACTTTAATAGTTCAGTAGTCTTTTAATTACTTTTCTTAACATAGCTTATTAGACTGACTGATAAGAAAATTAATAATGGTAAAAATATTGCTAGTCTAATTTAAAAAAAGCTTACACTCTTAATTACTCGGATTATACAATTTTAATATTCAATAATAATTAAATAATAGTTAGATAATAACAGTATGATTAAAATGTAAGGTATATACTTTTTAAGGCGACTACTTAAGCTCTGAACTAATTATTGCAACTAAAAATGTTTGTGTATATGAATTATTATTGATCTCAGGAAGTTAACGTTTAAATTTTACGTTCTTTTATGTTATTAACAAATTATTCCAGTGTAAAATAGAGTTTTTGAAAAGTGGAGTCTAACTTCACATCATGTTTACTGTGGAAGGATTTACCATCTGTGATGTGTCTCAACAATCGTGACATTTAAATATTCAAGTGACGAGCGCGTCCGTAAAAAGCTGGCAATATGTTTGTGACACCTCTGATATTGCAGATGTCTATGGGCGTCGGTGTATACTTACGAACAGGTGACACAAAAAATTCCTTCACCTCAAACGAACTATGTTGTAGAAAAACTACCAGAATTACACAAAATGATGCTGAGAATACAGCAAGTATTTGAAATAAATCAAATTTTAAAAAAACCTAATTTGTTAAAAAATGTCGGCGACGTGGTTCGCCACCCGTCACGTCCTGATTCCCACGAGGGCGAAAAGCTACTAACGGAGAGCCGTTTCGCCACGATGAATGTGAGAGGAAGGATGGATAAAAAGATGGATGAGTATGAAGGAAGCAAGGAAGATGTGCCGGGAAACAGGCGTGACGATATATATGTATGTATGTTGAAATAAATCAGCGACAAATATCTAACAGGTTCACAGTTTTAGTGTTGGCATTATGTGACACATCGCACTCAAGCGCAACATTGGCGCCTACGTGTCAAACCGTACCGTATTATTAGCGACGGTTCGAGGGTTGCCATGTTAATTTGTTCCAATCATTACAACTCAACAATCAAAACAACATGCATATTTGTGCACGCAATCGGTTAAACTATATTTGATAATAATAATAATAATTTTTATTTGCATAATGTGAGGTGTAACAAGATGAAAAAAGACGTTTAAAAGCTCCATCACATTGCCACTTATGGCGTACAAATTTCATTAATTATTTATTTATTTGTTTATACTGTCAACTCTAACATAAACTGTATACACGTATAGACACATAGAGATCTATATACATAAGTCGCTTATGGTTACAAAGCATTAAATCATTAATAAACTGTTACATTGTCATTAAAATTATAATTGATTCATCTATTACATACATTCGATCCAACTTTTAAAGCAAAATCCTTAGTATTATAAATATTGCCATCTGTTAGCCATCCACATAGTCTTATTTTAAAATAATCTTGTGTTTAATTCTTTTAATTCATGAGGTATATTGTTGTAGATGCGTGCGTATACACATAAACAAGCAGCGTTTGATATATTTATTCAGATATTATAATCTGTTGTTTTTAATAACATTTAATGGAGTTCTGTTAATACAATTACGTAAATTTGCGTTTTGTCTCTAACCTTATTTACATATATAGGTATGACTAAGACACATACTGCTCCTATTACAAGGAGCTTTACAGTCGAAAATTTTAATTTGTTTAAAAAAACATTTTGCTTCGGACGTTATTCATATATTTAATGTATTTTTAAAGATATTGTATTCGAGCCCTACTTCAATCATTTCGATAATAAAGTCTGCCCTTTGGATAAAGGAGGTTCTCAGCAAAAGAAAGTATTCTTTGCTTGCGCACAAACTTCAGGTACTTTCATATATATTCTTCTTAGTTGATACATCTGAGTTAACGGCTTGGATAACATCGCAAGGGGCTAGTCTGTACCCTGCTATCAGGGGTACCTCACTGATGAAGGTCTTCAAGGCTAACCCTTATTGCCTGCACTTCAGCTTGATATCAATGGCGTGCTCAGTTCTTAACTCCATCTAGCCATCTGAGTTTAGGCCTTCCGCGGCTTCTACAAGCATCTGGTTTACCGTCGAGTGGGCGTTTGGGTACTCCAGCCTCGTCCAACCGTATTTCGTGCCCAACCCAACGAAGGCGTCCAATTTTTTAGTTTTGATAACGTTCAGCTCATTGTACAGCTCATAAAACTCGTGGATGTAAAGTGTACGCTATCGCTCATTTTCCAACACAGGATGAAATACGCCTTACAATTTTTCTCTCAAAGTTGAGCAGAAATTTTTCTTCTTCTTTAATTAACACCCAACTCTCCGAGTCGTATGTCAATATGGGTCTCAGCAAGGTCAGCAGTTTAATGCTTCACGAAATTATTTTTTAGTGAAAGTATCGTAGCAATCCAAAGAAACATCTATTCGTCGCAAGGATTCTTCTGTTTATCTCTGCTGATACATTGTTATTTCTCGTTACTAAGGATCCCAAATAAACAAATTCACTATCAAACTAGTTTAATAAAGAAACTAAATTGTAACAAGGGGACATAGATAAACATAGATAACATTCCTTTAAGGTTGGCAACGCTTCTGCACTGCCTATGACGCTGCGGATGTCTATGGGCGGGGTTGATTACTTTCCATCAAGTGACACGCCTGCTCGTTTGCCTTCTTATTCCATAAAAAAAAGAAATGTGAAGAAAGAAGAAGAAAACTATTAATTATTATTATATTATTATTATTATGTTACAAAGTAAATTATACATTAATTTTTTGGGTGATATTATGTGACGTTGTTAACTTTGGTGACAAGGGCCAGGTGTTGGAAGGTCTTCTGATGGCCGTTTCTCGGCAAGTAATTCTCTATGCACTTCTTCGTAAATACACGATATTATTTTTCTGATTAGGGGATCTTAGCAGGGTAAGTGTACATAATTATAATGGATATCCGCAAAGTAACGCCTGATTCTATCAATTAAATATGATAATGTTTTTTTAATGGTACTACTGTATACACAATGGTGTTCCAAGTTTGTTCGAAGCGTTAACCACACTAATTGCAATCCCATAACTCGTTTCCCGATCGAAACCAGAAATAAATCGTGAAACCCACTGGCGTACCTACTGGGGTACGGCGCACAAATAAATCAACTTTATTTTGACCCCTAACCTCCCGGAGTAGGGGAGCCCAACCGGTCTGCGTTGGTAACGATTCCACGATGACTATCATTTCGATGTTTATTAACAAACTATCTAAATCGTTATGACTCATAACAAACATGTTTAATGATAATATGATGATTTGGACAATCATTTTTAAGTATGACAGAGAGGATGGATGAAAGATTTACGTTGCGGATGTATATGGAAAGTTCGGTGGGGGATGACGAAGGAAAATATACCTTGACCAAATCGCCGAAGTGTTTAAGAAAGGCCAGGTCAAAAGTATCGTTAACCAGCGAGCTTGCAGGAAGAGAGTTATGAGTGTGGAGGAAGCAAGGAAAGTATGCAGAGATCGTAGCAGAAAATGTGAAAAGTGGTATTGTGTATTTTACATTAATAATAATAATAACAATAATTCTTTATATGTATAATGTGACGTATAACAAGATGAAAAAAGACTTTTAAAAGCTCTATCACATTGACACTTATGGCGTACAAATTTCATTAATTATTACATACATAGTTAGTAACCACTATGAGGTGTTGGAGGATTTTTGGACCGTTTCTCGGTACATAATTCTTTATAAACTTTTTCGTAAACACAGAATACTATTTTTTTTGTTTTGTGTTCGCGTTTCTTAGCAAAGTGAGTTCGAGTGTCGATCTTTTTAAGTAAATTATTTTAAATAGGTACTAGTTTTTATGCATATATATTTTTGTGGTATAGGAATGCAAAACCTTAAGTAAAACTAAAGTGACTGTTAGTAAAAACCCAAATTCTACTGTACAAATATATCTAGGAAGTAGCACAAGCATATAAAGAAGAAGAAACGATCAAACACCTGATGTAAAGAAATCAACGCCGCTCATAGACATTTATGACACGATTAGCACTGCAAATGTTGGCGACTTTTGAGAAATACATATAATAGTTTTTCGAAGGAGCCAACGTATCATCGTATCGGATAGAATTTCCTGTGAAGGTAGATGGTATAGAAACATGGGGGTCATCTGATGGTAAGTGCTCTTTACCGTTGATAAATATCTGCAACACCAAGATAAATAATAATGGGAACGGAAAAAGGGAAGAAAACGGACTAGGAAGAGTAGGGTGTCCAGATCTCTACACTAACCTATGAAACGGGGTAAATTAGTAAAATGCACAACACTTAATGTACATTTAGTGATAATTCCCCGATCTAACCGATCCATTATTGTTAATAATAAATATACATACATACATACATATTGACTAGATATCTCCATCCGCTACGATCCCGGTACACCCTTCCTGCTTCCTCCACTCTTATCCATCCTTCCTCTCTTATTCATCGTAGCGAAATGGCTCTCCGTTCGTCGCTTTTCGCCCTCGTGAGAATTAAGACATGACGGGTGGCGAATCATGACGCCTTCATTTTTAAATTAGGTATATTAAAATTCGTCACAGTAAATACCACGAGCTGCAAGGCAGGACGGAGGTCAGCCCCAGCAGAGCCCCGCATGAAAGGCACTACTAGTATTATTAATAATTAGTATAAACAATATTTGTTAAAAATGACCTTAATATTGGCATGACGACTGACCCTTGAAATTAAAAGCAAAACATTTTTGCAAGATCGCTAACAATATATTATATAAGTATAACAAACTATATAATTCAAGTTTTCCCCCCAACTTTCCCACTTCATCCTTAACTTGAATGTAAGCCGAACAAGCTGCCTTGAAAACAATTGATTCAATCAGTTCTAACGTGCATTCTGCCCTTAGGTTACTGAAGAATATAAGGCCGAAGAGTTCCCATACTGGCCGAGCATTGTTGACGCAAGTAAATCAACATTAACATGTATGAAAAAAAAACTAGTTCCTCACCGAAAAAAAATTAAGAAGGGCGATAGCAATCTATTGTGGCGCCTTAGGTTTTCGCACACGGAAGTCTCCGTTTCAATACGCTACATTTTAAAGTTAACAATACCATGACAATGGCAACACTGACAATAGGGCGGTACAAACGAGAGCAACTTATTGTCTGTGGTGCAGCTGATCTTGAAGATTGCGTATTCTATTCTTGATACACTTTTAGGAGAAAAAAAAATGTATTTTTCCAATCGTCTTATGTGCTTTGTGCCTCCGTTTATAGATAAAATATGTACGACCGTTTGAAGTCTTTGACATGGGTATGTTTTAAAAAAGTAATAAATGTCAGTTGTCATTGGCCAAATGTTTGTGGCGCGTGCTGTTTGTTTTTTTTTAATGTCCTAGGTCTAGTACAATGTCATACCTACATACATACAACGGTGTGTTAATTGCGTGGGCCGTTGGCAGATGTCGATAACTTGACTAAGCACGCGTCTAAGATGACCTTTTATAATGTTAAACTCGTTAACTTTTTTTTCCACCATTTGTCTAACCGTTTAAATAAATAAACGTTAACTTTTACTATTGCATGTCGATTCGACTTAGCCTACATATGAATACAGGATGTTATTTCAAACTACGTATTACCTACTCACTACTTTATTGGAGTTGTAATCTCGATCGTACCGATTAATCTCTTTCGTGTCCTCTCCATTCTATTCCTTCCTTATCTCAATCGCACTGATTAACTTCCTTTGTGTCTTTTCCCTTCTACGTGACATTGGCGAAATCATCCGTGGTATTTTGGCACTATTTAAAGCCATTAATTCAAATGATAGAATGAATTCAAACTAAAAAATATGTAACAGCGATATCACTTTTGCTTTATCTGCCACTTTTGCTTTACGGCAGTTTACAATCCTATATAATACAATTGCTGAAATTCTAACGGAAATATAGTAGTGAAATGTAGGAAATATCCCATACCAATACATAGGTAGGAGGAGTGAAAGCAGAACTTGTTGTCAATACTGGATATTAGCCTTACAATATATATAGCATCTACGTTTATATTTCAAGGATCTTACGTACACAGAGAAATAAATTATTTAATTGGAAGTAGATTTATTCAGCTGTTAGTCCTTCAATTTGTTATTGTGGAGTCACGCATTTAGTATTTCTTTGAATATATCTTTGCCTAGCCGATTATCCGGTAGTTATGGTATTTGTACACGAGTACGAGACCCCAGCCTCCCAAGTTACTACCGTATCATCCGTTGCGATAATATCATATCCCTGTCGTATCATCCTGTCTAAATCTGACGATATGTATGTATTTATTTTAATTACACTGTTTGGTTGACGGCAAATTTTTGGAAATAAGAGTGAAAAATAAATAAGAAAAATAGGGAAGTAAAGAAAGTCGAAACGACTTGACTTTCCAGATCTCTGAATTCACCTTACGAAACGCGGTTACATGGACAAACACTTAACGTCGATATTCTGTGAGTGGGACTTCCCCCGCAAGTAACCCAACTTATGGATGGTTTTACCACAATCGGTTTTACAAGGTTGCAAATTGGATGGATGAGGTTAGACAGTTTAATTGACAAATGTGGTTTCGTGTGTTCAAGCAATCAACGCCGCCCATAGATATCTTTAACACCACAGGCATTGCAACATTGCCGGCTTTTGAGAAATTAAGGTTTCAATGTCGCATCGGTTCAGAAATACCGCAGAAGGTAGCTGGTTTCACGGAATGGTGATGCGTAGAATTAAGTTCTTTTTTTATGGAATAGGAAGGCAAACGAGGAGGCGTGTCGCCTGATGGAAAGCAATCAACGCCGCCCATAGACATATAAATGTGCACCAAGTCTTGCTGACCTTTAAGGAAATTGTCATTAGGGGAGGGGGGATGGGGGATGGGGGGGGAGAGGTTGAGCCTCCGGAACTCAGCCGCTCACCGTATGAAGCGCGGTAGCTAAGCTACCACTCAGACGCCGGTAGTCAGCGGGAGTGTGATACTTTCCCCGGGCGAGCCGGCCCATTCATGCTACAGACGAATATTATGCCATTATTTGCAAAGTATTCGCGTGCAGCGTGGCTCTACCACTAGAGGTAAGAATGAAGAATCGCACCGAACAACGTCGTAAATCTACTTTAATCGCTATAAGGCTGTCAGTAAGCATATTCGCTTTCACCAGTAGGTATCTGTAATCTATTAACGGTTTGTATACATACATATCTTTAATAATCATGAATAAATAATAAAACAAATTATCTTCTCCATAAAATGTTTCTTCAGCGCACAGAATAATATACGGTATTCTTAAAGTCATTAGAACTAGTTTCGCTTAACATATTTCTTTATTGCTAGGGCGTTCCTTCAAAATCAAAGTATTGTTGATGAAAAAAAAAATGCTCTATATATAAATCTGTCAAATTAATTCATTCCGGGGATAAAAAGAAATGCAGAGTCACCCCTATCTTAACTATAAGATAATGGTTTTCATCTAAGGGTCCCTCTTCCGTGTATAAAAAACGTGGGTAAGTTATAAAAAGATTCGATGGGGAAGAAACATAAGAAATAAAAATAGTTATAAGAACAGAATTGTTTTCTGCATAAAAAAAAAACTTGTTCTGCTAGTAATTAAAATTTTAGATGATTTTTTTTATAATAAATTTTTCCTATGGAGGTACTTATTTAAAAAAGTTGTTTAGGTACTTAGTGTACTTAAGTGTTGTTTTTTCATAACAATGCCATAAAAATTTGACTATTATCTCTGTTCTAATATTTGATTGGAGTCAGGAAATCCATTACTATGTGGACAGTTAGAATTTTTATTCACCTAAGAGCCGCGAGAAGCAAAGAGAAATAGAACAATAATAATGTGTGTTTTTAAATGGAAGAAGTGGATTAACGGGTAACTTAAATTAAATCTTACAGAAAAAATGGTCGTCAGCGAATCTCCACTTCTCAACCACTATCAACAACACTAACACTCAACACAGTGGTGTGTGTGTACTTTCACAATGTACACGACACGTGTTTCGCCTCAACATGATGCATCATCAGATATAGTAGACTCTACGGAAGACAATTGTTAAGATCAACGGTTTCCTGTTGTTGATAGTGGTTGGGAAGTGGAGTGTTGCTGACGGCCGTTTTTTCGGTAAGATTTAATTTAAGTTCCCCATAAACCAACTTCTTCCAGAACAATAAAAGCACACATTATCATTTTTCTATTTTTGTTTGCTTGTCGTGAATCTTAGCTTGGTAAAAATTCTAAATGTCAACATATTTGATTGGAAATTAAAAATTCCAGGCCAACAATAAAACAGTTATTTTTGAAAACATTTTTATATCACTAATTTGGATTTTTCTCGCTAATTTACATCAGTGATGTTGTGTTTTTATTTTATTTTTACAATATAATTTCATGTTATTATTATATTGTTTAATTCTCGTGGCGTATTGTATAATATAGTTAGAATAATACGTACAAATAGAGTGAAACGAAATAAATGCGTGTATCGTGATTTTTAAGTTAACTGCGAAAGTCCATGTAAGTTTGGTGAGAAACTGAATTTATGTTTCAAGACTCTTATTATTTTACTTGATACTGACATAATAGTAATATGCCATCATAGATGACGAAGACTAATTTGCTTTAAAAATAATCTTACCCGTGCATGCTTTTATTTTATTTTCATGAATGTTGTTTTACGATTTTATCGAAAAGCATACGAAATATCGTAAATTATAATATAAATATAAATTGTTTTACTTTAAATTGGCACAATACAGTTTATTGCTTAATTAATGGGGACACATGCTTAATATTGGGACATATGAGCTGTATAAGAAAATGCAACTCTGACTTTTCCCGCCAACTTACATCAGTGACGTTGTGTATTTATTTCAAATTCATAATCTTATAATATAATCAGTTATATTATATGATATATATTATAATATAATTGTGGTGGTTATATTATATAATAATAATATAATTCTATTAAGCTGTATAAGTGAAGTGATATGAAATAAATGTGTGTATCGTGACTTTTTAAGATGACTGAAAAAGTCCATAGAAGTTTTTGGTAAACTTGCTACCATTTTATCAAAATGTAACGTGACAAACCGAATAGTTACATGTGAAGAGACTTGATGTTATTATATGTTACTTGACATTGCCATTAAATAAACAAAAAAAAAACAAATGCAACTCCAACAACAAAAAGCTTCGGCTTATTTTTAAAAAGAAAACATTTAAAAAAGAAAACTTTTTTTTCTTTTCTTTGATGGCAATTAGCTACAACTATTATGCCAGTGTCAAGTAATGTACAATAATATCCAATCTCTTGAAATGTAACAAGTCAATTCATCACGTTACGTCTTGATAAAATGGTGGCAATTTTACCAAAAACCTTCTATGGACTTTTGCAGTCAACTTAAAAAGTTACGATACACGAATTTATTTCATATCACTTCACTTATACACCATAATCGAACTATATTGCATAATACGCCACCACAATAAAACAATATAACTGATAATAATATAAGATTATGAAAATGAAATAAAAACACAACGTCACTAATGTAAGTTGGCGGAAAAAGCAAAAGAAAACTTATTTTACAAATAGCCAGTTGAAACTGCCAGATTCATTAATTTTAATCCTACAAGGCGTTCCTTTTACCTACAATTTCCTGACTGTTCGCCCGCAAAGGTGATCGCGTGCAAACCAAAGGTCATCCGTTACATTCCAGCGCTGACCTTTGGTTTTTTTGTGCATTATGGTAATTGTGCTAGTTGCATCTTTATTTATGAGGTGGTGAGTGTAAATACTCTGGTCATAGCGTGCTTAATAAAGCTAACTCTCACTTATGGGCTTGAATGTATTTTTACTGCTAGCTTTCCAAGTATTTTTTATTTTTTTATTTATATATTCACGCCTATCCCCTGCAGGGGTTGGCAGAGACCACAGAGTTCCATCCGCTACCATTCATCGCAACGAAACGGCTCTCCATTGGTCGCTTCTTGCCTTCGTGAGAATCAGGACGTAACGGGTGGCGAACCACGTCGCCGTCATGTTTTCAACAAATTAGGTACATTAAATTCGTCTTAATGAATCCCACAAGCCGCAAGGGAGGATGGAGGTCAGCCCCAGCAGAGTCCTGCATGCTGAGGTAAGTCACCATAGTACCCGGGGGAGCCCGATCCCGGAACGGTCGGCACGCTTGCGACTAAGCTCACCCTAAGCCGCATCCTTTGGCACGGCAGACCGTGGATTGGCGCCGTGGAAATGCGGATTGGGGGTTTATCAGACTCGGAATAAATATTTATAAATCCATATATATATCGGAATAAATATCGGGAATCGAACCCGCGACCATTGTATCCATGGGCGGAGGGCCCCGCCACTGAGCCAATTGGTCGCTTTCCAAGTAATATATATAAATATGCATGCTAATATACTCAAACTTTGAGATACACAAAGGTGTTCCATTCAAGTTAGCAAACTACAAAATGGCGATGGACTTTATTTTTGTTGGAGAACTAAAGATTTTTGGAGTAGAGGAGTGCTGAAGTAGAGAGATTAGGTTGGAAAACGTAGTGATACTTATCCACGATAGGTTTCATGATAAATTCTAATACTATATTCATACCTACAAGTAATCAATCAGCGAGTATAACAGTCGGTTTTTACAATTATTACCCGGATTAAAAATATTTTTCCGTGCTACTATAGCAACCGTTGCTATGATCAACGATCTCTATAGCAACCGTTGCTATTGAAAACGATCTTCATAACAATAATGTGCTAATGCGTGGTTGCGTTGGCGTTGACGGTACTATATTTTTTTTTTTTTTTTTTTATGGGATAGGAGGGCAAACGAGCAAGCGTGTCGCCTGATGGAAAGCAATCAACGCCGCCCACGGGCAACCACGACACCGCAGGAGTCGCGGAAGCGTTGCCGGCCTTTTAGGTATGTATAGGCTTGTTTTTTGAAGGTTCCAATGTCGTAACGGTTCGGAAAGACCGCCGAGGGTAACTGATTCCACAAACTGGTGGTGCGTGGAAAGAAGTTACGAGCGAAACGCACCTATATCATAAACCTTCACGTAACTGCCAATAATAACTATACGAACGAGAACGGACAGGACACAAATAAACAATTCCTACAATTAGCTCCACATGTGTATGTATCTACTCAAGTTCAAATACATTTTTTTAAACTTGTAATGTATGACACTTGATATTCATACAGTTTTGTCAAAAAGTATAATAATTAATTTATTAATTTTATTATAGTTTAGGGTAATTTAATTTTATTAATGGGAGAAAAAAAAACTCTTATATAAAATATTTAGCAGGATATAAATTTAGGAATAGCGTCAGTGGCGAAGCATGTAGATCGCTGGAAAAAAGTAGGACTGACTTTAGCCATTTTTTTATATTTATATTGTAACCTTCCTCCCTTGCCTCTATGTTTCGTTTGAAAATATTCAAAAACTTTTATGTAATTAATGAAATTAATTACTTATTTCTTATACGTGACCAAGAATGTGATATCGAATTTTGCAAGGTTATATTTTTAAGCCACATTAAAATTTTTTAGCGTGATCGTCTTAGTTAAGACCTTTTAGTTACGTTGTGATTTGTAATAACTGATTCTTATTGTTTTGTGTTCATATATGGGTTTTATTTAATCCATATATGATGTTTATTATATTGTTTGCTTGTAAATTTTATTTATAAGTGTTTTAAATTAATAATGATGATCTATGGCTCGTCACAATATACATAAGAATATAGAGTGTAGAATAATCATGGTCTACGGGTGATCTCCCCTCGCCATTAACGTGTTGGCTAATCGAAATAATGAAGTAGTCAACTGCTATGTAACATTCGTACAGCGTCTCATTCAGTTGTCGCAGTAACCCTTTGTCCGGCGACGGGGTGGAGGCGGCCTGTCACTGTGCGCAGCGTGGAGCCGCTGAGACCGCGCGCCGCGATCGCACACCGGACAATGGGGGGCTAAAATGAATCGACGTGTAATGAGCACAGTAAATTTTTGTCACGTGAGTGCGCACGGGTTTTTGTCTCGTGTTTTTACGCTCGAGGCGTATAAATAGAGCCCCTGGGGTAATGAAAAATAGACGTGCGTGTGCGAATTGAGTGACAATGCGAAATAGTTTGAGTTTTTAATAAAAAAAATACGCTAATTTAAATTTGTTTTTCTTTTCTCTTTTCTCTTTTCTTTGATGGCAAATAGTTATATACCAGTGTCAAGTAAAATACAATAATATCAAATCTCTTGAAGTGTAACTAGTCAGCTTGTCACGTTACGTTTTCATAAAATGGTGGCTATTCTACCAAAACCTTCTATAGACTTTTTCAGTCAACTTAAAATGTCACGATACACGCATTTATTTCATATCACTTCACTTATACGCCTTAATAGAACTATATTGTATAACACTACACCACACAATTATATTGTATAAAACAATATAACTGATAATAACATGAGATTATGAAAATGAAATAAAAACACAATGTCACTGATGTTGTGTTTTATATTATATTATTTATTGTATGTTTCGTACCTGGCATTACAAAAAAGTTATTTCTTTTTTTTTAAACATTATTCTTCCGCCTTTTGTAAAAAATTTTTTTTTATTTCTTAAAAGGATTTAATACTTCCATTCTGTCAGACACATCTGTTGTTAAGTCCAACATGTGTTTAGTTGATAATCTAATTTGTTGAAATCGCTCGTGGGTCAATAAAAATAAATGCTATTAGTGTTAACCCTCCATACATCAAATTTATTGTAAAACGTAACATGGCAACAGTTGTGAATTCATAAATTATCACAGATTTCTATGGACTTTTCCCGCCAACTTACATCAGTGACGTTGTGTTTTTATTTAATTTTTATAATCTTATATTATTATCAGTCATATTGTCTAATTGTCTAATTATGGTGGCGTATTATACAATATAGTTCGATTACGGTGTATAAGTGTAGAGATATAAAATAAATGCGTGTATCGTAACTTTTTAAGTTGACTGAAAAAAATTCATAGAAGATTTTGGTAGAATTGCCACCATTTTATCAAGACGTAACGTGACAAGCTGACTAGTTACATTTCAAAAGATTTGATATTATTGTATTTTACTTGACACTGGCATAATAGTTATAACTAATTGACATCAAAATAAAGGAAGATTTCTATGCTATGAAATGACTCAATCGTGCTTGTTTGCGCCTTAATTTTAACAACATACAAACATATCATCGCAAAAAGCGAAAATGTACTAAATCACAAAATGAAAATTAACCACCAGAGCCAAAAAAATATTTCAGAAAAAATTGTCTCTTATCACTCTAAATAGTCAGTTTAATGCCCTACTAAATTTTCTATTGTATAGTAGAGCTGTAAGGCTGGTGGTATGACATAACTTACTTTTGTGCTGGGTGCGTATAGACGGGAATCGGGCTTCATCTAGATACTCTACCAATCCGTATTGAAGAAGCGAGGTGGGAAAATATCCGTTACTCCAGAAATCAAGAGATCCGGTCGCTCTACAGTGGGATATACATTTGTATGTATATAGGTTGTGAAACTGAGTGGCCTCCTGATTTCTGAGACATTAACCTATCACGTTTGTCCAAAATGGATTGGCAGGACATCCTGATACGAAAAAAATATCTCATATCATATATACATATTTATCCCGATGCAAAAATGTAATCGTCACATTGAATAGCGGTAACTTTGTCATCATTCGCTTATAGTTTAATCGCTAAAAATCAATCAAATGACGAGGAATTTTCAAGACCATGACAGTGTCGCGTGATCGACATTTTGTAAATGAATAATCGATTGATTTCCAATTTCACACAGGCATTACTTCGCTTAAATGATAAACACATTGAAGTGGAATGTATCTATCGAGTTACGAGTATATATTGTGATGCTCCCAGGAGGCATTTTAGTGTTAAAAAAATTAAAGTAGCTTTTGTTTAGATTATAAACCGTATCACGTCGGTTTAAGGTTTAAATATGTTCGAACGGTTGAAAATGTCCAGTCATAGCAAATAACGTTACGTGTATTGGGGTCTCTTTGACACCGCATTTAGAGTACAATTGTTGTACGTTTATTCCAAATTATTGTCCTTCACTCGGCACTGTGGGAGTCCTTGAAATTGTCACTCGGTCACAGCGATTCCAAATAGTTTACAATCTTAATGACATCTTATTTGAGTTTTAATTGTAAAACTATTATGACCATACAATAAAGTTTAATTTTAGCTTAGTGCCATTTTTATTTCATGTACAAAAATCTTTTATATCATATGAAATATTATAATCGTATATTTGATTATGTTTAGGTGTATCTATTTAAGTATTTTATATACTATTTTTTATAGCAGAACAAGTAAAAAAACATCCACAATTCCGTAGGCGTTTTAGATGCGTTGTCGATCCCATTGTAAACGCATAACCTCGTCTCTTGAATGTCCCTATGACGTACTTACGTTTGAAATCATATTAACGTTTAGTGTTACCTATATATTTATAACTACAATTAATTGATTTTCTCATATCTTTAACGCATGTTGTAGTACGGTAGATAATTGAGAATTTACATATGTCTTACATGCAGACGAGTGCTGGAGTGGAGAACACGTCTTGGCAAATATAGCGCGGTTCGCCCCCCGGCTACATGATGCGACGATCTGTGCAGGGTGGCTGGCAGAAAATGAAGCCGAAGATCGGGCTAGGTGGCGCTTATTGAGGAGGTTTTAGCGTGCCTGCCGTACTGCTTACGGCGACACCCGGGATCTTTAGGGGGCTTCTTCAAATAAAATTCTTCAAAACGATATTAATTTATTCTTGCGTTTCATTTTACATTTATATAATGTCGTATACTCTATTATAATTTCAATATTTTGTGCCGTACGGGTGACATGTCTATCTATAAGATGTCAGTCAGACTATTGCATTTTGTTTTATAACAATTTATTTCTTTTTCATTTTAAATTTGAATATTAAGAATGATAAAAGAGTAATGTAATATAAAAGGTTTTAATGCATTAGTGATACATTTATGAATGTATCACTACAGAGGCCTATGTCCGCCAATGGACTGCCGCAGGTTGTTGTTGATGATGATGATATTTCTTACATGTATTATTTATATTGTTTAAATATGTATTTCTTACATAATTAAACATTATAACTGATAATAATATAAGATTATGAAAATTAAATAAAAACACAACGTCACTGATGTAAGTTGGCGGGAAAAGTCAAAAGTAAATTAAAAAAATATTTCTTTTTATTTTAATTATATACCTTTTTCAAAGGCCGTACATGCTAGTGTAATATTTGATAATGGCTGGACATCGTTAATTGCTTTTCATCAGCTGACATTTTTGCTTGTTTGCCTCTCAATCTCATAAACAATTGTAATATATTTACTAAATGACAAAAAAAACAAACACTTGTCAATACCAGCGATGACTTTCTGCTTTTTACTGTATAATTAGATTAAGTGATAAAATCTCTTGCCACATCTGGCGGCACCTGTTACGCAATATGGCGTATGTTTAAAAATGTAACAGTTGAATATAATTGGCTATAGAATCAAATCTTTATCGCATTAAATGATTAGAATCAGTTTATTTTGGAATAATGCAGCGGTACTCAAATTTCATTCCTCGGGCCTTATAGATATTAGGGGCCATCCATAAATTACGTGACCATTAAGAGAGAGAAGGTCAACAAAATATGACATCGAGTGATAATAGAGGGATACTACTCATCCCTCTATTATCACTCATTAACCTTTGTGGCAACATAAGCACAAATGTAATGTGCTAAAACTTCTACTCCACGTATACAAACCGAAATAGGGGACTTCAAAATCACGAATTTGATGCTACGTAATTCATGGGTTGCCCTCTTTTGTATGGAATAGGAAGGCAGTCGTGACACCTGATAGAAAGCAATTAATGTCGCCCATAAACATCAACAGTGCCATAAGCAGTGAAGAAGCTTTGCCTGCCTTTAAGGAAAGTGTTATTATGGGAGGGGAGGGGAGAGGAAAGAGATGCTTTCGGAACTTAACCGCTCACCGGACGAAGCGCAGTAGCTAAGCTACCACTAATACGCCGGTTTTCTGCGTTAGTGTGGTACTTCCCCGGGCTAGCCGGTCCATACATGCTACAGACAAATAATATGCCATTGTTGACAAAGTATTCGTCTGCAACGTAGCTTTGTCACTACAATGCCTATAGTGTAATACCCAATGCCCATAGTGTAATACCCAATGCCCATAGTGTAATACCCAATGCCCATAGTGAAATACCCAATGCCCATAGTGTAGATGTCTATGAGCGGCGTTAATCAAAGCAATTACTTTCCATAAGTTACATGCTTCCACGTTTGCCTCTTTGTTCCATAAACTGTAGTTATTTACTATTATAACAAACGAATTATTTAGAATTCGTTCTATATATCCTAGTGGAATCTTATCCTAGTAAGTAATCAAAATGTGGTAACCCTATTTCCATGTCCCCACTAATAGTGATTTAGACGGGTCGCAAAAGCACATGATTATTAGTCTGTACATATACATTGACTTTTAGAACAAGATGATGTAATTATACAGTAATACATATCTATTTTGACAACTGATTTTGGTAAGAACACAATCTAGATATATGTATATCTTCACGCATTATATTGTAAAAAATCGTATTGAATAGCTCATAATAACATTCATATGTATATCGGACCTTTACTTCAATTTGTTTATAATCAATACAACTTTAAATGGAATTATTTTTAGAATAGTTCGAAATTTCACCGTTACCTAAATAACATATGTTTTAGTTACAGACATCGAGTTAACATAAATAGAACCGAAATAGGGCCATAACAATGATGGGCCGATCGTTACACCTGTCGTATGAAGTATAATTAAGAATTCGTAAATACAATTTGTTACAACACTATTGGGAATGAATGAAAGGACAATAGCTAGCAATTCTCAAACTTTTATACTCATCACTAATGATTTATATTCTTTTCTATTGATAAAATAAACAACGCCTTTTCATTTCTGCTGCTGTTATTTATATAATTCTAAAAAATGCCCGCAGAAAAATAGGGAAGTCTAAATCAAAAGTATTAGTTAGGCCTGATTATAAAACAGGAAACTGATTTTGGTTTGCTTTACTTTAAGAAAACCTTATAAAATTTTAAAATTTTGTTTTTTCTAGATATAAGCATTGTGAAACACTACAGCCAGTAATGAATAGCATTTCTGAAATAAAATATATATTATTATTTTTATTCGTAAAATATATTGTAATAATGAATTACAAAACCTAAATATAGAAATTACAGCAAATCTTTTTTCCTACCGGGATTCAATTTCCAGCATTTAATTCATATTTTGCATTCAAATTTTCACAGTCATAACGAATTAAATCTATAATACTTTAAATTAAATGTTAAAGTTTAAGTTTCATCTTAATTTAATTTAAAACAAAATAAATATTTAATTTAACGTATAAAGTTCATGTGATGCAATAGATACAAAAAGCATAAAAAATTATTTGAAGAATATAAGTTACGTAAGGTATGTAAATCATTAAAAATGCTTTTGATAAGGGCTTGTAATAAAATTAAGTTTACCTAAGTTCGAATTGGTAATCTTATTTATATAAAAATCAATTGCTGTTCGTTTGTCTCGCTAAATCTCGAGTTTGTCGGGACCGATTAGGCTAATTTTAATATTTGACGTTCATCCCGTCGTTCAGAAATCAATTAAATTTAAAAGTCGTTCAGAAATCAAATTAAATTCAAAAGTAAAGTTTTTTTTAATTTTTTTATTAATTACGATTTTTTCTTTGTTAAGTTTTGACCACATTTTTTACTAATGATGAAACATTCTGCAATTATCGTTCAATTTTTTTATTTATTGATTCTGAGGCGGTAAGAAGTTTGCCGGGTCATCTAGTATTATAATAGTAATAAGTTTGAGAATCACTGTATTATTCTTACAGCAGGTGCATAACAAGCGTTCCGGTCGATCTTGTGACTCAGTAATGTTTACAAGTCCTCCAAAATGATCCATTTTACGAGTGCTTTAATACCTTATTCACTATAATGCTAATTTTTCATTGGTGTGCGACTGTCATCGAAAAACACCAATGAAACAAGTTTTTTTTTTTCTTCTTCCTTTGGGGCTAATAGTGGGTCTTGGGCTTCTCCACAATTTGTCGCCAGCCATCTCTGTTTAGTGCACCGCGCTTGCAATCCGTTTTTTTTTTGTTACCAGCTTAGAGCATTGTCTGGATATTCCACGTTCTATCCATCTAACCATTTTGATTTTTGTGCCACTTCTCAATTTGATTTTTTTTTCTCGTGCAGGGTAGTTGACGCTGCGACGAACCCTACTCCTTTTTCCGGGCTTGGGACCGGCAGTGAGCTAAGAAAACCTTACCCCCAGGCGGAGTTTTCTTCTTATACGGATCTGACAGTATTATCTGATATTTTTGGCGACATTAGTGTCTTTTGTAATCATTTTGCAATTTATATTTTTCACTGTTAGGCCCTTATATCTATAAAATAGCTATATCTATGTCAAACTGAAGAACTTTTACGGGTTCTGAAAAAATGTTATATGCACACGATCACTCATACAGATTCAGACACACAACATGCATGCAAAAACAAACTAGCATAAAGTCCAAGTTATTAATGATAGATTAGTCATTATTTTAATTAATAATTTACGTGTATCATTAGTTAATAGTATACATTATATTCATTTATAATCTATAATAGTTAAGTTACATCTAATTTGTAAGTCATCAAAATTTGTATATTCTTGACTCGAAGATGTTGAAGCTGGTAGCCTGTTGGCTTTTACAGTTTTATCGAATACTGGGTCGTCAGGGCTATTATATATTCTATGGTACACAAATAATATATAGGGAACGGCAATGTTTTGCTGTAATACGGGTAAAGGTCAAGCATAGCGACAACAGCTAATATAAGTACCAAACCTATTATAGATGAATAAATAAAATAAATTAATAAAAAATCGGAGACGGTCATGAGAACAAATTAAAACATAATATAAAGAACCATGCAAAGTATACACAGACGTAAAAAATCAACTTTATTTATATAGATGTACACAACACTAATATTATATAACACGTGCGAGTGATAGCTACAGATATGCTGCTATTACTACAGCATGTTGGTGATGCGACTCACAAAACTTTATCCATCCATGAAGCGTCCAACGCACACATATACAATCGGGTATATACAATGTGTTGGCGTGATGCGCGCGCATTAAAGTATGTCTATAGCTATACTCATAGCTATAGATACACCTTAAGCATTAGCATGTTGCTGACGCGAACCCACAATTTTTTTTCCTACCTAGAATCATGTAAAGCGGCTATAGATAGTTTATACTTCAAAAATAAATTGGTGGCCTTTGGTACAACCCTAACTTCGTCAGACGGATTCACAAGCATAAGACACGCTTGCTTGTCTTATGCTTGTGGGTCCGTCTCAGCGGACAATTATTTGGGAAAAGGTCCTAGATTTAACGTATCGTAATTGAGACCACATAAAACAGTACATTGCTTAACATTGGTTTAACAGATTTTTTTGTTGTTCCATTTTCTTACTTGCTATTAACGTAGAAGAAAATATTGCTTTTTAAATTGAATAAAGTTTGAGTGATTTTTTTATTTTTGTCATAAATAACGAGTTTTTGGAAGCGTAAAGATCACATAAAGCTACTCTAACTACAGCAACAATGCAAAATTATTTTTTATTCAAAACCAACCGATTTCTGTTGTCTGTGGAATTGCGTCACGCTGAAATCAAATTCGCGTTACAATTCGCCATGGCGCGTCATTTTTACCGTTTTTACCCATTACAATTCCATTTCCGAATCTAATTTAGACTTTAACGTCTTTTATGGATAGTTTACTGGAAGTATTCTTTAAGAAATTCGCCAGTTGACATTGTTTGTGTAATGTCAACTGGCGAACTTTTGAGTATCTTTTAAAAAACAAAACAGTAAAATGTATTTAAATTAGGGACTTTTCCCACCAACTCACATTAATGACGTTGAGTTTTTATTTCATATTCATAATGTTATATTATTATAATAATAATAATATAATAATAATAATAATATATAATATATTTATTGTTCATTGATAAGTTTACAATTTTTGTTTCCCCGTCCGCCGAACTAGGGCGAACCCTGTACTACGGCAGACGGTTCCCTTCTGTGACATATTTATGAGTTACATATATTATTTTCTTGCTATACTTAATATAACTATGCAAATTTAAAATTTTAAAAAAACTTTATTAAGTTATACAAACCAAAAAGATTTTTTTTTTTTACATGTGTGTCTGAATTTATTTTATTTTATTTTGTCCTACTAAGCTAATGTTTATTTAATATTAATTCTTTTATATATTATCAGTTATATTGTTTTATTGGGGTGGCGTATTTTACAATATAGTTCGATTAAGACTTATAAGTGAAGTTATATGAAATAAATGCATGAATCGTGACTTTTTACATTGACTGAAAAAGTCCATAGAAGATTTTAGTAGAATAGCCACCATTTAATGAAGACGTAACGTGACAAGCTGACTAGACATTTGAATAGATTTGATATTATTTCATTTTACTTGACACTGGCATAATAGTTTTAACTAATTGCCACTGAAGAAAAAAAAATATTTAAATAAATAAAGGTGACCAAATATTATTCGAATACCCATTAAAATGCTCAACGATAATCCAAAATGCCATTACAAGTTACAATAAGGCTGTGACTAAATCTCAAAAGCGGTTAATGATTCCGTCGTTTTATATTTTATTTCTTTCTATAAAATTTTAACGCAATTTGTTCTTTTTATACATTTAACCGTAATATATGCGCTTACTAACAAATTTTATGAACAGAGAACTCTATGGTATGTCTTGTGATTTGTTTATGGTAGAAATAGTTAAATGAGCGAACTGGTCACTTAATGGTAAATAACCACTACTAAAGACACTGAAATAATGAGAAAAAGAAAAGGTGGTGGAGTGAAATACCAAGGAAAAGGAAATCTACCTCAAGATCCTTCTTGGTTCTTGCTGAAAACCAGCGCCAGGTGCTCCAATAGAACGCCTGGCATATGCTGAGCAAGAATACCATTTTATGACACTTGTTAGATTAAAATTATTTTCTTTTTGGTTTGTTTATTTGTATATTATAATATCATTAAGGTTTTAATTTAAGCTATTGTAAAAAAGGTGTCATACATAAAGTTTTTTCTATTTCTATCTTATAAAAAAATATGGCCCGACTGGTGGTTCATCAGGGGGATGTTCCGACGTTTATATACGGTAGTGAAAGTTGGGTTTGGCAGCATGAAAGCAGACTGAATGCGGTGGAAATGAGAGCATTAAGAAGTATGTGTGGTGTAACCTTGAATGATAGAATAAGAAATGAAGATATAAGAGAGCGATGTGGAGTAAAAGAAGGTGTTGTGACAAAAGTAGAAAAAGGGATGCTTAGATGGTTTGGACATATAGAGAGGATGGATGAAAGACGACTGGCAAAAGAAATTTACCTTGCGAATATGGATGGAAGGGCCGGAAGAGGAAGACCACGAAAAACGTACCTTGACCAGATTGCTGAACTTTTTAAGAAAAGCCAGGTCAAGAGTACCCTCAATCGGCGGGCTTGCATGAGGAGAATATTGAGTGTGGAGGAAGCAAGGGAAGTATGCCGAGATCGTAGCAGATGGAGATCTGTGGTCTCTGCCTACCCTTACGGGAGACAGGCCTGACGATATGTATGTATGTATGTAAAAAAATAACTAAACTTCACCATTTTGCTGTCCAACATATTTGGTTCAATCAACGATCTAAAAAAAAAATTTTTAGTCTCAAATATATCATCATTCCAACGTACACAGTCGGGCAACTAACGTTGCTGTAAACATATCCCAAAAAATTTGATTGTATGAAGAGTGGAGTCATCGGTTTACTTTCCGTGGAAGGTAGCTAAGTAGAATTCAGACTGTTTTACATAAAATAATAAATTTCCGCAAAGTAAAGCCTGACTGGCTTGACGACCAATTGGCTCAGTGGCGGGGCCCTCCGCCCGCGGAGTCAATGGTCGCGGGATTCGATCCACCACACCGCGGATTTGCGGGGTTACCAAACTCGGAATAAATATTTGTAATCCATACATAAATTTATTCCGATGCGGGTATATATATATATATATATATATATATATATATATATATATATATATATATATATATATATATATATATATATATATATATATATATATATATGTATATATATATATATGTATATATATATATATTATCTAAATATGTAAAAAAATTTTATTAATTGATTTTTATTAGCTATTAATTTTATTTTATGATCCAATGATTGAGGATACATTAAGAAACGCTTTATGAATGTACTATAAATTATTTTATGGCCTCTTTTGCATTGCCGCGTAAGTGTATTAAAAATGTAATGCTTTACTGATTTTTACGAGGTTAATTGCCCATGGTACTGTAGGATTAAAAAATAATAAGAGAGTTCTTTTGTACAGTCTTGACTCGTAAAACTGTGTAACTTTTAATGTTATATGTATAATGTGGGCTATATATTTTATTTAATCGACTCCTCGGAGTATCTACGTAATTCTTTACGGGAGAAAAGTGTAGGTACGTGATTTTTGTGTAATTTTCTTTAATAAATAAAACTACTTACTAATAAAAACTTTAAAGCTTCTATTTAATAGATATTGTGTAAAAAGGCACATATATAATACATACTTATTTAATTCTTTTTTAAAAAGATTTAAAAATACGTATCTGTAATATACCATTTTTGATACACGTTATACTTGACCTTCAAGCCACGTGTACCACAAATGGTACACGATTATATTAAAAATGGGAGTACTACTAGCCAATTTTTAGCGGATTGATCATGTAATGATTTTATTTCACAGCCCATATGTACAAGATTATGAATAGATATTTGTAGGTCATACATATATTTATCCCCATGCGAAGATCGAACCCGTGACCATTGACTTCTTTAGCTGCTGCCCTGCCACCGAGCCAATTGGTTAACATAAATACTTACTTCAAAGAATTAAAGAATTTCTATTGGATTTGCCATACTCTTATCGTTCTAAAAATGTATACAATACCGTTTAAATATAACTTTCTTTAAAACTCCATTTAACATTCAATTCATGTTAATGGAACTAGGCGAGTGAATTGTACGATTGCCTCGAACCGATTCGAACCCATTGACCGGGATAGCGAACGACCGCTAGTCACACAGTCGTGCCATACAGACGTAACGGGTTGACGATGACTTGAGATTTTGCCGCGTTGTGATATTTAGAACTCGTGTGAAAGCTAAGACAGTCAGTGCAAGTGCAAAGTTCACACACGTCGAAATTAAAAAAAAACGTCGTTTTATATTTTTTATTTTATTATTCACGAGCTGTTTCCCACGGATATTCCGTAAAGCATCATTTATAAGGTTCTTCATTTTTACATAGATATTTAGAGTGTTTTTTTCCAGTTATTATAATTAAAAAAAATATTGTTAGAAATAAATAGCATTTGATTGACTCAATGAAATGAGATGGACAACTTATTAAATGAAATCAATGTTTCAAATTATTATATAAATAGTAGGTATTAGATAAAAACTCTAAACCCATGAATATATATATATATATATATATATATATATATATATATATATATATATATCGTTGTGATATGCGATACTGTTTCAACGCCAGCAAATATTCAATTTCTATTTCGGCATAGGCACATTTTCTTTTTTTTTTTTCAAAATTAGTTATAACGTTAGAAATAAATAGCATTCAATTTATCGCATTCCAAGCGTATATATATATATATATATATATATATATATATATATATATATATATATATATATATATATATATATATATATATATATATATATATATATATCGTTGTGATATGCGATACTGTTTCAACGCCAGCAAATATTCAATTTCTATTTCGGCATAGGCACATTTTCTTTTTTTTTTTTCAAAATCAGTTATAACTTTAGAAATAAATAGCATTCAATTTATCGCATTTCAAGCGTTACAATGTTGGCTAAATTATACAACTGTTTAAAGTAACAGGTGTCATTTAGTGCGTTCACTAACCCCCACTGTTCAGTGAACCGATGCGGTGTACATCCCAGTCTAGGGCATCTAGCAATCGACCGTCGGCTGTTGATTGTAACGTTTAAAAGGTAATGTGAATAAATATTAGGTTTTATTGCGTCAATATTACGCTATGGATTAGTAATGTGGAGAAATAGCACTAACCAAAATAGGGCGTTTGTAGCACATATGTATTAGGGCATTTTACGGTCTCAAACCACAGGACACTGCCTGCTCTCTATATATATGAGGTATGTGTGTTTGTGTGGAGGCATAAAGAACTATTCAAAACAGCTGATGATAATGCTGGTCTTCAACGGCGTGATCCCCAAAGATTAGTGCGGGATGATCATCCCAGACTGAGTAAATACATTAAAAGCTGTTGTCTGTTCATGTTTATACGCATCTACAACAATATACCTCATGAATTAAAACAATTGAACACAAAATTATTTAAAAAAAAGACTATGAATCGCTAATAGATGGCAATATTTATAATATTAAGGACTTTATTACTTTAAAAGATCGATCGAATGTATGTAATAGATAAATAAATATAATAAATAAATGTAATAATAAATTATAATTTTAATGACAATATAATAGTTTATTTATGTATTTCGATCTGTATGTAGCAATTGTTTTAGTTATTGTTATAATTAATGAAATTTGTACGCCATAAGTGGCAATGTGATGGAGCTTTTATACGTCTTTTGTCATGTTGTTACACCTCACATTATGCAAATAAAGAATTATTATTATTATTTTTTAAAAAAACTGCTTTCTATTCATTATTTATGGCATGCTTTTCTATCATGACACTTATAAAAGTTACACATTCTTAATTATGACCACCACATGTGATGTTTTCTGCACACTTCACAAGCACACTGTAAATATCAACGAGCACGAAGATATCATTCTCGGGAACTGGGAAAATTCTGACTTTTCATCCTCTTCCTGAAGTTTTACCCTGTGTGTTCTTTGATCACTATTAACATCTCCTTTGCCATTGCTGTGTCTTTCTTTTTTGAAGTGGGATACCGGAACCGAGGAAAAGTTTTCGTTGACGAGTTATCGTCATACATTGGATTCCAGTCCGCAACTTACGGACCTTCTGCCCACAAGTTCTTCCAAGTTCTGGCCTTGGAGCAAACTACGATAAAACAAATAGATGGATAACGTCAACTCTGGAGTGATTTCGGTTATCTTCTGTAGAGTATATTATACCTCAGCTTGCCTCGTATTGAGGCGAAACGCGTTTGATTTGTAGTGAAAAATTATAATCTGTGTGACGTTGTCAGCGTTGGTGACTATGGTGAAGTCTATATAGTCGAAGGTAAGAATTAAACTTGTGATTCCCTATTCACTTTTTCGCAAACACACTATATTATTTTCCTGATTTGTGTTCGTAGATATTAGCTTAATAAGTTTGATTGTTCATCCTTATAATGGATTTCCGCAAAGTAACGCCTGATTCCATCAATTATCTCAAAAAAAAAATATATGATTAATCGAGTCAGGCGTTACTTTGCGGAAATGCATTACTATGTGGACAGTTAGAACTTTTACTTAGCTAAATTCCGCGACACATTATTAGTTTTCTATTTTTGTTTGCTTGTCGCAGATCTTAGGCTAACTAAATCTTCTAACTGTCCACACACACACACACACACACATATACATAAATATATATATATATATGTATATAACTCACTCCTGTTGAATATTACTTCTCAATGGACCCTTTATCAAACAGATACCATGCTTATCAGAAGATCATACCACAACAGAGATAAGCCACAAAAACAATACACCGGCAAAGGTAAAAAAAGCCCCACGACTTCGCGACGGTTCCCTTGACAATGCGTTCAACCATCCCCCTTGCACTAAAGCTTTTTTTCGTGTGGGGGAAAGAGCGGAAAGTTATGTGGCAAATGTCACAGTCCCCAGGTAGGTTCCGTGGTTGAATTTATTCGAATACGAGCTTCGCGCGCGAAAGCACGTGAGTTCGCAGTTTTTCGATTTGCCGGTTAAGTTACAACAGTGACAGCTGATTATTTGAAAGTTGCGAACTGCAAGTGTCGGACACGATTTTCCAAGTTTCCAGTTTTCTAGACTAACACGTGTTTGGAAGTGCATGGTGCGTCAGTGGGATTTTTAAAATGACAATAAGAAGATTCTATTGTGCAGTGCATAGGGATATCTTTTGAACGGAGACACGTAGCGGTAAGTCAAGGTGTTGGATTAAAAAAAAAAGCCATCGCCTGCAAATATTTCATTCAATATTTTTAATTTATGGCGCCAAGAAAAATATTAAATCCAATATTTTAATCATATTATGACATATAGTATACTTAAATTTATAATCATGTATTAAAATACTTTTATTAAATATATCCTGTGTCAGATTAATCGTTTTGCTTCTTACAATATTTTATTTTTATGCGTTTATTATCTGTGATACATTTCTTGAAACAAAAAGTGTACTTATTTTAAAAACGGAATGCTATTTGACTAGGATGGCTGCTAATGTTTACAAAAGTTTCCCGCGTAAAACTCAGGTAGAGACAACATTCAAAAAGGTTATAGTGGTCGGATGGGCCGTTGAATTTTTTCTTCTTATCATAAATTTACCTTTAACCTTAATGTATGCATAGGGTAGGTAGATTAAATATTTTAGAGAATGATATAATTTGTTCCCTTTCATTCAATCGTCTGTTTTTATTTCAAGACCATTGAAAAAGGAATCAATATGATTTTGATATCTGTTATTAAATTTTTAATTATTATGTTCCGTAATGTAACGGAGAGAACAATTAATAATATAAATATAAGCCTTATTCAGATAAATACATAATATACTAAATACATACATAATGTATACATCGTCATCCTTGTTATCTGTTCGTCTAATGACAAAGGCTTCTTCCAACATTTTCCATTGACTCCTATCTTAGGTTCTCCTAATCCACAATTTTCCTGCTATTTCTTTTATTTCGTCGTCCCATCTTTTGTATTGTGTTCTGCATCTCCTTTTCAGGTTCCTCTGGTACCAATCGATGATTTTCCTACTCCATTTCCTATCTCCTCGAAGAGTATGTTCTATCCAACGCCATTTATACTTCCTTATAGTATCAGTAATATTTAAAAGTTTGGTCTTGTTCCTTATGACTGTATTCCTTATCCTATCTGGAATTTGGAAATAATTTTGTAACATTGCAAGAATTTTTGTTAATTACTTCATATAGCTAAATAAATTTTCCTAGTGTTAGAAAAATTGCATAGATATAATCGAACACAACCGCTACCTAAGCTCTAGAACTTTAATGTTTGTAAGACTAACTGATAAAAGTCATCAACTTTTTTCCTTTGCATGGTTTGCAGTCGACTCAAGTCACTTTTGAATCATTAGTTTAATTAAGAAATATTGTTTCAAATATAAATCATCAAATCATGTGCAGTGCAGCTGTATATACCTCTCTAGATATAGGATAAAAATTCACAGCTGAATATAAATTTCTTTACATATAGAATCTTATACATATGTACTTAGATCTCCATCGATATAGGCTATGGATATTTGTGAATATAGAATAAGATATACGCAGGTATCTTTGTATATAATATATAGGTTATATCTATAGGAGTCTTTGGATATTGGTTATAAGCCAACGTCTGGATATAAATTTCTTTGGTTCTCGCATATAGGTATTTCTGAATGTAGGATATAATTCAAACTAGCATTTATGAATTTATATTTTAATATGCACACAGTGGTTGACACAATAGACTTACACAATCAACAATACACACGCAAATTGTCAACTATACATACACCCACACCTCATTACGAATGCCATGACTTAACATGTATGCCGATTTTTATATAATGATGTACTAAATAACAATATCGATTGGTATGTTTAAATCGATTTCAAATAAATAAAGGGAAACAATTGTTGCCTTGTAAAGTCAAAATTTACGGTAGGTATATTATACTTACGCGAGCGGTAGAGCGGGGAATAAAAAATTATGTACAGACAGCATAAACGTCACAATAAAATTTTCATTTATTTATTTTTATAATTGTTATGATTTGATGATGTGAATAATAATAATCGATAATTTAACAAAAGAAATTGTTTTGCCGACAAGTCCAACTTATGGTTATCTAGAAGTAATCGTTCATCATGATTCATTCATTTCACTGCCCTATGTAGTTTTGCTTCATACATACATACATACATATTGTCACGCCTGTCTCCCGTAGAGGTAGGCAGAGACCACAGATCTACATCTGCTACGATCTCGGCATACTTTCCTTACTTCCTCCACACTCATTATTCTCCTCATGTAAGCCCGCCGGTTAAGGGTACTCTTGATCTGGCCTTTCTTAAAAACTTCAGCAATTTGGTTAAGATATGTATTCCGTGGTCTTCCCCTACCGGCCCTTCCATCCACATTCGCAACGTAAATTTCAGTAGCCAGTCGTCTTTCTTCCATTCTTCCTATATGCCCAAACCATCTAAGCATCCCTTTCTCAACTTTTGTCACATACACCTTTTACTCCACATCGCTCTTTTGCTTCCATTTCTCTTGCTTGCTTCATTTCTCTCCAATTAAATTTTATTTCTCAATGGCGTAATAAAGAGTTTATCAAACTACCAATTTTATTTAAGTATACAAAAAAATACCAAATAGTCCCAAAGAAAAGTCATAACATATCGTCTGCTTAAATAACATAATTCGGAAATCTTTATGAGTAAAATTCAACAACAAAAATCTCATTTACTTTCATAGTTTAAGAATTTTTTATAAAATCATTAATTTAGGTATAAATAGTTAAAATTATTCATTAGATGGCATCATAAGTGTAAAGTGAGAAATGTTTTTTTTTGTTAAGAATTCTGTTATCATATCAAGGAATATTCCAAAGTAATCTAATCTGCTAAAGCTTGCAAATTAATAAAAAAAAACAAGTATTCAAAATTGCGGATGGTAACACCAAAATAAAATTTCGAAAAACACTTAATGCTAAATATGCTTTTAAGGATAATTATTTACGACTAACATAATATCAATTTTGCTGATGCAAACCTTATCCAAACAAAATTATCCCCGCCAGCTTCAAAAAGTCGATGCATTCATGCGTTTAAGGGTACTTATGCACTCTCTTAACCGAAGCACGATAAAACAAAGATCCATAACAACCACTTCACACACTCTTCAGTATCGGCTTACCTTCAAGGGTCAGTTATTCCATTAATTAGTGTTAAACAAGGATGAGTATTTATTCTCTTGGTGTGCAAGAAAGAGAGCGCAAGCTAAATAGATTATAATAAGGCACCCCTCCAGTGCACTGTACCATGTACGAATTTTTCGCACTACTTTTTTAGTCTCTGGGAACTCGGCTTTCACAGTCTAGTGCATTCGATTTTTCAAGTTTTTCTCGATTTGCCGTTAAATATATTACCTTTTAAAGCGAAAGCGTTATTTATATAATAATTAAAATATTTTTAGAAATAAATTTATTGCTGTACCTGTTTATTTGTATATTATAATATTATTAAGGTTTTAATTGTAACTATTGTTAAAAAAATAGGTGTCATGAATAATTTTTTTTCTATTTCTATTTCTGCCTTGAATTATAAGTATAATTTAAAAAAAATAGAAACATATCACAATACATTTCAAAACAGTAACATATATAATATTTAAGTTTATCATGTTAGTTACTCGATAACTATTGGAGTAGACGAGTGATAGAGTAGAGACCTACATATAAAACAAGCCTACACATATCTCAAAGGCCAACAAGGCTTCGGTACCTATGATGTTACATTGGTTGGGCGACACTCTTGCTCGTTTGGCCTTATGTCCAAAAACATCCGTGTCTTGGCAATTGTGTTCGTTGCCAGCTAGATAGAGAGACGATTTGCGCAGGGCGGCTGGCAAACACTAGACACATGTAGCCAAAGATCTAAAGCTATTTGGTACATCTTGGGAGAAGTGTATATCCAGCAATGAAGTGCCGTAGGCTGATAAAAATGATGCAAGCTTAAGCAAGTTTAAGACTTTTATGTAAAATACGTAGATTACCAAAGCCTACCATGATAATAATATTAAACTTTCTATTCTTATGAAAAATTTATGTATTTTAATTTATTTATAATATATTGATGTGTATAATATCTTAAACAAATAATAATATGTGTTTTTAATGGTCATATTATAAAATATAATTGTTAACGTCTAATTTTGCCATAGTTAATCAAATCACGTTAGGATTTGATAAAATAGCTGTGGTTTGAGCGAAACTTGACATGGATTAAGATCTACTTAAAATTTTTTTTATTATATATTCACGCCTATCCCCCGCAGGGGTTGGAGACCACAGAGCTCCATCCGCTACCATTCCTTAAAAATTACGAATCACGATAAAAATATTTATTTTATTTCATATTTAGTCCTTAATCGAACTGTATTAAATAAAATGTCGGACAAATAAATAAAAAATCATATAATGTAATAATTTAATAAAAAAACTACTAAAATAATTTCATAATTGTCTATGTTTTGTAAAAGTCATAAATAAATCATGCGTTTGACGGTTAAAAAAAAAATGGACACTTGACATAAAAGATTAGCAATGTTTTGTCGTTACTTGTTTAATGTCGCATTGCTAGTTGAACACCCAACATCACTTAAGACTTCCTCATGGCGTTAACCAAACCATAAAACTGTCATGTGAAGTTCTTTTGTCATTGTAATTTACTTGTTTAGTAATTTCAAACTGGGAGCACGCATTTAATTATGAGTTTAGGGGTTGAATATTTTATAAAGTAAAAAAGAAAAAGTTTTTTATACCTTTACCTAGTGTTCATATTATGTGTACCTTACCTTAACACGTGAACTTTATAAAAAATGTTTGCACCGAATTTGTAACTAAGTGAGCAAGGGGTGGGCAATAATGCGTGTGCACCCAGGAAACGAATTAACTGATACAGATCAACCTCTTCAAGTTTTATTATTCCCTAGTACCTACAATGTTACAAAAATGAACTTCCGTGCATTCATCTTGAAGTATTTTACAAAAAAAAATATATAAGAATGGATTACAAAAAGGTTTTAGTTAAAATCAAAGATATTTTTTTAAATAAGATATTAAATAGTCGATGATTTATTTTTAGCTATGGTCTTCTGAGATTAAAAAATGGTATCAGCTAGATTATCTCGGCCTGCGGTACTCCAATTCTGGACAACGGTCTTCACTAGGGTACATCAGTATTATACAAATAGGATTAGATGATACAAACTCTAAACTCATGAACAGAGAGATGCAAATTCGCAGAATTAAATGTATGTACCTAAGCGCAAAATCACTCTGACTGCGAATACCTTAAAAAGATTCGACAGCATTTACGCCTTACAGATTTCATGCTTACTATCTTTCCACGCATTCCAGTTTGAAATATTTTTTTCTTTCTTTGATGGCAATTAAAACTATAAAAGAACTAAAACCATCTTGCCAGTATCAAGTAAAATATAATAACATCCAATCTCTTAAAATATAACTAGTAAGCTTATCACGTTACACCTTGATAAAATGGTGGATATTCTTCCAAAATCTTCTATGGACTTTTTCAGTCAACTTAAAAAGTCACAATACACGCATTTATTTCGTATCACTTCACTTATACGCCTTAATCGAACTAAATTGTATAAAACACCACCTCGATAATAATATAAGATTATGAAAATGAAATAAAAACACGACGTCACCGAGATAAGTCGGCGGGAAAAGTCAGTTTGAAATTTTATAAGAAACTTTATTATGCTTACTTTTAAATTTGTTGTCTATGGACATAAATAAAAATTTTGATACAACCAACGGTTTGTTCATTTGCTTTATTTATTTTTTTATTCTAATTTTTTACTTTTATATTTTTAATTTCACCATCATCATCATCTATACAGGTCTAACCTTAACATAGTCTTCACGATTACTTTCTGATGTGTGTGTTCGAGTGTGTTAACAACCTCAGTGGCGAAGCCCCCTGCCCACGGAGTCAATGGTCGCGGTTTCGATCCCCGCATCGGGAGAAACATATGTATGGCCTACAAATATTTATTCCGAGTCTGATAACCCCGCAAACATGCATTGGACAAGCGTGGTGGGTTAACGTTCGTTGCTCCACAAATAGAGAGTCCCGTGCCCAGCAGTGGGAGATATATGTGTTGTGAATAAAATAATCAGAATATGATCGTCTTTAAGCTGAGTCATTCTTCTCTGCGGACGGAATCTAATCGTCGGTAATGCAGTAGGTTCTACAATTCGTTGATTTACTGCTATATCGTTAGATTATTCGTTATATATAAATAAAATCATATAAATTAATATTTTATAAATGGTATAATTTAAAATATATTAATTTAATGAGTTATTTAAACACATCAATCTTTAGTAAAATAAAACGTTCTAAATCATTTTAAACTCGCTAGTATATAGTTAAAAAATATTTCACCAGGTGTTCGACTTGTCAGTGTAAATCATTCTACTTGGCCCTATGACCTCTGGGTTTTGAGGATTAGGGGATCATGTTCCCAGGGTGTAAGACCGCAAGAAATAGTGATGTTATAAGCATCGATGTTGTAAGTATTTAGCAATTATTTTCGATATTATAGATAATGTCGATAGTGATAATTACATAACGGTAACGCATACTTGCTCATAATTAATATTTTCTTAATTTTTTAAATATGAGAACACCAATTTAAAAACAATTTTTAATTTTTTGATCGACGTTATATTAATACCAAAACGTACATCATAGCTTTTATTTTAAAAAAATGGCGGATCCCTTTTTCATGATCATGCATTTTTTCAATGTATTGCTTTGCGAATATTTTTTTATTTTATTGGCTGTAATTTTATAAGTCTTTGCCTCAAAATACTTCTTTTTTATAGCAGTATAATCAAATGAGCATCGAGGTCACCTGAAGGTAATTCATTATCGTTGCCTACAAACTTCATCAACGCCAGAGATATCAAAATGCCTTTCGTATCTAAACTATGGTACCATTTGTGATAAATAACTAGAGATTTATTAATCCCAAAACTGAATAAATAATAAAATTTAGTATAATTTTTACGCTCTGTTTTAAAATTTAGCTTACTCTGACTTAGTTTTGATAAGTTGCCGCATTGCTTTGTTTAAAATATTATTTTTTTTTTCTTTTCATTTAATGGCAATTAGCTATAATTATTATGCCAGTGTCAAGTAAAATAGTAACAACTATCTTGAAATGTAACTTCAGTTTTTTACGATATGTCTAGATTAATATGGTGGCCCGTACTCATCAAAATTTGCAGGGACTTTTGCAGTTAAGTTAAAAAAACACATGCTTTTATTTCCTTTTAATTCACTTCGATACCTTAATTAAACTATATTGAGTAATAAGGTACCAGAATTAAACAATATAAGTTATAATAACATGAGATTATAAAAATAAATATACAGTACTATGTCACTGATGTTAACTTGGTGACAAAAGTCCAAAATACACTTTCTACACCTGTTATATAATATTTATCTTTAAAAATAAACGGCTTTGAGTGTATAAACCGGTTTCAAATACCTTTTTTTCGACAAATAGTAACGTACTGAAAAATCATTACGTCATTTTGTAAACGTGTTTTCACTTGAAGACAGCATTCGAAGTCCATATTTGAGAATAGAGTTGAACTACTTTTTCGCAAGTAATAAATCACAAAGAAACGAGGGCGCTAAGCCAAGTTTAGGTAACAATGCAATATCGACTACCGAAGGGGACCCAATCATACGGTTTCGAGTTCTCATTCTAACGTTATAATAATATCGATGTTTTAAAATATATAATGTTTAATAAGAATTAAATACAAAGTTTGTTTTGTGTCTTAATCAAATTAAATCTAATATTTCTTTAATAAACTTATATTTTTTTTGTTAGTTTTTAAACTCATAAAGTACTTTTTAGTTCTATGTCATCAATATTCTTATATCTACCATCCGATGGGAAAATCAATTCTACCGATAACAACTAATCAGAAACTCGATAATTACTCATTTAAAGTGATATCTAATTGTAAAATAAATTTTAATTAACTTTATTAATGGAGTCAGGCGTTACTTTGCGGAAATCCATCACTATATGAACAGTCAAAAGTTTTACTTAGCTAAGATCCGCGACAAGCAAAACAATATCAGAAAATTAATAATGTGTGTTTTTCCGATGGGTTTAGTGGATTTATTTGGAACTTAAACCAAAAACTTACCGAAAATCGGCCATCAACTCTCCACCCACCAACCACTATACACAACCCCAAACACACACTATCACTTTTCCATCTTGTACACGACACGTGTTTCGCCCCAACACGAGGCATCTTCAGGTATAGTAGACTCTACGGAAGACAACCGAAAAGTGACAGTGAGAGAAAGTGAAAGACTTTTCGGTGTTTGGCGTTGTGTATAGTGGTTGGTGGGTGGAGAGTTGATGGCCGATTTTCGGTAAGTTTTTGGTTTAAGTTCCAAATAAATCCACTAAACCCAACGGAAAAACACACATTATTAATTTTCTGTTATTGTTTTGCTTGTCGCGGATCTTAGCTAAGTAAAACTTTTGACTGTCCATATATTTAATTAACTTGTTAAAGAATAATGAATATATACGCGAAATAACATGAGATTATGAATACATTGTAAATACGGGTTATATTTTTCCTTAAATTAACAGTAAAAGTTAATAACAATTAAGTATAATAATTATGCCAGTGTCAAAAAAATAGTACAGTAGTATTATAGTAAACAGGTTATTTTACCAAAACCTTCTATGAACTATTTCAGTCAACTTAAAAAATCACGATACTCGAAGGTATTTCTTTCATATCACTTCACTTATACGCCTTAATCGAAAATTGTATAATACACCACCACAATTAAACAATATCACTTATAATAACATAAGATTATGAAAATGAAACAAAAACCAAACGTCACTGATGTCCGTTGGCGGAAAAAGTCATATTCAGACTTAAACGGCAATGATTGTCAATGACAAGTAACATCTTTATGATAATAAAAGATTATATACGGGAGTTAATATCACTGACAATAACATGAGATTATGAAAATGAAACAAAAACCAAACGTCACTGATGTCAGTTGGCGGGAAAAGTCATATTCAGACTTAAACGGCAATGATTGTCAATGACAAGTAACATCTTTATGACAATAAAAGATTATATACGGGAGTTAATATCACTGACAATAACATAAGATTATGAAAATGAAACAAAAACCAAACGTCACTGATGTCAGTTGGCGGGAAAAGTCATATTCAGACTTAAACGGCAATGATTGTCAATGACAAGTAACATCTTTATGACAATAAATGATTATATACGGGAGTTAATATCACTGATAATAACATAAGATTATGAAAATGAAACAAAAACCAAACGTCACTGATGTCAGTTGGCGGGAAAAGTCATATTCAGACTTAAACGGCAATGATTGTCAATGACAAGTAACATCTTTATGACAATAAATGATTATATACGGGAGTTAATATCACTGATAATAACATAAGATTATGAAAATGAAACAAAAACCAAACGTCACTGATGTCAGTTGGCGGGAAAAGTCATATTCAGACTTAAACGGCAATGATTGTCAATGACAAGTAACATCTTTATGACAATAAATGATTATATACGGGAGTTAATATCACTGATAATAACATAAGATTATGAAAATGAAACAAAAACCAAACGTCACTGATGTCAGTTGGCGGGAAAAGTCATATTCAGACTTAAACGGCAATGATTGTCAATGACAAGTAACATCTTTATGACAATAAATGATTATATACGGGAGTTAATATCACTGATAATAACATAAGATTATGAAAATGAAACAAAAACCAAACGTCACTGATGTCAGTTGGCGGGAAAAGTCATATTGAGAATTAAACGGCAAGAATTGTCAATGACAAGTAACATCTTTATGACAATAAAAGATTGGTACAAAAGGAACAATATCGTCCAAGTTTTACTATTGGTAGGAGAGGCGATAAAAATTTAACGACTCTATCATTAAGTACGGGAGTAAGCTTTTCAATTATTATCACTTTACGAACAATATGTCCACCCTTAATGTTTATAGAGTACACGCGTTCAGGTTATGTAACTCAGAGTAAGCGCATTAGTAGGTACGCGTAATGAATAGGCGCCCGTTTTTAGTCATTTTAGTCTTATCTGTGCAACTTACTGGTTGATATTTTTTCTTAATAATAATATAAATTGATTTTGAAATTTATAAATGAATTATTTTCATGTAAAAATAATAATAATATGTAATATAAGTTTGATAAAAAGGGATTGTACGTTTAATTAGTTGGTTTTCTTAATTTAAAGATTTTATTTGTATTTATTTTTCTTATTTTAGTCACATTTTTCTTGTTTACCTACTTTTTTAATTTATCTTTAAAAATTTTTTCATTTCATGCAAAAATAATAATAATATGTAATATAAGTTTGATAAAAAAGGAATTATATGTGTAATTAGTTGGTTTTTACTTTATTTAAAGATTTTATTAGTATTTATTTTTCTTCTTTTATTAATACATTTTTCTTGGTTACCTACTTAGTTTATCTTAAAATATTTTTTATAGTTTTATTATATTAATTTTACTTTTATTTTAGAAACATTCGAGCGTGCCTGTACATCACTGTATAAAAAAATGCGTTATAAAATATTGTATAATATTAATCCAGAAATAAATATTTATTACTTTTTCTTGATGTTCTTGACCTAACCAGAGAAATATTATTAATCATATACCTAAATAAAACCCGTTACAAGCTTACTTTAATTAAAACTGAGTCTTGACACTGGCAGTTAATAAATTACTTTTACAACTTCCTCGATAAACTATCAGTCAATTTCCCACGTTGTGTCCCGTGCGGGACTTTCATTTATGGTCCTTGTAATGATAAATATACAGATTAAAAATGTAGATAAATGTTGTATATGTGGACATTATATGATAATATCTTATACTAAAATGTGATATATTCATTGACCTATCATATAAATGAGACATAGTCTCTCGAATTAGCAAACTAAAGTGGCAATGGACTGGTCACGTTTGTCGGAGATCCGACAATCGTTGGAGCAGACGAGGGCTGGAGTAGAGACTGCGTCTTTGGTAAACGTAGTGTGGGATGCCCCTCGGCAAGATGTTGCGACGATCTGCACAGGGCGGCTGACAGACATTGGATGCGTGAAGCCGAAGATTGGGCTAGGTGGCTTCTTGGGGGTGGCCTATGTCTAGTAGTGGACTGCCACAGGCTATTTATTGATTGATGGGCAAAAGAAATATTATTGTTTCTTTTTGTATCCAAAACAAAAAAGTTTTTTAATTTATTAAGCATAGTTTAACAAAGGGTTTTACAAAACTTAAGATTATTTAGACAACCGTAATCTTTAAAAATATCTATTATTATATAAATAATAATGCATTGTATAGTATATTGAAATTAGTGAAAAAAGAGGCCTACTGAATTTTCTTCATTCAATATACTTCTTTTTTTTTCACTTATTTCAATGACGTTTTTCTTTGACGACTAATTACAATTTCGTTTGACGTTTATTTAGTACATTTAAGATGAATTAAATTTTTCACTGACAACAAGCAATTTTATTTTCATTTCGAGTTATTAATACTTGGTATTGTTATTAATCGTTGGTATTGTTGTTATTGTTGTAATGCTACCAACATTCTCAGTCATCTCAACTGAGAGTGTTGGTAGCATTGCATAAGATGACGAAAAAATGAAATCACAAATAACGTCTATAATAAATAAATGCGTACAAGATGTAACGTATTTTAGAACTTACCGTAAATCCTTCTAAGTAAATATACAACATTAATAATAATTCTCTAATTCGTAACATCAAAGAACTCAATATTCCCGCCCCTCAATATTGCGTCGTAAATTTCCCATAGACCGAGACAGCGACAATTGTTGTCGATAATAAATCACGGCATTTACATGAACGGTCTTTGCTTAAAGGAATAAAAAGTTTGAGAAAAAAAAAAAACTAGATCGAAACTTCGACAACGTGGACTTTAATCAACAAACGCCTTTAAATACTACGATTTAAGGTGGATATTCTTTGCTCTTGGCAAAGTCAATTGACCTTATGAACCGTGTAAGGGCGCATCTGCATCGAAATTTTTGCACACTTCCTCAAACAATAACAAAAGGAAGCGAATCGAGGTTAACAATAACGGGAGAAGATCCCGGATCGGTTGCTCCAGATTGTATAACAATTAAAATTATTATTACCTCAGCTTCTGAAGGTGAACCTAAGGCGCAGCAATTGTAAAGACAACAATACGTTCAATTTCGGGCTAAGGGTTACGCTACGCTTTGCGACATCTGCCTATATTTTTTAAACATATTTAATTTTTTCATTACCCTATTCTTCCAAGTTAATACACGCATATGTACATTATTGGCGTAACACGCTAGTTCTAGGTAATATCAACATACTTGTAACATATACAATTAACTTAAAAGTTCAGAATACATATGTTTGGTGCAAAACATAAGAAATAAGCGACAATTTCTTGACAGAATTTAAATAAATCTTTTAAATTTATTTGTTTTTTCTTTAATGGCAATTAGTTATAATATAACTATTATACTAGTGTCAAGTAAAATACAATAATATCCAATCTCTTAAAAGGTAAAAAGTCAGCTTATCACGTTAGGTTTTAAAATGGTGGCTATTTTACCAAAACCTTCTGTGGACTTTTTCAGACAACATAAAAAGGTACAGATATACGCATTTATTTCATATCACATATTTTTTTATCTGTTTGGGTAAATTAACAGTGCCACAATAAATACTTATTTGAAAATAAAAAGAATAATAACTTTTCCCGCCAACCAACATCAGTGACGTTGTGTAGTTTTTATTACGTTTTCTTAATCTTATATTATTATCAGTTATATTATTTATTAATTGTGGTGTATTATATAACATAATTCGATTAAGGCGTATAATTGAAATGATATAAAATAAATTTGTGTATCATGACTTTGTAAGTTGAATTATAAAGTCCATAGAAGATTTTGGTAGAATAGCCACCATTTTAATAAGACGTGATAAGTCGACTAATTATATTTCAAATCAGATTTGATGTTATCGTATTTTACTTGACACTGGCATAATATTTATAACTAATTGCCATCAAAGAAAAGAAGAAAAGAATAATAATAAACAAATGACAATTGAGGCATCCTCACCTCCAAATACCAGAAAAAAATATAAACAAGCAAAGACCAAATAATTATTACTATTAATTATAAACGATATGTATTGTAAACAGTTTAATATAAAATATTTTTTTAGAAATGGAGTCAGGCGTTACTTTGTGGAAATCCATCACTATGTGGACAGTCAAAAATTTTACTTAGCTAAGATCCGCGACAAGCAAAACAATAACAGAAAACTAATAATGTGTGTTTTTTGGGCTGGGTGAAGTGGATTTATTTGGAACTTAAACCAAAAACTTACCGAAAATCGGCCATCAATTCTCCACCCACCAATCACTGTACACAACACCAAACACACATTACCACTTTTCCATCTTGTAAACGACACGTGTTTCGCCCCAACACGAGGCATCTTCAGGTAGAGTAGGCTCTACGGAAGACAACCGAAAAGCTTTTCGGTTTTTTTTGATATTTTGGTCGCGGATCTTAGCTAAGTAAAACTTTTGACTGTCCAAATATTTTTTTAACATTTTACGCGGCGATATCAAAACGCTTTCGCTTTAAACATAGACCGCTAGTGAACATATGGCGTGGGTTAAAGATAAATGTAATAGATAAAAACATTATAACATATTGTTATGACGTTAACTAGATTAAGGTATATTAACCTCTACTATTATGAATACGCTATGTGACATATGCTATCACTTTGGGCATACAAGTATGTGTGAAACTCATGTAGTTAATGCATATTAAACAAAAAAATCCGTTATTTGGTCTAAAATCCGTTGTTTGGTCTGCCGTGCCAAAGGATGCATGGCTAAAGGTGAGCTTAGTCGCAAGCGTGCCGACACCGTCCCGGGATCGGGCTCCTCCGAGTACTATGGTCCCTTGCGGCTCGTGGGATTCACTAAGACGAATTTAATATATCTAATTTGTTGAAAAATGACGGCGACGTGGTCTGCCACCCGTTACGTCCTGATTCTCACGAGGGCGAGAAGCGACCAATGGAGAGCCGTTTCTCTGAAAAAAAAAAATTCTAGTTGTTATTGCAAAGAAAATATATTTATTCATAAAAATATAAGTTAAAATCAAATCACACACCGGGGAAGTACTGCATTCTTGCAGAATACTTAGAAATGATTGACTTGTTGTACAGCGTTTCGTTCTTTGAGGGTTTTCTGTTTTTGTTTGCTTGTCGCGGATCTTAGCTTAGTAAAAGTTCACATAGTAATGGATTTTCGCAAAGTAACGCCTGACTCCATTAATCACGAATGTTATCAAACAAAATGGTGCAGAGCTAAAACAAAATGGCTCGTCTATAAAATGACATGGTACAATTGAAACACAGGCAGCGTGATTGGGCGTGGTCATACCAAGTTCGACACAATGGGTATCCAAATGGGGCTACGATGGTGATTCATGGAGTCTAAATTTAACTTGGCACGCTTAAATTTTATGGGTCTGTAGTGGATATGCAAATAAGTAATCGTGAACTTACTTTAAGTAGAGAATTCGTAACCTACATATATATATATATATATATATATATATATATATATATATATATATATATATATATATATATATATATATATATATATATATATATATATATATATATATATATATATATATATATATATATATATATATATATATATATATATATATATATACTTTATTTTAGTTTACCGTAGGGGTAGGCAGAGACCACAGATCTACGATACGATCTACGATCTACGATCCCGACACACTTTCTTTGCTTTATTACGCACTCCTCACTCTCTTCATACAACCTTGTCGGTGAAAGGTACACGCTATAGTGCCAGCTGTACTACCACTCTGTGAAACGAGCTACCTTCGGCGGTCTTTCCGAACCGATACGACATTGGCACCTTCAAAAAACAACCTTAAACATATCTAAAAGGCCGGCAACACTTCCGTGACTCCTTGCGCTGATGCGGTTGTCTATGGGCGGCGTTGATTGCTTTCCATCAGGTGGCACACTTGTTCGTTTACCCTCCTATCCCATAAAAAAATATAACTCACGACGTCTGCAGTAAATTATAATATCAATAATAATTATTATTATTTTAAAATTTGTTTTTGGTCCATACATATTACATTTTAAAATTTTTACATATGTGTTAGTAATTATGTACAAATTAAAAATTATGTTACTAAATCTTTTACATTGAAGCCGATTTAGCTGTATCATTAGGCGCGAGTTGAATCTAACAGCAACTGTTTTCATTATAGAGTTGAAGCTATCCCGTATTCTGTGAAGCAACGAGGCTGTTCGTTTTCACAAAATATTCTGAAACATGAAATTAGATAGTAAATTCATCGTACGTCAATGAACTATCGTAAGTATGATCCTTATTGTGAGCTATAGCTGCTATTTAAATTTATAAGAGGGTGACCATAATAACAGAATAATTAGTAACATTTATCGAGGCGCCGCGCTAATTCACGCGGGGGCGTACAACAGCTGCGCATGCTTGTATTTACTTGTAAATAGTAGTATTTTAAAGGGTTTACTATACTCCACATATGCTAGTACAGTTATGAATGTATCAAGCTAAAACAAATCATATTGTTGTACATAAAAGTTCAAATTGCTTTACAGAAATGTAACTACGTTTTGGTGTACATTCATACTGTTTGCTTTGATACGAAAAAGATAAAAATGGTTAAATTTAACATATGGAGTACGTACTTGACATGAACAATATTAATATATGTACGTTCTTTTTGGAATTGTATTTCCTTCCGAAATATAAACACCACAAAGAAATAGCCAATTGCTAAGTATAACTTTTACCACTACACTACACCCTGTGAAACTAGTTACCTCCAGCGGTATTCGAGCCAATATAACATTGGAACCTTCAAAAAACAAGTCTACTCATATTTTAAAGACCGACAACTCATTTGTATGCCTATTGTGCTGCAAATATCTATGGGTGGCTCTAATTGCTTTCCATTGGGTGACATACTTGCTCGTTTGCCTACCTATTGCATAAAACAAAAAAACGAAAAAGATTAATTTTTATTTATATATTCACGCCTATCCCCCGTAGGGGTTGACAGAGACCACAGAGCTCCATCCGCTACCTTCATCGTAGCGAAATGGCTCTCCATTGGTCGCTTCTCGCCCTCGTGAGAACCAGGACGTGACGGGTGGCGAACCACGTCGCAGTCATTTTTTTTCAACAAATTAGGTATATTAAATTCATCTTAGTGAATCCCACGAGCCGCAAGGGAGGATGGAGGTCAGCCCCAGCAGAGCCCTGCATGCTGAGGTAAGGCACAAGGAAAAGATTAATGATTAATTATTAATTCGTAGAAGAGGAAATCCATACAACATCCGAAAATACCGCTGAAGGCAGCCGGTTCCATTAAAAGGTGGTGCGTAATATGAAGAGGATTTTTGGAGGAGGATTTTTTTTCTAAAATTTACAAGCATACATACATACATAAATATCGTCACGCCTGTTTCCCGTAGGGGTAAGCAGAGACACACAGATCCCCATCCGTCTCGATCCCGGCACACCTTCCTTGCTTCCTCCACACTCATCTCACATTCATCGTAGCGAAACGGCTCTCCATTAGTCGCTTCTCGCCCTCATAGGAGTCAGGACATGACAAATTAGGTTTATTAAAATTCGCCATAGTGAATCCCACGAGCTGCAAGGGAGGATAGAGGTCAGCCCCAGCAGAGCCTCGCATGCTGAGGTAAAGCACTGGGGGAGCACGATCCCGGAACGGTAGGCAAGCTTGCGACCAATCTCGCCCCTAGCCACGCATCCATTGGCACGGTAGACCGTGGATTGGCGGAGAGAAAGGAAAAAGATAGAGAAAAATGTAAAGGACGAAGGAAAAGAAAGATTGATTTAGACAGGATGATAGGGACATGATACTACAGCAACGGAAGACAAGGAGTGATACGGTAGAAGCTCGGGAGGCCGGGGTCGCGTACCCGTGTACAAATACCATAACTACCGAACTGGCGGCTAGGCAAAGATACTCCCTGACCTAATGTAGTAGTAGACAAGAATATAAGTAACAGAATTACATATATTTTTGAGCATAAAATACCTATCGTAATAACGAGGCCGTCACGCTCGTGACGTTAACCAGTAATGTACGCATACTTAATTCCAGCTGCAATGAATGTAACCCAAAAATATATTTGTGCTAGTACTGGCGTATCATGGCTACGAGGGCGGTACACGCAACGCCGAAAGTAGAACTGAATTATTCATGACCTAAGCCACCTGCCGTTTCAACCGACAAGCGAATATAATCAATAAATATATTAAGAATTGCTATTATTACGTATCGCAAGGCAAAGGTAAAGACTCGATCAAATTTTGTTTAATGCTCGCTTCCTGATGATCTCTCTCGAGAAGTCTTCTGTCTCCGCCTAGACTTCGAATTAGTCAAGATTTAGCCACATCAAAAGAAGACGTTTATCCTTTTCAAGACGTCAAAATATGTACATTTCATGGCAGACAAAGAGCAAATGCGACGAGGCACTATCCTGTACCTTACAAACGCAATAAGATCTAGATCTAGATACTAATCCCTCGTCGATCTTCGATAAGTGAAGTTTGAACATAGGATATGTTCTACAGTATACATATTTATTTAAAGAACTAGTAATTTACTCTAATAACCACGTGACGATTTGACAAAATCGTGAAATCCTGAATAGGCAATATTAATTTTTGTACACTTTATAAGTGTATATTGTAAGTGTAGGTCTTTATTTCGCCATATTTTTTTGGACTCCCCCAAGTTTATAGTGCTTTTTCTATGGGATAGGAAGGCTAACTAGCTGGCGTGTCACCTGATGGAGAGCAATCAACGCTGCTTATGAACATACGCATTGCCATAGGCAGTGCAGAAGCGTTGCCGGCCTTTAAGGAAAGTGTCATTATGGAAGGAGGAGGAGGGTTGGGCCTCCGGAACTCAACCGTTCACCGTACGAAGCACGGTAGCTTAGCTACCACTCAGACGCTGATTTTCTGCGAGAGTATGGTACTTCCCCGGGCAAGCCGGCCCATTCAAGCTACAGACAAATAATATGCCATCCTTGACAAAATCTTCGTCTGTAGCGTCCACTGCTTGCAATGTTGATCGCTTTCCATTAGTCGGCCCTTGTTCGTTTGCCCTTCTATGCCAATAAAAAAAACCATTAAGATATCCCATAAAAAGACATAGAACCTATAACAATTTGTCATCAAATTGGATAACAGCCAAATATCGTCTTCTTTATAAACGAAAAGTAAAGTGTCAGTGCTTAAACATTTCGTTTATTTCCAAACAATCGAAATCTTCGCAAGAATTTATTCAGTTAGATTTTATCAGAATCGTATTCAGCTATTAAAACTGCCGAATCTTTTTTTTTATAGCGACAGCAAACTTGCAGTATTGGATCGCACAAGTCATCTTACAAAGAGAAAAGTATCCGTTTTGGCACAAGCCGGTTCCTAGACCCGCCTAACTGTGCAATTGGCACTCATCATCTGCGACATACCTCACCCTTATTGCATTCCTCTTAGATACAGATTTACTTGTTTTGACAGCGCGCATGTTATAGGCATATAGATCAACTCTTAAAAGCACAAAACTGAATTCAAGAATCGAATCCGCTAAAACGTGTTTCGCTCCCATTCAATTCAACGTCGTTGACATGTTTTTGATGTGCTGTACTGTTCTAAATGCGAATTTTATGTCATTCCAAACCTTATGGTGTCGGGAGTTCAGGATCTAGATGTTATCGAACGGCATCGGGATCTGTGTCGCATAAGAAACTTTTTGTTCGGCCACCCCATGTTTCTCGAGTCGGGACGTGCATTCGACATTAAAAAATACTCCAGGAGAAATCTTAAATTCAATAGTAATTTGACGTTAACGCAAGGGAGAGGATAATGGTGCCTTACGCCCTGTTTTTGCGGTGTTGTATTTAGTTCGCGAATTCCACGGGGTCGTTTTGTGTTCGCACTGGTTTCCAAATCGCAGCATGTGTCTGTCACTGTATGGCTGGCATGAATGCGAATCGAGATTCAAATTATACACTCAATTTGGTTAGTTGAGGGAAGCATGAGTTATTGCCGTACGCGTAACCGAAGTGAAATCGGCCATTTTTAAGGCGCCAACAAAGGTTTAATTTGCTGGCAATTTTTCGGCATAATGCCGTTTTGTGTTTTGTCTTTTGTGTTTGTAAGTGATTAGGCCGTTATTACGGGATAACGAATGTTATACAGCTATATGCTTATGAAAAAATATTTAATATATTTCTTACATAAATAAAATAAGCTTTCTTTCCTACCTGTTACTAATTTAAATAATTCTGTTAATATGTGTATGTAATAGTGCCTTTCCGACTTGCGAAGGTTGATAATAACTTAAGTAACAGTCAATACGTCCAGACAGAAACCATTGTGATCATTAATATAACCTTCAAAATTGTCCAGAAATATACTCGTATATGCGAATAATAAAATCAGGCGTTACTTTACAATAATCCAATATAAAGATGGACATGGCTTTTCCAGCCAATTTACATCAGTGACATTGAGTTTTTATTTATTTATTTTTAAGCAAACGAGCAGGCGTGTCACCTGATGGAAAGCAATCAATGCCGCACGCACTGTCATAGACAGTACGGAAGCGTTGCCGGCTTTTAAGCAAAGTGTCATTATGAGATGGGGTATGTGGGAGGGGAAGGGGGAAGGGGAGGGAAGTTGGACCTCTAGAACTCAATCGCTCACGGGACGAAGCGCGGTAGCTAAGCTGCCACTCAGACGCCGGTTTCCTGCGGGAATGCGGTACTTCCCCGGGCGAGCCGGCCCATTCATGCTACAGACAAATAATATGCCATTCTTGACAAAGTATTCATCTGCAGCGTGACTCTAGCACTTCAGATATTTCATTGTTATAATCCCATTATCAATTATTTTGTTTAATTCTTGTGTAGTTCAATATAGTTTTTCTAAACTCACTATAGATTGTCTTTATTGCCATTAATATAATAATATCTTTTACGTTATTTGAAGGAAACGTTAAGTTATAACAAATTAAACGTGGAACAACAAATTAATGGTGTACGTGTCCCAGATGTCAAACGCCATTTGTGAAGTTGCAATATTTTAATACTACAAGCGCTATCGAGAAACTAGGCTAGTGGGTTCATTACCGACTGTGAAAAGATATCCCGTTTCTTTTACTTTGTATTTGCCACAAAAAAATAAAATTCCGAGTGAAATAATTTTCAGTTCAGCCTACTTTTCTTTTTATCTCTTTTCTTTCATGGCAATTAATTATAACTATTATGCCAGTGTCAACTAAAAATAATATACACTATATAAATATTATAACTAGTAGCTTATCACGTTACGTCTGGATAAAGTGGTGGCTATTCTACCAAAATCTTCTATGAACTTTTTTAGTCAACTTAAAAAGTCTTTTTTAGTCAACTTATACGCCTTAATCGAAATATATTGTATTATACGCTACCACAATTAAACAATATAACTGATAATAATATCAGATTATGAAAATGAAATAGAAATCACTGATGTAAGTTGGCAGGAAACGCTCAAAGTCAACGCCTTCAAAGACTTTTGAGGTCACAGACCAAATAAACAGATAGTTAATTTGTTTATAAAAAAATATAAAGACTTCATGAAACAAATGTTGATTTCTAAAAATTATAAATAAAATTATTAATTAAGAAACGTGTAAGACTTGTTTAGAAAAACCTTGCATAGTAATATTTAAATATTAAAAAAACTACTCTTTCTCTATTTGGGCGTACTGTTTATAAACAAACCTTTCTATTTCAACAAAAATGGAAGAATTTCAGTTAATGTTAACTTAACTTTGAAACGAACCCAACAACACAAAACAGTCTAATATCGGAATAGAAATTATACTACTATAAAACAATGTTCGATATTATAATATACACACATAACGGATTGAAAGCACAGTTACCACAGACGTGACAAATCAACCGGAGACAGATTGTAATGGCCGCTAGCTACTATTTGCAAAAAGCAAAGCGCCATTTGTCAAAATTATGCACAGTCTTACTTTATAAACAGAAGTTATACGAACCTTGGATTCAAAAAGGAGTTATTTACACGTTGATATATAATAGAATAAATATATACACATTGTCATAATTACATTATCGGTAATAATGCATCTTATTACAGACATTATTGTAATAAGATGCGTTAAATCTATCCCTAATATTGACTAAAGTCTACCGCTTATAAAATGATTAGTTCATTAAATTTTAACAAAAAAAAAAGCTCATCGACATCCAAGTACAAGTAGACGGTGCGAGGTTAAATATACTGAAAAAAATCCGTTTGCCGAGACTTGTCTGATACATTCTTATGGAAAAGCTAGTCAAATAAGGTGCTAATCAAATCGAGATAGTACCCACATGGCGTCATAGATGTCTATGAGCGGTGTTAATTGCTTCCCATCAGGCGACACGCTTATACGTTTGCCTTCCTATCTTATAAAAAAAATCAGATCATCCACAAGATCGCTTACTTGCTCTGCTGTAATTATGCAGGTCACCTGATGAGTAGCAATCACAACTGCCCAAAGGCATCTATCTACAACATCAAAAGCATCAGCCACATCTCGACGACGACACGAAGTCGTTAAAAACCGCTGGGAACAGCGGCATCTAGGGTCTAGGCAGTCGCCCCTTTGCGTTGCTACGCGAGCAGTGGAGTTCATCCCCGAGGCTCGATCCCCACGATACCAAAGAAAAAAGTAAAATATTTTATATAAAAGTTGTGTAATATACGCCATATATTTTTACAAATATTTGCGTATAATTAGATACCTCATTATATGAAAAAAGATGTCGTAACACAAACATTTAGTTCTATTAATATAAACAGTTGAACAGAGGTAAGGAGTACACTTCAAGCACACTTTACACAAGCGGAGACCCCGCCTTGTGTTACCGTGTGCATTGTTTCATTTTTCCCTTTGCTGCAGGATTTCGTTCTACAAATGTTAAAATGCTGGTTCTACAAAGAATATAAAGCTGAGTAACATTTAAGTGTAAAATATAAACAACATAATGCCTGGTTTTTACCTAGATCTCCGTTCTCTAAACATTTATATATAGCCCATATATATCCCACTGCTGAGCATGAAGCCTTCTTATTTATATATTTGTATGTATAAATAAGAAGGCTTAGTGCTTAGGTAGGTACCTAAACATAAATTTGAAACTTTACTTATCTTATCTCTCTTTCACTCCTAGGTTTGTTAAAAGAAAACTCAATTTTGAGTTAAGCTCGCCCTTGTACATCTTCTTTCCTTTCAATTCTTATATGTCATGTTGGTGTACAATAAAGTATTAAATAAAATAAAAAAATGATAAAAATATGTTAAAACTATTTTAAACAATAATTAAAAAAATTAAAAATCCTGTTATAGCCACGTTTAATTTATTGTAGTCGTGACTTACTTTAATTTAATCTTATTTATGTTTAAAATTTATCTTTCAGGTTCAAATATGCTGAAGTGGGCAGTATACGGCAAGAAGAACCAGGAAGGTCAGAATACAAAAACGTCGCAAAATGAAGATCATCATCTCTACCCCAATAAATCTTACGCTGATAGAACTAGAAGATCCTTAGATGCTCCAATTGTTAGAAAAAGTAAAAAGCCAAGCAGGTATCAAAGACGATCTGTAGGAGCTGCCTCTAGAAAAAACAATACTAAAATCATAGATAAAGAAAATATTAATTGTATAGGCAATACTCCTAATTATTACAAAGGAGGTTTTGTCATAACCACTGAAAGCAATGCCTTAAAAGACGTCAGCAATATAACTCCAACTTCTGTTACTCCAGTTACAACTTTCGAAAGAATGAAATTGTATAGAAATGAAGCAAAAGACGAAATTCCGCCAGATTTACCACCCACCCCTCCAACTTATAGTAGAAGAGTTCGTGAAGCAAAGAAAAGGAAACTAGAAATGAGAAGTTCAAGTAATAGTGAAAACTTTACAAGAAACAGCTGCGCTTACAAGTCAGAACGTAGAATAACCCACGTTGATAGAAGTTTACTCAGTTCTCCTAAACTTAGTCATAGCACTTCCGAACCATCTTTAAACGATATTTCAGATAGACTAAGTATTGATATATCTGGTTGCAAAAATTCCTTTAATCTACAAAAATATAGAAACAACGAAAAGCCCGTATGTACAACAAAAAATGCAAGCGAGGGCATTGTAGAAATAGAATACGACAAAGACTTAGTAATCAGTTGTTTAGAAAAACCTTTAATAGTCAATAAAAGTGGTATAGAAAAAACTACTCTTCCTATATTTGGGCATACATTACTTATGGATAATCCCTTATATTTCAATAAAAATGAAAGTGTTCCAGTTAATATAAGGCCTTTGAAACGAACTCGAAAGAAATCAAATGAATTTGAAAGTTCTTTCAAATCTCCTTCCGTTGACAAAAGAGACGCACATGCTCTAGTTAGAGAAGGTTGCTCTCCTGTGTCAATTACACCTTTGTCAGCTAAATTAGCTGCTTTAAGGTTCAGTACGATGAGTACACACACTAAATCGCAACGTGTTCTTTCAAAAAATGACGCAACACATTTTTTCCCAAAATTGGAAAATCCTTTTTCAACTAATATTAGTGTAAAAGATGAAGAAAATTCAACAGAAATGGAAAACAAATTTATCTTAGGTAAAGATTCAGTAACTAATTCATCAGAATCTACAGTGTCAACAACTCAAATGGGAGATGTAACACTTGAAAAAATGATTGAGGACATAATAAAAAGTACTAAAGTAGTAAAATCAAAAAGAAAAATAAACAAAGTACCAGAACTAATTATAACTGTTGAACAAGGAACCCAACTTGTAAATTCTGTAAAGGATTTGTTTGTCAATCCTCAAGCTGAACACAAATCATGTTTAATCAAGGAAGCTAAATATATTAATTTATTAAGAGAGAGCTCGCCTAAAACCACGCCAACTAAAAAAAATTTGCCTGTACACAAAGTAAATGAAAAGCTATTAAAGAATGTTCCAATTGGATGTTTTTTATTAGATGATGGAGATGGGTATAATGAAAGAGAAGTTCGTACACCTGATAATATAGATATTTTATCACAAAATGGATATAATGATGATAATAAAACAACACATTTAAACAGATCTTACTCCATGAATGTATCACACAACGACAAAAGAAATCTACAATACACATTATCAGAGTCAACGCCTGACCTATGCAATAGTTCACATGAAAGAAATAATAGATTAAGAAGACAGAGATGCATACGAAAAAAGAAAAATACGATAAGCAACGAAAGTTGCGTAAAGAATAAACAAACCGAATTTAAATCGTTAAAATCAACTTTGCTTCAAACTCTAGAAATGGAAATTCCTAGCCCAGCTTCAGCTTTACAGAATGTTTCACTATGCGAACCATTAAATTCACAAGACCAGTTTAATTCTGGTAATGATTATGAAAACGTTCCTGTTAATATTTCTGGCAAAACAAATCTATCTCACAGTAGTTTAATGTTACAAGACGCGATTATTTCCAATAAAAGATCAAAAGAACTTTTTGGTTTAACATTAGAAAACGGAATACCTAGTCCTATAACTCCTGCAGTTGGCTTAAAGAGGTCAAGTAATGTTTTAAGTGAAGAAAGGGTATACAAATCAAGTAAATTAGACGAAGAATTGTTAACAAATGATGCTATGACACCAATTATAGAATATAAATCTTCTAGACGTTGTCTAACATATTCTCCAGAAGAAGCTAGTATTAACAGCAGTGAAGAAAAAAGGAGAAGTGTTGCTAGTAATCGCTTAGAGCGAAGCACAGATCGCTTCCAAGCACTAAAAGGGACAATAGATTTGGAAATTAAAACAAGACACGATGATATCATTGATGTACACGGTGAGTGGTGACTATCGGCTTCATAATTTACATTGAATACTTTTACTGCTAAAGGTAGAAAGTTTATTAATTTCAAACATTTCTTTTCAGTCATCCGTTGTCGAGATCTTCAAAGGCCTTCTGGAAAAATGGAAGACATAAATCCTTATGCTAAGGTAAGGCTGTACTTAAAAATTAATAATCAATAAAATCTAATACCCGTTATTCTCACGTTATACTTGAAAATCTCGTGTAGCTTAACTGTGCACTTTACCATATCATGTATTCTTTTCTATCATTGGTTTATTGTCGTGGACGTTTATTTTATGGCATTTACACAAGACGTTTACACAAGGGACCAAATGGCACATTATCAATACTAAGGAAGCAAAAGCGTTAACTACTTTTGCAAAGGCTCATCAGACTCAAAAGGAGAAGTTAATAAGAGGGATTAATGAGAAGGAAAGGAGTTCCTTTGGCTTTTAATGCACGTCGAATGAAGTGTAGTAGAAAATCAAAACACGTAGTCAATTTTCTGAGTGAGTATCGTTTTTCCGATACGCTGGATCACTCTTGCATATTACATTCTGAACATTCATCATTCTGAACAATTTGTATTAAAAATTCGATATATTTTTTGATAAAAATTTGTCTACAATGTGAGTGAACCTCATCTTATTTGATATAGTTTTTTTTTTGGCTTGGCGAAATATAAGCCATGAAGTAACTTTGCGACAGAACATTTTAAATCTTGTAGTTTGGCATCGTTTTTCAAATGCAATTTACATATTAATGAATTGTTTTCAGATTTTAAATGTATTGTAGGGAATGGTTTTACTAGTTCTGTGGAAATTTACCAATTATAAGGTTTGTTTTATATAATAATATTCAATCAATATCAATATCAGCCCGCGGCAGTCCACTGCTGGACATAGGCCTCACCCAAGGCGCGCCACCTAGCCCGATTTTCGGCTACACGCATCCAGTCTCTGCCAGCCGCCTTGCGCAGATCGTCGCTCCATCTAGCAGGAAGGCGTCCCACACTACGTTTGCCGAGTCGCGGTCTCCACTCCAGCACTCATCTACTCCAACGATTGTCGGTTCTCCGGCAAACGTGTCCAGCCCATTGCCACTTCAGTCTGCTAACTTGAAGAGCAATGTCGGTGACTCTGGTTCTCCGGCGAATTTCTGCATTTCGAATTCTATCCACCAGAGAAACCCCGAGCATAGCTCTCTCCATAGCCCTCTGAGCGACTTTGAGCTTGGCGAGGAGACGGACTGTCAGTGTCCACTGTCAGTCTCGGCACCGTAAGAGAGTACGGGCAGGACGCACTGGTTGAAGACTTTTGTCTTCAGACTTTGTGGTATGGGCGACGAGAAGACTTGACGGAATTTCCTGAACGCTGCCCAGCCCAGCTGTATCCTTCTGATAATAATATTATTACCGTATTAATAGGAGCAAATATCAGTGAAAAGGCAGAGGCATTTATCATCTACCTGAGAAATAAAAACCATTCTACTATCTTTAATCTGCTCGCTAAGCGCGGAGATTAAGACAACAACAAAGATGGAAAATCAAAAATTACTTTGCTATCGTAATATCTTTAACAGGTTGTTATCAGCGGCATAAACGACAACCTATCACTGCCTTCCCAGAGATCGATCTTCCAAAGAACCTCAGTTCTCTACGGAAAAAGGGAACCAGAGTTTCAACGGCATCTCAGGCTGCCGTTACCAAATGAAATCTACGACCACCAAGTGCTTCACGTCTCTGTTTGGCACAGAGACAAGAAATACCGGTAAGTGATTAATTAATCTTTATTCTCTTCAGACGGTCTCTAAATTCTGAGGCTTGCGACTCTCTAGTTTATTGTATCTTTAATCAGCTGCCTTGTTACGGTCTTTTCTTTCTTTAACTGCTTCATGAAAAGTTTAAGTGATAAAAATGTGATAGCATACATGAGCTACGTCGCTTACGCGTCGCTCTATAGCTTCCTGCATAGACATTTGAAGTATGTAAGTAATTTGGCGTCCATCGGGTTCGACCAAGAGATCTTGTGTCAAGTATTCTCCCTAGAAAAATGTGTTCTGTGTCGTAGACATTGACGTGGCGATCAACATTTAGACAAAATAATTAAAAAAAAACCAGCACTTCTCTTCTTCGTTAAACTTATTGAATTTTATTTATATGTAGTTTAGTCCCATGTAGTTTTTTTATTATTTATATTTGTAAATCGAATTCTTCCATCAGAAACCCACATATATGATCAGCTAAAAATAAAATTACATTTTGTAGCTTAAAGAGATTATCTTAATAGTGTGGCAAAGCCTCTGAAAGGTAGTCCAGCATCTGGGTGACAGACCGCGACGTGAAATTTTCTTTCACTTTTCCCTGGCATGTTCCGCTCTCATACATAAGATATCGGGGTGGAAATGACGCTGGCGCGAGGGAATATGCGCACTCCGATCGATTACCAACCAGCGCACCCCGGGCCAGTCGCGTTTCGCACCTTTGTCGGGAGCGTGCCCGCATTACGCCCGTCCTTCGCTCGAAATTACGCATTGAACGCCACCAATTTACTAGTGCCGTGTGCAATTGTGTTTGTGGATTGTGTGTGCGGTTATAATCGTATATAATCTTTGTGCCTCTCGCTGTTTAGTTAAAAATATCCGGTAAGGTACTTGTACTACAATATGACCATTATGTTTCGAATACTTATGCATAATTGCTTTTTTATTTTTTATTTTAACCATTTCTGATTTTCTTTGTTCGGAATGTCTGTATTAAAACTATATTTATTTTTGTTTGCCTTCGTTTTTTTATATTCATCCATAACGGGTTGAAGTTAATACAGGAATAATTAATATATGACCATCAAATGTTTTCTTTTTTAGATGCTAATTCTAAACTAGCGCGTCTTTCGTATAAAATATCAATACAAGATTAAATAACGTACAATTATAATTTATTTAGGACTTTCTTACTTCCTGAGGCTCTACGACTCTTTATGGGTCTTGGCCTCCTCAACGATCTTCTTCCACTTCGCTTTGTCTCTGGCCTCCCTTCTCCAAAATGTTTTCTTGCCAAGCCTCTTCAAATCCTCCTCAAAATCTATCCACCGCTTCCTGAGTCTTCCTCTGAGTCTTTTGGTGCTTCGGTATCCACTTGGTGATAGATTTCGAGAAATTTATTTAGATTAATTCATAAATATATTAATATATATATATATATATATATATATATATATATATATATACCTTTAAAATACTGTTATAATTTATGATATCATGCTTTATTTGTATTTCTTTATAAATATTTTCATTAGATATCCATTTTTAAATTTTAAATAGTTATATATAACCATGTGATCTTACTACTTTAAATTTTCACTTTATATACTACAAGAGTTAGTTATAAGAAAAGATTCAATTATTATGTTACACTGAATTATATTCCTTAACAGATACATATATAAGATAACAGAATAACATAGTAGCGTGGTTTTCATCCCTTCATTCCCATTGGTGCCAAACGAGGCGACTATGGAAATAAACACCATTACGATTGATGGGAAACAGCATCTAAAATAGAAAAACCAACCCAATGGGGTTGGATATTCCTCTTTCCTTGATGGTTCTGGAGGGCCACGACCACAGCAGCTGCAACTGAATACGTTCAGATAAAATCGGAAATAAAGAAAAACTTAATTTGAAAATCCATAATGCAGTACAAACAAAAATATATAAAATAAGAATTATGAACAAGAAAGGCTACTTAATGATAAAGAAAAACAGAACAGAAATTAAAAAACAAACAAAAATATAATAATAATACAAGGGGAAAAGAAGAGAAAAGAAGATTATTATTGGTAAAAATATGGACGCCTATCTGTCCAATTAGATTTAGGTAAGTGGGTTAGATTCAAAATTCAAAAAGCACGTGAAAGCACGTGCTGATCGTAAGAAATGTTCCTTTCCTTGGATGCTTAAATCCGTCATTGGATTGATTTATCCCACCACAAAGGATTAATAAACTTAATAATAATAATATTTTAAAGTGTTTATTTTCATAGTAATAATATTTTTAATTAAGAAATTAATACTTTGTCAAGAATGACATATTATTTGTCTGTACCATGAATGGGTTGGCTCGCCCGGGGAAGTACCACACTCCCGCAGAAAACCAGCGTCTAAGTGGTAGCTTAGCTACCGCCATTCGCCCGGTAAGCGACTAAGTTCCTCACCCTACCACTCCCATAATGGTCGAGTTCCGGAGGCTTTGTACCTTCCAAGCCTATGAAGACGAGGAAGGCCGAAGTTGAATTGGACAGATATGGTTAATAAAGATCTGATGCGATGCGATGTTTCCCCGAACGAGACATCAAATAGAGCGAAGTGGAAGGAAGAAACAAGGAACTCCGAACCCACAATCATATGGGATTAAAAATTGCCCAGGAGAGAGATAGAAAGAGTAACATGCGTTGAAAGCACTGATTGTCTTTTTGATCCGATAGTCCGTGAAAGAGGTTTTTCTCTTCCTATTCCCTCTCTAAATCCTGAGGATCATAATTTGCAATAACAAACGAACAAGAAGAATTAATATTAGAATAAATTTAAATCAAAATACCGCCATGTCAAGACATGTCACATTACTTGTTAGTAGACTGCAATCCCTAGCATTGAGAGGGTGGTATTACTTGTGGTTCTGGCTGTCGGCCAGCATTCAGAAACTTCGGAGGTCGAAACTTCGCTCGAAGTGACGTGTATTTTCTTGAGATCTCTTCATTAATCATTATAGAACATAACATTACGTATCTAGGTCACATTTATAGCCTTTTATTTGATATGTGAAATGCTTTGTTAATGCAAATGTTAGTTTCGTAACCAGCAAAGCAAACCTACATCCCACTGGTGGATCTCTTCTCTTTTTATTCGTTCCTCAATCCTAAGCATCGTGACCCACTGTGGTATGGACAACGTCCTGTGGGGCGCCCGAGGTAACACTGGAGAGACATGACTGAGGATGACTAGGGCAAGCTTCAAGTCTTCAACTGGCAGGAGATAGCGCAGGACGCATTGTGGCGTAAGATCTGTTCGGAGGCCAAGATCCATTTAGGGTCGCTGCGCCAACAAAGTTAGTTTAGTTAATTAGTCCCAAGCATAAACTGGTTGGTGTAAGCGTAGATACAGAAGCCACTTTGCACACTACGGCATATTATAAATATTTTTTTCTACTCGTATCTAAATTCAGAACACTTAGACTACAAGTCAAGTAATGACTCAAGTATGATGTATCTTGTAAATTAATTTACAAGATATATCATACTTGAATCATTATCATTCACAGCCTATTAATTATACACCATAGTGCTATGCACAAGGCTCCCTGATTCTGAAGGTATGTACATTAACCCAGCACGCTTGTCCGATAGAAGTTGGCGGGATAATCAGACTCGGAACTGTATCAATATCAATATCAATATCAGCCCGCGGCAGTCCACTGCTGGACATAGGCCTCACCCAAGGCGCGCCACCTAGCCCGATCTTCGGCTACACGCATCCAGTCTCTGCCAGCCGCCTTGCGCAGATCGTCGCTCCATCTAGCAGGAAGGCGTCCCACACTACGTTTGCGGACTCGCGGTCTCCACTCCAGCACTCGTCTACTCCAACGATTGTCGGTTCTCCGACAAACGTGTCCAGCCCATTGCCACTTCAGTCTGCTAACTTGAAGAGCAATGTCGGTGACTCTGGTTCTCGGCCGAATTTTTTCATTTCGAATTCTGTCCACCAGAGAAACCCCGAGCATAGCTCTCTCCATAGCCCTCTGAGCGACTTTGAGCTTGGCGAGGAGACGGACTGTCAGTGTCCACATCTCGGCACCGTAAGAGAGTACGGGTAGGACGCACTGGTTGAAGACTTTTGTCTTCAGACTTTGTGATATTTAATATACTCGGAACTGTATCTGTAGGATCAAATCGGCAAATAACTCTGTGGGCGGCAATCCAGGCACTAAGCTAATCTATTGTTTATGATTATATAATTGTATATTAATAATAGTTAAATTACATTTCATTACTGAATGTTAATTGAATAAAAGGTGCTTTGAATGAATAAAGGCTTTCAAATATGAATAAAATGAAGCGAAACCACATTCCGTACTCAGCGCGCTATTGGTAATACAATGTCTAAATTATTCAAGCATAACGAGGTGAATAACGTCCATATAGAATGAAACAAGGGTAAAGCCGCAGGGAAAATGTTTTAATAAATTATACGCAATTCTATTTTCGTGGCGTATTTATAGATAAGATTGTTACCAATATCTTATTTCACTTCGTCTTTTTAGTGTTTATTTTTATAGTAATAATATTGTTTAAGAGTTGAATACTTTGTCAAGAGTGGCATAATATTTGTCTGTAGTATGAATGGGCCGGCTCGCCTTGGGAAGTACCACAGTCCCGCAAAAAACCGGCATCTGAGTGGTAGCTTAGCTACCGCGCTTCGTCCGGTGAGCGGTTTGAGTTCCGGAAGCCCAACCCCCTCCCCTCACCCTGCCACTCCCATAATGACACTTTCCTTAAAGGTTGGCAACCCTTCCACACTGCCTATGGTACTGCGGATGTCTATTGGCGGCGTTGATTGACACGCCTGGTCCTTTGCCTTCCTATCCCATAAAAAAACACAACCAATAAAACGTCAAAATATAAGGATATTTGGTAAAATCAATATTTTTCGGTAAAGGTTGCTTTGAAGCTACAGTGAAACATAGTAATTATTGGTATAAGGCTAAACAAACAAGGGAACGACCCCTGGACAAATGAAATACCCATTTCGCTCGGACATTGCCGGTTGCTGGCTTCTTAATCAAACACAGTATTTATTTAGCACCGCCCCGGGAATATTCTTATCAGGGTTCGTTCGGTGGTTGATAAAAACGTTTTGACACACAAATTAGACCAGTTGGCTTAGTGCCGTGGCTGCCGAAGTCTAATTAGCCGCTTAACTGCATGGACAAGCGTAGTGAATTCACTAACATCATCAATCCATGTGAAATTAGCTAGTATAGAATAGTTCCATTCTTATTATAATCATGTACCATTTATGGTACACGTGTACCACGTTACGTGTACCATTTATGTTACACGCGTACCACGTTAAGTGTACCATTTATGTTACACGTGTACCGCGTTACGTGTACCATTTATGTTACACGTGTACCGCGTTACGTGTACCATTTATGGTACACGTTGCCTAAGAAACAATATTTTTCATAATTTTTAACGTGTCTAATTGTTATACAATGATTAAAATGTGATCATATCACTCTCAAGTCACGTGGCAACGAACGCCATTCAAAATGCTTCACTTTCTCACAAACCACGTGATCAGTATTGGCGTATTGGAGCGAAATTAAAATAACAAATTAGTTGTATTAAAGTAATAATCGTAATTAATTTATTAAATATATATTATATAGTAATTAGTTATTTAATAAAATTTGAATATTAGTTGTATTAACGAAATAATTTGATATGGAGAAGTTTAGCTGAACAACAAAAAACATTAACAATTTATATTTATTTCAAGGCTACTTGGACTTTTCCCGCCAACTTACATCAGTGACGTTGTGTTTTTATTTCATTCTTCATAATCTTATATTATTATCAGTTATATTGTTTAATTATGGTGGCGTATTATACAATACAGTTTGATGACGTAAGAGACGTGATATGAAATAAATACGTATACGTATCATGACTTTTTAAGTCCGACGGAAAGGATTGAAAAAGTACATAGAAGGTTTTGGTAGAATAGCCACCATTTTATCAAGACGTAACGTGACAAGCTGACTACTTACGTTTCAAAAGATTTTATTGTATAATATTTTACTTGACACTGGCATAATAGTTATAACTAATTGCCATCAAAGAAAAAGAAAAACAAAAAGGCTAAGTTGGCGGGAATGAGCGAAAACCTAATTGTAGCACCGAACATCCTTTTTTACTAAACAGGACCTGTGTGACCAATCCGACTCGCGCTTAACTACTCGTTGGCACACATACGACGCTTTTCCACGTACTATTGACCTAGTGAGCGGGTCCATGACGTTCGTGCTTATATAAGGGAAAACACACTCGCCACCAATTCTACCTATTTTCCTCTATCACATATGTATATATAATATGTATTTTAAGTTTAGCAGAAATTTTCAAACATTAAAACATATTCTTTTAAATAAATATATCAATGTTTTAAAAACATATTATTCTCATTACATAGATTCAAATACGCACATATACGTATTCAATTTTTTTTACAAAACAAATGGCGTATACACAAATAACTACATAATATTTATTAATTTTATTATAATATTGGCTCAGTGACAAATTATCGCATTCAGAGTCACTAATCGCAGTTTCAGTTGCCACCTCGCCATAAATAAGGAGTGTCCTATGTCAGAATTAGAATTTCTACCTTAAACAAGAAATATTCGACCATACATAGAATAGAAATTTATTTCGAGTCTGTATGCCTTGTCTATCTGCCTTTGACACATACATACATACATAGTGTCTCCCGTAGGCAGAGACCACAGATCTCCATCCGCTACGATCCTGGCACACCGTCCTTGCTTCCTCCACACTCATCCATCTTTTCATCCATCCTTCCTGAGAGGAAAATTCATCGTAGCGAAACGGCTCTCCGTTAGTCGCTTTTAGCCCTCGTGGGAATAAGGGCGTGACGGGTAGCGAACCACGTCGCCGTCACTTTTAACAAATTAGGTTTGTTAAAATTCGTCATAGTGAATTTCACGAGCTGCAAAGAAAGATGGAGGTCAGCTCCAGCAGAGTCTCTCATGCTGAGGTAAGGTACTATAGTACCCGGGGAAACCCGATCCCGGGATGGTCGGACAAGTGTGGTGATTTAATCTCTATTCCTTCAGAAATGGAGAAAGCTCGTGCTCAGCGGTGGGATATATATGCCCATACATACAAAGACATATACAGGCTGTATTAAAGGGGAGGGAGAAATACTTTTAAACCTAACTGTCAGGATATACAGAAGACCAGCAATTCGGTTTTACAACAGCAAACAGAGTGGTAGGACCACGCTGCAGACGAATACTTTGTCAAGAACGGCATATTATTTGTCTGTAGCATAAATGGACCGACTCGCCCGGAGAAGTATCACACTCCCGTAGAAAAGGGCGTATAAGTGGTAGCTTAGCTACCGCATCTTCGTCCGGTGAACGGTTGAGTTCCGGAAGCCCAACTCCCTCCCCTCCCACTCCCCTTTCCATAAATACCTTTCCTTAAAGGCCAGCAACACTTTTGCACTGCTCATGACACTGCGAATTTTTATGGGCGGCCTTGATTGCCTTTCATCAAGTGACACGACTGCTCGTTTGCCTTCCTATCTCATGAAAAAGCATACTTGAGCATTAATTAAAAATATTCACCTAAGATCTATCCTACCAGATCTTTAAAATTTTTATTAAATGTTATTTTACTGCGAAAGGGACAATTATGTAATTATTATAAAAAAGTTAGCTTACAGAAATAATATATTTACTACAGTTTACTATTTTAACTCCTTCACAATCGAGGTTTCCTAATTGAGGTCTCGAAAATGTCTTGTCGTGTTCTATAGTAGTAAAAAGAGAAACAATTTTCCATCAGCTCTACCCCGCTGTTCAGTAGTTTTATTCGCTCTCATGAACGCGTTCTGTACACCAATACTATGGTCATAAAGAGCCGTGTAGCTCGTAAAACACCCGGCCGGTCTACCCTTGGCTTACTGCTGTAATTCCGATTTTATTATCATTTCACTAAATGCTTTTATTTAATTGAAGTACTTTTACAAATAAAAGAATTCATTTATACATGATGTTTTCTTTTATTTGACTAATCTATATTATTATATATATATATATATATATATATATATATATATATATATATATATATATATATATATATATATATATATATATATATATATATATATATATATATATATATACCCTTCCGGTCTCCTCCATCCTTTCATCCATTCTTCCTCTCACATTCATCGCAGCGAAATGGCTCTCCATTACTCGCTTCTCGCCCTCGTGGGAATCAGGACGTGACGGGTGGCGAACCGAGTCGCCGTCATTTTTTAAACAAATTAGGTATATTAAAATTCGTCTTAGTGAATCCCACGAGCCGCAAGGGAGGATGGAGGTCAGCCCCACCAGAGCCCTGCATGCTGAGGTAAGGCACCGTAGTACCCGCGAGAGCCCGAGCCCGGGACGGTCGGGACGCTTGCGACTAAGCTCGCCCCTAGCCACACATCCATTGGCACGGCAGACTGTGGATTGGCCGAGAGGAAGAGAAAAGGATAGAGAAGAAAGGAGAGGGCAGGAAAGGAAATGGGGGCTTGGATTCATCTATTAGTGTAGATAAACTGTATTTTACCTAAGTCTAGCAATCGTCTTGTGTTACAAACAATGGCTGGCCCTCCCCCAACAATTTCGCGTGGGAGCCACGAAGCGCCACCTAGCACCTTCGGCTTCACGCACACTCGCTACAGAGATATCTAGCTGGATATCTCTGTGGTCTATAACAATTTTATTGTTTTGAAACTGTGACAAACATAGGAATAAGTTTCAGTATACATACAACTATAATATATATGTAGTTTTACTTTTGGGTATAAAAGTACCAGAGCAGTCGTAAAACTATAACTGTGTTTCCTCGGAATGCTACAGAGCGCTCGGAAAATATATATATATCCATTATTATTTTCTTTATGGTTCATAAAATACAAAGTATTTTTAAAATTATTTTTCTTTATGAAATGGAATATTTCCAGCATTGTTTATTTTTAACAAGGACTATATGAACATATATACTAACATTACTATATCTTTGTGTTTTAATGACATATATCATTATCTAGTTAGCATACATTCAACAATCTTATTTTGATTCTTAAAACTAAAAAGAAGGATGATGATACGACTTTGAAACTTTCAAAAAAGCTTTGATTCTTAAAGGTCCTTAAGCCATGTGCACTATTGATTGCATACCATCAAACGTCTTGTATACTTAATTAAATAATAATACTAATATATTATAATATATAAATTATAACCTTATATCTTTATATCTAAATAATTATATCTTTATATCTTAATAATTATATCTTTATATCTAAATAATTATATCTTTACATCTAAATAATTATATCTTTATATTGAAGTGGTAAGTTTTCTTTTATGCCTTAATAGAATTTTCGAGAAATAACAGAATCTTCAGAGCCTACCACTCTGAACGCCACGCTGCAGACGAATTCTGTGTCAAGAATGGCATATTATTTGTCTGTAGCATGAATGGGCCGGCTTGCCCGGGGAAGTACCACAGCACAGATTATCGGTGTCAAGTGATATCACTTCGGTGTTACAGGATTTCTGACCGTGTGTACATATGTCTGGGGCTTAATTCCATTCCCGTCTCTTCCGTCGTCTAGCTATCTTAATTTCCTTCTTATGCTCCTTTTATTTATGTCATTATCCCAAGGTAAGAGTGCATACCCTATGGTAGGTTTCCTTACCCTAAGGTTGGGTTCCTTACCCTAGGGTAGAGCCCCTTACCCTAAGGTAGGATTTCCCTTCTTAGGTTAATGTTTCGTATTTTAGGGTAAAAATGTGGAAATAAAGTTGTATACGCGTTCTCTTAGAACTTAGGTGTTTATGTACACCTAAGCTGCCGGGGTTGCTTACTATAAGGTGCCCCGCTCACTCGTTTACCTATAAAATAGACATCAACCCTATAAATTGAGCAGTCGTAAGTCAGCGAGACATTTCTGTTCTAACCGAAAACCCTGAAAATGCGGCGAAATGCGAAACGACGGGAGGGATCGTGGAAATGCTTCGAACCGTCCCCGCGATTTCGCCATAGCCCGCTCCGACCCACTGAGCAAACATTAAGGGTCGAAACGGATGTGCTTCTGAACGAGTTACGACGTCACTTACGTCTTTGTTACCGCAGTTTCGAGCCTCAATTTCGGGGTAGAAACAAACAACAACTGTTTAGGGAAATACTTCGGAGTTTTATCGAGAAATTATATTTATTTATTTTATCTGAAAACAATAGTTTATTATGATAAACAATCATCAATAATCAACCTGAGACTGAATATCTAATAATATCAAGATATTATTATGCATATGAAAAATATACGTGTGTGAAACCGATATAATATTTCCTATCTTACCATAGAAAAACATTTTCTACTCACTGTATCCATTATTCTTAGCATATATATAGACGCAAAAAAGGCAAAAACGTAGTAAACCACAAAATGAAAACTTACTACCAGAACTAAAAACTAAAAATTTCTTAAAAAAATGTATTTGATTACTCAGAAACAGTCAGTTCTGCTGACTGTTGACACTACAAAATTTTCTGTGGGTCGCAGAGCAGTGAGGCTTTTCGTCTTTTTTGGTATATATTTTGATATATATTACTCCGTCCTTTTTATAAAGGTACCATTATTGCAAAGATCGTTAACCTGCTTCTCATTCCTGAAGCGGCGATACAAAAATATGCCATCCACGGCGCACCTTCCGACACACCCCGCTTCCCTTAACTAATTCTAGCCAAAGGTTATTCGCTCTGCATCGTGAACTTAAATTGGAAAGAAATCAACCGTACATTTCGCTTAAATTTAAAACTTCGTAACTTTTATATTTTTCAAATGATACTTTCCATTATAGTCGCTTGACAATGTGTCATCCAATTAGTAATGTAAGGCTGATTATAACCGGATCGACAGGAGTCTTCTTAATTGAAACTCATATTTAACTTTTAATTCTTTGTCACGAAATAATTAACCGTTAGAATACCGACGAGCGTTATCGTAAGTAGTTAAAATTACCTTGTCGTAAGTAGCTAAAATTACCACGAGCGCGAAAAAATTTGCTGTTTAGCGCTCGGTAGATGAATTCGCTCGCACGCATCGCTTAATTTTAAGTCATAGTTATAATAGTGACGATAACAATTATTTTGATGATACGATGATGTTTAAAATATACATCACAAGGAGGACAAGGGTATATGACATCAAAAACAAAAATTTTCTTAGGCATTTTTAAGTATATATAAAAAACAATGGTACTAAAAGGATTAAGCAGGTATAACTCAGTTGGCAATACTCGGGCCTAAGATCTGTACGTTCTGACTTCATCATATTCTTTATTGGATTATTGATTTCTGGGATAAACATTATAATAAGCTTAGTTGGAATGATAAAAAAGAATCTATCTTGTTTGAATTTTCAATCGTTAATAAAATACTTTGTTATTCATCCACTCAAGTTCCAATACATTTTTTTTTAACTTGTGGATGTCACTTGATGTTAATAGGTTTTTTCAAATATCCATTCATTAATTAATTTTAGTTTTATATAAAGAGAATTTTTTTTTCTTATATAAGATATTTAGCAGATTATATAATATATGTAAATTTAAGAATAAATATTGTCGGTGCCAAAGCGTGCAGATCGCTAGAAAAAAAGTAGGGATTGACTTTTAAAATAATATATTATTTGTTTATTAAATTAGAAAATTATCGGACTTGTAAAATGAATTCTTGGTTCAAAAGTTGAACTCCTAATCAATGAGTCAAGCGGTCAAAACAATGAGCAAGCAACTATCTCAGTAATATATTAGAAAGGAAAGTAGATATGTTTGTTCAAATATCATGGCTCAACAACAAACATAAAAGGTCGTTGGTCCTAGAGAACTATACAAAACAAAAGTACTTTGGATGCGAGCCAAAAATCGTGTCCTACTTGGGTTATCCTGCTTCTTTAGTCAACAAAAGCTATTCTTTATGATATAGAAATTAATCATATACGTATTACGTTGAAACATATTCTTGTTTTCCGTATTATTTGAACCTTCTATTTTCGATTAAAATAAAAAAAATTCCTATTGGTTTATTCTAACAATGTTATTTACTATCGATTATCGATTTCTACCACAGCCATTGTAAACCTGCAGTGCTGCCAACTTCATTTGTGCAAAAAAGCAGCTAATATTCTTTGAATAGAACAAAATAAAGTATTAGAAAAAAAGTATTTTGAAATATTTGGTTCTTATTCTTTTAAATATATATTTCTAGATACTTTCAGCATATGGTTGATAATAAATAATATAGTTTTCATCTTCTTTGAATTTTTCAATGTTATTTTTTCAGTCCAAATGCAAATTTAATATAAATAAATAATTCGTTCTTTGTTAACTTTATAGAAGGTCGTTTCACTCTTCTTGCTACTTCAGAGTGTTTAGTATTTTTTATATGTATATAGTATAATAATATTGTTATTACGAGATAATTGTGTAAATAAATGAGATAATAATAATAATAAAATTTATTTGCTAATATTTACAATGAAAGAATATATCTTACAAACTTATCCAACAAAACGAATATTTAGGACATATTTTTTGTTTATTTAAAATTTTTGCACAAAACATATAACAGGCGGACATAATGGCGTTGGGCATTCTCTACTAGTCAACTTGCGGCCAAAGCTTAGAAAAATGTTTAAGAGATGGTGCAGCTTCTACAAAAGAAAAAAATTTAAAAACTATTATAGTTTTATAAATTTAAATACAACACGTATATTACCTTATACATATCTATATACTTTGAAGCAGATATTTTCAAACGTGTTTCTTCTGCCGCCCACTTTAGGAAATAATTATTTCTAGCGCACCCTGAAATATTTTATACGTACCTTTACCTTTACGTACTGTTGTTGTACATATGAAAAATCATTTTTTTTTAAACGATTAAAACCTCATTTTAAAATTTCAATTAGAATAGTAACCATTAAAACTTTTTAAAAATAAATTGATAAGATGTCCGTCAATGCGTGACAAGAACAGTTATGCTGATATATGATAGCTGAGCGCGAAAAAGAAACGATGTCTAAAAAAAGAGTACACGTTGCTGGAACATTTTCAAATTTTGGCAAACCTAGAACGTTCGATCGTTTTACCTATATAAACGTGCCGTCGAAGAATTTTAAAGATTAATGTAGAGATTATTATTATTATTATATTATATATTCACGCCTATCCCCTGCAAGGGTTGGCAGAGACCATAGAGCTCCATCTACTACCATTCATCGCAGCGAACTTCATTAGTCGCTTTTCGCCCTCGTGAGAGTCAGGACGTGACGAGTGGCGAACCACGTCGCCGTCATTTTTTAACAAATTAGGTTTATTAAATTCGTCTTAGTGAATCCCACGATCTGCAAGGGAGGATGGAGGTCAGCTCCAGCAGAGCCCTGCATGCTGAGGTAAGGCACCATAATACCCGGGGGAGCCCGATCCCGGGACGGTCGGCACGCTTGCGACTAGGCTCGTCCCTAGCCATGCATCCATTGACATGGCAGACCGTGGATGGGCGGAGAGGAAGGGAAAGGATAGAGAAGATAGGAAAGGGCAGGAAGGAAATGCGGATTAGAGGGGTTACCAGACTTGGAATAAATATTTATAAATCCATATATATATATATATATATATATATATATATATATATATATATATATATATATATATATATATATATATATATATATATATATATATATATATATATATATATATATATATATATATATATATGTATTCCGATGCGGGAATCGAACCCGCGACCGACTCCGTGGGCGGAGGGCCGCGCCACTGAGCCAATCGGTCTTCTGTATGTAATGTAGATATTAAGGTCATAAAATCAAATAACAGAAGATGGGCAACTTCGTCTACCTAAGTTATAAAAAAAAGTGAATAAAAAAATCCGTCCACCATGCGAGTGGATTCAGCATCCTTCAATTTTAAGAGAGGCAAATAAAAAACAGTAAAATATTGCGGTTGTACATATACAGGAGCCATATAATCCAATCTTCGTTTTCACGTATTTAGCTTTTGCCAACCCTACGCAGATATCCCCCGATCTAGCCGGAGGGCGTCCCATACAACATTTGCATAGACGCGATCTCCACTCCAGCACTCGTCTACTCCAACAGTTGTCGGCTATATTAAAATGTAATCATTTAAATTCAGGGGTAGTCAACTTTTTTCTACCTACCGTTCGCTTTTTTATGTCTGTTATAAATTTTTTTAACTGCTCACCGAATCCACAGTACGGTGATGTAAAGTAGGCAAGTTACTTTAGTTTATGAAATCTACATTTACTACATTCATAATTTATAATATTTTGAATGGTTTATTTAATCACCATATATTTCACGTCGGATTTTCGCTTAGTTTTGCAGAATAAATCTTTATAAATAACTGTTTATAAAAATTTATTTTGCTTTACTCTGTACCCGCAGAGGTAACTAATTTGTGTCGAATACTGTGTTGAGTAAGAAATGTTTTAAAATCGAACTAACTTCTACTAAAAATGAAGAACCTCGATCTTTTTGGACCAATTATTCACAGATCATATAAATTTTTGACAGGCTAGACAAAGTTTTTTTTTTAATGAAACATCGTATCGCGGGGTATGGGCCCAGCCGTTCTCAATTTTTGGACATTATTTCCTTGCTCAATTTCTTTTTTATGGGATAGGAAGGCAAACGAGCAGGTGTGTCATCTGATGCTCTTCGCAGTGAGGAAGCGTTGCCGGCCTTTAATGAATAAATCATTATGGCAGGGGGAAGGGAGGAGGATGGTTGGGCCTCCAGAAATCAACCACTCACCGGACGAAGTGACGGTAGCTTAGCTATCACTCAGATATCAAGCCGATTTTCTGCGGGAGTGTGGTACAAATAATATGCCATTATTGACAAAGTATTCGTCTGCAGCGTGGCTCTACCACTTCAAATGCAATGAAAAAATTCTGCATAGATTTTGGATTGCTCTTTGCATCATACATGCATGTCAAGTCATCTGAATCCAGGATTTTCTTCTAAATTTAACTCACTTCTCCAACAGGCAAGCGGTAATCTGGAATGTTTCAGTGACGCCACCTTTCATATTTTCCGGTCCTTTTGCGTTTATAAAAATTTACTAAATTTACAAACAATAAAAATTGAAACGCCCAATAGTGGGTTGCGGAGATCAGGTTTACTAAGGTGTACATTTATATGATAATTTGTATTATTAATAACATAAAAATATTATATAAACCGTATCCCTTTCAATCGAGGCACGTCTAGTGCCCTAGTTTCAAAACCAAATTAATTTCAGCCACTGCACAATTTACTTAATGTGAGAAACCCTTCTGCGTATCAAAACGTCGTAACAATTTGGTGAAATTGCCAATACATCACGTGGCTCCGAGCTCTTGCGTGCTACAAACCATTTGTTTAATAAATACCCCGCCAGTTGACTTTCGTTAAGCATTCTTTAAACTTTACTCAACATACGACCAGTACCGCATAGAAATTGAAAGCACAGTCTCGGTCAAGGGAAGCAAGGGGTGACCTACAAAGGTTCTAGATTTTAAAACTTCAGTTTACATGGACAACATCGTCATTTTTTTTAAAGAAAGCGATATAACTTTAAGGAAAGTGTCGTTATGGGAGGGGGTGAAGGAGGGAGGATATGGAGAGGGTGAATGATAAGGAGAAGTAGAGTAGACGGAGGGAGAAGGAGGGAGTGAAGGAGGGAGAAGGAGGGGAAGAAGAAGACGGAAAGCTTCTAGATTTTAAAACTTAAGTTTACATGGATAACATAATCATTTAATTTTTTAAAGAAAGCGATATTACGCTGCAAATATTATCGGAATTTTTGTGAAAGATCTCCACTGAGATGTTATTGCTTTCTCAATAAAAATGGTTCTTGAATCGGAAAGAAACAACAAAAATACAGTTCTTCAATTCTTCAATGTTTACCGTATTTTATACAAATATTGCTTTAATCAATAGGAAATTGTCCTCTGAAATGGTAAAGTCCCCGCGATCGAAGTTAATAGTCGCTGGTGCGGAGAGAATACCACACATGTATAGCTATTAGGTATTTATCCCGAGTCTGGGTGTCCCACCAATCTGCCCTGGACAAGCGTGGTGGGTTCAAGTCCATACCTCCATAAATGAGGAAGCATCGAGACTAGCAATAGTATACTTATGGGATGTAATAATAACACAGTGTTGTGACTGACTTATATTTTTCTCATATTACGAATCATAGAGTAGACACAAAAGAAATCAATACAGCTTTTATTAGTTATCACATATATTCACTAGATGGAGTTAGTACTATTTAAACATCTATTTTGATATTATTCTAACGTGTAAGACAAATCAAATTTCAATAAAGGATATCGGATATTTATATATATCATTAGTAATGCGACTTTAAATTCATAATTTGTAAGGATAACTTCAAATTAAATTATATTTTTCTATAATTAATATAACAATGAATTTTGCAGTGACAACCCTACTAACAACTAAAAAGTCACATAAAATAAAAAAAAAAGGAAACGGAACGGAACGGAAAATGTCTTTCGTCTCCCAAACGGTTGCCGGTTTGAGCCAAACGAAACGCGAAGAGCCACCGCCACGGCAACATTGCTCCCACCAACACGCCCATCGCAATTTTAAGCTTTGCAGAAAGAATAGCCTGCCAGAGAGAGACCCGCCCGAACCGAGAACAAGAAAGAACAGTCTACCAGCGGATATTCTCGAGAGGGTATCCCTTAAGACAAACAGCCCACCGATTATCGAGGAAGAGTGACAGCTACCATCGTAAGTGACCAATCGGTGTCCCCCCCTCCCCAGTCACTTTCTAGTCGCATGGACATGCACTCCAGTGTACGAAGCGAAGAAGAAAGGCTTTGTGCAGCAGGCCCCTTGCATGTTTAGAAGCTTTTGTGAGAACCTATGGATGAAATTGCACGAACAGATCTTATGTGTTGTATATATACATAAATAGATGTTTAATTAGTCGTGAAGTAACTGTATAAAGTTAACTATTTTGTCCCGAATAATACTGAGTAAGATAGTAATAAAAATTATAAAATAGTAACAAAATAGATTAAATCATCGAAGGTAGAGTTAGGCTACATATATAATCCAACCGATCTAACTGACTAAATGGTAAAGATTCTACTTAAAGAGTCATCATAGATTGCTTGTTCGATGACCACATCGAGATAATTAAGATGAATTTATTCGTTATTGTACAACAAAATCGAAATTATACAGATAATATAGATGAAATTGATAATATAATATTTATATGTATAACTTTTACTTAGCTAAGATCCGCGGCAAGCAAAAAAAAAAGACAAATAATAACGTGTGTTTTCTACTGGAAGAAGTGGATTTACGGGGAATATATGTCATAACTTTTACTTAGCTAAGATCCGCGGCAAGCAAAAAAACAAGAAAAATAATAACGTGTGTTTTCTACTGGAAGAAGTGGATTTACGGGGAATATATGTCATAACTTTACTTAGCTAAGATCCGCGGCAAACAAAAAAAAAAGAAAAATAATAACGTGGGTTTTCTACTGGAAGAAGTGGATTTACGGGGAATATATGTCATAACTTTACTTAGCTAAGATCCGCGGCAAACAAAAAAAAAAGAAAAATAATAACGTGGGTTTTCTACTGGAAGAAGTGGATTTACGGGGAATATATGTCATAACTTTTACTTAGCTAAGATCCGCGGCAAACAAAAAAAAAAGAAAAATAATAACGTGGGTTTTCTACTGGAAGAAGTGGATTTACGGGGAACTCAAACTAAAACGTACAGAAGAAGCGGCCGTCAGCAACTCCACCTCCCAATCACTATCAACAATACTAACACACACCACCACTTTTCTACATTGCACACGACACGTGTTTCGCCTCAATGTGGAAAAGTGTGTGTTATGTTCCACGTAAATCCACTTCTTCCAGTAGAAGAAAACGCACATTATTATTATTCTGTCTTTGTTTGCTTGTCGCGGATCTTAGCTAAGTAAAAATTCTGACTGTCCACATAATAAAAAACAAACTATAATTTAACTTAAATTGAAATTGAAATTAATTAATTATTAAATTATATTAGTACAAGTTATAATAAATTGTTAAAAATGTTTAACAATGCTTTTTTATATTTCAGTTTAAAACTTTTTTAACTTTTTTTTTTAAAGGAGGCGGAGGTAGATCGTTCCAAATATAGTAGGATTTGTCAAAATATTTTTCTATAGTTGAACCAGGTGGAAGACCGTGTTTTACAAATAATTGGTTATACATAATTTTAATGAAGAAGTAATGAAAAGCTATTTACCATTAACCCCTAATTTGATTTCAATCTCATTACAGAATGTTAAATTAAGAGTTTTTACAAAAGACCTTTACTAAGTTTAAAATAATTTTAATGATTAATTCAACGTAAAGCTGAACCAATATAACTTATATTAAGATTTTAGTTAGTGTTGTCATTATATAAAATTATTTGATTTTTTATAATTAATAATCCCAAAAATTATATGATAATTCATAAAGTGAATGTATTTAAAAAGTATTTAAAATAAACATTATCTGTAACACGTCAAATATGGTTTAAATTTTAAATACATTACGGCGATATATAAAAAGCATGATTGTATCATGAGTTCAAGAAATCAACAACTCTTAAAAGGAAATGAATCAGTTATGGAGGTTATAATTTGTTACACGCAATCAACTAGTCTGGGCTGGGCCGCGCTCCCTAATGGAATATTGCAAGTTTTATATGGAACCATACTAGTAACATTATATCAACCTGACTTTCAATCAACAGTTTGTTGTTATATAATAGTTTTGTAATCGACCTCATAATGGAACTAAACTTCAGATGTAGAATTTTCAGCTAGTGATATATAATATATACGTAAGATATATGCTTCTTAAACGCGAAATACAGATAATATATATTTTTATGTGATCCCTATCATTTTGATAGTGGTAAAACCACGCTACAGACGAATACTTTGTCAAGAATAGCATAATATTTGTCTGTAGTATGGGCCGGACAGGGCCCGCTCGCCCGGGGAAGTACCACACTCCCGCGTCTGAGTGGTAGCTTAGCTACCGCAATTCATACGGTGAGCGGCTGAGTTTCGGAGGCTCGACACCCTCCCCTCCCCCTCCCACTCACACTCCCATAATGACACTTTCCTTAAAGGTCGGCAACGCTTCCGCACTGCTATTATGACGCTGCGGATGTCTATGGACAGGCGTTGATTGCTTTCCATCAGATGACACGCCTGCTCGCTTGCCTTCCTATCCCATAAAAGAAATTATTAATAAATCTATAATATGAAAAACAAGCCTACCCATATGTCGGTGGCCGAAAATGGATCTGTAATGCTTATCGTGTTGCGGATATCTCTAAGCACTGTTGATTGCTTACCATCAGGTTACACGCATGCTTTTTTTATTCAATTTTTCACTCTGTTAACGCTAATATATGGAAAATACAAATAATCGTTATATTTTTTGCGTTATTCAGTCACGCTAACTCTCACTTTCTTTTAAACAACCTAAACATGCAATGTTAGAAAAAACATATTAACTATTTGAAGAGTTTATAGCATTAATAAACCCGAGCGAGCCGGCCCATTGACTGCACAGAAAAAATAATATCGCATTCTTGACAAAGTATTCGTCTACAGCGTGATTTTAAAAAAACTTTTCAATGTATGTACTAAGTTTCTTCCAGCCGCCTTGCGAAGATCGTCGCTCCATTTAAGCGATCGGCAACCCACATTAAATTATAATGTAATTTAATAAACAAAATCGTTTTCAATCTTATCATGTTTAAATTACTTCTATTAATTAACTTAAGTATGGAATATGTTACTCCAAACGTATGTCGTAAATTTGTTTTGCGTCCTCGTCTATCACTGCCAATAAAGGCTGTACTATAAATGTAATCCAATAACAGTTTCATACTACATCACTTAGTCTATACTAGACAACGGCCTTATAACGGATAGTCTTTAACGGATAGTCTTTAATAAATAGACTTTTACGGATTGTTTTTTTTACTGTTAGTCTTAAACAGATATTTTTAAATGGATAGTCCTTGGCGAATAGTCTTTTTGTGGATAGACTCTTACGGATAGACCTTATCGGATGGTCTTTAACGGATAATAATCAATGATTATTCTTTAATACTACCACTTTATCGTTATTTTGACATCCTCAAATATATGTACTTACGTACTTAAGAATGATCGAATGTTATTTACGTTAGGTCTAAATATCAAATAATGAAGATGGACCTCCATCAGAAGTAGGTCACATATCTCCTCGTCATGATGCATTAAGAATATGAATTTTCTCTCGTCAGGGTAAGATTAGGTTACTTTTGGATATTTGTTTTTCCAGATATCGTTACAACATTAAAATATTGCATTATTACATGTTATGTAAATGTGTATGTAAATAATATATATATTTTTTAATATATTTATTATATATATTATATTTTAAAACTATTCAGCATTTCGTGGTCTAATAGCGAAGACAATAAATGCTGCAGTTTTATAACGGTATACTATTAACAAAAAGTGCATATCTCTTATAATATGATGGAAGAATTAAAATTAAAAAAATATTTGCCTGAATAAAATAAAAAAATACCCTTATATTAAACTAATATTATACTTAACATTATAAATAAATAAAATCTTATAATTTAATATATTTTTATATACAATCTTATCCCAGGCAAAGGAAGTGACTCAGCTTCTGCTAATAGGGAAAGGGATTCCCCTGTAGCGTTGATCTTTAGCCACTGCCCTTCGAGCGAGCATGCGTGCGTACGTGTGTTTGTGTGAGTGCGAGTGAAATTTGAACTTTAAGTATCCAGGCTCCTTTAGTTTCATATAGTCAAATATTAAATTATGAGTTCAATCCGGTCTGATATTTAACGAAATATCCAGTTATCTAACATTTAACGCACCTTCCGTTTGGCGCTATATGCAATTGTATATTTGACTCAATATTAAATATATAACATTAAGTAGCTTTTGTCCCCGGCTTCGCTCGCGTGGAATTTGGTCTGCCACATTAAATTTCGTGACAGATCATTTTAAATACATATTTTTTTTTTTACTTAATAGTAAAATTATATTACGACCAAAATTATATAAAATCATTACAAATTGTAGCTTATATGTTATTCCGATGTATAACCTAAATTACTGTAAAGTTTCATCCAAATCCGTCCAGTAGTTTTTTTATGAAAGAGTAACAAACATACATCCATACTCACAAACTTTCGCATTTATAATATGCAATTATGATATGCAACCAATAAAAGAAAAAACACAGTTCTGTTAAGGTTTACTTAAACTATTTCGAAATATTTAAGACAAGGGAAGGTATTATTTGCAATGCAAATATCAATAAACGTACAGTACAAAAACGGCGTACAAACAGTACAAAAATATAAAAATAATTACACAATTATACAAAATCTCGATTTTTATTTGTATACAAATCAGTGGCGGACTAACGGGGTGGCGGAAGAGGCAACGTGCCCCAGACCTCTCCTGGTCTTAGGTCTAAATGTTTACTAGTTTTCTTAATCAAATCCTAAACAAGGCTTTAAAAATACACTCAACACCTACGTAAAAGGAAGTGTAGAGTTGAAGGTAGTAAAATTAAATCAACTTCTTAGACTTGGAGCCTCATTTGACTTTGCTGCCGCGATCCTCTCACGGACTTCCGCCATTGATACAAATACAATACTTTTTTTATTCAAATGATTCTTAAATGAACTAGTGATTATTATTTATATACAAAACATCATGAGCGTAAATCTTCCTTTTCTTCGTTGGCAATTAGTTACAACTATTATGCCAGTGTCAAGTAAAATGCGATAACATCAAATGTTATTTCAAAAGATTTGATGTTATCGCATTTTACTTGACACTGGCATAATAGTTGAAACTAGTCAAATTATCACGTTACTCTTGATAAAATCATGGCTATTCTACCAAAACTTTCTATGGGCTTTTTCAGTCAACTTAAAAAGTCACGAAAAAAAAATGCATGCAATGTGTAGCATTTATTTCATATCACTTCATTCACACGCCTTAATCGAATGAAATTGTATTTAAAATTTAAACAATATAAACTCATAATAATATAAGATTATGAAAATGAAATAAAAACACAACGTCACTGATGTAAGTTGGAAAAAGTTTCGTATACTTATATGAATTACTAAATACAGTTCTGAGTTATAAATAATTATTCAAGCAGAAAGCGACATTACTGCTTAAAACTGTATTTACCGAATAATAACTAAAGGTTGTTATACGAGAATTTGAATTAATGACACTGAAAGTAAATATTATTATTCAGTCAAAATTTAAATGACGCTTTTGTGACTTGTTTTTAAATCTCCAGCGTCTGACACTCTTCCGTTAGAATACATTTGCCTTCGCCTCTGCCCGGAAATTTACTTTTGCAACTTTGCCTGCTTTTGATTAATCAGGATCCCAAATATCCTTTGAGGACTTTATAACTTCATCGCTTTGCGGAAATTTATTTTTAATAATAACTTTTTCACTCGTTTATGTTTATCAGGTTTTTCAAAGGTGGAGATTAAAAGAGATTATACGAACTCATTTGTAGAGATTGTAAAATTTTCTTGTAAAATCAGAAATATAATAATGTTAAATCTAAATCTAATAAGGTTAATCTAATTTTAACTCTATTAATTGTGCGGATACGATCGCCTTATTTGAATAAATAAATGTATGGCTTACATATATATATTTATTTCGGTGAAAATCAATACACATTGGACAAGCGTCGTGTGTTATTTTCATTTTACCGGAAATGATAAGGCTTAAGTGCTTGTCCTCTTAAAAACGTCAAGAAGTTCCTGATAGGCGGTAAAGAAAAATTCCTAGCCAATTTTCTTTATCTATGAATCTATGGAGCACCTACTCAACTGATCATTGTGGTCTAACACCTGCACATTCAAAGACATTATCAAGATTAATGCTGCTGCAAATGCAGTGACGAATTACTAGCCCGAAAAAATATAAGTAGAAACACTGACTTGTAAAGAAGGACAACCAATTTGCGGATAGGCAGGTCTTTGTATAAAAAAATGAATCCTTATTTCCCTTGGTCACGCCATAACTTGAAAACAACTTTCCAGATTTTATTCATCTTTTTTTATAAGCCTCCTTATACTTTCTAGAATGTTCTTATGGAAATAAAATTAAGAAAATTGTGCAAAAATTTGAAAATTTTCAGAAAATATTATAACTTCGCGTGTTTGACATATATAAACACTATGTTTTTTAAAAAACTTTTTTTTAATTCTTTAATGTTCTAATTGATTATTCCCAGCTTCAAGATTATTCACAGACAACATCCGTCAGGTCAGCTAGTTATTCATAAGATTTAACACATTCACACACTTCCTTGTTTCAGAACAAGGATAACTTGCTGTCGTACAGTCGAAACCTCAATTACAATCAAATACTTCTCGTAACGCAGTGAATGTGTTAAAAATTATAAATTTTCTAATTTTTTTTTTTTAATTTTGTACTTTTCAATTGTTGCAGACGGAGCGAGTTTCTAGGATGCGTCTCGTTCCCACTGAAAGATGCTATTAAGAGCGACATCAACGGGAGTTACTTCTTGCAGCAAATCACCGGTCGGCCGGGCGCGACGCCGGCGCCCGCGAATGACGAATGCGCTAAAGACGACCGCGTGACTGACAACCGACACAAAATGGCCACCGACAACACTGAGACTAGCACCAGTGAAGGCGCTAAAGAGAATCACAACGACAAAGGTGAGCGAGTTTCGAGAGTAATCAATCGAGATTTTGTTGAAGACTAAAGAATTGAATTCAAATTTAAATTCTTTAGTTTTCTACCGAATCGAATGACAGTCCGCCGACAATCAAGCTTCTACTACCATTTCGAAACGGCGAAAGAAACTCTACAGATATTTTTTGGCTCATCTTTTGACAACGTGGAAACATGATTATGTTTAAGTAACGCTAAGTTACAAAGGCAAAAGAAAAAATGAAATAATAATATTATATGTAGTCTTCCAACAACGAATCCTGCTTGTACACTTTTTTATGAGGTAAGAAGAAAAACGAGCAGGCGTATCACCTGATGGAAAATAAAACAGGAAGTTGATTAGATTATTTATTTATTCGTTTTTTCTTTCTGTGGAAATTCTAATACAAGGTAGACTTGATGCCGGAAGACATTCTCTGCCAATCAACCTTTGGGTTGATGGAAAAGATTTTCACGTAGTAGGTACAAAAACAATAATAATATGTTAATAGAATATTTTTTTTAATATTTGTGATCGATACACATATTTATTCCGATGCGGGGATCGAGGGCCTCGTCACTGAACCAATTGGTATTGGAATGTCATATATGGCATCAGTTAATTGAATACATACATACATTTAAATTACTTTATACCCATAAACAAAATTTAGGGTGGCCAAGCAAAATTAGAAATCGTTTTTAAGTGCTGGGAGCAGCCTCGGATTATGTTCTGTCCAAGCTGTTCCTTGGATGATCAAACTACAATTTATTTGCAATACAAATTTGAAAATTAGCTAAATATATAAGAGAAATCTTTGGACAACCTTCTGGACCAATCTTGTTCCTAGTACGGTAACCCCGCCACAGATTGGCGGGGTTACCATACATTGGACAAGTGTGGTGGGTTCATGTCCATTCCTCCAGAAATGGGGAGACCCGTACTCAGCAGTGAGACATATGTATAAAGGCTGTGAAACTAAAAGAGGAAAATTTTTAATTTTTTGCTAAAACTATTTTAGGGGCTGCTACCAATGGTCCCGCTTCGGCCGGTAGTCAGGCGCAAGCAGTTGCGGCGGCATTGCAGAGGGAAGCCGACGAGCACCTGTTCCTCCGATACTTGGAACTGGACCCACCAGAAGACCCCGCAGCACCCAGGCGGGCGCAGAGAAACGGTCGGACGCCATTTACAACGACAAGGAAGTGAGTTGTAAACAATTACTATTAACATACATATCGTCACGCCTGTTTCCCGTAGGTGTAGGTATAGACCGAAAATCTCCATCTGCTACGATCTCGGCATACTTTCCTTGCTTCCCCCACACCCATCACTCTCCTCATGCAAGCTCGCCGATTGAGGGTATCTTGACCTGGACCTTCCTAAAAACTTCGGCAATTTGATCATGGTACGTTTTCCTTAGTCTTCCTCTACCGACTTTTCCATCCACATCCGCCACCTAAATTTCTTTTGTCAGTCGTCTTTCATTACTATTGAAACAGGAGAAAAATGAATAGGCAATAAAATTACGCTCTCTCTTCCGCAATGTACACGACACGTGTTTCGCCTCAACACGAAGCATCATCAGTTATATTAGACGCTACGAAAGACAACCGTTATTTAATTTAGTTAATTTATTTTATTATTCTTCTTTCTTTTATTTTAACAGTTCACTGGCAAAATTCCCCTAAATCCGCACTTACTTTAGCGTATCAAACTCTACTTACTTATTTTCAAAAAGAGCTTGCTGGCCTATTTATGTACAACATTTTTATTTGGTAGTTCATGTATATCATATATTTTTATACCTATCACAATTATCTATGATATTTTTATCTCATTTTGGGAATCAAACCTGCGACCATTGACTCCGAAGACAGTAGCTTCACGAAGGAGCCATTTATATAGGACGTATTATTTACATTAATGTAAGCAAGTCTTCTATTATCGTATTTTTATCTGCCATCTAAACCTTTCTCTCGAAATTGCGACAATTCCTCGCGAAAGGAAGGGTGTAGACAAAAGCAACGCACTTTTAGTGCAGCTCTTTATTCGTACGACAAAAGCCATAGAGGTTAAAAAAGCTTAAAATTGTAGCGTCGATGATGACTTTTCCCGTCAAGTTACTTCAGTCAGATTTTTTTTTTCATTTTTATCTCATGTTATGAACTTTTCCCACCAACTGACATTGTGTTTTTATTTCATTTTCATAATCTTATATTATCATCAGTTATATGGTTTAATTGTGGTGCCGTACTATACAATATAGTTCGATAAAGGCGTAAAAGTGAAGTGATATGAAATAAATACGTGTATTATATGTAGCATGAATGGTCCGGCTCGCCCGGGGAAGTAAAGTCCCGCAGAACACTCCCGCAGAAAACCGGCGTCTGAGTTGACAGACCGTGTTTTGTCCGATGAGCGGTTGAGTTCAGAGACTCAACCCCCTCCCCCCTCCCTTAATGACACTTTCCTTAAAGGCCAGCAACGCACTGCCTATGGCACTGCGGATGTCTATGAGCGGCGTTGATTGCTTTCCATCAGGTGACACGCCTGCTCGTTTGCCTCCATATCCCATAAAAAAAGAAAAAAACGATGGAGCCATTATCGTTTAAGCCATTACGTTAAAAGAATAGAAAAGAATGTAGTATATTTAAAATTTTTTTGTTAATGAGGATTGATTTTTCCACAGGCTTGTCCGCGGCACCGGCGGTGGTTTTGGCTTCACAGTCGTGTGGACTAGACCGCCGAGGGTCGAAAGGGTGGCAGCTGGAGGTTCTGCAGAACGTGCAGGGCTTAGAGCCGGAGACTATATCGTGTTCGTTGGCAACAAGAATGTCGTCACAGCTACAGAGGAGGACGTGCGGAATCTCGTCAAGTAAATATTTTTAATAATAATTTTGTAACACAAATTAGTGCAACACTATTTAGTATTTTTTATTCTATTATCTATTTTGTTATATGATAAAGAGTATCCGATAGCAGAATCAGATTTTCAACCTTAACTAGTACTTACTTACTTACCTCAGCCCCAGCAGAGCCATACGGGGCTGCTGAGGCTGACCCCCCTTGCGGCTCGTGGGATTCACAATGACAAATTTTAATAAACCTAATTTGTTAAAAAATGACGGTGACGTGATTCGCCACCCGTCACGTCCGGATTCCCACGGGCGCGAAGCGACTAATGGAGAGCCGTTTCGCTACGATGATTGTGAGAGGAAGGATGGATAAAAAGATGAATGAGTGTGGAGGAAGCAAGGAAAGTGTGCCTCGATCGTAGCGGATAGAGATCTGTGGTCTCTGCCTGCCCTACGGGAAACAGGCGTAACGATATGTATGTATGTATGTACTAGTACTTTCAAACAAGAATAATTCGAACTGTAACCGACCGACTTTTCCCGCCAACTTACATCAGTGACTCTGTGTTTTAATTTAATTTTCATAATCGTATATTATTGTCAGTTATATTGGTGGCGTATTATACAATATAGTTCGATAAATACGTATAAGTTAAGTGATATGAAATAACTGCGTATATCGTTACTGTTTATGTGGACTGATTGTTAAAGTCCATCATAAAGAAGTTTTGATAGAATAGCCACCATTTTATCAAGACGTAACGTTTCAAGCCGACTAGTTGCGTTTCAAGAGATTTGATATTATTGTATTTTACTTGACACCGGCATAATAGTTTTAACTAATTGTCATTAAACAAAAGAAAAGAAAAAAAAACACGACAAAACGCAGCTCGGTTTACAAGCTAGCTAGTATCATTACGTTGACATCACAAACAGCTGTTCATTGTATAATTTGTGTCCGCCATTTTGTTTATTACCTTTTATGTTTAAAAGGTAATAAACAAAATGGCGGACACAAAGGGTGGGAGGTTGTTTAATATGACAGATATGTAAGTAACAGATTTAAGCAGATGATTAACTATAAACAGTGTTTATAAATGCAATTGAAGTGTTTATGGATCTTGTTATACTTAACTTGTTAAACTATAAGTAAACATTTGTGAATGAGACTGCCCGTATTTTAAACATACAAAGGCCTATTACTACCATTACAACCAAAACAGTCTTCGTCTAGATATTAATTACCTCCCTTTTACTTGAGAGACTTTAATTGCAGATTAGTTTTTACTGTCCATCAACTGATATTTAACATTTTTCTCGTCATTCCCCCGTATGAGATCCAACGGAAGAAATAGCCTGGCCCTACTACACGCTAGACTTCACATAGGATTAATATTTGCCAATCGTCATTATATTATAAGCTAAGCGAATATTCTGACTATTATATATTTTTTTCAGATCAGCAGGCCAAACTTTGACACTGGAAACGTTTCGGAGAGTGCCACAAAACGGTGTTGGGATCCGACCGAGATTGGCTCAAGTAACAATTCCATCCCTGCCGACCAAATCGACACCCCCACCTCCGCCCCGTTCCCCCCGAACTGCCGCCCTCGCGTCCCCAGCGGCTGCGGCGAGGCCGCCCACTGCGTGTTCTTCAACCAGTCAGTCCCTAGACAGACGCAAATTACACTTACCGCAAGTCACGTTCTCTAAAGAGGTCGGTAACGGCATCATTGTTTGAACCTGGTATACATGCCGCAATAGGGATGTTGACTGTATTTTTGTTTTTCACAGCGCATATATGTCCCACTGTTGAGCATGGGTTTCCCCATTTCAGGAGATATGGACAATACGCACCCGCAACGCTTGTCCAATGCGAATTGGCGGGATTACCATACTCGATTTATACCGATGCAGGGATCGAAATCGCGACCAATGACACCATGGGCGAGGGGCCCCGCCACTGCGCTAATTGATCGCCAATAAAATTGACTGTATACAAATAAAAATATAATTTCGCTGCGAAAGGGTAGTTTCTATGACAGAAATCCTAAAGAACAAAATATTTTTAAATATAATTAAAGAATTTAATTTTTGTTTAATAGTCAAACTATGATTATATCACTCCCAAGTCACGTAACGTCGAACACGCATAAAGTCGCTTTATGTCACACGTGACCTTGGCGTTTTAAAACGAAATTCAAAACGGAATTTTAAATACGTATTAAAATATGGGTTTTATTAAAAATATTTTAAATATTCTTTGCTATATAAGGTACATTGTTTAAAACACTATACATATAAAAACAGTCAACATCTCTATTCTAAGGAAATATTTGCAATTAATAAATCTGTATTCCGGTCATTCTCCGTATTTGAAAGTCACCATATCTCCTACAACAAACACTTTTCATTGTTATTTACAATGAATGAATGAATGAATAAATGTCTACAATACACTATTAATAATAATGTTCATATCATATACATAATCAAATAACTACATACTACTATTAATAAAAAAAATAATCCTTGCCAAGTTTACGAAGAACATGCATCATTAACATTGTCCTTTGGGAATAATTTAGTTTTGATTGATTCATACAAAATAAAATGCCTTGCTCAAATAATATGAGCTTATTCATTTATTACAAATCTTATATTATAATATGATCTATATATTTGCGTTGTGTGGCCTTTCGCTCGATTTACTTTGTTTCGAGTTTAGATTTGTACTAGTCATCTGTAGAAAATTTTTCGATTATAAATTTTGTTGTTTGGAAATCAAACTTAAAATGTGGTGCTAGTGTTCTTTTAGTGGAATTCACTTTTAACTATCTGTCATTTTAACGTTTTTCTTTGTGTGAAATCTGTTTTTTTTTATTTTTATTTAAATCAATATTTTGTGTACAGTTTATGTGTGTACGAATCTTGTTATTTATTTTTTAATAATAACTACTTGTGTAGAAACGGACTTCGTAATACATTCCACAACTGTAATTAGTTTTTTAAGTATTCGTGTACAGAATATTTTTTAATAAATAAGTTGTATTAGGAAATAAATTACTCAAAGGGGAATCGTTACGTTTAAGATGGATGTTTCTGTTATATTTATTTTGTTATCTTTTATTTATTAATTATTGTCAGAATTCGTGTGTGTTATTTTGTAATAGATAACTTTTTACTTAATTATTATTTTTGTGTTCTTGTAAAGTCTTTGTTTTCTAATAATAACTATATGTAATTTGTAACGACCTCATCTTCGTTTGATACTTTTTTTCGTTCCTGTTATTATTATTTACTTTTTCCTTTAATTTATGTTTATTATTTTAAGTGCAAATAAATTTATTGCTTTTGATTTCTTTCTGTTTTATTTATTTTTATTTCTTTGCGAATACATCAAACGAATCATTAAACATCAACGGACAAAAAAGCATCATCAAAATTAACGCTGATGTGCTGACACAAATGATAACATAAGGATTCGGCCTTTCTTCTTATTTTTGCGTTTGAACTTGTCCACCGAAATCTCTTTTGTGTTTATATTTTTTAAGAACTACATACGTTCATACATGCTTATTATGAAGCTATAGTTAATGTATGCTTTTTAAAAACATAACAGTTACATCACATTCCTTACTGGATGATCTTACGGGCACCATTTTGGTCATCGACATTTATAACCCTCCTGAAATTAATGTGAAGCTGAATTTGACATTGACATGAACAAGCATTACTCTGCGGTCGTCGATTTTACAGACGTGTCAATTCAGTAGGTTAAATTAATTATATTCATTAAAGGAGTCAGACGTCACTTTGCGGAAATCCATTGTTAAATCGAAAATCAGAAAAATAACTAATATCCACGAAAAGCAACCAAAAACAGAAAAAGAATAATGTGTGCTTACTAAAAAAAGTGTAAATTAGGTATGTGAACAGTTTAACTTAGCTAAGATCCACGACAAGCAAACAAGTACAGAAAAATAATAATGTGTGCTTACTAAAAAAAGTGGAAATTAACTGTGTGAAGAGTTAGAACTTTTACTCAGCTAAGATCCACGACAAGCACACAATAACAGAAAAATAATAATATGTGTTTTCTACTCAAGAAGTGAATTAACGGGGAACATAAACTAAATCTTACCGAAAAAACGGCCGTTAGCAACTCTACACCTCCCAACCACTATCAACATCAAAAACAAACTACCACTTTTCCACATTGCACACGACACGTGTTTCGCCTCAACACGAGGCATCATCATCATAGTAGACTCTACGAAAGACAACTGTTGAGTAACTTCCGTAGAGTCTACTTTATTATTTTTCTGTTATTGTTTCCTTGTCGCGGATCTTAACTAAGTAAAAGTTCTAACTGTTCACATATTAATGGATTTCTGCAAAGTAACGCCTGACTCCATTAATCATCTGGAAGAATGCTGTAGTGAACGGTAGTATCTGAATGCCTCGTGTTGAGGCGAAACACGTGTCGTGTACATTGTGGCAAAGTAGTAGTATGTGTTTGTTAGTAACAGCAGTGAGGTGGAGTGTTGCTGACAGTCGTTTTCAGCAAAAATTAGATTAGTTATTCCATAATTTCCACTTATTTTAGTAAACACACAATATTACTTTTTTGTTTTTGTTTGCTTTCGCGGGTCTTAGTTAAGTAAAATTCTGACTTTTTACCTAGTGACAAGTGTAAGTGGTAAGACATTCTCTAGCTATATGGTGAGACATTATGCTTCGACTATATGAGCGGCTGGCAGAAACTGGATGCATGAAGCCATGCAGCGGGCGGTGGGACTTCTTGGAAGATATCTCTGTCCGGCACTGGACTGGCGTAGACTCTTAATAATGATGATTATATATCCGGATGTGTTAACATTTCCGGGAGTTCTTAAATGAGATTACCGTACCCTAATCGGCTAGGACAACCAAGTCTCGAAGATAAAGATATAAATAAGAAAGATCTTATTTTCAGAAGAAATACACCGGAGAAACAAAGGCACTGACAGACATTAAAATATTACATACAATTTATATGATATATATATATATATATATATATATATATATATATATATATATATATATATATATATATATATATATATATATATATATATATATATATCGAAGATGAAACCCCCTAAAATCCCGTGTCGTCGTATCAGTACGGCTGGCACTTTACAGTACTTAGCATAACATCTTTGTAAAATATGGTACGTTTAAAGTGGTAGAGCCACGCTGCAGACGAATACTTTGTCAAGAAAGGCATATTATTTGTCTGTACCATGAATGGGCCGGCTCGCTCTGGGAGGTACCACACTCCCGCAGAAAACCGGCATCTGTAGAAGACGCCTATGGCAAAATGAGGTATCTCTATTTTATGTCAGATGCGTGATAGCGAAGATCGAGTTAGGTGGTGCATTTTGCGATGGAGGTTTTTTTATGGGATAAGAAGGCAAACGAGCAGGCGTGTCACCTGATGGAAAGCAATCAACGCCGCCCATAGACATCGGCAGCGTCATAGGCAGTGCGGAAGCGTTGCTGACCTTCAAGGAAAATCTCACTATGAGAGTGGGAGTGCGAGTGGAAGGAGGGAGAGTGATGGGCCTCTGGAACTCGGCCGCTCACTGTACGAAGCGCAGTAGCTAAGCTACCACTCAAACGCCTACAGTGAGCTTTCCCAGTCTGTTGATGATGTTTTATTATTTTTGTCCATTTAGACGCCGGGTTTAGCAACTGATGGGAGGAAACGCGCCCTTCTCGCAGTGGTGGCCAGGGAACAGCACTACGCCACGTGTCTCCAGTTTGGCCTGGTGAGGTTCGTCTCGCCGCTGTCGGAAAGGGCAGACCTGATAATACCTAGCGACCATCAGCTACTGTTCCAAAACATCGAGGAGGTAATTGAGCTATAAGAGACTATCGATATGTTAATAATAATAGAATGAAGCGAAACGAAGACAACCGAAAGTCACAACTGAGAATGCCTCATGTTGAGGCAAAACGCGTTGTGTGTGACATTTTGTGTTTGACATCGTCGACGTTAGTGGGCATAGCGAAGTGTAGGAGGATTTATGGACGGCTGATTCTCCATAAGTAACTCTATACACTTCCGGTTTGTGTTCGCGGATTTTAGCAAAGTGAGTTTGTATTGTCCACCTTTATACTCCATTTCCGCAAAGCAACGCCTGGCTTCATAAATTAATAGTAGAATTCTTTTTGAACTTTCCAACTAAGATGCACTAGAAAATGGTTTACATAAATACTTATGACGTCAGATCGCAAGTCTAATCCAAGTAAGTTATTTTAAATTACAAGGAATTTATGTAATAATACTCTCCTCATTTCGTGAGTAGATTTATATTCCTTACATTGATGTATTCTAATATTTTTACTGGGGCGAAGGACGTTTAAAATTAACGATAATACTCGTAAAAAAATTAATATACCAATTAGCTCAATTAATATACCAATGACTCTGCGGGAGGAGGGCGGGGCCCCTGGGTCAATCTTCGCGGGTTCAATCCCCGCATCGGAATAAATATATGTATGGATTACAAATATTTATTTCGAGTCTGATAACACCACCAATACGCATTGGACAAGCGTGGTGGGTTAACGTCCGTTCGTCCAGAAATGGAGAAGCCCATGCGCAGCAATGGGACTGGGATGATATATATATGAGGGATGGTATATGGGCTGTTAAAAAAAATATACTGATTCAAATCCTTTCTAATATAGTACTTTAAAATCTTCGATGGATGAAATTTCTTTTATATTTTAAAGGTTTATTTTATTGTCCATTATCACTAACATTCAAAATAAAGTTCATCTGATATTAATTTTCTTCTTGATAAAATCCGAATACTTGAATATATATCGAAATAGATAGTTAAAAAAATTAATTGCAAAATTTTAAAATAATAAATAAATATATAATACTACGTATTTATTGAGAAAAAAAATACTTTTTGATCGTTTTGAACTTATTGTCAATATCAACTTATAAATTTATTTTAAATATTTTCAGATCTTCAGGTTATCGGAGGACATCCTCGATCAAGTGGTCCAAGACGATGGCGAGATCCAGACGTCGACAGTGGTTGCAGTATATTTACAAAAGACTCCTGTGTTCCTTAGTCTATATAAGAAATATTGTCTAGGATTGAAAAGAGCTGACTGCGTACTGGTAAGATTTTTTTAACTAAACATTAATTTTAGATTTCCAGATTCGTTTACTACGGACTTATGTAAAATTATCATCAACAGCCTGTGGCAGTCCACTGCTTGATACAGACCTCTTCCATGAAGCACCATTTAGCCCGATCTTCGACTTCACGCATCCAGTTTCTGCCAGCCGCCCTGCGCAGATCGTCGCACTATCTAGCCGGGGGGCGTCCCACCTTACGTTTACCGAGACATGGTCTCTCCAGATGGATGGATTCAATGATATTTAGAATTCATGCTCAATTTTGATTCATCTGGTTCAACTGTACACGTATTATTAAAGTGAAGAAATTAAATATTCTCCTAAATTTATTTCACTCGTCAACTAAAACCCTACTCAGGGTTATATAATTTTGTTTTATAAAAAAATCGGAGGCAGTCATGAGGACTACCGACAGAAGTGAAAAATGAAAACTGTGTTTTGAAATTTCAAACTAATTGTAGTGTTATATACTGCTATTATTAAAGCATGTTGCTGACGCGACTCATAAAACTTTATCCATCCATGAACCGTCCAACGCACACACATACAATCGGGTATATAGAATGTGTTGGCGTGATGCGTGTGCGTATATAGCTATAGATTTACATTAAGCATGTTGCTAACACGAACTCATAGACTTTTTTCCATACCCAGAGTCGTGTAATACGGCTAAAGAAGTTTTCATTTCAAAAATATTGTAGTAAACATAATAAGTATTATAACTTTTTGAAAAATGTGGCCAAAAAAGCTTATCATTGAAGGTATATTAAAAAGGCTTAATTAAAAATGGCTTAAATAAAGTAAATAAAATGACATTAAATTTTTTAAAAAAATGATAAACATTTCTGTGAGTTTGGATTAGGTTATTAATCCTGCGGACATTACAGTATTATCGAAATCATAATCGAGAGCATAAGTTCTATGAGTGCAAAAAAAAAACAATATCGATTTTAATAGTTCGATAACGATTACTAAGATGAATGAAATGATAGAAAAGGAATCAAATACGGTAGAAAAGTGAGAGAATCAAAGGTCGTTCTAGGAAAGTCAAGACCTCGACTTGGAGCTGTGATGGGTATAAACATTGAGATTGAGATACAAGATTGTCTCTCTTATCAATAAAATATTCCTCAATCATTAACTTATATTATCACCGACAGGTAAAAAAATCAAAAGACCCAAGTGGAGCGTTCTCTCGCTTCTGCACAAGCCCACCCATACCGAGGAGAAGACCAGACATCACCTCTCTAGTGCACAAGCCTTTGGAACAGTTTAGAGAATTGCTGAGACTAATGAGAGCTGCCGCCAGCGCGAATGGTGCTGGTCCTTACGACCAGCTCGAAAAGAAGCAGCTGCAAGTTATTGTCGAGCAATTACAGGTAATTTTAAGTCATAAAAAGAAAAAGATAGAAAGAAATTAATATCAATAATTTTGGTCACGTATAAATAAATAACTTATTAATTTCTTTTATCTTATATGTATAACGTATAAAAATGGAGAACTATTTTGGTAGTCTCGCTAGAACCGGCTCAACAGATTCGAATATTGTTTTTATTTTATTATTATTATTTTTTGTTCACCTTCCGTCCTATTATTGTTTTTGTTCACCAATAAAAAAATATAGGAAAAACATAAAAAAAAACCTTGAAAAGTGAAAAACTATAATATTTTTCTTCCTTTTAATTCCAATTACAATACTTTTGTACTTTCGTTATCCTAAACTGTCGTTTCTTTCGAGAGTAACTAAAAATACGGACTTTTCCCGCCAACTTACATCAGTGACGTCGTGTTTTTATTTCATTTTCATAATCTTATATTTTTGTCAGTTATATTGTTTAATTATGGTAGCGTATTACACAATATAGTTCGATTAAGGCGTATAAGTGAAGTGATATGAAATAAATGCGTGTATCGTGACTGTTTAAGTTGACTGAAAAAGTCCATAGAAGTTTTGATAGAAGAGCCACCATTTTATCAAGATGTAACGTGACAAGCTGACTGTTGAAGTTACATTACAAGATTTGATATATTTGTATTTTACTTGACACTGGCATAATAGTTATAACTAATTGCCATAAAAGAAAAGAAAATAAAAGAAAAGAAAACTGAAAATACAATGCTCAAACATCTCTGTTTTCACTCCGGTTTCATCGTAGCTAAGATCGTTTTCGAATTGTCTGTGTAATTTCCAGAGTGGTTATCAAGACGTCACTGCTGGTTCAGGTCTGATGGGCTTGGCTGGGGATGGAAAACCTCTACTGTCCGTTGCTGATCTTGAAAGTAGACTTGTGTTCACTAGGTGTAAGGTATGCGCCATAAATATTCTACCACTAACGCATATAAGACCAGACATATGTAGTGTAAGGTATCCGGTGGCACTATTAAGATTTCAACTTTATCTACTTCTTTCAAACAGGGAATATTCGACAATATTTATATTTGGTTTTAGATCGAATATTCCTTGTTTGAAAGGTGTAGTTTTGAACTGATGGAGTCAGGCTGCAGACGAATAGTTTGTCAAGAATGACATATTATTTGCCTGTAGCATAAATGAGCAGGCTCGTTTGGGGAAGTACCACACTCCAGCGAATAAGCGGCGTCTGAGTAGCTTCGCTACCGCGCTTCGTCCTGTAAGTGGTTGAGTTCCGGAGAAGGCTCTTCCATTTCATGACAAACTCGCTGTTTTCCTCGTGACTTTCATGGTAAATTTCTTGGGAATTTCGTGCAGTGGTTTCCCTTTGCCTTCTGCACCAGATATTTTTTTGGAGTTATTCAGACGCCAACGCTCGCTGAAGCATACGTACACCCCACCAGTTTCCCGATCGGGTGTATGGTAATACCGCAATTGTTCAGTAGCCAGAACCTCGTCAGTTATCCATCAGTGAGCACCCCGTACCCGCTTGGGTACCGCCGCCGAAGCAGGAAAGAAATAAAACCGTTTGCCTTGACTTTTCTCGTGCTTTCTTATGGAATAGCTGACCAAACAAGGTGTTAATCAAATCGGCAGTACTAAACACTCGCTCACTGTTGCCATTTATATAAATCGCGACCTAATTAACTCAGTGGTGAAACTACGGCTTTCAGAAACAATGATCACGAGTTTGATATTTCTACGTTTATAACAAGTTATCTTGTTAATCTGCCTTGGACAAGCGTGGTTATTAATACTTAATATAAATTAATATCTATTTCTTTACAAATGACGATATGTGATGATAAGTATACAGTAATACCCCAAACTTACGCGATAAGTGGGACCGAGAGCTATCCGCGTAAGTTGAATTCGCGTAAGTCGAGTTCAATTTTGCATATAAAGACATACAAAGTATATTTAATTGGGACCGGAAACTAAATAAAACAATAATTTAGGAAATAAATGTGAAAATTAAAAAATCGTCTCACTCCGAATTCACGTATGTCGAGGTAGCGTAAGTCGGTGTATTACTGTACTGAAAATAACGGAAAAAAACTAAACGAATGTTATTGTTTACATTTAGGAGTTCTTTTACTGGACCCCCTTTAATAAGATAAACATTTAAGACGGCCAGATAAAATGGTTTTCACGAAAATGGAGATATTTCATAACGCTCCCCATTTGCCTTTGGACCCGCCACCATGAAAAGTTCCAGCGCCTACCAGGAGGCGGTACCGCTCCCGTTGGGAACCTAAGATCTAATTATTTTTACGGGTTAGGAGGGCAAACGAGAAAGCGTGTCGCCTGATCGAAAGCAATCAACACCGCCCATGGACAACCACGACACCGCAGGAGTCGCGGAAGCGTTGCTGGCCTTTTAGGTATGTATAGGCTTATTTTTTGAAGGTTCCAATGTCGTAACGGTTTGGAAAGACCGCCGAGGGTAGCTGGTTCCACAAACTGGTGATGCGTGGAAAGAAGTTACGAGAAAAACGCACCGTAGTAGATCGCCACTCATCCAGATGGTGGGGATGAAATTTTTCTTTACAACGAATTGTGCGGTTGTGAAATTCGGCGGCGGGAATTATTCCAAACAATTCCTTGGAGCACTCCCCATGATAGAAGCGGTAAAAAATACTGAGAGATGAGACATCCCTCCGCAGATTGGTTGAGTGATTTGATAGAAGCTTCAATTTTACCGTATAAATTTTAAATTTGATTACAGCCGTTCGTATTAAGTACAGCAGGACGACAATGGATATTTGGCGGGGAATTGTCCAGGGTGGAAGGCCGAGCTATCAGGCCGTACTGGGCACTGCTCTTTAGTGACCTTCTCCTCTTCGCTACTGTTTCGAGGGACAGAGTTTTGTTTGTAACTGAAGAGCCTGTGTCATTGGGCACAGTGTCCGAAGCCCAATTTAATATTAGGAAAAAAGGTGGGAATCAAGTGTTGAGTATTAATTAATATAAAAAAATTGATAATTAATTAGTTTATACACTTAATATAATTAGTACTTACACTTAATTTAATTAGTATTTACACTTTATGTAATTAGTATTTACACTCTAGGAGATTCACACTTGCTTACTATTAGTTGAGCCGCTTGCTCGTTTGCCTATGTGATCCATTACAAAAATATGTGTCTTATTCATCATAATCCTCATCATCAACTTATATTGCCAAATTTTAGTACTCAGTTTTGAAACATGAGTCAAAAGTATGTATGTACGTACATATATCCATATTAAATTTTGTTACAGCTACGGAATTTCGTTTAATACTGGGACGCGCTGGTGGAGAAAGTCCTTTAGTGTCATGTGCACCAAGAACTCCAGGACGATCTCGTCCTATTGTGTTACGAGCACCTTCGATAGATCTCAAGGCTGTATGGCAAAGTCTACTCCAAAGACAGATGTAAGTGTTTGATAATGTAACTATTCGCTTTTTGGTCTTGGAATTTAGTTTAGTCTTATTTAATCTAATCCTATATATTAATAGGATTAGATTAAATTAGACTAAACTATATATTAATAGTATCATGATTTATAGGTTATGAGTTTTCTTATTTAAGTTATATTTTTTTACTGCTTAATAAGTCTACAAGAACCCCTCAGCAGGTGAAGGCCTCCTCCAAAGAAGCGCATTGATCTCTATTTTGAGCTATGTGCATCATGTTCGGCCCAGCTGTTTTACTTATATCATCCGCCAATCTCATGAGCGGTCTTTCTCTGTGTCGTTTTTCAATTGGACCTCTCCATAAAGTCACCTTATTTGTCCATCGCTCAATTGTCAGTCTTCCTACATGTCCTGCCCATTTCATTGAATATAAAACGCCCAAAAGGATTTCTTTTAAATAAGTATATTTCATATTTCCGATGTAAAAAGAAAATATGATAGACGCACATCCATTTTCCATCTATGAACGGTTTCGATCACATCGATCAATTTGATTACTTTAATCGTTCATTCAAAATCATTATTACTATTGTATTTATCAATTGTTTCTGATAAATCTCATTCGTCTCCTTTCCGTTCTATTCCATTGTTACCCCAACCGCACCGTTCAATCTCATTCGTGTCCTCTGCATTCTATTCCTTCCTTATCCCAATCGCACCGATTAAACTCCTACGTGTCTTAAGATTATTAATGGAGTCAGGCGTTACTTTGCGGAAATCCATCACTATATGGACAGTCAAAAGTTTTACTTAGCTAAGATCCGCGACAAGCAAGACAATAACAGAAAATTAATAATGTGTGTTTTTCCGTTGGGTTTAGTGGATTTATTTGGAACTTAAACCAAAAACTTTCACTTTTCGGTTGTCTTCCGTAGAGTCTACTATACCTGAAGATGCCTCGTGTGGGGGCGAAACACGTGTCGTGTACAAGATGGAAAAGTGATAGTGTGTGTTTGGCGTTGTGTATAGTGGTTGGTGAGTGGAGAGTTGATGGCCGATTTTCGGTAAGTTTTTGGTTTAAGTTCCAAATAAATCCACTAAACCCAACAGAAAAACACACATTATTAATTTTCTGTTATTGTTTTGCTTGTCGCGGATCTTAGCTAAGTAAAACTTTTGACTGTCCATATCCTACGTGTCTTCTCCATTCTACATGATATATGCGAAATCATCCGTGTTATTTTGGCACTATTGAAAAACATTAATTCAAATTAATGAATGAATCATTCAATTCATTCATCAATTGTTTGTTTCGTATTAAATTACAACAAATACAACATTTGATTTAGTAAACTTTCTACAAAACATTTAAAAGTTTATTAATGTAAAATAAATTTCTTTTCACAGCTATCGAGCTCACACGATGTCAGGCACACCACTGGGTTCTCCACTGGACTCACCAGACCCACAGCTCACCTTCTCACTAGGGACTCTGGATTCACAACAACGACAGGTATCGGGGTCCAGCATTCAACGGCACTCAAGTATGGCTTTATTACCGGCCAGTTCATATCGCTCACATCTTAATATGCTCGTCGAAGAGCGTCCCGAAAAAGAAGTTAGAGTCAGTTTCGATGTGAGGCCTTATTCCGATTCTCCCATTCCTCAATCAGTCAGGGGTCCACTTAGTTCAGTATGGAAAACAGCACCAACACCAGAAACACCTTCTGCTAACCTTTCCCCAGCTGATTCACAGACGTTTTCTTCGCATTTCGTGTCGTCATCTAGCATTGAGAAGAATGAAGAACGACCTACCTCTCCTAGTGCACAATTAACTCCAGATGGACCCGAGGATTATTCAGAAGTTTCTCCTTGTAGATGGGAATCTTTCGAAGCTGATCTGGCGTTAGCCGATCTAGACGTGGATCCCTCTTATAAACATGCTGTTGAAGAGCATATATTTCTACCCGATGACCCTCTTTTGCCTCGAGTAGCTCTGCCCGAAAGACCAACTCCTCCAGCGTATTTAGAGCTTTGATCCGCGGAGTCAGATCCGGAGCTGGCAGACTATTGCCTCCACCGGATCGCTAATCGAAAGACCACTTGAGTATCTTTATTATATCAACCACCAGGTGTTTTCTGACAAATGTGTAGCCATTACAGTATTGATATAATAGTTTACAATTAGAAGCCGGTCTGAAATTAATAACATACGCATACAGACGGTTCAAAAAGCGATAGATGGCCATAAATGGAGAAATATTGCTTATAGATGAGATAAAGGTTGTGGTAGTGAATTTTGAGAGAAATATTTTCGAAATTAAACAGTATTCAAAGAAAAGATATTTTGAATTATAATGGAGTGTAATTAGATTTTAAGTCGAACCCGTTAATAAAATCGGATCCAAGTAACTTTGACTGTCCATACGGATCCAAGTAATTCAACAATTGGAAATGGAATTGTCGTTATTAGCAAAAACATCAAGATTTGTACGCCAATATTTTATAATTTACTAAATTATAACTCAGTGTCAAAAGATGTAATTATAGGGTACCAAGTTGTAGAGACTATTTATATGGTGTCATTACTGAGTACGTTTCTATTACCCCATCGTTGCTTCTTATGTCTTCCGTCCTTTGATTACATATGTCAATCTTTATTACCAGAAGAATTTGTTTATAGACTATAAGTATAACTCTCCCTTGTTTTCTTTTATTCGTTGTTTAAAGTTATTATTTTTAACGTTATCCGATTTTCGTGTAATAACTTAGATATTATTGCAAATATATATATATATATATATATATATATATATATATATATATATATATATATATATATATATATATATATATATATATATGTATGTATGTATGTTTGTACAAGTTTCTATAAACCCTTTTACTGTACTATAACCATTTGTACAGGTCATGTGGATATTTGGCGATCAAAATTCGCGGGCTTTGTAATCATGTAATGCATTGTAGGTTTTACACTAAAGCATTTTTTTATTTCAATATAGCTTCTTATTTTGTAAAATTTCCAAGCACTCATGTCGTTTGTGTGATGTGTTACAATGAAAAATGGTAGCCCATGTTACTTACTTAGACCTTCTATGTGATAAATGTAGATACGTGACGCTTGTTGTTTTAATATAGCGCGCATATAATAAAAACCAAACATTACAAAAGTAACAATAAAACAGTTATCGCGTAGATCAAATCGCTAGCATCGTAAAATGTTCACATAACCTACCCCGGGGTCACTTTTTGTATGTGTACAACTAGTAATTTTCTACAAATAATCTCGTAGTTAGAGTCAATAATTTTCGATGTCTTTGGCTGTGTGTAAAATTAATAATAAAATAATAATAGTCGAATAAAATTGTTAAGAAAATTAATAATTTTGAGAGAGTATTTTACTAATATTTCTGGGTCCGAAATATGGCATATATAATGGATTTGTGAATTGTCGATGTTATGTTTTACTCCGGAACTGGATATTACAAATGGTGGGTAAATAAAGCAACTTTGTCAGTGGATAATGATCATTTTATTTTTTTCGTTCTTTGACACTAACCCATTTTCTTTGAACGCTACCTTTTTGATGACGATCTACCATTTTTCGATGTAATACATTTATTACCACCTTTTAATTTCTTTAAAGCATACAATTAACATTGTATTCGTTGTGATATATTATATATCATATTTTATAATTTTTAAATTAATTATTCTAAATGATTGCACAGGTAAATTGTAAAAATGAAAAATGTGTTTTACATTATTGCTTGTAATTTTATGGTAAGTACCAACTTATTATGTATGCAGTTCAACTTCTCATTCTATGTTATGTTTAATTTGCTGAATAATCCAATTTTGAAATAAATATCCACATAACCAAATAAAAATGGAAATACAAAATATTTTTAAGTTTTATGAATACAATTGTTTTTATCTGCGAACGGTTTAGACCCGTCGGAGCTCTGCAGAGACACAAACTGGTATTGGAGGTAGTACAATAGAGGGGCCGCGTAGCACGCGAAGCCGAGGTTCTACATTACACTTGCAGCGATGGATGACACAACTGCCAGAAGCTGAAGAATTAGACCCTCCAGAACCTGACATGGAGGTAAAAATAATATAATAAATACTTAAAGATGGCCACAAAAGTCCTAGTCTAATGGTTTGGAGTGGCAGATTATTGGAAGTCTTGTCCAAGAACTACCTGCATGTAACTGATGTTGATAATTGCATCTATGACATAGTCATAATTACCACTGATGAATGCAATAGTAACTTACAATATGTAAATATTTATTTCATTCGTATAAGAGGCAAACTGCTAGCGTCATTTTACCATAAAAATTTAAAAAATCCAAATGTCAAATTTTTAGGAATAGAATTCTGTATTTAAAATTAGATCACCAGTCTCGTCTATAATATAATTCAATTCAAACTCATGATCTAATATATACATATGTATATATATATATATATATATATATATATATATATATATATATATATATATATATATATATATATACATATGTATATATAATGAATACTTAAAAAAATTAGGTGATATTTTTAACAGGATTATAATATCTTAAATATTATCATGATATGAATAGAAATCCACTGGTAAAGTGTTTTACAAGTGACAAAGGGATCGACGAAGTAACAGCAATCACAAGTAAAGCTTATATCAATTTACAGATGTGGAGTGTCGAGGAATTAAGAAAAAGATCCAAAGAATTAAATCTTCTAGAAGTAGCCGAGATAGTGACAAAAAATGGAGAAACCAAACAATCATCACCTATCGATAAAAAAGAAAATGAAAGAAGCCCTTCTAAAAGCAGTAACTCTGGAAGCCAAGTTAGTCAATAAGCTATCAATTATTTTGTATTATATTATATAATTCATTGGATAAATATATAAACTTGTGGTTTTCTGTTTCAATAACTCGTACGTATATTATTTCAGATAACAGTTCGGACAAGTCCTGTGGTAGTAGATACTATGCCGGTATGCAGACAGTGTCATAAGAAATGTTTATCAAAACCAAACAGTCCATTAATATCACAAAAGGAACCACCAACTCCACCCAAAGTAAAAGCCGATGCCCTACCCGTAACGCCAATTTCAAATAAAAGTTCAAATAGTGCTTGTAGTGCTAATTGCGAAAATCGTAAGGAAAAATTCTTTTGCCACTTAGAACGTAAAGGTGCTATCAAGATACGTCCTGAAGATGCCCCTAAGGTAGCATTAAAAGTAATAGATTCTATAGAGCAAAGTCAAAAAATGCTCAAATTCACTTCTTATGAACTTAAAACTGAATCTCCAGTTTTAACCAACAGTATTATTTCTAGAAGTCATACTAAGAGTCAACTAGAGTTAAGAAAAGAGAATTCAATAAGGTCTCCTAGCCCCACATCTAGTAGTAGAAATAGTCCACTTTCAACTAGTCACACAACTTGTAGTTCAATGGTGTTCAATTCAAGCTCTAATGACTTGAGAATGTCAAATTCGAATATTGCTAATCAAGTGCAGTGCGTCATAGCTCAAGAAAAGTACATAAATGAAGTAAAATGTGTTGAAAATATTACGTTAAGTAAATCAAAATCATCATTATCAAATTATCCATCACCCGCATCTTTAAAGAAGGAGCAAATAACAAGACAAAAGGCCGAAAATGTGCTCAACAAAGTTTTAGGAATTAATATTATAGCTAAACGAGAAAATGTTGGAACGTGTCTGAAAACTTCATCGGTATTCTTAGACGACGATTCAATACATGAAGATGATAACGATTTTAAAATAGAAAGGGGTTTGAGAAGATCGCCAAGAATGGGAATTGCTACTATTAGTAAAATGAATGGAGACATAAACAAAAAGACTGATGATATAAATGCAAACGATAATTTATCAGACGATGACTTAGAATTGGGACCATTAATGTTGATGGGTCTATCTGCTATAAATCCCACAGCTCACCTTATGCGAGTTGAACCGTTCAAGAGAAACTCCGAAATAAATGTGAACAATATACAATCGAGACCATCAAGTCTCTGTTCGGTAAAATCGGAGTCTCCAGTGCCTAATATTTCAGTTGTTCCACCTACGCCGGACTATAATGTGACAAATAAGACTGTACGTACATATATTATATTATTCTTCTTAACTTTAGCATGATTTGCTATTAACTACTGTGTCGAAATTACAGGACGGCCTTGTAGATGACTCACCCGATTCCCCAGATGTAGCTGAAGACCTTCCATATGTTTCATTAAAACGGTACGCATGAGAATTTTTAAAAAATATTAATATTATGCAAATATGTTATCTATTTTAACTTAATACATATTTAAATAATGCAATCAGGCGAAGGATACTATATAACCGAAGCTCTGTGGTAGCCAGTCTACCTGATTTGCGTCTGATTTGCTTGTCAACTAGGGTAATATTATAATAGTCCCAACATAGAACGACAACAATGACAAACAATCCTTTAATCATTTCAGGTATGGCACAATGTCAAGTCTTGAAAGGCTACCATCTGATGAAACAGACGATGGTAATGTAAAACTAACACAGGAACCCGAATTACCAAAGCCGTATTATCCAGGTGCATTTATAAAACCTATTATTAATTTGCTGAATTTTAATATCATGTTAATACACGTGACAATTCTAAAATAGCAGGTGCAGCGGGCGGTATTATGGGATGGACTGCACGAGCTGGCTCTTTTGTTGTAGAAAAAATGAACATATTCAGTTATACAGAGAGTGTACCTAATACCTCTATAGCGCACAAGCAACCTTCGTTCTTGGAAAGGCAAGTATTTATATTATTATTAAGCCTTTATTTCTGATACTATTTTTTTTTATATATAAAAATATAACTTATATTAACAATATGGACAGTCAAAAGTTTTACTTAGCTAAGATCCGCGACAAGCAAAACAATAACAGAAAATTAATAATATGTGTTTTCCTGCTGCATGAAGTGTTATTAATGGAGTCAGGCGTAACTTTGCGGAAATCCATTACATATGGACAGTCCAATTCATCCAGCAGGAAAACACACATAATTGATTTTCTGTTATTGTTTTGCTTGTCGCGAATCTTAGCTTAATAAAACTTTTGACTGTCCACACATTTACGGTTCAGTGTTCAGCGTGTCTTGTAACACACAGGCCTCTTCCAACTGTTACCATTATTCTCAATTATATGCCTCTCTGTACGATTACCTTTGAATTCGTCTATGTTCCTTTCTAAATGTGAATTTTTTTTAACTATGAAGTCAACACCATAACTTCCTTTTGTATCACCTTTGATTAGGTTTAGTTGGAAGGTATTTGTCTTCTTCCCCCACGGTAACCGACTGGATTGGGGTGCGATTTTTGTTGATTTAAATGAAGTTCTATTATTTATTTTGTTGCGGTTCCGGGTGTTTTTTGTTTTTTTGGAATCTCTAATAACTAAGCAGTTCTCCTTCGCTATATGTAATTAAGTATATTAAATTTTGGTATTTCATATATTGTATTTTTACCTTTTTGTTAAATAGGATTATTAGCTAAGTTAACATTATTTTGCGTGGACATGTTAGGTGTAGTATTTATATATTATTTATTTCAATTTTTCCGCCCATTACTTGTTTCTTCACCTATGCATTTACCCTACCCTAATCCATCCATACTCTGCAGATGCGTTGCTTATCTAGGCAACGCATCCACAGTGCCCTTAAAATTGTAGATATCAATGATGGTTGATGATTACTTATTATCAATTAACCTGAAGTCTTGTCCGTAAAAAGAAATAAATTTTTCACGCTTAAATTTAATACTTTTATTTACTCCACGGTTTAATATTAAGTGTTTATAACATGTTTCCTTTCACATCTTAGGAGGAATACGACTCAAGGAGCGAAAATTCGATAAGTATGTGTGTCTACGCCAGTCTTTACATATATTATGTGTATTTTGAATAGATTTACTATTATCGTTACCATTGTAAGTAGCTCCACCAATAGGGAGGATTACATTTTTAAAATTAACATAATTATTTCAAACTATTGAATACGAAATACATTAAAAGCTTAAACAGTTTTGAATTCAATTTATTTATACAATGTTAAATCTAGACAATAGTGATATGTTATCCCTTAGGTGGATTGCTAAGTAATAAAAATATTTTCTAAAGTGATTTTAATACTGAGATGTGCAAATTATTTTTCTTATTAAGTAGGTACCATATACACAAGTAGAATACAATATGCTAAAGATTTTTTCATGTTTAGTAATTTATTGTGTAATATTACAAAGGTTTTCATGTTTGAAATTAGACAGTACTTCCTAGACAGAAATAATTGGGTGTTATTATTTTTGGTATCTACTGTATTTATTATTACTTCGAAAATTCAGTTTTAAATTTATTAGCTAGTTATAGGATGTTTGAAAAATATAAGCTTTACTTTAGATTTAGTTCGAATAATATTATATTATATACATAAATGTGATATTGTTTTGTTTAAAGAAATATCTAACGGTAGAGAACTTTGTTACATTTTGAATATCAAATAAAATAGCGAGATAGAATTTAGTGTTATATATAACATAATTTTAGTTCATATAAATTAAACTAATTTACATTTATACTTTCAATGATTATCAGATGTTTAGGGGTCAGTGATTGGAAGTCAACATTAGGTACGGAGGAAGGTACGGGAGAAACAGGAGAAGGAAGTGGTGCCAGTGGAGAAGAAGCATGGGGGACGCCTTCTTCTGGGGATTTGTCAGATAATCTTCCGGATTCCGAACACGGTACCTTGTCGGTTAGTACGACGAACATCGAAAATATTCAAATGCATTTAGTGCTCCTTCTTCTCTTATTGTACTACTTATTTGCTTTTCCCTTTATTAAAATTAATAAATAAACACATAGATATAGTATACACATCAATAATCAATTAGATCGACTAAAACTAATCTAATCTGATCGGCTAAACTATCGATTAAAACTCTGTGTTTATTTGGTTGATATTTTTTATTGTATAATCAGAGGCTTCATTGTTGCAGTCTCCAACAAAGTCATCCTCATCATATGCTGGTGATGATGACACAGAACTGATGATGGACGAATTATTAATGGCACCAACCATCACGGGTCCAACCACTTTAAGGCCTTTGCTACCAAGGTATATTTCACATTGTTTCTTAATAAAATGTTCTTTGAAATAAATCTTTATATTTCGCATTGTGCTTTCAGCTCCTTAACATAGCATGCTTCTGTTCACGCCTTTGATTTTGCTAACTAGATTTTTTCTACGCTCGTAAACAATAATCAGAGCTTCAAACTTTGTATGGATATTTTATTTAAAACATTGATAAACTGACTAATGGTAATGCGTAACGTAGGGATGTTTTTAGGAGAAGATTGGAGCCTTTACTTGAGGAAGAATTTTCAGACAGTGGCAGCGAAGATAATAAACCCACTCCAACCAATTCCGATGACCAGGTGAATACCTTAAATGAATCCAATAAATTTATTGCTGACAAAAATAATGAATTTAAAAGAAATATGTATATTCATATATACATTACTACCAATATTAAAAGAAGTTCAATCTATAATTTTCACTCAAAAATTATTGTAATAATAATATTGTAATATTATTATTACAATAATTTTACAAAATTTATTGTATAATAATACAAAATTTATTGTATAATAATACAAAAATTATTGTAATAATTGTAATAATAATATTTTAATATTAATATATTTAATATCTGCAGCAACAATAACAGTCAATAGAATTTACATAAATTATTTGTACCTGTTGAAAATTCAATGCATTTAAATACATGTAAATTGTTTAATACAGAATTAAAGGAGAAAATAGAATGATAATTTCAACAGGTGGAAATAATGTGTAATTTGATGTGATTCATAGCATGCAACGTACCTTTCCATAGACATATCGAAGCATGATAGTTGCATGGCCCTGCGTGAACCTAAAATTGAAAGTTGAAACCAAGAAGATGTATTAAAGACGAATCTTAGAATAGATAATTTTAGAATCGATTCGATAGTAAATGTGGATTTGATAAGTTAGTGATATGGTTAAGGGGGTTATTGGCAAAACGCTTTGAGGTGTAGACCGTAGCTAGGTTATGTCTCACATTGTGACTGGTCCGCTGGTGCGGCGCTTGGCGCAGGGCAGCGGGCATGGCCTCGATGCTGACGACTGCTGCGACGCGCCGCGCCTGCCGTCCTCTGCTTCAGAAACAGGTGAGAACACGGAATACAATGTTTATACTTCTTCTACATTTCTTGAAAAATATACAAATTATCAGAATACAAACTTTGAACGACAATTTCGTATTCAGATTATATATTGACAATATTACACAATATATACAAAAGCAATACATTATCAACTGTAAGTGCCTAAATAAGTGAAGAGGCGAGTCCGCATGGCCCAGCCGCGACTCCGCCGCGAAGAACAGCGGCCGCGACTCTGCCGCGAAAAACAGCGGCCACGACTCTGCCACGAAAAACAGCGGCCGCGACACCGCCGCAAAAAACAGCGGCCGCGACTCCACCACATTACGCATTATATAAAGCGTCCGCGGGACGATACTAAACAGGTACAAACTCGCAAGAGAAGTCCGGCGACGCGGCCCGTCCACTTCATATAGTTAGATGCACATGATAGCAATTAATGTCACTGTACAGCGACCGCGCCTGTTGGCCGCGCGAACGCATATAATTAGACCTTAACGGTTCATTGGACATTGGACTTATTTATCGAATAGTAACGAACAAGCAAGCGCGTCGCCTGATCGAAAGCAATTAATAACGCCTATAAATATCTTCAACACTAAGCATTTCAGATTTGTTGCCTCCTTTACAATCTTCGAGCACTTGACAAACAGATTGATTTCGATTCGATTCAATTCTATTTTATTCTCACCTGAGAATGATACCAATAAATGAACAGCAGTGTCTTCTTAGACATAACTGTTCATTTATTGATATTTGCTCTCATAGTCGTATGACACCATCTATGCCAAGAACGGTGTGTTGAGATAAAAACTGAGACATTTTAACACGCGACAGATAATACAACTGAGACATTCAAACACTTCGACATATCATCACTGCGACTTATAAACATACATATTTTATACACGCCTTTCGATATCTTATCATTAAATATATTAAATATATATATTTTGTCATTCTTATCATATTTTTATTAGAAAACATTAAATTTTTCCACGCGCTTATATTTTCAATATATTTATTAGAAATTGTGTAAACAACATACATCAAATGATAACCTTACTTTACAATTTATGATATCCTATGTTATACAATTTATGATAGCCTATGTTAGTTTCCTTGTATAATCAGGATTGAATAAGAAAGGTGAGAATTTGATGCTTACTCAATACAAAAAGAAAACACTCAATTCTTCACCAAGCACGGCGTCTGCATGTTCTCCAGTATTGAATATTACACTGTCGACAATTAATAAATGTTATATCTTCTTTTATTTTACGGTCCAGCATGAAGTCAATATTAAAGGCTTTGCACTCGTAATAAATAACCTACATATCTGTTGTACTATCCCTTACACTAGTATATTATTAATTATATCTTTACATGCTACATATTTCGCAAAGAAATTCTTACACATGAAAAGATTCGATTATTTCTAGCTTAGCTTGTTGCTGGAAAACGTGGTTTTAATCTTTACACCTAAATGATTTTATTATTTAAATTATTATACCGGGTGTTCTTTTTCTCGTATAAAAACAGTACATAGCTAATATTCGAAATACAATGTTATACTGCTATTGTTTAAATTAAAAATTCCTTCATAAAAACAACGGTGTATCAAAAAAACCTCTGCAAAACAGCAGTTTGGTGCGTTTCATTAAAACGTATTACCTATCTCGGATTACCCACACATAATTGTATGGAACAATGCTACCAATTTCGTACGATATGAAACAACATATACATATGTGCAATACTATGAGACATGAACGATATTTTATAAAATAAAAAAATATTAATTTCGGGATAAAGTAAACCTTACATTAATTTAAACTATAAAGAGAACACTCTGTATAATATGATTTTATGGCATATGAGAAATATTCAAAACGCATAATTCCACAGAAGCAGGGGACGGGGGTGCGCGCGGCGCGCCCTATGTTGCTGGAAGGGAGGAAGATTGTGTCGTAGATCAAGAACTGAGCCCAGATCGGACGCCCACCAACGAAGTACCCTCGATGCCCTTACAATCTGGTGATTATTTTTTTCCACTACTCCATTTCCATTGATACGTCTGTAAGGTTCAAATTTCATTTTTGTTCTATACTTACCCCCAACAATCTATTTTCATTGTAGGCGATACTACGTCTGTAAGGTTCAAATTTCATTTTTGTTCTATACTTACCCCCAACAATCCATTTCCATTGACGGCGATACTTCGTCTGTAAGATTCAAATTTCATTTTTGTTCTATATTTACCCCCAACAATCCATTCGATTGATGGCGATTCTACGTCTGTAAGGTTCAAATTTCATTTTTGTTCTATACTTACCCCCAACAATCCATTTCGATTGATGGTGATTCTACGTCTGTAAGGTTCAAATTTCTTTTTGTTCTATACTTACCCCCAACAATCTATTTTCATTGTAGGCGATACTACGTCTGTAAGGTTCAAATTTCATTTTTGTTCTATACTTACCCCCAACAATCCATTTCCATTGACGGCGATACTTCGTCTGTAAGATTCAAATTTCATTTTTGTTCTATATTTACCCCCAACAATCCATTCGATTGATGGCGATTCTACGTCTGTAAGGTTCAAATTTCATTTTTGTTCCTAACCCCAGTTTCAAGAGAATGTGCGGAGCGAGCCGGTGCTGGTGCTGCCGTTCGTCGGGGATCGGCCAGCTCGGCCAGCACGCCCTCCACACTCGAGCGTACTACCATACACAACCCCACGCCCCACCATCAGTTATCACCAGGTACATACACATCTCTTACGTGACTCCTGCGATACCGCGATTGTCTATGGGCGGCGTTGATTGCTTTCCGTCAGGCGGCACGCTTGCTCGTTTGCCCTCCTATTCCATTAAAATCATAGATAAAGTTAAAGATATACATACATATTCTGCATATTCTACAGAATTAATATTAAATAAACATTAGCTTAGTAGGACAAAATAAAATAAAATAAATTCAGACACAGACACATGTAAAAAAAAAATCTTTTTGGTTTGTATAACTTAATAAAGTTTTTTTTTTTAAATTTTAAATTTGCATAGTTATATTAAGTATAGCAAGAAAATAATATATGTAACTCATAAATATGTCACAGAAGGGAACCGTCTGCCGTAGTACAGGGTTCGCCCTAGTTCGGCGGACGGGGAAACAAAAATTGTAAACTTATCAATGAACAATAAATATATATTATTATTATTATTATTATTATATAACCTCTTTTAAATATTTTGTTTAAGTTAAAAATTCATGCATAAAAATCGTCGTATCATCATAAAAGATCGTCATGTTCTATCGAAAGCTATGGGTTATGGAGCTGGCGAAGTAAGTAAGTAAGTATCAACGTTAAAATCAACAGCTCAAGTAAAGGGATAATCGACTTCTTTACTTTCTTTAATTGTTCTAAATCTGTCGTTTAATAAATCGCCATTGTCATAACATTGCACATGAGCAGGGTTTCAAAGAATTATTAGCTAATTTCTTGCTATTTCTGTTAGCTTCAGAGCCCCCTTCAGTGCCGGAGACGTCCCAACCGGAGGTGAAGCCACCATCGCCGGAAGAGCGACTCAGCCCTCGAGCCGAGATGAGGCTAGCGCTAGATCAGGGGAAGGACATGCTAGCAGAACAGGAGGTGTATTTTTTGCGTAGCTTATTTATTTCTATAGATATAGGGGTTTCAAGAGAGAAGCGTATGTGTTCGCAAAAAGCCAGCAATGAGTTTGTTCCATTCCTCCGGTATTGAAGATGCATACCACCAAATGAGCCGCATTTTCATGCACTGTTATGAAAAAATCATTTTTTAGCTTACTCAATTCAAACAAAACGTCCCATTACCATTCCTCGATTGTTTTCCGTAGAGTCCGCAATACTTGAGGAGGCTTCGCGTCGAGGCGAAACACGTGTCCTATACACTGTTGAAAAGTAATGTTGTTTGTTTCACATTTTGGGTGTTAAAACACAAAAAGAAAATACCTGAAGAGTTTCTTTCGCCGTTTCTTCTCCGTGCAAAGGAAACTTATTGCGAAATGATTTTTTTGTGGGGCATTTAGCAAAGTGAACCTTGCCATCTGAACGTGTGTGTATGTGTTGCTTGCTAGGGTGGCGGGTGCGACCCTTGGTTGTTTCGCGCGGCGTGCCAGAGGTCGCTGCTGCGGCGGGTGGCGAGCGCGGACGCAGTGACGCTGTGCCGCGCGCACCCCCGCCGCACCGCCCCGCATACTACTTCGCGCAGTTCTGTATATGCCTGGAAACGTGAGTTGCAACCATCCCGGCTCGATATTTGACTTCACTCATGCAATATTGGCCACTCGGTCTGCTTATATCTTCACAGTCTAATCGAGTGACGTCCCACACTACATTTTATTTCAAGGCCGGCAACGCTTTGGCGACTACTGCGGTGTCGCGGTTGTCTATGGGCGGCGTTGATTGCTTTCCATCAGGCGGCACGCTTATTCCTTTGCCCTCCTGTCCCATAAAAAAAATTACAAATATATTGTCTCCACTCTAGCACACGTATTCTCCATCCGTTGTATATTTTTTAAATGCCTAAATTGTGTACTCAAGTACAAAACAGAATAAAATAACCATTTATCATACATGCACGACTTAGCGCAGTGTATGTATATACATAGGTATATATATGGTATTGATGAAATTATTAGATTGTGAAATTAAATAATTCATAGGCCAAAGTAACTTATTTTAATATCAAGCAAGTTATTTAAAAAAAAATACAAAATCAAGTCCTACTTTTATATCCCGCTAAATATCTTATGTAAGAGATTTTTTTCCCCATATAAAACTAAATTTAATCATATTTGAAAACCTATATTAACAGCGTCATCTACTATAAGTTAGAATAAATAAACGCGTCTATCTCCAGCGGTTGGCAACTCCTCGACAAACGCAATACTTCGCAAGTCTATCACTTCGAATATTTTTTTATCGTATGCATGCACATTTCTTTTGGCAGCGCGATATTCTACCATCCACTTTAAGCATAAGCAAATTAAACAATCAAGTTAATATGCCTTTGTCTCTCAGATTATGTTGGCATCGGCCACAATCTCTTCGATTTTAGCATTGTTCACTTTTCTCCAGTTTCCATCTGGACTATGCTTTTGACCATTTGATCTCTCAAAGAATTTTCCTTCACAAATACATTGTGTGAAAGAAACGTTACATTCAGTTCCAGAAAGCGAGAAACTTACGGAGATGGAGCAACTGGCACGAGTGGAAGCTCAGACGATGCGTTCGCGGACGCGCTCTCTATGCCAGAACGGGAAGATGTAAGTGCCTTGCGCCATGTTTAAGGTGTAGAATGCTTGCATCAGACCTTCAACTGACGAATGGTCCATATCACTGCGTGCGGTCGCTTATAATGACACCAAGTTAATCAAAAAAATGTATGTGGTTTATTGAAAATATACTGTTGAAATTTATTGGTCATATTTTGCATTTCTTTTGACATAAAAAGGAAAAAAAATATTTTATTAATAAAATAAAAAAATTAATGAAAGTAGACAGTCACGAGCTAGCCGTTGATTTTGCTCTTGGTAATAATAGACAGTCGTGGTTCGTGGAATATTCCGCGCTTGGTAATAATAAACAGTTGCGGTTTGCGGAATATTCCATTCTTGGTGGTAATACACAGTCGCTGTTTGCGGAATATTCCGCTCTTGGTGATAATAGACAGTTGCAGTTTGCGAAATATTCCCCGCTTGGTGTTAACAAACAGGCGCGGTATGCGGATTATACCGCTCTTGGTGATAATAGTCGCGGTTTGCGGAATATTCCGCGCTTGGTGATAAAACACAGTCGCGGTTCGCGGTTGTCTATTATCGCCAAGAGTGTAAACTCTTGGCGATAATAGACAACCGCGATTCGCAGGTTTCCGCTATTTGATGCTAGTTCTTTTAAAGTCCTATGCATGGGGTCTGCCCGCTGCTGGGCACGTGCCCTTTCTGCAGAAACAAATAACAACGAATCAAACTTATTTAAGACGGATTAGCGTATCACCAGAACACACATTGCACATTATACACGCTATTCTTCAAAACCGTTTTGAGTTTTTAAGTGTTTTTTATAGTTTTGTATGTATATATGGTTGATTTCAGCTTGATAAATAGGATACTTTTGGACCCTTTCGGTGATGCTATTGCCGAGATCTGATTTTTTTTTTCAATGAAATTTTATTTTTTTTCAGATGCGTAGCAGGCAAACGTCTGCCCGGGTTCACTATTGATAATAAGAAATTATTTTTGTATTGTTCTTGTTTACGTTGTGCATAATCAATATCTTTCGGATGCAGGTTTGGCTACCCTTCTTATATTCTATCGTTATTTCATGCAGATTGGGTTTCCTTCGCCGCCGAGCGTCATCCGATAGCCCCCGCCGCGAGCCCTTCATCATTGGCAACGCCCGTCCCTTCTCTCCGCGGCGTACAACTGTGAGCAACAACGGATATTACAAGATATGCTTTGTCAATGGCTCAGTGTGAACACCGCACGCACACGTAAGCTTACAGCAATGGCGCAACTCGGGGCACTGAGGACGGATCTCATTGTTTCCCTGATACGAACTATAACACCTTTTAGAATTAGAAAAAAATATTTGCATTACGCCGCTAGTAATTATAAGCGCCATTTAGCGACGACTGGGAGTCCCAATAGTTTAAGAAATTTCCATCCATTGCCAGTATCAAATGTTTATCAATACTATCTAATGATGAGTACGCAGCTTTACCGGTTTAGGAATGTTCTAGCTCTGGTTTAGGAAATCGTCCATGGACCGAGTTATAAATAGCGAGTGGTAAGCACTGTAGTCGGTTATTTTTTATGCGAGAAATCTGCTACATAGTATATTAGCACTTAATAATATTTGAAAACGATCGGTCCCAATAGTTTAAATAATTTCCATCCACTGCCAGTATTAAATATTTAACAGTGCTATCTAGTGATGAATAGGCAGCTTTACTGATTCAGGAATGTTCTAGGTCTGGTTTAGGAAACCCTCGATGGATCGGGTTATAAATAGCGAGTGGTAAGCACTGTGGTCGGTTGTTATGTGAGAAATCTGCTACGTACACGCACTTAATAATATTTTAAAACAATAAAGTTGTTCCCGTAGCCGTCGGAACGACGATTTGTGCGTGGCGACTGATAGAAACTGGCTGCGCAAAGATCGAGCTTGGTGAGACTTCTGTTGTTTATGATGTTAGGTATCGAATAGTAGTCAATTCGATTAATGTTATTGATTATTCAATGAAATATAATGAAACTGGTGAAAAAACAACTCGTACTTTAGTTTGGATAAGAAAATTCTACTACCATTAAATGCCTGGTTGCGCCTATGCTTTCTTGTGCCAGTCAGCTGGATTTAAACAATGAAAAAATCTGTCGTTTATATCAGGAATTCCCTGTGTTCATAGACATGTAGAATGGGTGGCACAAAAGATGAAATGAAGGAAGATTATATTTTTAATCTACTCTGCATTGAAAATCAACTTGGAAATGGGACGTATATTGCGAATAGCATATTCATTCTACAAGTCTATGAATTTTACCAATGAAATTGGTTATTTTAAAATTTGTAAGGTTGTAAATTTAATAACTAATCAAAATTTAATTGGACAATCAAATTGCCTTTGAAATCTAACATTATACTTATGATCTCTAAAATTTTATTGTTATTGCATCTTATATGAAATTAGCGAAAGTTCGTCGGCGTTTCAAAGTGTTCGCTTTGTATTATACAATTTCATTAATTGTTATTGTTATTGTCAATTGGCTATAAAAGTTTAAATCCAGCTTCGATATTACGCTATTTTTATTTCGTCTTATTGAATTAATCTGTCCATTTTGATCGGAACACGTGTTCATGAAAATATATATTTTTAACAGAAAAATCCATAGCGCTTTTCATTCGACCCGCTGCTTCAGCTTCCCTTCCTCCGTTGAAATCCTTTAATACAGAGGTGGGGAAACTTTCCCATTAACCCTTTCCGGACGAAAGGCAACTCCCGATTGCCACGGCGTTTCGCGCGGCACTGCAGGTAGCGAGCAATGTTGCATTCTGTTACCTCACCTAACGTAACACATAATTGGTTTTTAAAAAGGTTCCTTAGCCATTTATTACTTCCCTTTTATCCTAATTATTCAATTTTCCACTAACTGCTATCTCACTCAGCCGAAAAAGTTCTCATCCGCAAAGGGTTAAATGCCAGATCAGGCTATGCCAAAAGAGGTCACATAAATCTTATTAAACAACTATACTATTTTTTCAAATAATAATATTACATGTCGACAGTGAACAAAAACAGAAAAATTATGTGTGTTTCTTACTGGAAGAAGTGGATTTACGGGGAACATAAACTAAATCTTACTGAAAACTTCCCAATCTTTTCCACATTGTACACGACACGTGTTTCGCCCCAACACGAGGCATCATCAGGTATAGTAGACTCTACGGAAGACAACCGTTAACCCACTTAACGGTTGTCTTTTCGGTAAGATTTAGTTTAAGTTTCCCGTTAATCCACTTTTTCCAGTAGAAAACATACAATATAATTTTTCTATTTATGTTTGCTTGTCGCGGATTTCAGCTAAGTAAAACTTCTGACTGTCCACATAGTAATGGATTTCCGCAAAGGAATTATATAAATATTTTTAAATAAATGTACATATTACATTAAAAATAAATAGGAAATAGTATTAATTTAGTTATTTACATTTATTTCTTGCTTGAAAGAAATTGAATATTTTTGGATGATGTTACGTAATGCACTTCATAAAGGATAAAAACTTTTATAAAAAATTTCGTCTGAAAAACCCCAATTCTACTGATCCCGTGTTTCCCACCTCTGCTCTATTCTATGAATTCCTCAACTTATAAACCTACTCTCCTTTAAATAAAATTCTTCATTTAGTTCTTCATTATCTAATTAAAATTTTACAACTACTGATTTATAAACACCTGCACATAAAAATAGATTTTTCAGTAGTTTCACACTCTTTCAGAAGTAAATTTATTTATTATTCTCGTGAAACTTTAAGAATTTTTTGGTAAAGAATTTAAAAAAACAAAATCTTTTCTTCTAATTACTACTTTAAACAAAACATTTCTCTAATATAACGTTCTTACAGGAAAAGCAATTCGAGAAAAGGTTTTGGAAGCAAGTGAATAGAAGACGTCAGTCTTGTGGCTCCATCAGCCAAATATAATTACCAAAAGTGAAATAACTTTTATCAAGTGTTCAATATTCTATTTTAAGTGGGAGCTATTAGTAAAGAACTAAAAAATGAAATAAGAACAATAAACGTAGAAAAAGTAAATAAAAGAAAACTGAAGATTGCTGAAATCGAAGAGCATGTGATGTACGTTAACATAATTGGAGAAGTACAGGCACTAAGACACCAAAAGCGTCTAGTATAGAGGATAGAAGAAGATCTCACTGCTAAAAGAGCAAATCTGAGATTTTCGTCCGATCACCTTTCGGTCGATCGCCCCAGGTATCATTGATCGCATATCTGAACGAGGCAGACCTTAACAACGAGCAAGAAATTACACATGACCGTGAACGGTGGAGTGTTTTGATCTTTGAATGAACACTTTGAATCAACCATTCAAAGTGTGCCGATGGAGTAAGTAAATAAAAGAAAACAAATCTTAGTGGTAATGAAGATTTACAATAAAATGACGTTACTGTTATCAATAGAAATTAGCTCTCTAGACATGTATGCATTGTAAACGATGGTATTATTCAATAGGATGCCAAAAAAACGAAAGAAACGTGAGAAGGAATTGCCAAATAATGATGGAAGGGACCTCTCAACTTTACTTCATATCGTAGATAGACATAATAATTGTTGAATTGGACTCTCAATAGATAATATTTCAACTGTAAGGCCTAATATTGTTATGTATAGTCTAACGGTCTGATGTTTCTCTTTGTAGTTGTACATATTACAATATTTTTAGTATGTAGAATACATGTAAGGAGCTTGATATATTTGTAATATATACAAATAATTATTTTAGCTACATTTTACGTAATGCTGTTGACAAGTTGAATGGTAAATGTAATTTAATTTTTATAATATCCCTTGTTATCTAGGTATCTTCTTCACGTTAAAATTAATCTGTTTATGTTATATTTGCATAAGGTATTCGATTTTTGCACTAATTTAGATTCTTTTTATTTACTCAAACTTCATGTATTGTAATATTTACTGTAAAAACCCCATCAAATATAAGTGTGCGTGGAGTATTGTAAAGTTTTAAAGTCATTTTACGAATTTCATAGATAGTATGAGGGTTCTTTGTAATACAATCGTCGAATTTATTACTTTTTAAACTCAATAATGTAGGTACTGTCGGCAATTTTAATAAATTTTGTTTATATGTATCTCGTTTTTAATCACAATAAACTTCATTCATTTCTGAAGTTTTTTCTTTATACATTTTTATTTCATAATATTAAAAAAAACACATTAAATAAACCATCAGATATTATCTGTCTGTGAAAATCATATTATCATGATAATCATCCCGACAGAAGTAGACGATGAAAGCTCAAACTTGAACCCACTGGCGTAGCTAGGTGAACAAGGGCCCCAGTGCATACAGAGACAATTGGGCCCTCACCCCCCTCTTTCCACATAGTTTGAACATATATTAGCCTTCAAACTTATAGATAGGGATAAGAATCGGATGCAGCGAGTTAAACTTATCCCTAGTAGGATAAATCCTTAAATCGACCCTACGAGGGGTAGAATCTCTATGAGAAATGGGAATAAATAAACAACGACGCACATGAAAATATAAAATAATTATTATAATAATGAGATCAAAGTTTTTTTTTTCAGCCTTGGTATCGTGCACAGCTATGGACGTATCGGTCTTTGGTACAATACAAGTTAGATGTATATACACTGTTGACCTAAAGTGGATCCACGCTGCAGACGAATACTATGTCAAGAATGGTTTGTAGCATGAATGGGCTGGCTTGCCCGGGGAAGTGCCACACTCCCGCAAAAAAGCGGCGTCTGAGTGATAACTTAGCTACCGCGCTTCGTCCAGTGAGCGGTGAGTTCCGGAGGCCCCCTATCTCCTCTAATAATGAAACTTTACTTAAAGGCCGGCAACGATTCCGCACTGCCTATGGCGCTGCGGATATCTATGGGCGACGTTGATTGCTCTCCATCGGGTGACACGCCTGCTCGATGGCCGTCCTGTCCCATAACGATTTCTATCAAAAACAAAACTATAATACGCACGCATGCTTATTGTGTTAAGTCTTAAATCTGGAGTACTGTGATAAAAAAAATCTTGTGAGCAGCCTCGAGGTTCTCTAGCCTTCGGGAGATGGCTGCTCCGTTCTTTTAAAAGTTTAGGCTAGAGGGCCCTCTGAAGTTCAAGGCCCTGGTGCACTGCACCATCTAGCCCAACGATAACCACGCCACTGCATGAAACACTATGGACGATTAGGAGAAAATAAAACTCAATTTAATAGTTAAGGTACGTTTATTAATTACAGATGTCATTATTGAAAAAAAAATAAACTTCATTTTGTAAAGATTTGTAATAACATAAAAAAGTATTATGCTTATTTTAGCACCACACGATTACTTCGTTAATGATGATTAGAAATCTTCATTTAGACAATATTACGTTTGTTTTTCACATGTTTTGAAGAGGACTTATATTTATATTACAAATTAAATTAATAATCTGTTTCCGTTAGTACCTTTTACACTCCGTCATAGTTCAAGGCCATCTCTGTCACTTGAGCACAACTCACACCCCCCCTTTAATACCTCCTATATGTATACATAGCAATCAAGGCAAGGAAATATTTTTACAAAGCTTCTGTTAATTGAAATATATAAATCACTGCAAATACACTGAAAAATGCAGGTACAGAAAGTAATGCGCATACACTGAGTAATGCATGTACATGAAGTACTGCACGTACACGGATTAATTCGCGTACATGTACGAGTAATGCATGTACAGAGTACTTTGCGTACACAGAGCACTGCTCGTACACAGAGCACTGCGCGTACACAGAGCACTGCGCGTATACAGAGCACTGCGCATACACAGAACACTGCACGTACACAGAGTACTGCGCGTACACAGAGTACTGCGCGTACACAGAGTAACGCATGTACAAAAATTACTACACGGACACGGAATAATGCGTGTACATGAAGTAATGCATGTAGATGAACTACACATACATAATACTGAACGCACACTGCTTGCCTCGAATGCTAGGTTTTGAACATCCCGTCAATAGAATTTAATATTTACAACAATAAAGAAGAATATTGTTTTATAAAAGCATATATATATATATATATATATATATATATATATATATATATATATATATATATATATATATATATATATATATATATATATATATATATATATATATATATATATATATATATATATATATATATATATATTCGATTTGTTTCGTTTCTATACAGTATTCCTTTGTATACTGTTTCAAAAGATTTTAAAAAAATATGAATAGTTTTACAATCTGTGTCAGAAGCCATATTGTTAGTTTTGGCACATTAGTATTATACTATGGAAGCAATGTAAACCTATATATTAGAATACGTTAATATTTTATCTTTAATATAATTTTACTCATTTTATAATTCACAAATTATAGTCAAGGTGGTAAATTTCAATTACATTCATTTCATATTAAATTGTAATTCATATTTTAATTCATTTTTTCGCCAGTTTTAGATGGTCTTAGAGCTCCATTGGTCAAGATAAAGATCAGCACAATTAGGCCTTAAGTCGAGTATCATAAAAAAATCGAAAGTACTGGCGACTTGTTTTAAGTTTTAAAAATCTATTCTTAAACTATGTCCAATTCTCTATTAGTTGACAAAACCTGATTTTTTAAAAAATAATGAATATCTCTTAGAATTCAGCGAATAAATCGTATAATTAAACGAATTTTACCGGTAAAATGATGCTTTAGATATACCTTAAAAATTATTGTCATTTACAAACGGCAGTGAAAAATATCACTCGAGTATAAATCGTATCGATTTACGCGTAGAAATATCACACATCGAATAGCACGCTCAGACGTTTATACATGTTGGTTATTATTTTTGCTTACTAAAGACCGAAAATATGTATGTATTTTTAATAATTACAGATATATCTCTCTATTTCACATTCGCTCCTGCGTTTCGGTGTTCATTATTCGCGCCATTCCCTTGACGCCTGGAATGTTCTCACTTCTGATGACGTGAAAGTTGTCAGCCCTTGTGGACCTGAAAATATTAATTTATAGAAGCTACGGATTAAAATTAAAAAAAAATAGCTTTTATAACTACATCCAGTGTTACAAATACAGTATTTTGATTTTTCTGCCATGTTTCGGAATTTGCGAGAAACTTTAGTGACATAGAAAATAATTTTAAATATAAACTTACAATAATAACAAAAGGGTAGTTAAAAAACAACTCTTTTTTTCTAAAAATTTCATCATCTTTAGTTTATCCAATATCCTTCATTCAAAATTAGTCCAAAACAAGACTTATTTCTCTTTCTCGCTCTCTGTTTCCAATTGAAATTTTGTGTTTGAGTTATTAATGATGAGACGAAAAAAATTTTTACGAATTGTCAACGCCAATTAAAACCCGCCTATGGGTAAATGTGAGGTTTACAGTAGAATTTTCATTTCAGTAGTGGTAGTAAGTATTGAGTTTCTAAGTAAATATAAATTAATTTTTAAATGTAAGGTGACATAATTTAAAATAAAAAGGCACATCTATATTGATAACATTATATGGGTGTCTTACGTAACAATTTAACCCCAGACATTATACTTTTATAAAATAATATAATACATATTATTATTAAGCCTTTATTGCTCATACTAAAAAAAATATTTTTATATACAAATGTTTGTAACTGAAGTACTTTTAACACATCAGACTTTCAGTGTTCAGCGTGTCCTGTGACATATATGCCTCTTCCAGCTGTTTCTTCTCTAATATATATCTTTGTCCTTCCACTAATACAATAAATTATACTTTAAATTCATTAAAATTCTAATTAATATGGTAATCACCTCGAATTCGACGTCCCGGCGTAGGCGTAACATCACCCTCGGGTACCGTCCACTGCTCCATGACTTCAGTAGCAGATCGTGCTAATGACGGTTGACTAACAGAGCGATGCAGCGAATGACGAGACCAAGATCTAATAAAGCAACCATGAAATAAATTCAGAATTAATATGTCATATAACAATTAAAATTTACTAAATATTAATTTTTTTTCACGCCTATCCCCCGAGGGGTTGGCAGAGATCACAGAACTCCATCCGCTACCATTCATCGCAGCGAAACGGCTCTCCATTGGTCGCTTCTCGCCCTCGTGAGAATCAGGACGTGACGGGTGGCGAACCACGTCACCGTCATTTTTCAACAATATATTAATATTTTATTTATAGCATTATAAATATTAAAGGGATACTGGTCCCAAAATGTTCCCTGAAGCATTCCTAAAATAAAAATAGTTGCTACGATACAAAAAGATATAAGACATAATACAGTATTTGATGCTATTGTAATTTTGGATATATGCATAATTTATACTTTTACGCATAATACAAAACCTTTACATAACAAAATATAAACTGACAGAGTATATCAAATGCTTTAGCTGAATCTATATATTTTTGTAAATCAAAAAATATAATATAAAAAAGACGTGAGCGTCAATGGACCTAAAGAGATGCCTATTAACTACATAAACTTCAGATTAAAAAAAATATATATTAATCAATGAATTAACTGAGGCTGAATTCACTAGGAGCGAATACTCAATAAGTTCTCATTTAACCATCAGCCATCTGAGAACCATCAGCTGCACAATGAGCTGAACGTCATCAAAACCATTAAGATTAGACGCCTTTGTTGGGCTGGGCACGTGAAAAGGATGAACGAGGCTAGAGTATCCAAACGCCTACTCGACGGCAAACCAGATGGTCGTAGAATCCGCGGAAGGCCTAAGCTAGATGGAGTCGAGGACGACATGAAGGCAATCGGTGTGAAGGGTTGGAGAGAAAAAGCTAAACGAAGATCCGACTGAAAAATTTTACTGAACCAGGCTAAGGCCCACCCCCGGCTGTAATGCCTTGACGATGATGATCAACCATCTGACTGATAATTTTGCTAGCTGTCCCTAGCATGTGCAATTAGATTATTCACATTTTAATTGATTTATCGGAACCCGAGTTGTTTGAAAAACACCATTTGGGCCTTGACATCTTAAAAACATCTTATAATAAGAAGTGTAATGTAACATACGGATGCTGGCTATAGGGTTGTTCGTTGTCGCTATCGTCATCATAGTACCGGCCGAGCAGCGTGCCTGCAGACACTTCTGAGTGAGTATCGGCTTGCTCCCTTGCATAATCAACCATCATCTCCGACATAGATCTGGAAATCACATGTTATGTTTAAAAAAAAATTAAAACGAATTTTATAGAATATAGTACTTAAAAAATCCCTCGAGCCACCTAATTTATGCTCTAGCCAGCTCAGGGAAAGATGTGAATGAGGTAGGAAAAGAGAGAAATAAACATAAGGGAGAAAAAGTTTCATCCGGATCCTTGCATTACCTAAATAACTCAATGGCATAGTTTTCAAATCAATGATCGCGACTCTTGCCTAGGAAACATACATCAAATTATTTATTTTTCGACGTAAGATATTACATATGATTTGTCATTTCAATCCACAACAATCAAGCTTTAAGATTATTAATGGAGTCAGGCGTTACTTTGCGGAAATCCATCACTATATGGACAGTCAAAAGTTTTACTTAGCTAAGATCCGCGACAAGCAAAACAATAACAGAAAATTAACAATGTGTGTTTTTCCGTTCGGTTTAGTGGATTTATTTGGAACTTAAACCAAAAACTTACCAAAAATCGGCCATCAACTCTCCACCCACCAACCATTATACACAACGCCAAACACACACTATCACTTTTCCATCTTGTACACGACACATGTTTCGCCCCAACACGAGGCATCTTCAGGTATAGTAGACTCTACGGAAGACAACCGAAAAGTGTTTTCGGTTGTCTTCCGTAGGTAAATCCACTAAACCCAACGGAAAAACACACATTGTTAATTTTCTGTTATTGTTTTGCTTGTCGCGGATCTTAGCTAAGTAAAACTTTTGACTGTCCATATAATCAAGCTTTAACTACCGTTTTGCTATGAGGTTCGAGGAACAGAGAAGAAAAAGCGAAAGAAACTTCGCATGTATTCTCCTTTTTTATATATTTTTTTCTCATCTTTTGACAAAATGGTAATATGTCCAAACATAGCCTCATAGATAACAGGGAGAACGTTCGTTTATGTACTTGTATATTACTTTATTTATTTTAAAAAATATGTCTATACAAGTATTTGCTACGGCATACACAAAATTAAGTTTATCCGTATAGCGTTTATTCCTATATAAGTCTGGTTGCCCCACCAATCCCCCTTGAACAAGCCTGGTGGGTTAAACGTCCATTGTTCTAGAAATGGGGAAGTCCAGTGTCCTGCAGAGACAAAATATCTTATAGTCATCATATAGTCGTGTAACCTCATGTCGACGTGGTCACTGCGGTAGGAGGAGCGGCGCGAGCGCTGCGGGTCGCGCAGCGAGCCGGCGTCGCTGTCGTATTCGTACAACGTCGGCAACGAGCTGCGCCGAGACCTCGAGTCCCACTCCGTCTTCTTGCGGTAACGGTTCTGGAAACATAGAGTCGTTCAGTTTGGATATTAGTGTTAATGATACGACGGATAAAATAAAAAAACATTCTTCATAGCGTTAATGATACGAAAGATAAAATAATAAACATTATTCGTAACGTTAATGATACGAAGGATAAAATATAAAATAATAAGCATAAATTATTTATTTTTAATAAAAATGACTATATTTAGGGAACGGTAACACACAAAGGCCGGTGTAGCGGGATATTTTGGTATTAAGAGGGTAGAAGTAAAATGGTGATAGGAGGTAATCCCATGGAAGAAGCCTACGTCCAACAATTCATTGTATAAGGTCTCCGGTGGCAGAATCAGGTTATAAATCGAATCGATCGATCGAATCAGTAAACGCATGCTTACTGATTATTTTTCGCCAATATTGAGAGAAAACTGCCATCACGCACATGGTATCAACAAGATGGCGTTACGCCACACGTTGCTAAAGAGACCATGGTGCTTCTTCTTCGTGATTTTTCCTAACAAATTCATAAATCGTTTCGGCGATATCCTCTGGCCACATAGGTTACCGGATCTCACCCTTATACTTTTTTCTGCGAGAGTATCTTAAAAGCGAAATCTATGGAACAAACCTGACGACCATCTCAACACTAAAAGAAAATATCATGCACGTGGTTAGCGGCATGAAAGCATCAAGAAGTATATATGAGGTAACTTTTAACGATAGGATAAGGAATGAAGTTATAAGAGAGCGATGTGTTGAGAAATGGATGCTTAGATGATTTGGACACATAGAGAGGATGGATCAAAGATTGGTAAAAGAGATTTACGTTGCGGATATGGATGGAAATGTCGGTAGGGAAAGACAAATTAAAATATACCTTGACCAAATTGCCGAAGTTTTTAGGAAAGGCCTGGTCAAAAGTACCTTGAACCGGCGAGCTTGGATAAAGAAAGTGATGAGTGTGTATTAATAAAAAAAATTGTGTCGAAGTCGTAGCAGACGAAGATATGTGGTCTCCGCCTACCCCTACGGGAAACAGGCGTGATGATATATATGTGTGTATGCCATATTTACCCTGGGCTTATCCGCGGGCGGTGCGAGGATGCGAATGATGACCTCCCACTTGGGCGGCGAGTAAAGCGGCGCGAACCGGTGGTCGTGCGCGAGCCGCATGAAGTCATCGCGCGTGGTCGAGCGCGCCAGCTCGCGGCGCAGCGTGCTCTCGTGCGCGATCAGCTCGCGCCAACGGAGACGCTCCTCCCGAGTCAGTCGGTACGAGCGCTCTGTCTCTGACAACACCTGGAATAGAACAAGGCTTTCTTTATGTAGATGTAATCGTTGATGTTTGGCTATAGGAGAGAGCGGGGCTAAATGTTCCATTTTTAAGTTAACATCAATTTTTTAAAAAATCTCTTGCTTTTTCCTTAGCATTATGCGCGTAAAATTTAACAACATATGTAAATCAAATTTACATATGTTGTTAAATTAAGAAAGATTTTTTTGTTCATGCTATGTAAGATTTTTTTATAATTAATATTAATGTATCAAAAGAGGGAAAGTAACAACTTGCCCCGGCTTGGGGCTAGTTGTTAACAGGCTGGGGTACGTTGCGGTACGGTATTAGGTTTCACATAATGTTGCAATACTTCAACCACATAACGTGAAAGCTCTAAACAACCTGAAGAAGCTCATAGTTGCCGGCAAAGTCAAAGGAAAGGAATTAAACAGGGTTTTTAACCGAGAACTCTTGGCTCAGAAATCAGATGATTAACTGAGATGGTAATTAATGAAAAAATTCGGTCATCTTTTCATATTATATATACTCGTACGTAATATTTATATTATATGGACTTTCCACATAGTCATAGGTCAACACTTTAAGCACATTACACGAAAGCACTCCACAATCTCTAAAAGCTCACTGGCAAAGTTGATGGAAAGGAATCAAAGTAGCGTAATCCAACAAGATGGACCGACCAACTGTCAAAAACGTTTGACATGAAAAGTCTCTGACTAACGGGAGTGTCAGAATGCCGAGCAATAAAGAGAAACCCAATCTTGTTGTACACGTTGACAAATCTGTTTCCGTATCTGACGGTTCTCAATCTGATATATCGCATCAAAGACTTTCATGTCAAGCGTTATTGACACTTGGTCGGTCCATCTTGTTAGGTTATGCCATTTTATGTAATATTACAGAAGCCTATTTTGATTGCGTTGCTTTCTTTCCATCAGGTGACACGTCTGTTTGTTTGCCTTCCTATAGCATAAAAACAATTGTAAATGTAAGAATACAATACCTCATCCTGAGCTTCAGTCTTTAGCACCCTTGTCAACACACTCCAATTGGGAGGGACTGGTGGGGCAGGAGTAGGGTCTGGTACATCTTCGTCGTCCTCCTCACGGTAAAGAGGGTTGCGGGCCGGCGGGAGCTCGGGCAGAAGAGGCAGATCAGGAGATTGGTATACTTGACCCGTTTGCTTGATTAACTCGGGAGAGAAGAGGTCTGGACCACCTTTACCTGGAAATATATTGTAAGTTAAAAGATAGATAGAAGATTAATTGTGAGTTAGATTCAAGTGGGGTAAAAGAAAACGACGATAACTTGGTGACAAAGATTTCTCAGTCCTTGAAGCAAACAATAGAAGACACATTGACAGGAAACCCAGTCAAACAATGGGAGATCCATCATGGCAGGAGAGTTGCAAACACAGGGCCTCTTAGATAAGGTCTGGCCTTTGACCACTGTAGCTATTAGCTAGTGGTCAAAGCTATATAAGCAAATTTGATAAAAGTTTCATAATACTCCAGTGCAAATCCTAAATATTAAATCTAAAATATCTTTGAGCACATGGATTACATACAATGTCATCGTATATTCATCACACGAGAAATTGAAATTCACAATCGCAAACCAAATTAGATAGATAGATATATTCTTTATTGTACACCAAAAACAAATTTATACAATTATTGATTGTAATATTTATATACAAATGGCGGTCTTATCACTTATAGTGATTTCTTCCAGACAACCGTAGGATGTTAAAAAGATAATTTGATGAAATTAGTAGCAATTGAAACTGATAAATGTACACTGCATTATCTTCTGCCAGACACTTACCAATGAACTTCTGTGGAGGCAGTGACAACGGCACTCTCTCCATCTTCGGGGTCAACGTCATCCCCGAAGCGCTGCTGATGTCGGAGAAGTTCTCCCACTGCGCCTCAGGCAGCGTGTGGTTCCGGATGGTGACGTCGAACTGTGGGGGTGGTGCTGGTACCTGCCTGTACTCCGTCACAAGTCGCTTGTGACGCTCGATATCTTCTATCGTCTTCTTTTCCGTAATCGTGCGCAGGAATACGTCGTCCACCACGTGTGATGTAATTTCAGGTTTCCTGTCAAGTAATTGTCGAAGTGGAAGATGTAGTGTTTTTCATAATATTGGTATTATTTTTATCATATTGGTATTATTTATATCATAATGAAGATTATTATCGTAATATTGTAATAGAATCATAATTCTATAATAAAAAAATAAATCAATGCTATAATTTATTTATTTTTTCATAATAATGGTATTATTTTTATAATATTATTGAAGATTATTATAGTAATAGAAACATTTTTCTATTAAAAGTTTTAAAAATTAAATTAAATTAAAAATTTAAAAGTAAATAAATCTATTTTGTCAAAATGTAAATAAAATTGGTTTAATATAGTTCTTATATATTAAATTAAAGAATATTTATTTTTATAATGAAATAAATAACATTATTAAATATAAAATATGGTTATATTGAATTAAAACACACAATATTATTTTGAAAAATTTGCGTGGTTGAACATAAACCTTAAATTATCGAATTTATAATGAATTTACTTTACCTAGCTGGCATCATTGGCGCTTCTGGAAGAGGCTCAAGACTTTCCATGGTCAATTCTTGTTCCTCCGTCTCCAGGCGCTCGGTCATCATGGGGGGTGGTGGAGGTGGCTTCTACAATAATAATGAGTTAAACGTCAAACACCATTATTAATAATTCCATCTGGAATTCATTATTATTAGAATAATAATAAATTATATACATATATATTTATGTAAACATGTCTCACATGAGTAACACGGTTATGTAAATTAAACTTAAATTAGAATTAATTTTATTCTTTAATATCACACATCACATATCACACATTGTTTGGATTAAAGGCCTGTTGAGGCTAAAATTTGTTGAGATAAATATTTTCTCAAGTTCTTGGATGGCTTATATAATTCTATCCTGTTAGTCTTTAAACTATTCATATCTTCCACTATATACAGGATTACTAGTTTAGAAAATTTTAAATACCGTCTAAAATCCAGTCCAATTTTTAATAATATTCCATTGAAGAGAGGTAATCCTCTCTTCAATGGAATATTATTAAAAATCGGCTGTTAGAAAATGCTTTTCGGCATAAAGTCCGTCTTGTGTGCATCAGTACTTTTTTTATGGGGTAGGAAGGCAAACGAGCAGGCGTGTCACCTGAAGGAAAGCCATCAACGTCGCCTATAGACATCCGCAGCGCCATAAGCTGTGCAGAAACGTTGCCGATCTTTAAGGAGAGTATCACTATGGGGGGAGAGGAGGTTGGAGGGAGAGAGAGGAAAGGGGGTGTCTAGCAGGGTCTGGATACGTGACGGTGAAGATCACGCTAGGAGGTGCCTCTTAGGGGACACCTACATATGTCTACACATAGTATGTCTAGCAATGGATTGCCGCGGTGATTTTTAAGTTTCAAGTAACTTTTCCAATGTGCTTCTGTTAGATCTTCCACTTCATTCCCTTACTCTTGCTCTCCATCTATCACATCTTACCCTAAAGAGAACCAATTCAACGACTACTTATAATTATAATACCATCAGGTGACCGCGCTACCATATTTGCTTATTGTTCGATAAAAAAAATCAATAAAAATAAGCAAACCTTGATATGGAACATCCTGGCATGAGAACCATCAGTGACTTCAGTCACAGAATGCGTGTCAGTCATCTCCGTGTTGAGTGACACGATGGACCTCGGACGCCTTGCCCATTCCTGGTTAGTACGATGAAATAAGTGAAGTTGATGGTGTTGTGAATTACAATCAAGTTATTTGTGCAACACACACTGATGGTGCAAAGACCAAAATGGATCCAAAATAAACCAAATTAACTTTTAATGAAACACAAAGGGAAGGTGGTGGTGATAAGAAGTTAAATAATAATTGACGAATAAATGAAATGAAACGTCTTGCGTAATGTTGACAGTCGAACAAATAAATTTTTGTGGAAAGGCGGAATAAATAAGTTATTTTCTAATTTCCACTGCCTCTAGTAAACACACAATATTATTTTTCTATTTTTGTTCGTTTTTGACAGATCTTTGCTAAGTGAAATTCTAACTGTCCACATAATTAATCATTTTGTGTAACTCAAACATTTCAAATTCGATGCTGACACAGAAAAAATTATAATAAATTACGTTAATAGTATTAGTAAAACATAGAACAATGGCACAATTAAGTAGAAGTTAGAAGCAGTAATGAGCCTTGATGGTAGAAAAATTAAAAAGATTGACACAAAAAAAAATTTTGTGATGTGAACCGAAGTATGCGCGCCGCAGCTACATAAGCGAAGCTAAAGGAACTTCGTCCCCGGTGTGACTTGCACTTTAATACCAAAGCATAAACCAATTTATCGGCATGGCTCAATACTGCTACTAATGGATGTGTAATGTCACAAATAAAACCAAATTCACATTCATGCTAAATTAGACATAAAAATACACCTGAATTGATACTTTCAATACATTGCCGTTTTCAAAAAGCAATCAAGCAGTACATTAGAGATCTAAAAGAGCTCCTAACCGGACTTAAATGAAGTGGGTATGAAACCTGACTGTAGACATGAAATAAGTGAATTTTCATCTCGCTCAAAATCATAAAATCATTTATATATTTACATAGAAAGAAAAACTATTTGAAAATCTACAAAACAACAATACAAAACCAAAAATAGGAAATAGACCAGCTACTATATGAAAAAGAAAAAAGACAGATATTAAGAAAGACTATAATTATAACATATAAATAAAAAATAGAGGATTATAGATTGTTCATTGCTCTATCGTCAGCCGCTTTCGAACGCAGTTATGGCGTACAAACAAAATATAAACACGAAGAAACAATTAGGAATCAATTACATTGTGAAAATAGGTAAGAGGCCTTTTACATCCCTTAACGCAGTGAACTTGTTAACAAGAGAAACATGCGATCAACTGACCTGTCTGTCACGGTTGACCTGCGAATACAGTACAGGCGGTCGAGGTGGTCTCGCCGGCGGTTCGATTTGCGAGGCGCGAGCCGGCAGCGGCAAAGCGCCCGGTGAAACCGTCCTCACTGACTCCTGCCGCTCGAGTTCATCCATCAGAGTCATTTGTCTGTAAGAATATTTCCAATAGTTTTTACATGATTTTTTCATGAGATAGGAAAGCAAACCAGCAGGCGTGTCACCTGCAGCAAACTAATCAACGCCTCTCATAGACATCTAGCAGTACCACTTGTATTTTGAAGGTTCCATTGTCGTATCGGTTTGGAAACACCGCTGGGTGTTTCCGCTTTAGAGGTAGATTCCACAGGGTAGTGATGTTTTTAGAAGAGTGAGAACTTTTTAGAAAAACGCACCGTACTGGGTCGCCAGTCATTCAAACGGTAGAGATAAGCTATTCTTATATAAGATAATTGTTTTTTGGCTCATATAAAATTCAAATTCATTAATTAAAATGAAATAATGATTGAAAAAACTGTATTAACATCAAGTGTCATCCACTAAAGTTTTAAAAAACCAATATTTGAACTTGAGTGAATGAATAAAAAAGTATTTTATTGACGAATGAAAATTTAAACAAGATACATATCGTAGCACATGGAGATCTGTGGTCTTGATGATGACGTGATACATCACATACATATCATCACGCCTGTTTCACGTAGGGATAGGCAAAGACCACAGATCTCCGTGTGCTACGATCTCGGCACACTCTCTTTACTTCATCCATACTCATCACTCTCTTCATACAAGCCCCCGAAAATTTGTGAGTATGGATGTATGTTTGTTTCTCTTTCACGAAAAAACTACTGGACGGATTTGGATGAAACTTTACAGTAATACAGGTTATACATCGGATTAACATATAGGCTACAATTTGTAATGATTTTATGTAATTTTAGTCGTATTATATTATTTATAATTTTACTATTAAGTAAAAAAAATATATTTATTTCAAATGATCTGTTGCATTTGAGTGTGGTATTTAAAATGATATTACGGCAGACCAAATTCCACGCGCGATGTATGTATATATATATATATATATATATATATATATATATATATATATATATATAGAGAGAGAGAGAGAGAGAGAATGTAAACTAGTAGTAGGAATTAAATAAAATAAAACAAGTATAAATCTATAAATATATATACTCACCTAACACTACCGCCGTCGACTTCTGTGGCGGTGATGGTGGACTGCGGGGACGGTGGGGCGGGTGGTCGCTGCACGCGTACGCGCACGTCGAACGCAGGCGGAGCCGCGCCCGCGTGCGCTGCCGCGTGCATGCCTGCGTGCGTGTACGCCCGTCCATTATACGCGCTACCCTCCAGCGTCTCACCGTACCCTGTTAGTTGTTAGCACGTACGTAGTGGTGTCATGAGGTTATGTTACGGTTACTTTATTGTTATATGGTTCTAATTAGAAGATTGCTCTTTTCATAAATAGTTTTACTTTTCATAATTTATTTCTATTTGTTTACATTTTTGGTCAAAGGGTTTTTTACACCTTTGGATTAACGAAATAGTCCTGTGTTGGAAAATGAGCGATGGCGTACACTTTACAACCACGAGCTATATGAGCTGTACAATGAGCCGAACGTCATCAAAACCATTACGATTGGACGCCTTCGTTGGGCTGTGCACGTAATACAGATGGACGAGTCTAGAATACCCAAACTCCTACTCGACGGCAAACCAGATGGTCGTAGAAGCCGCGGAAGGCCTAAGCTCAGATGGCTAGATGGAGTCGAGGATGACTTAAAGGCAATCGATGTGAGGGGCTGAAGGAATAAAGCTAAACGAAGATCCGACTCGAAAAATTTACTGAACCAGGCTCACCCGCGGCTGTAATGCTTTGATGATGATGATGGCTTAATGTAAAAGATTTCTCAAAAGCAGATACGATTTAAATAGGAAAATAATCAGTTAATTACATACATATATTGTTAAAGGTAGCTTTGACAGTAGTGTCAAATAAAGTCAAATATTAGGGCCTAAACAGGTGACGCGTCGCGGCAGTGTAATGAATAAGCCACGACTCCACCGGTTTACGTAATATATGAAAAGGCCGCGGGACGGACCGCGTGGCCGGCGGCCGAGTCGCTGTTCATAATTGAATGCATATGATCTCTGTACAGCAGCCGCGCAGCTAGGCCGCGCGACGCATATAATTAGGCCCTTATTGTCAAATAGTTTCAAGTGTTCACATAGATAGCGGCACTAATTAGTCAACACGCGTAAGGGTTTTGTATTTGCAACTTTGTTATGTCGCGAAGAAATATATGTGATTTTGGTCTTCGTTTCGATTCGAGACCAATTTTTCATTAAACTCTCATATACATATATTTCATATACATATATTTGAGACATATTTCATAAACACATATACATCTACATACACATTCAATTCAATTATATCGGTAAACAATAACCTCCGTTAGATAAAACTGTGTTTTGAAACCGGAAACGCTGGAATTAATATTCGAAAAGAACAATCCATTTTTCTTTGAATCCGTTAAAAAATTAAAACATATATTTATATATGAACATATAACGATACGGTTTATGTATAAGTGTATTTTTATTAAATAATAGTAGATATAATTTTTGTTTCTTATGAAGTTAAATGAAGTGCATTAGACATGATAAACTAACTTTGTGAAGTTCATTTGACATTCATTTATTAAAGTAAATTTGGTTATTCATTCAGTTAAGCACATCAGTACAAAATACAATTAATTATTAATAAAACGTATTGCAAAGAAACTGACATAAACTGATTTTAAAAGTTAGAAAATATTAAACATCCAAGATCCATATTAAACAACAAAGAAAAGATGTCATCTAACAAAAAGAAAAGAAGCAATGTCAAAAATTATGCTTTGAACAAACACATACAAAGAAAATAATATATGCAAAATATATTAAAAGTTACTTTTAATTAAAGTAGTTCACAAAAACATATATATATATATATATATATATATATATATATATATATATATATATATATATATATATATATATATATATATATATATATATATATATATATATATACACTTTCCTTGCGTCCTTCACACTCGTCCATCTTTTCATCCATCCTTCCTCTCACATTCATCGTAGCGAAACGGCTTTCTGCTAGTCGCTTCTCGCCCTCATGTGAATCAGAACGTGTCAAATGGCGAACCACGTTGCAGTAATTTCTTAACAAATTAGGTTTATTAAAATTCGTCATAGTGAATCCCACTAGCCGCAATGGAGCCCAACCCCATATATTTCATTAATTTCACGAACAAGAATGTACAAAATGTGAACATACTAGATCTAGAACCATTTTCCACACTAAACTACTCAACAAACGGATAAATACAACCTATTTTTGAGTACAATATTTTCTTTTCATTATTTATGTTTACAAACAATGTTTACAAACAATACCTATTTATGTTTACAATATTTTCTTTTCATTATTTATGTTTACAAACAATGTTTACAAACAATACCTATTTATGTTTACAATATTTTCTTTTCATTATTTATGTTTACAAACAATGTTTACAAACAATACCTATTTATGTTTACAAACAATACCTATTTTTGAGTACAATATTTTCTTTTCATTATTTATGTTTCAGATATCAATTTTGACATTCCTCCTTTATAGTGAAATTCCACAAAATAACACCTGACTCTGTTAACAAAAAACATATCGAAAATCAAATGCGCTCCAACCTCTAATTTCCTTTCTTTTAAATAATGATACAGTAAACTCTTGTTTGTTTGTTCGCTTTATTAAAAGATACAGATATTTTTCTTTTACTCCTACTGTGTTAGATGTATGGTGTGATCTACCTTCACTGTGATAAGATTCGTCCATCATGAAGGCCTGGTTCGTGTGGGCCGCCTCGGCCTCGCTGGGGGTTTCCGAAGGGTAATCGGAGGGTATGGTGTCGGATGCCACACTAGCACTCTCGGCGGCAACTGGATATACGGGGTGTGCTCGAGGGATTTTCACTTCTGCCAATTGAGAAGAAAATAAACAAATGCTTGAGTTAACTCTTCTCTTCTTCTTCTATTATTTTAATTCTTACATAGTAAATTCAATGCAAGAAAAACATGAAAGTGCTCCTACTGCGTATTTAAATAAGCTTCTAATATTATATTCTTCTTCTAACAAGTTCTTTTACCACCATTAAAAGATTGGCGTTATGAAGTATTTTTTTAAATAGTTGCCCGAGGGTTTTAAAAATTACGCATTTCTCAATAGCCTTCAATGCTGCTACACTGCCTCTAGTGTGGCTCTAAAAAGAACCAACAAAATCTAGCGGATAAGACTGAGTGAGTAAAAATAGGTGAAAATAGCACATATTGACTTTACTTAATTAATATTTCTTACTTCTGTTTAATATATTTTTTTAATATCTTAGCACTTTGAACTCCATTTCCGGTTACAATTCCTTGCTTATTAGTCTTTCGCATTGGAACCCCAGCGTAATCCTTGAAGATGAGATTCTTGTTCCCGAATTTAATTCGAACATTTTAATGTTGGTAAACCGATAAACGTAAACGCTTCCGCGACTCCTGCGGTGTCGCGGTTGTCCATGGGCGGCGTTGATTGCTTTCCATTAGGCGACACGCTTGCTCGTTTGCCCTCCTATCCCATAAAAAAAAAACGAATAATAGACCCGCGGGCTTCGAGCCCGAGACTAAAATATATTTACGAGTGTATTTTATATGGGATAGAAAGGCAAACAAGCAACCGTATTACCTGATGGAAAACAAGAAACGTCGCCCATAGAATAGACATCTGCAAAACCAGCCGGCCTTTAAGATAATTAGTAGGCTTGTTTTTTGAAGATTTCGATGTCGAATCGGGTCGGAAATACTGCTAAAGGCAACTGGCTCCATAGTGTGGAATGAAGCTTCCGGAAAAACGCACCGTACTGGATCGCCACTCGTCTATACGGTGGGGATGAAACTTTTCCTTTCGGCGAGTTGTACAGCGGTGGAATTTAACGGCAGGAATTATTCCGAACAATTTATCCGAGCACTCCCCGTGGTATAAACGACAAAGATGTCGAGAGATGAGACATCCCTCTGCAATGCCAAAGAATCAAGCCGTTAAATGAGTTCCCGGTCATCGACGATTCCAACGACACGACGTCGTATGCGTTCCAAAGGAACAAGCTGTTATATGGGGTACCCCAGCCCAGAGATGAGAAGGGTATTCCATATGTGGCCGGACTCGAGCTTATAGAGTTGAAAGCGATGAGCTGACGTAAATAATCTAAGGTCTTTTTTAATTAATATCAAAAAAAAATTCTAAGGACAAGTAATCAATGTGAAGTAAAAATAATCTATGGTCTTTTTTAATTAATTAAAAAATTAAAAATTATACATTGTTGTTATGTATAATTTTTAATTTGTATTCCACAGTCAAAAACATACCTTGTATACTCTCCCGGCTTACAATAGAAGCCGACGAATCGTCTATCAGCCTCCTAGGTGCAGGCAGCGCGCGTCGCCTGAGGCATAGGTAGGACACTCCGAGCCCCAAGAGAAGGAGGGTGAGGAAGAGGATCGCGCAAATAATCATTAAGATGTGGGTGCCAGCCAGCGGTCCCGTTGCAGGTAATGGACCGGCTTCTGGACTGTAAATAGTAAAAGAAGTTTCGATTAATTCTTTCATATATAATAATACACAATACAGAAGAAACTTGTTTTTTTTTTATGGGATTGATAGGTATGGGCTGGCTCGTGGCTCTACCACTCTGGAAACGTTCGGACGGTTTCGACCTGCGGAATATATATATATATATATATATATATATATATATATATATATATATATATATATATATATATATATATATATATATATATTTTTTTTTTTTTTCATTGGGCCTCCGGAACTCAACAGCGCGGTAGCTAAGCTACCACTCAGACCGAGCCGACCCATTCATGCTACAGACAAATAATATGCCATTCTTGACAGAGTATTCCAGACGTTACCGGGACGCTAAATAAATAATGATATATAATTGTGAAGCATACTTACGTGAATATGAGCGGTTTGAATACCGGCTTGGGCACGATGGGCGGCGGGTACCGACACACTATCGTGATCACCTCGTCGCCGTCCATCTCCAAGCCCGGGTGGAAACGTACGACTATATTGTTGGTGAACACACGAAGAGGATCCTAGCAACAAAATATCTTATTTAATTTTAAATCTAAATCTCTTTACTCTTTCTCGTGTAGATAGATTGATTTGAATTTTCAATTGATTTCCCTCTGCACACAACACGCATGAAAATACATTAAATTATTAAATGTATAATATATAATATAATAATAACCAACACATTGAGCCAGAACCGACCACGATCGATGGTGAAGTTCTCGAAGTTGTCCAGGAATATGTCTACCTAGGCCAAATAGTGCAATTAGACGGAGACAACTTCGAGAAAGAAGCCGACAGAAGGATACAGCTGGGCTGGGCAGCGTTCAGGAAATTCCGTCAAGTCTTCTCGTCGCCCATACCACAAAGTCTGAAGACAAAAGTCTTCAACCAGTGCGTCCTGCCCGTACTCTCTTACGGTGCCGAGACGTGGACACTGACAGTCCGTCTCCTCGCCAAGCTCAAAGTCGCTCAGAGGGCTATGGAGAGAGCTATGCTCGGGGTTTCTCTGGTGGACAGAATTCGAAATGAAGAAATTCGCCGGAGAACCAGAGTCACCGACATTGCTCTTCAAGTTAGCAGACTGAAGTGGCAATGGGCTGGACACGTTTGTCGAAGAACCGACAATCGTTGGAGTAGACGAGTGCTGGAGTGGAGACCGCGACTCGGCAAACGTAGTGTGGGACGCCCTCCTGCTAGATGGAGCGACGATCTGCGCAAGGCGGCTGGCAGAGACTGGATGCGTGTAGCCGAAGATCGGGCTAGGTGGCGCGCCTTGGGTGAGGCCTATGTCCAGCAGTGGACTGCCGCGGGCTGATATTGATATTGATTAAATGTGTCACTAATGCATTAAAACCTTTATATTTTATAACCTAATTTCAAAAGGAAAAAGAAATAAATTGTGACATAAATTTGTAAAATCATTAGGGGGTTGGTTCAAATAAAATTCTTCAAAACGATATTAATTTATTCTTCTTGTTTCATTGTACATTTATATCATATTTATATTTATTCTTTATTATATTTTATTAACACTTTTCAATTTACATTTTATATATGTGCCGGAGATGTCAATTCAAAAGACGTCAGTTGAACTGATGCATTTTGTTTTAATAGAAAACAAATTATTTCTTTTTTATTTCAAACTTTAAATAACGAATTTAAAAAGAAATAATATAAAAAGTTTTATTGCATTAAAAAAAAAGTAGTGATACATTAATAAATGTATCACAACTTTTTTTTTTTAAACTAGTAATGTAAAAAATAAAGTAATAAAATATAAAGGTAATGCATGAGTGCATTATTAGTACTATATTATATTAGTACATTGCAAATATAAAAGCAATGCATTTACTAATGTATCACTACAGTACATAGACAGGCGATGGGTCAGTCAAAACCTCCACTCATTGAGCAGAGAAACTAATTTTTTGCCACCGCCCGATCCTAACGTAGATGCAGTGCAGCGCTACTTGAGAAACACAAGTCCCATATGCTTGTGATCGACCCCACATATAAACCCTACAATATATAATCAAGCCTTATATACCTAAGAATAAAAGCAATATATGACAATACCAATACTGCTTAAATCTGTTATAACATGTTTGATTATTAACCCTTTTCTTGATAATGTATCTGTAGAGATACATCAGAATTAAAAACGTAATATATTTATCAATGCTTTTGGCAATGTATACCACAAGATACATGTGATTTTTTTAAACTACCCTCATAAATTTTTTTTAAGTTTTTTTCTAGACACCTTGGGTCATTAGGGTTAAGTGCTATGAATATTATTTTGATATTCAAAAAAATAAATCTGCCAAGTTAAGGGTTAAGTAACATAGCCTTATATATTTATAAACGTAACGTTGTATACAAAATAATACATAAAGTTAAAACTTCTTTTATTCACAGCCCTTATATGTCTTACTGCTGAGCACGAGCCTACCCATTTCTGGAGGTTTGTTTTAACTTATACTTTATCTATACATAACTACTTTATCTATATGCAGGGCCTTATTCGAATATGATGAAATCTCAAACACCTAGAAAACCACGAGGGCCTGGAACCATAGACCAGGGGAGCGTGGGACGCAAAACAAACCCCTGAGAGGAAATCCAATGCGTATGGATGGAATAGTGGATCTATACAGTCGACCGTGCATCCTTTAACTTTGATCAAATCTTTTGATCTATTACATAGAAAAAAATTTAAAACAATCTCTTTTATAATTTCTTTTCTTTTTCGTAGATTCTCTGCAGATTCGACATCTCTGAAAATATGTATACCTCGGTATGAATGTGTTTTTATGTACCTGTTTTGTTCCACATCCCTTTAAGGGTAGTTCAAGCTTGTAGGATGTAGCACCCTTCCCAACTACTTGACACGCAGAGTGACGATCGAAGTCAGCATATGCTATGCCGTAAAATTTTTCGTTGAATTTAAGTTCGATCTGAAACAAGATCATCCATAATATTATTATAATTATATTAAATCACCACAATGTTATTATTAACAGAATTTTAATAAAACACGCACTTTATAAATCTCTCACTGAGGAACTGCCGGTGAGAGAGTTCTCGATGTGGGATTTCGATACTTTTAACTTCACTGTAATTGAAACGTAAACTCATTCTACCATTTTTCATACGAGCGTGCCACTTAATAATAATAATAGCCTTTATTCATACAGATTTCATACACGTGCATATTACATATCAATTCATTTAGTCTGCGTGTCTCTATTGATATAGGCCTCCTCCAACTGTAACCATTCTTTCGTTAGCAGCTCTTGCCCATATACCATCTGCTGTAGCCTTTATTTCATCGGCCCACCTTATAGATGGACATGGTGAGGAACAGCTCCTATGTCTGTCCCCAGTGAACCATTTTATTATTTTTTTTTTACTTTTTATAACGTTCGTTTTCTTATCGTTTTGTCCATAAAAAGTATTCACACTTAGTACGATTACTTTAACTTTACTGTTTTGATAGTAACTGATGCAAAGATACTGAATTATTGAATTAAATATTTTGATATATAAGTATCTGGAAATGTACTAGCTCGCTCGCGTTAGCTGTCAGCTTGTCATGATACATCTTGATATAATGGCGGCCATCCTACCAAAACCTTTTATAGACTTTTGCACTTAAAAAGCACAATATAATCTTATATTATATTTTACTTCACTTATACGCCTCTAACAAAGTGTACTGTACAATATACAACCAGAACTAAACATTTTTAACAAAATGAATACTAACACAATATAATAAAAATGAAATAAGCGAGAAAAATCTGATTACAAATTTAGTCGATTAAAAAAGTATACCTATTTTTTTTTAAATTGTATCTGTTAATTACCAACCTGCATAGAGCCAGCGGCGCAGTTGAGTGTCGCCCTTGTTCTGTTTAAGAAAATAACTGGACTCAAATCATCGAGCTTCGTCACCTGCAAACAATAACATATATATACATATGTATAATTTCAATTATATTTCACGAGTCATTAAAATTAGGTTATCAATGTATATTTCATTTTATGTAATTTATTGTATTATAGAAAACAATTGAAATGCAACTAATCCTAAAGGCTTTGTGCTTCCTTAAAAGTAGAAATATTATTACTTATAATTATTATAAGTAATATTATTATTCTTTAAAAGTAGTAGTAATCTACACATATAAAAATCAATCGCTGTTCGTTAGCCTCGCTAAACCTCGAGAACAGTTCGATCGATTTAGCTAATTTTGGTTTTGAATTATTTTTGGAAGTCCAGGGAAGGTTTAAAAGATAAATATAATAAAAATATTACCAATATAGTAAAAGCAACAATTTCGTTTTCGCTTAGAAACTATTCCTAGCTGTCAAAAATTTTAATGTCCGTCCCGTCATTCAGAAATTAATTAAAATTAAATTTAATTAATTTCTGAATGACGGGACGGACATTAAAATTTTTAGTCGTTCAGAAATCAAATTAATTTCAAAAGTGAAGTTTTTTTTCCATTTCTTTGGTTTTGAATTTTAGTTTTTTTTTTGATTACAATTTCTTTTTTTCTTGTTAAGTTTTGACCACGTTTTTTACTGAAGATTTCCATAATTATCGTTCAGCATTTTATTTATTGATTCTGAGGCGGTATAGAAGTTTGCGGGATCAGCTAGTATTTTATAAATTTTAAAAACCACTCAGCTAACATACGAACAATGTCAGAATAGGAGTACGAAGTGTAAGTTTATTATACAAAGTGTGAAGGGTGTATACGATTTATTATTTGTGGCGTAGCTCGAATCCAAAACATCCGAACAGTAATTCTATATATAGTTCCTCCGTGCACCGACCGCCCCTATAAATCCACGTGGCTAATTATTGCCCCGCGGCGATGACTATGTAGCGGACGCGTTTCCACTGTGTCAGCCTACACGATTATATAATAATAATATCTTTTTTTTCAAAATGTTTACATATGTTACAGGACACGAGATCCCACACTAGGATTCCCTGTGTTGTGGGAAGCTAGGCTCTTCCCTGTTCCTCTTCATATGTTTGACGATTTAGTTTTTTTACAGGAAAATGATGGACCTCGTATCACGTACACTCGTTTATTACTCAACGACAAATAAAATAGCATCATATACATCAGGGAAGCTATCGAGTTAGATTCATCAAAATACGTATCCATAGAAACAGAAAAAAAATATTTAAATATAAGAACCATGACATATTATTATAAAAAGAAGAAAAATTAAACTTAAGGAGAAGGATAAATTATTTATTTACGATACAAATGTAACTCAATGTATCTTGCTTAGCGTGATCTAAGGTATGGCATTAGAAGCGTGGCACTGGTTTTCAGTAAAACCAAGGTTCAAAGGACAATAGTGCTTGATACTAAGTTATTACTTAGTATCAACCACTATAAACAGTAATGATGTCATAAAGGGCCATCCATAAATTACGTCGCATGAATTTCATAATTTCGAAGCTCGCCTCATCTTAGTCACACCTGAAGTTTTGAATCTGGTGCCACAAAGACTCATCCTCTCTTATCATTCGATGTCACACTTTGTTGATTCTCTTCGTCCCCATTATCAATGTGGCGTAATTCATGGATGACCGCGAAGAAAGAGCGAGAAGGGAAATAAAATAAATGAATTGTGTTATTATTATAATAAATTCCAAACTATATATGACAGTCACGAAACCGGTCCTATTAGCAGAAAACTAGGAAGAAATCGACGAAAAATCTTTTTTTTTTTTATATAGTAGAATACGTCAAAAGATCATACATGTCACCTAATGGTAAATTATCACCACCAACCAAGAACCTCTGGACGCCGGGCAGCACTAAAAATGCATTGCCTAACTTAGCCTAAAACGTAAATAAAAAAGGAAAAATAGAAAATGAAGATAAATAAATTTTTAAGTTAAAATTTTTAAATAAAATAAATCTAGACCGTGTGAGTCGTGATAATTATAATTATCTTGTTCACGTTATTCGCACTCTACTTTAATATGAAAAATATTAAATAACATCTCGTGACGTACAACAATGGAACTGCACCGCACTACCACCGGCCATTCTCCAAGCATAGCTGTATCGATCATTGCGCTGTTGTCCGGACGTCCATAACGATAACTCGCGCCCAACAATGCCCCATGTGAATAATTCTGCGCTGCAGTGAAGTTGCCCATTTAGATAAAGCTTATAATTCCTGTGGATTTATTTTATCGTCCGCATAAGTCGCACATTGTTCGGCATGCCATGAACGTGTTTATTTTTTTTTTGCTGCCATTTTCATTGGGCCGACGTGCATAACACATTGCATTGAGTGAGAATTATGGTCTGTTCGTGTATTAAATATATAACACGTAATACTATTTAACACTTGAATGTGTGTAATACTCCAGTAATTAATTAAACAGTTGCAAGTCGTATTTTTGCGCGGCTATAATATCAGTGAAATTATGCATGCTCTATTAAGGAGACGCTATCCTAAGTCTATCGGGTCATTTTTTGAAAATGATAGGGAAACAATCCAGTCAACCCTAAGGGTAGGTAATCACCGCTGCCTACGTATATTTTTAATACTAAGAAATTTAGAGATGACGGCGACGTGGTTCGCCACCCGTCACGTCCTGATTCCCACGAGGGCGAGAACCGACTAACGGAGAGCCGTTTCGCTACTATGAATATGACAGGAAGGATGAATGAGTGTGGAGGAAGCAGGGAGGGTCTACCGGGATCGTAGCGGATGGAGTTTTGTGGTCTCTGCCAACCCCTACGGGAGATAGGCGTGAAGATATGTATGTATGTAAATTTTAAGATGTATTGTCTACCTGAGGGTACAGATGTGAATAACTTTAAGAGATGAAGGTAATGAGGATTTTAATAGGATGGAGGTAATCAGGGGAAATTGGAAATAAACAAAGGGAGAATGATTGAAGGAATCTTTTGCGGTTTATTGTTCTAAACAACAACCTAGATTCGCTTTTCTTCAAAATTCTTCGAAAAGCAACTACGTACATATGTATCTCGATTGACCTCTTTCATACGAATTGAGACAAACAGATCTTGGCGAGCGAATTAAGCGAAAGGGATTATCGCACGACGAGACTATATAGCGGCCATATTTTAAAACTAGCGACATTTAAATGTTAGCATTTATTAATTCACGGTTCGACATTATAACCTATATTGTAAAATTCCATTACCCATTTAATAACATATATAACAACTGCGTAAATATAACAAGAATTACATAAAAACTTTTAAAAACTTATCAATTTCAGACTTAAAAAAAACAACCACATCGAAACCTCATAGACATCTTATGCCTAGACCTAGAGAGAGACCTACGAGACTAACCTCATAGACATGAGGTTTCGCCGCATAGACATCCATGACACTATAGGTATTACGAAAGCGTTGCCGGCCTTTTAGGTACATACATATGTGTAGGCTTGTTTTTATGAAGGTTTCAATGTGATTTAAGATATTACCGTAGGGTAGTGGTGAGTGGAAAAAGGTTTCGGGAAAAATGCATCGTATTGAATCGCCACTCATCCAAGAGGATGAAACTTCTCCACCATCCGAGTGGAGGCTGAATCTGCTACGTGTTCCCTTGCTAAATGTGCACGCTATGCCACGGAAGAGATACTGAAACCTCGCTAAAGCCACTACCAGCTTGGAAGATCCATCCTGGTGAAATGGTTTGGTTATGACTAAGACCACTCCACCAGGAATGTACGAACGATCACAAGAAGAAGAAACACAACACTTGATTCATACTTTACTATATAACATGGCACCTTCAAAAGGCGAGTCTACTCGTAATTCGAAGGCCAGCAACACATCTGTGTTGATTTTGGTGTTGCAGACGTATATTATGTATGGATTATACAATGGGAGGCGTTGATCGCTTTCCATCAGGCGACACGCTTACTCATTTGCCTTCCTATGCCATAAAAAAGGCAGATTGGTGGAACTCCTGCTCCACCAATCTGCCTTTTAAACTGACTTTTGGAATGAGTGGAGGGGTTCTAAATAGTAAAACATATTTACTCCGATGCAGTATATGAAACCGCGGCTGTTCACTTCGAAGGCAGTATCTTCGTCGCTAAGCTAATTACAAGGTCATACTTATACATACTTGGAATTAAGGCTGGGAAGTCATTATTATTCATAATAATATCAAAGAATCGTGCAGAAAAGATCCTATCGGCTTATTCCAAAAACTGTCTGGTTCACTGAATAAAAACCTGTCTGAGAGATCCGTCAAGCAATAAGTCACGTCAAACCTGTTCTAATCATCTTCCTTTGTTGATGAATGTTATGCGAATGTGTTCTAAGAATTAAATATATTATATTCATATGTTCAAATTTTGTATAGTTAAATGGCCAGTCTAGGAAACATAAAGATAAAAATATGACAATAAGGTTTTAATCGTTTCATATTCTTGTACGGAAATATTGGGTGTCTGGCAGAATTAGCTTTATTGCTCAAATAAATAGACTCATAGTTCTAATCAAATACATAAATATGGTCTTTATACTAAATTGATTACTCAGTAATAAACAAACTTTAATTAAGAAAAAACGAAACCCACGTATTTCGTTCAATAAATAAAAAAATATAGAATTATTCATAAAGCAGCAATGTCAAAAACGAAAGATATAAAGAAAAATAGAACTATTTTTCTTATATAGTATTATAACAAAGACAGGCGCGAAAAATTGGCAACCGCGGTTGCCAAAAGCGCAGCGCTTATGAAAAATAGATTTCTAATTTATAGCATACCTCTAAAATAACCTAATTTCGTACCTTGAAAATTGTTTCCAAAATATTCCCGATATTTTGGAGAAGAATGAATAATATAATAAAATTATAAGATTACGAAAATGACAAATACGACGGAATTTTTCCCTTAAACAAACAATAGAAAAAGTACAAAGAATATAAATAAAATTCAATACCTTTTACGAAAGAAAAAAGTCCGTGTTTTATGTTTTTTAAATTATTAATTGAGTCAGGCGTTACTTTGCGGAAATCCATCACTATGTGGACAGTCAAAAGTTTTACTTAGCTAAGATCCGCGACAAGCAAAACAATAACAGAAAATTAATAATGTGTGTTTTCTCCTGCTGGATGAAGTGGATTTATTTTGAACTTAAACCAAAAACTTACCGAAAATTGGCCATCAACTTTCCACCCACCAACCACTATACACAACACCAAACACAAACTACCACTTTTCCACCTTGTAAGCGACACGTGTTTCGCCCCAACACGAGGCATCTTCAGGTATAGTAAACTCTACGGAAGACAACCGAAAAGTCCGGTTTTCATCTTTCGGTTGTCTTTCCTCCTAATGTTAACTGTCACGTCAGGCACACGTTTATGAAAAGTAGTCGTTGAAATAATGACATCGCGATGCCTCGCAGACTACATTTTCTTCAGTGCTGAGATGGTCTTTGAGTATTTTTAGCTTTTACTTTAAAGGTTCCAAGGTAAAGTTTGGCAAGGCATTTTGGCAATATCGCCAAAATGCCTTATTTATTTACTAGGAGAAAAAATTAAGGAGATACTTCATGGTCTCTCTAGCAGCGTAAGGCGTGGCTCCATCTTGTTGAAATCGTATGCGTGAAGTGAAGGCAGACAGGATGTTTTCTCAATGTTGGCGTATAATAGGACAGAATGCGTTTACTGATTATTCGACCTATGACCTACAATAAAAACTATAGATATTTTTTTTTATGGGATAGGAAGGCAAACGAGCAAGCGTGTCGCCTGATGGAAAGCAATCAACGCCGCCCATGGACAACCGCGACACCGCAGGAGTCGCGGAAGCGTTGCCTGCCTTTTGGGTATATATAGGCTTGTTTTTTGAAGGTTCCAAGGTCTGCCACCAGACTCCCTATAGTTTTTATTGTAGGAAAAACTTATCTATGATCTCTTAATCACTACAGTGAAGCGAAACTTTCATAAAAATCCCTAAAACATCAACTTCGCAGGAATAATATACATCCTGCGTAGATGATGTCTGTTATCCTACATCTATGCGTGTTCTTTATCTCATCATCTATTATATATGTATAAGTGCGTTAAGTCATCACTGATGACCAAGAAAGCACCGAACGACTAGATTCGGGTGTGTCATCTCTTATCACTTCTTCTATCACTTCTTCAGCATCTTTTATCACTTTTACCATGGGGAGCGCTCCGAAGAATTAAAAATTAAATAATTTCCAACGCGCAACTCGCCAAAAAAAAATTTAAATCCACTATCTGGATTAATGGCGATCCAGGTCGGTGCGTTTTTCCCGAAACTTCATTCCACGGACCACCACTCCGTCAATGATTTTTTCGAAATGATACGATATTGAAATTTTCAAAAAACAAACCAACTCAATCTCACAGGCCAGAAAAGCATTACATATACAATTATATTTTCGCTGAATCAACAATCATGATGTAGAAATAATTAAAAAAACACAAAAACTTACATATTTTAACTGAAATGACGTTAAAAGCAATTTAAGTTTTTAATAACGTTTTAATTTTGCATAATTAACTTCAACATCACACACTCGGTTCCGCCAAATACGTTTCGCGCATAATTTAATCTCGACAAATAAAGACGCCATTTTGTTTTCTGTAACGGACAATAAATTGGAGCCGACTTTGAAGGTGGCATTGTGTTTAACCTAGATATTCTTTAATGCAGATTCATTGTAATAAGTTATTCCGTTGCTGGCCACAGACTACTTCTGATGTTCATATTTTTTTAACATTACCAAAGGCAAGGACCTGATGACGTTATATCATCAGGGTAAAAGAAAATTTATGAATGTACTATTTTGTATTTTATCCAATTTGTATGAAATCCTCGTAAAAACGAGCTATAGATATTTTGTCTCATTACGAAATTCATTTTTTTTATTAAAAAATGATTTTAAAAAAAGGAAAATATATTTATTTTGATGTATCTATATATAAGGTGTATCGTAATCTCCGCGCTTAGCGGTCGGATTGGGGATCACAGATTAATCTTTATTACTCACGTAGTTGTTGCTGACCTAATGGCTGATCTAATGGTATTTGCTTCTACAGTCGCTTTCTACGACACTAACGGGAAGAAATGAAGAGACTAGAACGAAACTCTATTCTTTATCAGGAACCAAAATAAACTTTAAAACCACTCAAATTACAACAGAAGACAGCTATTCATTTTATTCCTTCGAACGGTCTTCTTCAAAATATTTCCGTTCAAGGTACGAAATCAAGTAATTTTATAGGTACTCTATAAACTAGAAATCTTTTTTAATAAGTGCTTCGCTTTTGGCAACCAGGGTTGCCAAATTTTCGCACCTACCTTTTTTCGTTAAATAGAACTATTTTGGTTGTTGTAACAATCCTTTTTTTATTATTAATTAAACAAAACCCACGTAAAACGCGTAATTATTTAATTATTGTTTGCGGAGAAAATGCGATTCAAATTTGGAGAAATCGTTGACAGGCTGTACTTATCTCTTTCTCGTTCTTTCCGTCGTTCCATCAAGAAAAGAGAACGCTTGAGTTCTCTTTTCTTGTTTTAATTGTAAAATCGTATTTCACGGATCCACTTTTTCCTATCAAGCTAATTAAGTTGTAGCGCGGTGTAGGTAGAAAAATATTCGCCATTTTTTCCTCTAGCAACTAACTAATGGCCTCGATACACCAGTGTGCCGCGTCGCACACTTTGGGGAACACTGCCATAGATAACTTATAAGATTATTATAATAATCCAGTTATAGAAACGTACCTTCCCGTCGAGGACTGTCTGCTCGGGGAGTCCCTCCCCCTGGTACTCTATATTGTTGGCCTGAGAGCCATAGTTTGACTGCGCCTGCGCAGCCACGAGCACGCAGGCCATTATGCACCATAGTAACGCCATATTTTTCTGTGAACAATTTTATAAATTGTAAATTATACGACTATCATTATAAATCAGGTCTTCTTAAATAATACCTTTATAGTTTTTCATAGTACATATGATAAACATGTATTATATATTTTAAAAGTAAATATTGTAATAAAATAAATGCAATTATAATATATATTATATCTTAGTGAGAAGCGGGAAAGCGCTCGTCATTAATACCTGCATATACGATACATGAAACTCGGATTCTGTCGGTCGAGAGAGCTGAACGGACGCTTTTCCAATCTTTACCACCAAGTGTCACTTACACACTTGGTTTCACTTTAGATTATGACATGCGGCCAGTAAAATAAATTCTTACTGACCCCTTAACCACTGTCAGCACAGATAATGTATCAAAAACTTAAAATTAGTTTCATTTTAAATCAAATATTTCTAGGAATTTTGCCGTCAATTTATATCACTAACGTAGAGCTTTTATTGCTTTCTCATAATGCAAATTAGCTTGAAAAGTCCCCTATTAAAGTTTCATAATTTCATATTCCTTATTATTAGTATTGTTTAATTCTAGTCCCATATTGGTGTCATAATTTTATTTGATAATAATAGACAATTTATAAACCATCATAGAATTCATATGGTATACCAAAATACAAAAAGGATATTTAAATTTTTCTGTATTATATAAGGCACAAGAAACTTTCAATTTACATTTGTCAGATTTAAGAAAAAAAAATAGCAATCATAAACTTGAAACGTTAAAATGGGCTTTTCCCGCCAACTTACATCAGTGACGTTGTGTTTTTATTTCATTTTCATAATCTAATTATATTATTGTTTAACTGTGGTGGTGTTTTATACAATATAGTTCGATTAAGGCGTATAAGTAAAGTGATATGAAATAAATGCGTGTATCGTAGCTTTTTAAGTTGAATGAAAAATGCCATAGGTTGTGGTAGAAGGTAGCCGCCATTTTATCAAGATTTATTTATATATTACTTGATGAGCTGACTAGTTACATTTCGAGATATTGGAAATTATTGTATTTTACTTGACACTGGCATAATAGTTGTTAAAAACATTCGAATGTTATAACTCATCACCGGCCGATACGTGTTCAAATAAAAATAAAGATGACAATCAAAATGGAAATAGATTAAAGAACAGACATAACATAAAGCACGACATTTCAAAACTGGTAATCTTGACAAGGACATCAGCCTGCCCGCCCACGGCGCCTGTTTTAACCTTTCACTGAGCAAGGTTGCTGTCGGCGATAATTTTATAGCTCAGCTATTAGCAGTGAGCGCCATGTTTTATTTGAACAGCATCATGATATTTTTTTTCTATCGCCTCTCTTTTGTTACGTGTTTTTTGTACACGGTATTGTTGATGACTTCTAGCATCGATCTTTTATTTTTTTAATTATAATGCCTGAACGTACAGATCACCTATTGTTAATGCTTAATATTATTAATAACAAAAAAAATCCAGTTCACTACACCCGCAGTGCAGTAGTAAATCCGGATCAAAAATTCTGGTTTAGAATTAATAAATAAACTTGTCTCATTTTTAAGCACCAAATCATTTATTATATATTATATTAAACTTATTTTTATCTTTTTGGATTTAATTTTGGATTACCAGCTTTCTAAATAATCTAGATATTCTAAAAAAAATAGTACAGTAATATACGTACGTAATTATTAAAACAGAATATTGCTATATTAATAAATAATTTTTTATGTGTATATAAAACAATTGGAAATTGACAGATATAAAGTAAGAACTTTTCCCACCACTTTACATTAGTTATATTGTGTTTTTATTTATTTTTCATAATCTTCTGACGGCATATTGTACAATATAGATAGTTCGTTTAAGGCGTATAAGTGGAGTCAAATGTAATAAATGCGTGTATCGTGACTGTTTTAGTTGACTGCCAAAGGACATAGATGGTCACGATGTATCATAGGCAAGCTGACTAGTGTATTTCAAGATACTTGTTATAACACTTTGCTTGACACTGGCATAATTAGTTATATATATAACTGCCATCAAGAAAAAAACAGAATATAAAATAATATACCCTTTTATTTTCATCCTTCGCGCATGGTGACTTTTTTGTATAATTAATACAGAAAAGTTTAATGTAAACGAAATGCAATCCACTGTGAATAAATATAAGGTTCTTTTTAAATTGAATACACAACATGTAGTCAATATAAATTACTAAGATTATCCCATTACTGTTTACAACTATCATATCCCGCCAACACTTGAGGCGCTAACGCTTCGATTCCGACTCCATCATTAAAGATATTGTTTTTTTTTTTATGCGACTTTGATGAGGTTTTAGTGGGCTTGCTCTCATTTGATGCTCTCAGCGGAGATACGGAAATTATACGTGTGGATCTCAACCTGTTGGTTCAAGGAATTTGTTTAAGAGATACTTAATAATACATGGCTAACTTTCCTGTTGAAGGTAATTTTATTGAACTTTATATAATAATTGGAAGTGGAAATTTGTTTAAAGAAGCCGAGCAATGTTTTTTTTTTTTATGGGATAAGAAGGCAAAGGAGCTGGCGTGTCAGCTGATGGAAAGCAATCAACGCGACCTATAGACATCCGCAGCGCTATAGGAAAGTGCGGAAGCGTTGCCTACCTTTAAGGAAAGTGTCATTATGGGACTGGGAATGGGGGGAGAGGTAGAGGGAGGGGGAGGGGCAGGGTGTTGGGCCTTCGGAACTCGGTTAACCTAAAAAAAGAAGCTCAAAATTAGATCGTAAGCGCAATCCCCACAAGTTAAGCTATTGCTGGTTATATAGCTTTATAGATTATTAGCATATTAAAACAGCTATAAAAGTCCACTACTTTACAATATATTGGTCTTCTTTACCAATGGAATTACAGTAATCCCCACGTTCTGCGAGCGGATTGGGGATCGCATATTAGTTTTTACGAATCACGCAGATGCTGTTAATCAACTGATATTTAAGCTCACTAAACATTCACGGGAAGAAACGAGGTGACCATATTCTATACAGATAACTAGGTTATTTTGTACATAACCCATATATATCCCACTACTGAGTACAGCACCTCCCTAAATAGTTCCTAGAGGATTAACAGGTTACATTAACCCGCTACGCTTGGAAAAGGATGTCTTGAAAAAGAATTTTCAAGACATCCAGAATGAGAATATCCAATTAAATTACAATTCTTTATTTTCTACATAAGACAATCACATTTTATTTGTCCAACGTCAGTTCGCTAACAGCCGCGCTTTTTTTTTCGTAATGAGTTTCCTCTGGAAGGAGAAGAAACAGCGGAAGAAACTGCACAAGTATGCTCTTTTTTCTATATAATAAATAGTCGTAGATTAACTTGTCCATTGCGCGGTTTAAGTTGTTAAAACAGAAAGGTCGTGGATAAAGTATAATAGTTACTTGGTCTGTCATCCAAATATTCTTTCGTTACAGTTTTGTTAATAATAAGCGGTATTATAATTTTTTCCGTTCGTTCCCCTCAGCGCTACATTTATTATAAACTCGACTCTCGTTTACAAACTGGTATCGGGAACTTTTCCAATCTCGTGTCATTTCTCAAATGCATTAACTTCCAAATTTACGGCCACATAAAACAGCAGGATTTGCCACATCGCAGTGCATTGAACCCGAATCGCCCAAAAACAGTTTTATGGGGAAAAAAATCCATTGCTTTTTACATTCCCTCCCGCGTCTCTGACCTTTTTTTGATCAATAACATTGATTCGCTTAAGTCATTAGCATAACTGACTGGAAAAAGTATACACATATTCAATTGATAACTCGGAATAAACAAATTCATCGGAAAATATAGATCTGCAAAGTCACGAGTATAACTCACCAAAGTCACCAACAGCTCTGCAAAGACACCAACATAACTCTGCAAAGTGACCAATAAAACTCCAAAAATGCACCAACATAACTCGGCAAAGTCACCAATAAACGTGCAAATTTACCAACATAACTCGGCAAAGTCACCAACAGCTCTGCAAAGACACCAACATAACTCTGCAAAGTCACCGACAGCTCTACAAAGACACCAACATAACTCTACAAAGCCACCAACAAAACTCTGAAAAGCTCTGACAGTGTTCGACAGCTGCGTGCTTGAACAGGGTGCGAAACGTGGGAAGTAGGAACTAGCGAAACATTTGGTGGAAAGCTAGGAGTGCTAAAAGAAGCAGTACAGCAGTCGCAATATCATCCATGTAAGGAGATATTCAAGGAAGATCTGTCCATTTTATAACTGTATGCCATGTCTTTATTTGAAAAATATCAGCGCAGTCTCGAGGGTAAATTTGACAGCAAGCTAGATGAAATCTTGCGCCAACAAAAAGCCAATTTTAGAAATTTCACTAGAACAGTATCGTACATAGACATATACAGCTTGACGCTGAATTAGGAGGGCGAGGATGCTCTCAAAACTCTTGAGAAACGTTGTCGGCTAACAGTTACAAGCAGACATAGTGAAGCCAAACTGGACAGTTCAGACATTATATAATAGCTGACATGCTAGATTTAATATAATATTCGAATTGTGCCAAACATTCGTAATGATTATCTAAATGACTAATATTTTCATGTATTCCTAACACAATTCGCAAAACAAGCGGGGCATTGGAACCAAATATGCTTTTTTTAAATCTTGATGAAATAAACTTAAATAACGAACAAGTGCATATACTATAAGCTGGTAATCAGGTAAATGGAGCCCTGCACTCCTTTATGAAAAGTCAGAATGTGTCTAAAACGGCCCGACTGGCGGTTCATCGGAGAGTGCTTGTTCCGACTCTGATGTACGGTAGTGAAAGTTGGGTTTGGCAAAAGATTCATGAAAGCAGACTGAATGCAGTAACTTTGAATGATAGAATAAGAAACGAAGATATAAGAGAGCAATGTGGAGTAAAAGAAGGTGTAATAAAAGTTGAAAAAGGGATGTTTAGATGGTTTGGGCACATAGAGAGGATGGATTAAAGATAACTGGCAAAAGAAATTTATGTTGCGATTGTGGATGTTGGTAGGGGATGACCCCGAAAAACATACTCAAATAGTATCAAAAGTTATGCTGAAGTTTTTAAGAAAGGCCAGGTCAAGACTACCCTTAACCGGCGGGCTTATATGAAGAGAGTAATGAGTGCGGAGGAAGCAAGGAAAGTATGCCGAGATCGTGGCAGATGGAGATCTGTGGTCTCTGCCTACCCCTACAGGAGATAGGCGTGACGATATGTATGTATATATGTACGTAAAAGAATATGTATAACTTAAAAGTTTTTAAATGATAATTGAGAGCCAGTCCTACACCTATAATTCTAAAGTTAACGCAAATTAAATTAAGCTATGAATGCACAAGCGCTACCAGTAACTAAAAGCTCGTGTAACTGATTTAATTAACACATTTATAATGCTTTGGCGTAGACGGATGCCATCACCCACGAAGTCGTCGCATACGCGTTTCTATTGTCTCGAAGTACACTCTATTCGATAAATCACTATCAATTATAATTGAATCATAATAGTATTCATTATTATTATATATTTTATTTAAAGAAGACTGACAATGTTTTACTATTAGTAAAAGTCTTGTTAACTATAGCAATTAACTTGTGCTAAGAAAATGTGATTCACATCAATAGTTTAGTGGTAGAATCGAATTCACAATCTAAAATCGTCTGCTAAATGCTTACCAATCGCTGTTTTATGTCTGTGCTTCTCCTCACCCGGCTAATGACTCTCTGTAGCTTACACTCCTTAGCCGAGAGGTACTGTTTAGTTTTGCTTTTCCATGCACCAAAATTTTTATCCAAAGTAATAGTAAAATTAATTTTTTGTCTTACTTCTAATGTTTTACGCATATAATATTAAAATTACAGACATCCTCATAATATGAAAAGCAACGACGGTGTGTTTATTAAATACACTATGTATAATTAAGAGACGTAATTCGTTAAGCCTAAGTAAAGCAGAAGAATAGCGTAATTTAACAGTAATATGTGGAATTACGGCAACACTCCTCAATTTTGAGAAAAGTTAAAGTCCAGCAGAGAACTTTTATGGCTGTATTGAAGATGATCAAAGCAAAATGATGTAAGATAATTGAAACTACAAAATATATTTGCGCCCTCTGATAATAAATTATATCTTTATAAATTTTATGTCGTGAATATGTTTAAAATTTACGAGCGTGACTGTACTTAGGTTCGAATTGAGTGTCACTAGTAAGTAGCTTACGGTGGGCGACGACATTGCACCTACGCGGTATACTAAATATTCAACATTATTAAGCACAACGCATGCCATTGTAATTTATACAAGAACAATTAACATTCATAAATAGACCATTGCTTATAATAAGTTACTTCCAGTTTGAAGGAAATTTTTATTGACGAAAGGAAAACCTACGGTCTCGAATCGCAACATTTGTTGGTATGTGACCAAGAGGAGGAAGAAGACCTTATCATCATCATCTTTTGTATACAAGGATACTGCCGCTTGCAGGTGACATTGAATGTTAAGGTCAAATAAAAATATACCATCTTACATCCAATTCTTCATATACATAGATATTAAAATAATGACTTAATTTACACGATATTTCGTCACCCTTTAAAAAATACGTAGGCTTATTTTTAGAAGGTTCCAATGTCATGTCAGCAGTGTTTTCATGGGAGGTTCCATGGAAACACCGCTGAAGGTAGCTGGTTCCACAGGGTAGTGATGCGCGGAAAGAAGTGTGTTGGGCCTCCGGAACTCTCTTTATTGAATCTCTGAATATTGAATGTCTATCTTTATAATGGAATTCGGCAAAGTGACACCTGACGCCATTAATTACCTGTAGGCATATATTTTTGACTGTCCATCTTTATATTCCCACAGGAATAACTAAAAATAAATAACACCTGTAGAAGTAATAAATAACAAATTATAATCGAACCTTCGTTTTAATCTTCGCTCTCAGCGCTGGTATATCAAAATAATAACTTTGTACCCAAAAGGGATTAAAATTAGAAAATTAACGGCCTCCAACTGCGAGGGCTTTTGCTTATAAATCAGATGCCCTTCGACGTTTTCTTAAACAACCTTTAACAGAGGTTGAATTGGAAAATAAATAAATAAGCTTGTAAATTAAAGCTCAGCTGGCCCGGAATAAAGCTTTTAATTGCATGCAGTTTTTGGATTTTAACGTCTATGTGGGCTAGTGTACGAACGACTCGAGCAATTTGTTTATTACGATTAATTCTGATCAGTCAATCTGTATACATACATATTAAAGAAAGAAATTTACTTCTTATGGTAATAAGATAAAGTTTAATTTTACAAAGCATGATACTTATAAGCATTACAAAGAATTTTATTTATATGCATTATATTTTAAATAATAATAAATGTATCGTTAGGAACACTATTTTTTCAAGTTATTCGCCTAAAGAGCTCTAAATCAGTTCGATTTTGATAGCATGTTTAAGAGAAAAGAGAACTTGTGAATACTGCTTAGACTACTCTTCGAATATCTCTTTAATAGTGGCTCGGAGTGAGATCTCTATCTTATCAGAATAACAATCCGAGGGCTCCCCTTGTTTCCAAACTAGTTCCTCTCCATCATTTTATGTCTATAGACTAAGATTAGAGAAGAGAAATTAATATTATAGAGGTATAAATATGAAATTGTCGTTTTAACGTACTGGCCACTTCGAATAAAAATTAAACCTGCATGGTGTCAGATTACAGAGTGAAACTTTCTTCACGTCAAAAATATAACATTCTAAATTTAAAAAAAATTACATTAGCCTGTTTGAATTTCAATTGGTTTAAACACGTTGAATATTATGCACACATTTACAGGAATTGTTTGTGACGTCACGATGAATTTCCTATTCTGCGATACATATAATGACGAAATATTATCTTCAATAGATACGATACAGTGTATAACCTTGTTTGACACGATAATTACAGAACATGTAGGGAGTCACCGGTGACCGGTACTCAAATTGCCCATTAAACAAATCCCCTGTTAAAACGTAGATAGATGCCGCGAAAGTCAGAATAATTTTTGAATACGAGACCCGACGTGGGACTAATGCAGCAGAAACTGCTATGTCGATGCTATGTCCCAAGCAGATAAGGCTTACGAACGCAAGACTAACATTTCCATACACAAAAGGAAACTCGAAATAAAAATTCGGCATCTCATGTTAAAAATTTTTAAAATACTGGCACATCAGAATACGCTTGACACAGCTTGTGAAAAATAAAACTAAGAAACGATGCTTCATTACTGCATAACACGATATCTCACTTAATGCGTAATGTAAGTAGAGAGTAGAGAGTGCATTGCAATCTATTACATTGTCTCATCCAGTTTAACAATAACGCCGTACGTCTATCCCATCGCAATTATATTCTTCCAGGTAAAATTAAACTGATCGCTGTGAGAGCTGCTTTTTATAACCAATTGTTACTTAAAGTGTTCTCTATAAATAAACAGGATGATCGGACGACAAACTGGAATATCGAACAAGATACTGTCAATCCAGAAAATTAACATATATATATATATATATATATATATATATATATATATATATATATATATATATATATATATATATATATATATATATATATGTATGTATATGACTATTTTTTTATGACATAGGAAGGCAAACGAGCAGACGTGTCACCTGTTGGAGAGCAATCAACGCCGCCCATAGACCTCCTCAGCGCCATAGGCAGTACGAAAGCGATGCCGACCTTTAAGGAAAGTGTCATTATGGGAGTGGGAATAGAAGGGGGGGTAGAGGAAGGAGGGAGGGTGTTTGACCTCCGGAACTCGGCCGCTCACCGTACTAAGCGCGGTAAGCTACCACTCAATCGCCGGTTTTCTACGGGAGTGTGGTACTTCCCCGGGCGAGCTGGCCCATTCATGCTACAGACAAATATTATGCCATTTATGACAAAAGATAGAAGATTAGATCAGTCTTTGAAAATTTTAAATGTAATCATTATAAATTTGATCTTTTCCAAAGACAGATCATTTACACCAGAACAGAGCCGCCTTCTATTGCGGATCACGATCCTTATAATTGAGGGTACGATAAAGAACACAGAGAAGAAGTAAAACTCCCTTATTTATACCTGATGGCAAGTACCACTGTGATAAAACTCATTTTTATACCTGATGGTGAAAACCGCCGCCTATTTATTACTTAAAAAGTATTATATAATACATAGAAGCCATTTTTCGGTGAGTGTTTCCAGACAAACAGACAGACGACTTTATGGTGCAGATAAAATTTTACTATAATTTTTTCTGTCGCCCATTACTTCAACTAAAACAGTCTGTCGTCCATTACTTCCAATAATATATGCAATTTTAAATTAATTAAATGTCTACAATGAGCAATTGCTCTGAAATCATTATAGAATAGAATAGAAAAACTTTATTTATGACACCATTTTTTTACAATTACTAAAATTAAATCCTTAATAATATTCTATAAACAAATAAAAACACAAAACAAAAAGAAAATAATTCTAATCTAACGAGTGTCTTAAAATGGTTCTTGCTCAGCATATGCCGGGCGCACTATTGGAGCACCCGGCGCTGGTTTTCAGCAAGAACCAAAGTGGTCAGATCGCGGACCACAGTGACGACATTCATACTGACACACTCGTACATACAAATACATCCATATATATAACTACTCATACTCATATACACATACACATAAATACATGTACAGTACAATGGAATTAAAAAACACAAAGTCATGTACTAAATTCACCGCGTCCAAAAGAACAAGTTCCTGACTGGATACTTAAAATTAGATTTTTGTATTTTTTTTAAATATATTTATTGTATGTAAGTCACGAAGAGGTGGTGACAAGTTGTTCCAACATTTGGTTGCGGTGTATTTAAAGCTACCACGAAACGCAGCTGAGCAGTGGCGAGGAACAACCAGCAATGACCTAGACGCTCTGGTATCGCCAGCGCTATTTCGTTTACGGGACCATGTTAATTTATTATATAAATATGATGGGGATTCATAACGAATCATACCAAATAGAAGGGTAGCGAAATGATATAGGTATAAAAAGAGAAAAATACAATAATCACTCATTCGAGAAATATATTAATTAAAATACGACTGTTACCGGACGAATCATATAAAGCCTTGGACCATTGTATTAATATTAAAAAATTAAAAAAAAACAATAATAAAGCACTGCAAAATCCTTTCACGTTCCACCTGAGCAAGTTATAAATGTTATCCCGATCACGTACCGATCAAAAATCGAACCGGATTTCTGACTAAACCACACACGAACGTTTTAATAAATGCCACAAAACGGCAAAAAACATATATGTCGACACTCCAATATAACAAAAATATGTGTATATTAATTAAATCAAGCAATAATAAACCTTATACTTTTGTATTAAAGGCTACTTTGATGAATTAAGATTGTACAAGACTCGATAAATTGACGTAATACCACCGACCTCATCCATACTTTTTTGGCGGCAACTACTTTCACTTTTAGCTAGTGCGAGATACCTGCTACCTTATCGATACGTTCGTAAGTACGTATTTGTTTAATGAATGCGCATGTTTCCCTTTGTTCTTGGCGCCTACACTATTTAGGGAGTTATGTAATTCTTCGAGACATGTTTTTGCACGACAACCAAAACATTGGGTTATATAATAATGTTTGTAATTGAATACAGTTCTGGAGACGGACTTAAGTTATGTATATGAACGGTTTTCTACACCGTTTCTTTTATATGTCAAAGTAAATAGATTCAAGCTTATTAGCTAAGCTAAGCTAAGCAAGATTAATGGAGGTAGGTGCCACTTTGCGGAAATCCATTACTATGTGAACAGTCGGAAGGTTGTTGGTGTTGTTAATAGTGGTTGTGAAGTGGAAAGTTGCTGACGACCATTTTCTCGGTTAGATTTAGTTTAAGTTCCCCGTAAATCCACTTTTTCCAGTAGAAAACACACATTATTATGTTTCTATTTTTGTTTGCTTGTCACGAATCTTAGCTAAGTAACATTTCTGACTGCCCACATAAATAGTTTCAAATTCAAATAATTTATTTTAAATAGATCTTATATTATCCTGATTGTCACGAGGGCGAGAAGCGACCAATGGAAAGCCGTCTCGCTGCGATGAATGATAGCGGATGAAGCTCTGTGGTGTCTGCCAACCCCTGCGGGGGATAGGCGTGAAAATATAAAAAAAACAAGATCTTATATTATAGTTATAGTGTTCTAGAAACCCTGCCTCAATGCAAGAATGAAGATAACTTTTGCTTCTTGTTTGAATAATGCATAACGTGTTGTTTATTTCTATATATCTATAGACTTTTCCATGTTATATGTAAATATTATTTTATATTATTTGATAATAAAGGTTATTACAGTCAGGCGTTACTCTGCGGAAATCAATTATTTCTCATCATTATTGTTTTGTTATTATTTGAAAGTTTGTCCTGAAGGGTGTAGTGTTTCACTGTTATAATCTTGTTTTAAGTAACTATAGTTGCATAGTATTAAAGAGGGTACTTATTTCGAATTCTAGATTAGTCCTATAAAGAAATCTGAACGACACCATTGGCCAAATAAAAGCAAAGTATTTTAAAACTATTACATAAATTCAATTACAAGAATTAGTAAAATATTTTTTTATTAATTCATGAAATGAATAAACGATTTCAACTATTACTTTTATGATTCTCTTAACATTGTTAAACTGGCAAAAAACGGGTTTGTGATTTAAAAGATGTGATTTGTCAAAATGACAATCACCTATTCAATACCAAACTATTTATTTTTTCTTTCTTTGATGGCAATTAGTTAAAACTATTATGCCAGAGTCAAATAAAATACGATAACATCAATTCTCTTGAAATATAACTTGTCACGTTACGTCTTGATAAAATGGTGGCTATTATACCAAAACCTTCTATGGATTTTTTCAAATACCAATTAATATTGATCGATTAATAAAAGACATATAATTCTTCTTCTTTTTTTAAGACTTAAATAACTATAACTTATTATTAATAAATATTATGCTAGTGTCAAGTAAAATAATATCAAGTATCTTGAAATGTAAATTCAGCTTGTTACGATACATCTTGATTTAAATGGTAGATGTTGTACCAAATATTGCATGGACTTTTGCAGTCAAATAAAAAGTGACGATACACGCATTTTTTTCTTTTTTTTTCATTTTACTTCATTTGACGCTTTAATTGAACTATATTGAGTAATAGGCCACCAGAATTAAACAACATAACTAATATATATTATATATAATATGAGATTATAAAAAAGAGAAATAAAAACTAAATGTCTCTGATGTAACTTGGCGGGAAACATCCGAGATATGATTTTATAAGGTGCTATGTCATTAAAAAAAAATATAAAAAAAAATTTCTTATTCGGCCAGAGACAACAATGAAGCTATACATAGGTAAAGTACATACATACCTTTGAAAATTCTTTCTAGTCACGCTCGTGCCGTCACATTCAATTAAATCATTTACCCAAGTGCCAAGTTGGTTTCAACGGACTTTTATAATCTACGGGAGAGTTAACGACACGAATACTTTATGATTAAAATTTACTGTTTTTTTATGGAAGAACTAGACAAACAAGTAAACTGGTCACCTTATGGTAACTAACTACCACAGTCCTTGGACATCTGAAGTACCAAGTACATAGTAAATGTGTTGACTAATTTAAGAAAAAAAAATAAAAATTAAAAAAGAATAAGCCCCCAAAATCAAAACTAAATCCTTCTTCATCATCATCGCGACAAGATCTGAGCACACAAGGTTGTCGGAAACTGCCCAATGGTAAAAACCAGACCGGTGAAGCATTGTACAATAACTACTTCTCTAAAAGGGTGATCCCTTCCGCCGAAAAGGCGCGCGTAGTGAGAAATATCCCCAAAACACGCATCTGGATTTTTCTCAAACAGGGTGTTACGAATTCCCGTTTCACATTCGTTTATAGTTGGTATGCAATTGTTTCTTATCTAGAATGTTGTAGTATTTGGTAAAAGTTATCAATGAAAACATAACAATTCACTGCCGGGCATTGGCCTCTGTAAATTGAAGGAGTGTTGCCATAACTCTTACGTTTGGTGGGCTGATTTGAGATCGCGATGATATTTATTAGCTCAGGTAGATGCGATTTAATTATTATTATTAATGACGAAGTTAAATTTCGTCATTATAATCTCTGCATGACTATCAAGTCACAAAATGGACAGAGGCTAATAATAGGCATCAAAGTAAATGACACGAGACTGGCTATAGGTCACTAATCCACGAAATGAACATGCTAACTATGTGCAATTTTTCCTCTCTTACCCTATGACCAGCATGCTATTTATAGGCTTTTGTTATTTGTTTTATGAACATATCTTCTACAGTAATTATAGATCGTGTCGTCCACGTGACGTCACATATAACAAGAATAATAATTGACATCTGAACAAACGCACGCGCCGGCGCGTCGTCCTTGCGTCAGTCGTGCTCCACATTCGGGCAACAATTCAAATAGTTGCATGTTACTGCCGGCCTGTTACAGTTTGAGTAACTTTGTAACATTCTAAATTCAAATCAGAAGTTTTTTTTACGTTTCGATTACAAAACGGGAAAAATTAAGCCTTATCAATTCAAGTTTTTGAAAATGGTTAATAATTCAAGAATTGAATCCATTAGAGTCTAAGGCAGGTACTTGTTTATGGCAGTAACGATCACGGTTAAATAATCTCTCCAACACTAATGCCAAGCAGATCCGTGGCCCATACTAGGGTAAGAATGTGAATAATGGGAGAAGAAGAACGTAGTAAAGGAAAAGAAAATAAGTTAGGCTCTCCAGATACCATCACTCACCATATAGATAAAGCACGATGAAATAAAAAAAATACTATAATGTCGATATTCAGTGAAGGTGTGGCTCTTCCCCGGCCAAAACGAGTAAGTACTTCATGCGCAACTCTACCACTCTAGAGTTACTACACATTTTTCCACAATTTACATCAGTGACGTTGTTCTTATGTTTATTATCTCAATACATTGAAATGACATGACCGGATTGTGAGTTCTTAAGTTGACTGCAAAGTCCATAAGTTTCCGTAGAGCCATCACTTTGACGATGACGTAACATGACAAGCTGTCTACTACATTTCAAGTTTCTTTTTAAGTTTCAAGTTTTTTTACTTGACACTCGTATAATAGACGTAACTGGCGGATATTAATGATTTATTTTAATTATAAGAAAATTTAATACGGATTCATATTAGAATACACGAATAAAAGATTATATGAAATAGAATAAAAAATAACAAAGAAATGACTTCGAGGTCACAAGTGATTATTATAATATTACCTACTCCGTACATTAATTGCGTAATACAGACATCGGCACTCGGCCGTAAAGTTAATGACCAGCTAAGGTCTTCAGCATCAAGATACAAGCTAGATTGCCCGCACATCTTCCGTAGTTGAAATAGCTTCCACTTGACTGACAATAAAGTAATAATATTTTACAATATCAAAGGAATTCAAATGGACAATATAAAACTCGCTAAGTTTCTCGCAAGACAATACCACTTTTCAACAATGTATACGCTATTTCGCTTCGAAACGAGGTATACTCTGGTAAAACAAACTCCGGAAAAACACCGAAACAACGAATACATACTTCGACAGTAAAAAGTAATTAAAAATTTTTTTTAATATAAATTAATATTTGTATGATCGATCGAAGTTATTTCTTTGTTATTTTTTATTCTATTTCATATAATCTTTTATTCGCGAATTCTAATCCGTAATGAATCTGTATTAATTTTTTTATCATTAAAATACATCATTAATGTCCGCCAGTTACGTCTATTATACGAGTGTCAAGTAAAATATAACATTAAAAAGAAACTTGAAATGTAGTAGACAGCTTGTCATGTTACGTCATCGTCAAAGTGATGGCTCTACGAAAACTTATGGACTTTGCAGTCTACTTAAGAAGTCACAATCCGGTCATGTCATTTCAATGTAATGAGATTATAGAGAATAATCATAAAAACATAGGGCCACTGATGTAAATTGCGGAAAGTATATATATATATATATATATATATATATATATATATATATATATATATATATATATATATATATATATATATATATATATATATATATATATATATATATATATATATATATATATATATATATATATATATCATGAGACATGACAGGTACAAGTTGCTGCAACTGATTATTATGGGAAAAATCGCGTACAAAGGAAAATTTGGTCGAAAAATAAAGTCTTGGCTACGTAATATCAGGGAGTGGACTGAGATAGCGAGTGCTCCAGAACTGCTGCACCTCGCGAATGAGGAAGAAAGTTGTGCTAAATTGGCTGCCAACCTTCTCAAATCAGAGCACTCTTAGAAGAAAAATAATTGTATACGTTATGTTCGTTATCTTAGAAACTCAATAACATCATACTATGTCAGTACGCTGTTGGACATATCCTTCCTCCCATGGCGTGCCACCTAACTTTATTTTCAGATGTAGCTGCTCAGATGTATCGTTCTACCAGACACCCTTAACAGATCGTTTCTCCATTTAGCCGAAGAGCGACTCACATTACATTTGCCAAGATACAGTCTCCACTCCAGCACTCGTCTTTTCCAACAGATGTCGTTTTCCCGATAAACATGGCCATTTACCGCTTTAGTTTGCTATCTCAAAGAGCTGTCTATAGACACTCAAGTAGCATTAGCTCACTCGGGTTTACGATCTGTCCGTCGTGAATTCGTATCCTCCACTGGACTATTCTCCTTCTCAGTATGCATCTCCAACTAGTGAAGGTTGGCAGTCGGCTCCGAATACTCTTCTCTGTTTCTAGCGAGTTAGCCTCTAAAGTTGAGTCTCAGCAAGCGCGAGCGCATCAAAGCGAGCAAGATGTTCCTTCCTGTTCCTTAGCCACGACTTTTTTCTACGACCAACTTTCCTTTGTCCGGTAACTTTTCCCATCATATGAGTTGCAGGAGCTCATATCTAGAATGTCTAAACAGACGTTGTCTAGACATCATTCGCCTATAAAGCCACATTTCGAACGTTTCTATACGTTTTTTGGAATCCTTTTTATAGTCCAGGCCTCACATCCGTATAGAAGTGTTGGCCAGATTTACTTCATCCAGTAGAAAAACACACATTATTCCTTCTGTTTTTGTTTGCTTGTCGCTGTCCTGTCTGTCTGTCCACATCTTAGTTAGAATGGTTAACAAGAATTCTAGGAATATAATAATAAAAACATTGCAAATATTGTTTTTGAAAAGGAAAAACTTACGTTTTTAAAATTAAAATTATTAATTGTAAAGTAAGAAATTTGTTCATAAAGAGATATACCTAATGAATTATGTTATAATAAAACTCGTGTAAGATCTTTATAAATCACGTTAACAAATAGATTAATTTAATTTCTAAATTTATTTATAAAGACATGTTTTACGCAAATGCCGCTATATTTCAAACTAATTTCGTGCCAATGCTACCTATTCTCAGAGAAACGAAATAGTCTTTTCTTTTGTAATCAGCACCCGAGAGGCGTTCGTCCACGACAGAAGCTATTTATTACTTTTTACACGAAAAAACTGGCCGGCGATAAAAAAAAGTAAATTAATCCGATTCGCGTCAGACTCGACTTTACGGGGAACATTAATATTAATGAAAGAGGTTGGATTTGGATGAAATCATCTCCCAATTGGTGTCTGAAGACGAGTCTTTATGAGCGCTGTCTTTTTTTCGTTGCTAAAATCATTAATCAATCTAATTAAATCTATATATGCATGTGTTAATACACTTTATTTTATGTATCAAATTAAAGCTTATAACCTTTAACGATGACGCCATATTTAAATTATTATAGCTTAAAATAACATTTTGTATTTTTTTATATGTTCTGTCTATATTTACGGTGTCGTTCAGAGAACTATAGAGAGTACTATGCTTTGAATCTCTCTGGTCAATAACATTGGATATGAAGGAATTAATTCAACTAAAACCAGAAAATCAAATCTAAAAACAAATACAACTAAAAACGCTCTTAGGATAATAGATCAGTACTGGAATGTAGACCAGCTTTTGTTCAAATAAACGTATAGATAGCTGCTCAATCGATCAATCGGTGACATACATACCTAGGTGTGGGAACAAGCCTAGGGTACCAGAACCCCACTACTAGTGCTTACACTCGAAGAGGCGACCACCCCCCGGTCTTTGTGCCGGCTTTTGGGGCATCACTGCGCAAGTAGACGACTTGTTGCTGCCGCCGGGGTTCCAGCAACACCGTCTACACCCGCTCTCCAATGTTTTGGGAGACCTGGGTGTAGAGATCGGCAATAGCGCCAAATAGCAGTTGCAGCTTAAGCTCGGGTTAATTTTATTTTTTACATACATAGATATCGTCACGCTTGTTTCTCGTAGGGGTAGGCAGAGACCACAGATCTCCATCTGCTACGGTCTCGGCATACTTCCCTTGCTTCTTCCACACTCAATACTCACCTCATCCACGCCCGCCGGTTAAGGGTACTCTTGACTTGGCCTTTATTAAAAACATCACCAATTTGGTCACGGTATGTTTTCTGTGGTCTTCCCCTACCGACCCTTGCATCCACATTCGCAACGTAAATTTCTTTTGCCAATCGTGTTACGTTAATACAAATAATTTTTTTGACGAAACACCTCATATACTATATACAAAAATCTAAACAATTCTGATGTTTTGATCATATTCCTTTTTTAAAATTGAAAAACAATACGTGTGCAGTGTGGCCAACATAAAAGAAATATTTTATTTATTCTCGCAACACTTGAAGTCAATACAACACGATCACAAACATCCAATAACAATGTCCTATCTATCTATCTATCTATACACAATGGAAAATGCAGCGTATACACGTATATCTTAAGCAACCCAGGTGTGCTGTTAGAAATACTAGGTCAGTGACTAGTCGCCTGGTAGAACGGGTTCGCCACCTAAACAGACCAGTTCGACCATTATTACATAGCACCGATTGAATAAGTCACAGCTGACACGTGTAATGTAGTTGCAACATTCTACATTATTGACTCAAGGTCTACGATGCTTGGTAAAATTATACCTACATTGTTTTTTATGGGATAGGGATTATTAATGGAGTCAGGCGTTACTTTGCGGAAATCCATCAGTATGTGGACAGTCAAAAGTTTTACTTAGCTAAGATCCGCGACAAGCCAAAACAATAACAGAAAATTAACAATGTGTGTTTTTCTGTTGGATGAAGTGGATTTATTTGAAACTTTGATCGAAAACTTACCGAAAATCGGCCATCAATTCTCCCCCACCGACCACTCTACACAATACCAAACACTCATTACCACTTTTCCACGTTGAAAAGGTATAGTAGACTTTATGGAAGACAACCGAAAAGTCTTTTCGGTTGTCTTCCGTAGAAAAACACACATTATTAATTGTCTTTTGTTTGTCGCGGATCTTAGCTAAGTAAAACTTTTGACTGTCCACGCAATGCGATAGGGAGGCAAAGAGCAAGCGTATCACCTAATGGAAAGCAATTAACGCCGCCCATAGACATCTGCAACACCAGAACTATCACCTTGCGTTGCCAGCCGTTTAGATATGACTAGGCTTGTTGAAGGTTCCAATGTCGTATCGGTTCCCAAATACCGCCGAAGGCAGTTGTCAGTTGTTTACAATATAAACGATATTTGTATTACGCCATCAACAGTATTAATATCAATATGACGGAATTTATTATATGCACTGTTAAAACTATGAGCTGTACAATGAGCCGAACGGCATCAAAACTATTAAAATTGGACGCCTTCGTTGGGCTGGGCATGTAATACGGATGGACGAATACTACTAGACTAGAGTACCCAAACGTCTACTCGACGGCAAGCCAGATGGTCGCAGAAGCCGCCGAATGCCTAAGCTTATATGACTAGATGGAGTCGAGGACGACTTAAAGGCAATGGACGTGAAAGGCTGGAGAGAAAAAGCCAAACTAAGCTCCGAATGGAAAAATTTACTGAACCAGGCTAAGGCCCACCTGCGGCTGTAATGCCTTGACGATGATGACTGTTAAAAGTTACTTCCTTTTTCATTGCTGACCCCTGGTAGAAGGAAATGTTTATCCCCACTATCTGAATTAGTAGTTATCTACGATGACATTAGAACCTTCGAAAAACAGTCCTACGCACTTCATACATTGGCCATGCTGTCGCAATGCCTCTGGTGTAGCAGAGGTGTTGAGACGTTGATTGCTTTCCATGAGGCGATATTCATGCTTGTTTGCCTTTCTATCCCATAAAAAAGTAAAAACCGTATTGCCTTTCTCCCATGTTCTGTTGTTTAAGTACATTATTATCTTACAACTTGAAATAAGTGGTTAGCCATTGGACTATATAACGAATTAGGTTATTGCAGTTTAAATACATACATACATACGTATCGTCATGCCTGTTTTCCGTAGGAGTTGCCAGACCACAGATCTCCATACGCTATGATCCCGGTACACCCTCCCACTCCTCCTTGTGCTTCCTCTAGTCTCATCCATCTTTTCATTCATCCTCCGTTAGTAGCTTGTCACCTCGTGTTCAGGGAGTATCTTTGCCTAGCCGTCTGTCCGGTAGCTATGGTATTGGTACTACCGTTTTGTTTTCTGTTGCGATAATATCATATCCCAATCATCATGTCTAAATCCATCTTTCCTTTCTCCTGCCCTTTCCTTTCTTCTCTAATTTATTAAAAAAAAATGTCAAAACGAGACACACTTGCAAGACTCTGTTTGCGAATCGGGCAATCTCTCAATGAAATTATTACCCCTTGCAGCAATAAATCACTCTGATTTGGAGTGCTGTCAGCGCTTTAATCACCACCTTATCGGGGAGATAAATTATTGCTTGTCAGTGTGATGGGAGTATGTTTATGCAAAGTACATCGATGTAGCTGAAGACTCAGCGAAAAGGTTGCATTCGAAAAAAGCATTAAAAAGACATACATTTATTTAATGCAACCTTATATATTATATATACTAGATGACTCGGTGAACTACATTTCACCTACAATTTATGTGATTATAACTTTTGATCAGCGATTATCAACCATAAGCAATCTTCAATATTCTATGAGATCAGTCTGCTATCTAATTTCACTTTAACCAAGACTTTTCTTAAAATAAACCTTTCTTTTTTTTCCAAAAAATCAATTTAAAATGCAATAAACGTTTCAAAATCGAATCACAACAAAAACGACAGTTTTGTGTACACGTCCGTTAGACGATAAAGCCGTCACGAACACGCAATTTATGACACAATATATGACAGTAATTGAAAGTATAAAATTGGCATTTTTAATTTTTCGTTTTTCCAGCTGTTTTCCTTTTATTTATAAACCTTCCCTGTATTATAGTGAACATAATTAAAAATATTATTCAAATCTATATATATATATATATGTATGTTACGCTCAAAGACGGAAAATACTCTAATACAATCAACAATGGTAATTTCATTTAAAAAAATGGCGATCCAGTACGATGGGTTTTTCCCAAAACTTCTTTCTGCGCACGTCTAGAATGTGGAACCAGCTACCTCCAGCAGTGTTTTCGAACCAATACGATATTGGAATCTTCAAAAAACAAACCTACACTCTTCCCAAAGGCCGGTGATTCTTTTGGAATGCCTATGACACTGTGGATGTCTATGGGCGGCGTTGGATGCTTTCTATCAAATGACACGCCTGACATCACCCATGTCATCATTTGCCTCTCTATCCTGATATAAATAAATCAAACAGATTAAGTACAAGAAAAATTAAACGTGTTGTATATGTTATCTGTATGTGGGTGTAGGTTGTAGGTATTTCACAATGAAATAGTTATTGACGTACTCTTGTGTTTTACTGGTCACAACAACATGAAACAACCAAACACCAAGATTATTATATACAGGCTTCGCTAAAATTAAATATAATAAATTAGAAAAAAAAACAAAAAAAATCATATGAAACAAATATAAATGCAGATTGTTTTCCACTAATGCTAACACCGAAATGTATTATTGTTCTCCCTCGTATCGTTCAGTACAATTTAAAAGAAAACAAAATTGACGGTCCAACCCATGCACCACTTACAACCATAAACAATAATCTTTTTTTTTTTTCAACCCGTCCCACGTTTCGACCAGTAACAACCAGATAAATACAGCCCTCGCAAAAAACATATTATTTATTAGCTCATTTCTCTTTGGACCGACGAAATCAATTACAACAGCGATTAGTGAGATTTCGCGAGAGCGAAGAAATGCCGTCCATTAAATTCGTACGTTTCCGCTTTTTGCGCCAATGTTGCCAGCAAAAGAAACATAATGAAGGGGTTGAATAATTGCTAACATTAAGTCAAAATTTTTACATAACTTACCGACTAACTAGTTAATTGCTTTTCTTAACTTGTTGTTAAAATTCTTTACATACACACACACACACACACACAAATTTGTATGGACGCAAATGCGTTGAACGTTATCAAACTGAACGAGAGGAAAAAGTAGAAAAAAGAGAGGTGATTATTACCCAATTTTTTCAAAAGAAAAAACCAGGAAATGATTCAAAAATTCAGATTCAGAAACTCTAATTGTCTAGATATGCTAGCAAGCGATGAAAATAATCCACCATAACGATTCATTGTCTCGAATAGATAAAGGTTTGACAGCCAAAAGATTTGACCGCGGTTCAGCAGATTCTTTCTGAGTCAAGAATTCTGCAATTCTATTACTATGAAAAGTTCATTTCTTTATTGGATAAAACGGAAACAGCAAGCTTTTTTGAAGCTTAAAACAATTAACGCCGCTCATAGATATCTACAACGCTATTATAGACATTTCATAAGTGTTGCCAGCGTTTACGAAAACTATAGTGCTATGTTTAAAAAATTCCAGTGTTGCATAAATTCGGAAAAGTTGCTGAAGGTAGCTTTCGTTTCGAAGATAGGTTACAGAAAGATATTTTATAGAAGGAAGGATCGTGAAAAACTCAACATACCGGATCGTCTCTCATTGGGATAATAAAGATAAAATATTTCCTATTAATAAATTGTGGGGGTAAAAATTATTCCAAAGCCATTTCCTTGGTAAAACCGATAAAGGAAATAAATAATAAACAATTTATGTTTATATGCTAGTATCTCGTTTTGAAATCTAAAACAGGTCAAGGAGTATCTTCGCCTAGCCACCTGTGACCCCGGCCTACCCGACTACTACCGTATCACTCTTTGTCTTCCGTTGCGATAGTATCATATCCCTATCATCCTGTCTAAATCCACCTTTCTCCTTCCCTTTCCTTTCTTTTCTATCCTTTTCCCATCCTCTCTGCCAATCCATGGTCTGCCTTACCAATGGATTTGTGGCTAGGGGCAAGCTTAATCGCAAGAGTGCCAACCGTCCAGGGATCGGGCTTCTCTGGACACTATAGTATCTTACCTCAGCATGCGGGGCTCTGTTGGAGCTGACCTCCATCCTCTCTTGCTGCTCGTGGGATTCACTATGACGAATTGTAATAAACCTAATTTGTTTCAAAATGACGGCGACGTGGTTCGCTACTCTTCACGTCGGGATTCCCACGATAGCAAGAAGCCACTAACGGAGAGGCGCTATGATGAATGTGAGAGGATGAATGTGAGAGGAAGGATGGATGAAAAGGTGGATGAGTGTGGAAGGAAGGTGTGCCGGGATCGTAGCGGGTGGAGAGCTGTGCTCTCTGCCTAACCATATGGGAGATAGGCGTGACGATATTTATGTATGAAATCTAAAAACGCATCATAATGAATCACTACTCATCTAGATAGTGGGACCAAAACTTTTCCGTGTAGTAAATTGTGCGGTAAAAATTATTCCAAACAGTTCTATAGCGCACTTTGCATAGTAATATCGATAAGGAAAATAAATGATAACAATTTCATGTTTATATGCGATTATCACCTTTTGAAATCATATGGTTCTCTTAAATAACATTTTCTAGGCATCTGTACTGGATTATAAATGGAGATACGAAGCGCATATTTAAAAATGAACAACAATTAAAAATAAGTTTTCACATCGGTACATGTGTCTATACCAGTTTTGCGGGCCATTCATGTGTCGTCCGTAACGAGTCGATTCCAGATAATGCTTCACATTCCGCCCCTAACAGCTTGTTAGTCCCCTCCACGATAATATGAACCAAGTTTGAGTCTTTAATACAAAGCATTAAGGGATATTATTGAAAGGGCCAAGTGTCCACTTTATACGACAATTCAGCAGTAACTACTAACATGGGTTCTCGCGAATTTTTCGCTCGCTCCGACAGTTGATAGCGACCTAGATATCTCGAAAAGTTTATTTTCAATATATCGAAAGAAACACTTTCAGTAATGCCAAAAGAAATACATAACGCGAGAAGGTTATTTAAATAACTCAATTTTAAGTAATGAAAATTAACAAATAAGGCTTTTTCTAAGATCTTAAGTATATGTCTTAAATAAAAATTAATCTATAATGTTTAACAGAGAATGAAATGTTTATGAAAACTTTAGATTCGGGATTCTACTCTGCATCTTTGCTTCACCGTTATTTTTTTGTTTACCTCTATCTTCTTTCTAGTTTTATATAGCTTAACCAACTGTAAGATAAACTCTCTTCTTGCTGTGAAGAATTGAATTCCTGATTGCAGCCTTGGCGACGATTTACGCGGAGCAGCTAGCTTAATTGTATGCATATAGAAGAAAATCGGGCTAAGTGGTGCGCCTTGAGTGAGGCATAGATCTAGGAATGGACTGTGAAAAAGTGCTGATAATGGTGCGTAGAATATAGCACAACTAATGAAAAAGATGTTAGAACCATCAAGCAGGATTAAGTTGACGATCCAAGAAGAATAAGATTGTACCGCCTTACATCCCGAATAATGTTTACGTGAAACGTTTTACGATAAAGATTCTGATCATGTGCAAACGCCCTAAAGTAATCCGCTTTTGTGCTTCACTTCGATTTTATTTGAGTATTTGGCTGACCTGCATCCTCCCTTGCGGCTCGTGGGATTTACTATGACGAATCTTAATATACCTAATTTGTTAAAAAATGACGGCGACGTAGTTCGCCACTCGTCACGTCCTGATTCTCACGAGGGCGAGAAGCGACTAACGGAGAGCCGTTTCGCTACGATGAATATGAGAGGATGAGTGTGGAGGAAGCAAGAAAGGTGTGCCGGGATCGAAGCGGATGGAGATATGTGGTCTCCGCCTACCCCTACGGGAGACAGGCGTGACAATATGTATGTATTTGTCTGGGAATAGGTGTAAGCGATAAAGCAGTGACTTTGTCACCGTAGTAACGAAGCGGCACAAAAGACGAATGGTAAGACAGAGGGGGTCCCATACACTTTTTCTCGGTTTGTTAACGTCGCCGATCGTCGCAATAAATTAAATGGCCGAAGATAAATTGTCTGAGCTTGGAAAATACGATGCCGTTTACATTCTGTTTTATGCGCTTATCGAGGCAGCATTTCCATTGGCTCTCATACGGTTATTATAATCCCTTACACGATTTACTAGCGGACTACAAGTAAAGCCAATTCGACTGAGATCTCACTCCGGACTCAACAGAATATTAGCATATGCTAGGTAGATAGATAGATAGACAAATACTTTATTTTACACCAAAAACAAAGTTATATAATTATTGATTGTAATATTTATATACAAACGGCGGTCTTCTTCCAGACAACCGTAGGATGGACACGATGTTAGAAAGATAATTTGATGTAGGTTGGTGATACATTATCGTCATGATGGTAGAAAAATAAAATATTAATAAAAGTTAAAAGACATGAACGAGAAGTTGGCTGCTTTTCGAAATGATAAATTAAAACATACCACAGAATCCTTACATACACATACATCTAAACACACACAGATCACATCTTTAATCATTATCTTACATAATCCATATTTTATTATCAATAGTGTTTAATTTATTTTTTTTTCTTTGTCTACTGTTTTAATATTTATGTTAGAACACTTATGTATTATTTACGAAGGGAAGAGCCTAGTCTATCACAATATAGGTAATCCTACTGTGGGATCAAGTGTACTAGTCCTAGTCCAGTGTAAACATTCTAAAAATAAGATATTATTGTTATTAAAATATATATATATTACAAGGATATGTTTCAAGGATTATATATACAGGATTACTGTATATATAATCCTTGAAACTGAAAGCAACTTTCTTCTTTCCACACTTGAAAATATTATTACCTTTAGTGGTAAACCTCAAAGCACACAATTACTAAAATATTATATTTTCAATATGACGAACGTGTTTTAATTAATCGAAGCTCCTAAAATAAATTAGAGATATTCTTAGCTTTTACACCTGTAAATGCAAAGAATATCTCTAATTTCTTATCCTGGTGCATAACTAAGTGTAAATAAAGCGTATGGCCTCCGACAGAACGAGATGAAGAAGCATCGTGTCTGCCCTATGCCCCACCAGGGGCTTAGGGCCAAAGGGGACTTAGGACTCAGAGAAGAGAAGAAACAGCGCTATGTGAAATGAGAATTTTAGTCCAGGTCGGTTTTGTATTTCAAACTGGGCCTGGGCCCAACCAAAAGAAATGATGGCGGTTGGCGAAATCCAAAAAATGACGAAATCGAGCATCTGGTGGACCCAACCCAATGTAATCGAAGACATCGGACTGAGGCTCACTGACTTCGGTGGCTGGGCCACGTTGAGAGGATGGAAGAGGGTCGCGTAGTCAAGAGAGCGTATGTGGGTCGCCCAACTGGACGACATCCTGTGGGGCACCCTAAGCACCGCTGGAGAGACATGGTGGTGAACGACTTGCGCAACCTTCAAATCTGGACTGACAGGAAGTGGTGCAAGATAGGGCACGGCGGCCTAAGATCTGTTCGGAGACCAAGATCTATATTTGGGTCGTTGCGCCAACAAAGTCAGTTTAGTTTTTTTTATTGCCATCAACATATAGAGCTTTGAATAAATAAATAATTGTGTAACAGAAGCAAAACAAATGGATCACCGATTATATATATTAGAGTATTATATCATATATCATATAATAAAGAAAAATCATAAAAGTCGATCAAGTAATGCTGGAGGAAATTGGAATCAGACACACAAGGAAACGAAATGGTTACTTGGAGGTTAAAAATATTTAACAGTATATAAACTTTAAGTATATATTGGGGATAAAAATTATATTATAATTAACTTTACTGAATCCTTCAAAAATACTACAATAGAATGATAAAAGATACTACAATAGCTTATCTATTTTTTATATTTACCTTGTAGTTTACGTTGTCTATGACTTCTTAAGATGGCGGAAAATCGCGTGGCGAGACAGCTTCGTCACATTGTCGTCTTAAAACTGGAACAAAGAATGAATTATTGTTAACACAATCAATATGAACATAACAATACCGCCATCGGTCTGGCGTCAAAGCCTTATCTGTGTTTATTTGACGCTGAGATGAAGTTGGGCACTAACTTTAGGTTAGGATTGGAATATCTTAAAAATCATAATATAATCATTTTGTGTTCACGCCTCGATTTCCATCAACTGATAAATCTACTTACGTATTACATATAGGTTTAAATTTGAAAATATATTTTAATGCAATTTTTAATATACGAAAGACTAGGTGTTGACTAAGCTTAGCCAAATTATTAAATAACCCTTTTTAAAAATCCTGTTTATTGAAAGCTGAAAATAAAAATTTTCCTATATTAAATTTAAACATACATGAAATAGTAATGAAGTTTGTTACAAAACAAGTAACCATATTATAATAATTTAAAAAATTGATTTATGTCAAAGTAAAGAAGAAGTTTCCAGCACCACCAATACGTAATAAAGATCGTTAACAATTATAAGCAGAAATGGTAAAGAGTCTTTCCCGCCGTCTTACATCAGTGACTTCGTATTTTTATTTCATTTTCAGTATCTTATTATACTCTCTTACGTACTATCTTACGGTGCCGAGACGTGGACACTGACAGTCCGTCTCCTCGCCAAGCTCAAAGTCGCTCAGAGGGCTATGGAGAGAGCTATGCTCGGGGTTTCTCTGGTGGACAGAATTCGAAATGAAGAAATTCGCCGGAGAACCAGAGTCACGGACATTGCTCTTCAAGTTAGCAGACTGAAGTGGCAATGGGCTGGACACGTTTGTCGGAGAACCGACAATCGTTGGAGTAGACAAGTGCTGGAGTGGAGACCGCGACTCGGCAAACGTAGTGTCGGACGCCCTCCTGCTAGATGGAGCGACGATCTGCGCAAGGCGTCTGGCAGAGACTGGATGCGTGTAGCCGAAGATCGGGCTAGGTGGCGCGCCTTGGGTGAGGCCTATGTCCAGCAGTGGACTGCCGCGGGCTGATATTGATATTGATCTTATTATAAGTTATATTATATAAACGTATACGTATTGTAAAACATAGTTCGATTAAGACATACAACTGGAGAGATATGAAATAAATACGTATATCGTAACTTTTTAAGATGACTGCAAAAGTCCATAGAGGGTTTTTCTAGAATGGCCACCATGTTTACAATACGTAACGTGACAGGCTGACATTTTAAGATACTTAATGTTATTATATTTTACTTGACACTGGCATAATAGTTAAAGCGAATACCAAAGAAAGGAAAAAAGAAATGGTAAAGATCTTTGCCGCTCGATAGTATGGCGTAAAAAAGCAACCGCTATGAAAACAATGCGCCCGCTAGCTGTCACCGGGACATTGTTAAGGCGATCGCAAAGGCCTCTGTTCGGAGCCAACCCTTTGTATGCAGATGTGATGACAGGAAAACAATGATACTAGCTTGTAATGATACTATTTACACCTACTAGTGTTCGATTATAAAAAAAAATACAGAACACGAAATAATATAGGTGATTGGATTGAATGAATGAATGAAATGAAAATAAAATGAAAAAATTAATATTTTTTTACTGGCCCGAGTATTAAAATCCAATGCCTGTCGCACTATGGACGATTGTGGGTCGCATTGATTACTTTCCATCAGGTGACACGCCTGCTCATTTGCCTTCCAATCCCATAGAAAAAAGAAGAACAATTCGAAAAATAATATTGTAGGTCATTAATTGAGTCAGGCGTTACTTTGCGAAAATCCAGCACTATATGGACAGTCAAAAGTTTTACTTAGCTAAGATCCGCGACAAACAAAACAATAACAGAAAATTAATAATGTGTGTTTTTCCGTTGGGTTAAGTGGATTTATTTGGAACTTAAACCAAAAAACTTACCGAAAATCGGCCATCAATTCTCCACCCACCAACCACTATACACAACACTAAACACACATTATCACTTTTCCATCTTGTAAACGACACGTGTTTCGCCCCAACACGAGGCATCTTCAGGTATAGTAGACTCTACGGAAGACAACCGAAAACTTTTCGGTTCTTAGCTAAGTAAAACTTTTGACTGTCCATATAATATTGTAGGTCCACGAAAAACAATACTAGTATTTTTTCACAGCCCACATAATGTACGACGTAGATTGACGGAGTAACCAGATTTGGAATAAATTTCTGTTTCTCCATACACATATTTATACCGATGCGGGAATCGATCCCGCGACCATTGACTCCGTAAACCTCAGTCCTGTCATTGAGCCAGTTGGTCCATAGGTGGCTCTTCCCAACTATTTCAAAGTGGCCACTGCATTACACGCAGACGATGCCAGCAAAGACTTTTAAGCGAGCACTACCTTCCCAAGGCTAACTTGCGAAACCAATTGCGTCAATTTTTTTACGAACCTATCTATACCCTAGACAAACTCCGAAAAGAATGTTTAAAAATAAAACGTTGCCTAGCAACCGAGGATCTGCATGTATTGACAACCTTTTTATACAACCACCTGCAACATGTACTCACTGATTATAAAAACAAGAAAGTGGAATGTTTACATCAACAAATCAAAATCATTATTTTATTAGTTATACAACAAACCGTAGAATTTCTTTATAAATACACTGATTATTTTACGTACGTTGTACGTGAGTTATGGATGTCCCTAAAACAGTTTTAAATTTATTCTTTTCGGAATTTTGTTAAGTTATAGAATGGGTAATAGGATTTGTATATAAGTTGTATGTAACAAGAAGGTGACAAAGATCAATTGAAAAACAGACGGCGCTATGAAGCGGAAGCAAACATACATTCTTCAAAATCACCTGCGACTATCGCGTACAGAGTGTAAATAGCGTGAGTCACTCCCCAAGCGCTATTGTCATTCTACTGACAGCATGTAGGTGCTGCATTTAGTCACCGCCCATTCGCCACACTTAGATCCTTTGTCATTGGTAATACCAAGAAACTACGTACGAGTACATCCAACAATTTAATGAAAACTGGAGCGACCGCAAGCAAAGAGAAGATGGTAACATGGAGAAGCTGGTCATTGTTGGTAATACCAAAGGGAAGAGAGCGCGAGGACGGTTGCCAACAAAATGGTGAAGCCAAGTAAAGGAAGCCATATCCTCCTCCAATGTTCAGCAGGTGGTTAGGATTACTTTAAGACAGATTGTCCCTTTGAAGGGTTCTAATGACCATGAACCTGAATAATGAGGGAGCGATCAAAGAAGGATCAATTGGAGTTGTTGCTTACAATGCGAGAATGCTCTGTCATCGACTAACAAACACCTCACAAGAATAATAAATAACTTATATGATATAAATACCGAAGTGACGGAGTTACTTCTGAGTCAATACGCGTTCGTTCAATTTCCGCATCGGGATAAATGTATACTTATTTATTCTGAGTATAAGAAAGCAGCAATGTAGTCGGTAGGCCTCGGCCTTACGTCATCAGTTCGTATCTTTATTTTATAAGGGTTAGGAAGACAAACGAGCAGATGTGTCAACTGATGGAAAGCAATCAACGCCGCCCATAGACATCCGCAGCGCCATAGGTAGTGCGGAAGCGTTGCTGACCTTTAAGGAAAGTGTCATATGGGAGTTTTTTTTAAAAGAAAACTATCAATGTTTTTAATATTACAAGAATTTTCGTTAACTATTCCAACATAATAATATTTCTCGTGCGAAGATACGAAGACCCCACAGAAAACCGGCGCCTAAATGGTAGCTTAGCTACCACGCTTCGTACGGTGAGCGGCCGAATTCCGGAAGCCCAACACCCTCTCCCCTCCCTCGACCCCTCCCGTTCCCACTCCCATAATGACACATTCCTTAAAGTACGGCAACGCTTCCGCACTGCCTATGGCGCTGTGTAAGTCTATGAGGGGCGTTGATTGCTTTCCATCAGGTGACACGCCTGCTCGTTTGCCTTCCAATTCCATAAAAAAACATTCATCGTAGCGAAATGGCTCTCCGCTAGTCATAAATAATGAATCATACTTGTAAATGTGCACAATATATTCCATTTAAAAAAGTAGTCACACAAACCAAAAAACTTTCCGTCAAAGACTAGAAGCGACTTATCACCTCATATCGAATTCTATCTGCGCGCTGAATTCGTCAAAAATTTGACGAGAACCGCCAGCGCAGACGTATCCCAGCACGTTGTCAAAATAACCTTGTACGTAACGTACAGTTAGACACTTGCAGTAAAAAGTTGGACTGTTACCATCGGTTACACAAGTAACATACAACCTTAACACGTGCCCTGCCGGACTATAATTTGAAGATTTTCTGTGCGGGCCGCGTGTTAGAAAAATTTAAGTTGTCATACATACATATATATCGTTACGCCTGTTCTCGTAGGAGTAGACAGAGACCACAGATCTCCATCCGCTACGATCCCGGCACAACTTCCATGCTTCCTCCACACTCATCCATCTTCTCATCCATCCTTCCTCTGACATTCAACATAGCGAAACAGCTCTCCGTCAGTCGCTTCTCGCCCTCGTGGGAATCAGGTCGTGACGGATGGCAAACCACCTCGCCGTCATTTTTAACATATTAGGTTTATTGAAATTCGTTATAGTGAATCCCTCGAGCCGCAAGGGAGGATGGAGGTCAGTCCCAGCAGAACCCCGTATGCTGTGGTAAGGCACTATTGTACACGGGAGAGCCCGATCCCGGGACGGTCGGTACGAAAATCGGAAGCTCTGCCCTAGCCACCCATCCATAGACCGTGGACTGGCGGAGATGAAGAGAAAAGTATGGAGAATAGGAATTAAAAATATGAGGATAGAAATGAAAGATGGATTTGGACAGAATTATAGGGATATACCGCAATGGAAGGCAAGGAGTGATACAGTAGTAACTCGGGAGGTCAGGGTCGCGTATCTGTCTACCAATACCATAATTACCGGACAGGCGACTAAATATTCCGGAAGTATCTTTGTACTTCCGGAATTTTAATATACTAAGAATAATCTTCAATTCTATTGTTTTCCTCTTAAAACGTTCTTTATAGAATGCCTTCCGGCATTAAGTCCACCTTTGAACCCAAAACTGTACAATAAGAATTGATATATAAATTATAATATATAAATATGATAATTTATCATATTTATATAATAAATTAATATATAAATATGATAAAAATGCAAGGTTATTGTGTTAAAAAAATATGATTATGTGACTATATTCCGATGAAATGTAGAAGCGAAAATAATACTTAAAACAATAAGCTCATTGTTAATTAAATCATAGAATATTCTATTAAATTAAAACTTTTTAAAGCTACTATCATTGTCAAAGAATATAACGGTATGGGATAACACAAAGAGTTCTCCTTCTTTATAACAAAAACAATATATACAAGTATTATAAATACTTCAGTAAAAATAGGCTATCAAAAAATATCTGTTCCAAACTGTACCTACTACACTCAAACCAAAATTTAATTTTTGTGGGCCGCCTACAAGCGGTACTTAATATTTTACGGCCATATCTTCTAAGAAGCACACACAAGTACACTCTTAGTAGGTATTCACACGTGTTCTTGAATTTAAATAACCACTCACCGATGCAAATCATTTCGTTATTGATGTGACTGTCAGATGTGTGAAAATATCGGACATTTGTCATTCTATTATACTATATTATTTTTCTGTGAGGAATGATGAACATTGGGCACTGGATGAACATGACTTAGCGATAAAGGCTCCTTCTTACTTCCGTCCGCCTCCTTCCTTTGATTTGATGGAAGACATCACGACAGCAGGAGAATGGCTAAAAGTGTAGATATCTGAGGGCCTTTCAGGTAAGATCTAGACCTCGCTTTGGACCACAATCGAAGAGGAATATGTTGAGAAAGAAGAACATCTATTTCCTCTATTTATAAAAGCTACGTCTCCAAATACCTTACCCAATATTGCTATCGTATTTTTTAATAGCAGACCAGGCAAACGAATATGCCGCGATCCAGTACGGTGTGTTTCTTCCGAAACTTCTTTCCACACACCATTACCCTGAAGAACTATCCAGTGTTTCCGACCCGATAAAACATTGGAACCTTCAAAAACCATACCCACATATTTCTTAAGGGCCGGCAACGCTTTTGCAATGCCGTTGGCACTGCGGATTTCTATGAAATACGTTGCCAACCTTTCGTGATCACACTCACTTCTCTTGAATACCTCAATGTCGTATTTGTTCGGAATATTTTGTTATGATTGCCGCTTTTTTATCTATAAAATTCTTTGTTCACGATATCGCAATTATGATATTTTCTTTGTATAGATCCATCCTGGACCTCCTTATATGTAAGTTGAGCTGACATTCCGTCCATTGAAGTCGTTAGGGGCGTACAGGAACATGTAACACCTCTTTCGACGCCTGTTTTGGTAATAATAGAGGTTACTTATCCTCTTTCTCTTTTATCGCGACGTCCTTCTACGGTAATCTAAGATCAATCACTGGGTATCAAGCAGTGGACTATATCAAGTTGTGATGATTATCCAGAAATCAAATCTTTGACTCTTATTATATTCGACTATATTATAAATATTTTTATTGCAATTTACCAGCACAAGATGTTTTTCGTTAATTCTTAGATATTTGAGACACTTTTATATACGAAATAAAGCGTCTACCTAACCCATACCAAAACGTTTAGAATTCTTGCATAGAAATAAAAAAACCGTATTTAACGTCATAACTTAAAGGCTTATGCAACTGTATCTAACCAGCTGAGAGCTGTTTAGATACAGTTGCATATCATCACCATTTTTAAATCAAAAATAACCTTATAACTCTATCTTTAGAGTTCAATTTAGAACGGTAAACCAACGATTAGAACTACCATTACGTTTAATAAGTTTCTAACCGCAACTCACGGTGGATGTTTCTAAGAAATTGCTGCAAGCGTCGTCATATCACAGGACGTGAAGAAATGCATCGACGAGTGTGGTGTTTACTAGCTGCCATTGAATTATTCGATTCTTGTATCAGTAAAGAAAAACGTATGATATACCATAAAAAAATGTTGATCGTGAGAATATGCCCTTATCGTCTCGTCTTCCTGTACATAATATATAATTCTAAAATCAAATTGAAGAACGTAATTTAATTAAGTATTTTTTCTTATTTTACTTAACAGCTTTGCCTGTCTTTTCGTTTTCACAACACATATATGTCCTACTGTTTGGTCACGGGGCTCACTATTTCGAAGAAATAAACAATTAACCCACCAAATTTTTACAAAATAGATTAGGAGAACACGTTGACCACATCTTACCTCATCTAGAAGACGGTGGAATATTCATAATGTCAAGCTCAATAAATTAATTATAATACTTTAATAGAAAAGTTTGATATAATTGATTAGTTAAATGTTCGAAATCTGGGTATATAGATGGATGGTCGCTCGCGCGAAAAACCTCGACTATGCCCCAAATTTGCTGCATGAGTTAGCATGAAACCTATATTTCCTAAATTTATAGAAATAGGAAAGTCGTTTTGTGACACATCTTTTTTTAGAGAAACTCAATGCTAAAATTAAAATCTGAATAAATATATAATAAAAAATAGAAACAGAAAGAAATTAAAACCTAACAACCTACAAGTTTTCAGCAAGAACAAATGAAAAAATGTAGTCAGATCGTGGACGAGTAATTATATATATATATATATATATATATATATATATATATATATATATATATATATATATATATATATATATATATATATATATATATATATATATTACGAACTATGAAGTTTGACACTGTCATCTGACGGTCTTACCTAGTAAAGGACCCTAAAATGATCGAATTTTTATTCCTTTTCTAAATTTATAATTTAATACTAATTTGTTTCATGGTTTTACTTCTTCTAAGAGTACCTCTCCGACTTGCAAAGGTTGACAGCCAATTCAGCACAACTTACCACCTCCTTGGCGAGGCGCAGCAGTTCTGGAGCAATCGCTATCCTGGTCTACTCCCTGATATTACGTAGCCAAAACTGTCTTTTTCGACCAACTTGCCTTTTGCCCGCGATTTTTCCCATCATGATCAGTAATAGCAACTTGTACCTGTCATGTCTCATGATATGACCTAGGTAAGCAACTTTTTTACCTTTGACGGTCTGCAAAAGTTCACGTTTTTGCTTGACTTATCGGAGAACCTCGTCATTGAGCACCCTTTGAGTCGAACTAATAACGAGCATTCTTCTATATACCCACATTTCGAACGCTTCTATACGTTTTCTAAGGTCTTCTTTAAGTAATGTATGGGCCAGATGTAACAGTGGAGCAGAATGCTCCACTGTTACATCTGGCCCATAATGCGCAAGGAAAGTTTGGGGCTGCGATTACAAAATTATACACATAAAAATAAAATAAAAACAATTAAATTATTTCATACATTGATCATATTTTCACATGAAACAGATCTGCACATACAGCTCACCGCAGACTAGTTCTCCGTATAATTAAATATATTCTCAAAGCATTACTTCGTCCGTTCGCACACCACAAGCAAAAAGCGCGCGGAATCCACAAGCGGGTAAAAACGCGTCGGGCGTTAGCCGCCATCTTTATCTTTGCACTTGACATGCGCCTCGCGTCGCCAGTCGCTCGGGCGAGTCGCTAACTCCGATACTTTATGCAATCCAACCCCAACAAGATTACTTTGGATATATGTATACACAAAAAGTACACTACATAAGGTATTTTTTGAACACTACATTGATTACAGAATGCAATATATGTTGTTTTTTTTTTTCTATAGAAAAGCTACCGCGTTTCGTCCGGTGAGCGCTTACGTTCCGGAGGCACAATCTCAAAACTTGAACCCACAATTCTCGGCTTCTAATGGAAATATCAGAGCAAAATACAGGTTGACGGCGAAATAAGTCTTGGCTACATAATGTCAGGGAGTGGACCGGAATAGCGAGTGTTCTAGAACTGCTTCATCTTAAAAAAAAAGAGGAGTTTTCGTGAATTGGCTCTTACCATTCTTTACTAAGAGAAGCACTCTTAGAAAAATAAGAATGGAAATATTATATAATCTTCATGTCGCTTTTGGTCAATAAATATATTCAAATGCAATTTAATCGTTCTTTGATATGAAAAACACTTCAAAATCTTCATCAATAAAACATAATATAAACCAGCAATTAACGCCCATATAAAAATATAAATATTAATGATCTCGTACTAATTGCATATGTACATCTATTTTAATGAACATTAAATTCAAAGTCGTTACACCTAACAATCTACTATAGTCCTAAGTATTATTATTATAAACTATATATTTGTGTGTACTAAACTTGTTGGTATACCCATTTGTCATCGAGCACGTTTGTTGGCGTAATTAAGTCCGCTTCGAAATAATCTGTAAGTGGCTTGCAAACGCTAAGCCGTACATTTTTTTATGGCAATTAGTTATAACTATTATGCCAATGTCAAGTAAAATGCAACAATATCAAATCTTTTGAAATGTAACTAGTCAGCTTGTCAAGTTCTGTTTTGATAAAATGGTGGCTATTTTACCAAAACCTTCTATGGACTTTTTCAGTCAACTTAAACAGTCATGATAAATGCATTTATTTCATATCACTACACTTATACTTCTTAATCGAACTATATTGTATATTACGCCACCGCAATTAAACAATTTAACTGATGCTAATAAAAGTGAAATAAAAACACTACGTTACTGATGTAAGTTGGCGGGAAAATTCAACCCGTACATTTCATAAAAAATCATTCATAAAAAAAGTTATTTCGTGATATTATATGACATTTAGATATTATCATTATTGATAACAGCCAGCGGCAATCAATGCTGAAAAGACCTTCCCCAAGAACCGCCACCTTATGTGTCAACCAACCTGGGCAGTTATCGCACCAACTGGCAGGGAGTACCAATAACGTTTGTGAATCCGCTGTCTTCACTTCAGCTCTTACACAAGTAAGTAATACAATTCGTTGTTTAGTAGTTTAAAGTTCGTTTCCATTCACACGTTTGCCTACTCGGCGACCTAGCTTCTCTGTCGGATTTCTTCATTCCGAATCATATCATCGATGACCAAATTCTCACCCAACGGCTTAATTGTTTGGTACTGCGGAGAGATGTCTCTAATCTCTCAACATCTTTTATCGCTTTTACAATCTCAATGCTCTGAGGAATTGTACGGAATAACTCCTGCCGATAAATTCTACTACCACACAGCTCGCCGAAAGGAAAAGTTTCATCCCCATCGTCTGGATGAGTGGCGATCCACTACGGCGTATTTTTCCGTAAACTTCCGTTAGGTATTTTCGGACAGATACGACACTGGAATCTTCAAAACAGAAAATCTACTCATATCTTAAAGACCGGCAACGAATTTGTGATGCCTATGGTGTTGCGGATATCTACGCATTGATTGTTTTACATCAGGTGACACGCTTGCTCGTTTGCCTTACTATCCCTTAAAAAAATAAGAAACTCAGAGCGTAGCCCGCTCCATAGCTCTCCGAACGACTCTGAGATATAAAGAACACGAACTGTCAGTGTCTACATTTCAACGCCGTAAGAGAGTACAAACGAGATATACTAAACGTCAATGAGTATGTCTAATTACAAATGTCATTATCCTTATGTTATCTGTGTGTATCTATTAATAGACATTTTTTTTTTCAAACGGTATTTGATATAATATCTGTTTAACTTATAAGACATATATACCTATATCTAAGCTATAGTTTAATTTATTAATACAACCTAGAAACTTATTTATAGCTACCTGGCTGTAATAATAAAAAATAAAAGCATCAAGGAACTTGAAAGATACGTGATCGGAACGCCGTCGCATTCCTCCAAAGTTGACGGCCCCAAGAATTAGGAGCCATTAAAACCCCATGTTACCTCAATTTGGTCCAATCGAGGAATCTCATCAAATTAAGCGGTGAATCTGAGCAAAGGCTAAGTCAAAGAATATTACCCGACGAGTATTCCAGCTACAAAATTAAAATCATACATTGAGATGAAAGATTGCAAGCGCGATTACATTAAACACAATTTTATGAAAGAAACACCAATTACCATTTTTAATTTCTTTCTTGTCTATTATTTTTTAAACATACTTCCTGTACAGATTCTAGTACTCCCTACCAGCAGTTCTGGCACCTGTGATTTTTTTACATAGTAGATTTATTCGTATATAATAAAAAAATGAAATACACACACACACACACACACATATATATATATATATATATATATATATATATATATATATATATATATATATATATATATATATATATATATATATATATATATATATCATGAGAAAAATCAGAAAAACAATCTATCCCATGCAGTTTGAGAATTATGGCCATTTAAGAAAAACCTAGAAATTTGGTCAAACTGTAACCATTTTTCGGTTATTGTGGTTAATTTTTATTATTTTTGTTCGTTTAAACTTTGGAACCGTAACCCTAAATAACATTTCTAGAATCGCAGTAAAAAATAATGACACAATTGCCCCAAGTTTCCTACAATTAAGACTATTGGTAAACTATGAATTTAAAATTTTCAAAATTTGTCGACTTTAAAAGGCCCTCCTTTAAAAAAAAGTACGAGAGTGCCTTGGCAAGTGCCATTAAAAGTTGGCGCATTTAATCAGGATTGTAAAATGGTACAATACTTGTTAGTTTCATACTAAAAAATTATGCATATACACTACATACCCACATACAAACAAATACATATACATATTTGTAGATTTACAAAAGAGGTTAATGAATCAGTGATGTAGGGGGTCTTAAAAAAGTCCTTAACTCTACTTTTAAAGCAATGTTTATTTTTATATAGTACTTGGTTTAAATAGTCATGCTTGGTACGTAAGCTATCCAAGCGTAGCTATTTGGAATTGAATGCCAAATTAAAACAATGTCCTGTCAGGCCAAGTTGTGGACAGTTGGCCATTTGTAGAACAATAACTGAAGCATGTTGAACGCACTTCGAAAAACCTTTCCAACCACGCCTTCCTAGTTATCGTTGACAACAGTGAATAGTAAACTATATCAGAGGCCATTTGACCATTTGGCCATTTCCAGACTGACAACAAGATTAATCTAGTTTTTATTTTTAAGGGATTGCTGATAGTTGCTAAAGCGTAAAAAAAGGTATATTTGCGACTGCAGAATAGAGTTTTGCACCATAAATGTTCCTGACTGCCACCGAATCATGATAATTTCTGCCAGGATTGATCGTAAGTTTAAGGTATTGTTTAATTTATTATTATTACTATAACCACGTATAACGTGAATTTTTATGTTTTTTTCTAAAGTTCTTAGCAAGTTTTTATAAAAAGACCATCATTTTAAAAGCTCACTAGTACTTTTCAAGATACTTGATATTATTTTACTTGACAGTGGCAAGTTATAGCTAATTGTCAACAAAGAAAAAAAGGAATGAATGAATGAATAGATTTTTCCCGCCAACTTACATCAGTGACGTTGTGTTTTTATTTCATTTTTATAATCTTATATTATATTATTTAATTGTGGTGTTATATTATACAATATATGTAGTTCGATTAAGGCGTATAACTGAAGTGATATGAAATAAATGCATATATTGTATCTTTTTAAGTTAACTGAAAAAATCCATAGAAGATTTTGGTAGAATAGCCACCATTTTATCGTAACGTGATAAGTGGATTAGATTTATTTCAAGAGATTCGATGTTAAAAATTTTACTTAACACTGGCATAATAGCTGTAACTGATTGCCATCAAAGAAAAAGAATAAATGAATATAATTTCTCCGAAACAAGACGTTGTAGAGACATAAGAACCGTCTAAAACAACATTTATGTAAACTCCATAAGTGGAAGCGGATTAAAGTCCACCATATTTGTGCAAAACACATTCGTCACCGGAAGATGACTCACGTGGGTGACGCCATGCTATGAAAATATTGTGCTTAAGTTGACTCTCAAGGTGTTTCGCATCCATTGACAATACATATGAACTGTATGTATATATAAATTAAGCAACTAATTGCGCGCTTTACGTGCGTTTCGTTTATTTATTAATAAATATATATTTATTCAAAAATAGAATCATACATAGAAACAGAAGATTAAGATCGTCAAAAATGAAAGATCAAAATATTATCTAATGCTATGTGCATTAGATAATATTTTGATAAATAATTTTATAATAGTTTCTAATGCAGTTCATTTTTCACGAATTTTTTTCCACCCACTACCACTCTGTTTTACACCTTTGGCGGTATTTTTGAATCGATACGAGATTGGAACATTAGAAAAACAGGCCTACACATTTCTAAAAGGTCGACGAACGTCAGCGACGGTTTTGCAATGCCTCTAATGTTGCATATGTGTGACGGCGCTAATTGCTTTTCATCAGGTGACACGCCTGCTCGTTTGCCGTCCACTAGGTGACCCGCATATTAGTTTGCCTGCTCTACTGCTAGGACTAGCAATGCTTTTGTGCTAATGACATGAGATCTCTGCAATCATTGAAACAGGGAACATTAAAATATTTTCAGCAAATAAAAAACCACAATATGGAGACGATGCGGTTATTAACGGGTATAATAAAGACACGCCGGACATCCCACCGCGACCTTACCTTGCAATACAATAACTTGGGTCAAGCGCGTCCTGTTTAAGACCTTTGGTTTCCAATTACTTTACGTAACATATTTCTATCAATATAACTATCAATACCGACCAATATTTTTCAGAGTGCTAAAGCCACGCTGCACATGAATACTTTTTCAACAATGGCATAATATTTGTCTGTAGCATTAGTGGGCCGGCTCGCCCGGGGAAGTACCACACTCCAGCAGAAAACCGACGTCTGAGTGGTAGCTTAGATACCGCGCTTCGTGCGGTGAGCGGCTGAGTTCCGGAGGCTAAACCACTCCCTCCATCCCCTCCCCTGTTTAACCCCTTCCACCTCCCCTGAGGTGGAAGGGGGAGTGGCCGACCTTCGAAAAGTGTCATTATGGGAGGGCCCATAATGACACTTTTCTTAAAGGTCGGCCACTCTTCGCACTGCCTATGGCGCTGCGGATGTCTATGGGCGGCGTTGATTGCTTTCCATCAGGCGACACGCCTGCTCGTTTACCTTCCTATCCCATAAAAGAAATGCAGCTCTGAAGCACCAATAGTTCACTTAGTAACACAATCTTACCATCCAACAATATAGAAGAACCGACAACCTATGCAGTAGACGAGAGTGAGAGAGAAGCTAGTTAATGACGAACTGAGCAAGGTGGTTGGTAGAGACTAGACTTGCGTAGCCGAAGATCGGATGTACAGCTAAGGAATAAGCTGATAATAGTAATGAAGAAATTTTATTAATGTTTCAACGTATCATAAACTTCTGATGAATATAAAGAATATATTCTCATTTATTCAAACTTCTACACAAAGGACACAATTGGCAGATTTAATGCTGTTGCTGCTGCTTGCGGGCGAAACTCAGAAAATTGGTTTGGAGGTGGTGCAGCTTGTAATAAAATAGTCTAAAAACTAATTATACAAGTCTGTATATATTTATATACAAACATATATACACTCTTACATAAAAAATATATTTGAAAAAACAGGAATATTCACCTTGTAGCAAGTAAACAACAAAAAAGATATTCAAAATAAATATATACATAACCTTTGACTGAAATGTCAAAAAGTCAGACGTTATTACCAATGCCATAAACTATTACGTGCAATAATCAATCAACAACAACTTTTTTTAAACTTTTCTAAAAGTTTACTCATCTCTATTTTCGGCCCAGACTTCGCATAAGGATACTCAATGACATAACCAAATCGCCACATACAAAAGACTTCAACGGGTAACCAATAATCATGGCCATTGTAATTTGCGAGACAAATAAATACATTTATTTGATTAATAGCAAGAAATAAGTTTAAAAGATGTAGATTGTAGACAGTGACAGATAAATAATAGGTTTAGAGACATTGTTGGTCAAATAGTGGAATAAAATAAGTAGTGTAATTTATCTCTTTATAGGGGTCAATACTCCTACCAAAATAAATATGGATCAAGACACCTTGTGTTGACACTTGACAAAAAAGTGCAAATAGAGGAAGAAATTACTCGTTACGATTTTTTTATATATATATATATATCCACGCCTATCCCCCGCAGGGTTGGCAGAGACCACAAAGCACCATCCGCTACGATGCCGGCACACCCTCTCCGCCTCCTTCACATTCATCCGTCCTTTCATTTATTCTTCCTCTCACATTCATCGCAGCGAAACAGCTCCCCATTAGTCCCTTCTCGCCTTCGTGGGAATCAGGACGTAACCGGTGGCGAACCACGTCGCCGTCCCGGGCCACAAGGAAAGATGGAGGTCAGCCCCAGCAGAGGCCCGCATGCTGAGGTATGGCACCATAGTACCCGGGAGAGCTCGATCCCGGAACGGTCGGCACGCTTGCGACTAAGCTCGCCCCTAGCCACACATCCATTGGCACGGCATACCGCGAATTGGCGGAAAGGAAGGGAAAAGGATAAAGGAGAAAGGAAAGGGCAGGAAAGGAAACGCGGATTGGGGAGGTTGCCAGACTCGAAATAAAATATTTATAAATGCGTACATATATTCATTCCAATGCGGGGATCGAACCCGCGGCCATTGACTCTGCGGGCGGAGGGCCCCGCCATTGAGCCAATCGGTTACGAATTGTATTAGGATAAAAATATCGTAGTCATAACAAATTACAATCATAATCACCATCATCATTACCGTCCCCCTGAGGGACACCCGCTCCCACGTGAATTCCTGTCGCCTCCTGTCGGCTCCCGGGAGGGGGGAGGACTAACAATAGACCTAACGTAGTAATAGGTTCAGCCATATCTCGACGACGCGAAGTCGTTAAAGGACGCCCAAAAACCGCTGGGCTCCGCTCATTTGAATTGCTGTGCGAGCAGTGGAGTTCATCCCCGTGGCTCGATCCCACACCCTTGTGGGTATGGATGTTCCTGTATGTTATATGGCATCATTAACAAAGTAGACATAGGCTTCCCCTAAAACGCACCCGTGAGCCCAGTCTTTGGCTTCTAATATATAATTACTGTTAACTGCCCTCTATCTGTACTCTATAACCAAGATACGATTTCCACTTCAATGGTCGTTTATTCAACGGCTGTCGATTCTCCGGCAAACGTGGCTCCCAGAGTTGAGAATCTTTGTAACCATAAACTTTTAAACTTAGAATGAAGAAAGACAAAATATATTCCTACAACTCAACATTTTACGGTGTAGAGTCTATCTAAAACACGTTAATACATCTTAACCTTATAACTTTCGTGTCTTCCTAGATTATTAATTCATGCGGTGATACTTTATTTTAATTAATAAAATTATAAAAAAGCGTCACAATGATTCAAACTTAACAGAACATCAATCTTCAAAACCTTTCGAAATTAACATGTCGTATATCGATAACTCACAGTGAACAAACTAGAATTCCTTTTAGACATTAAGACAAACAAAACCATAGACAAATATTGACATTGGACTCAGAACTAACATAGACATCGGACGATATGAAGAAACCTATCGGTGCAATAAACTTTGTTGGACTAGTGATGTTCCGAAAATCGTTAATACGGCTGTAACTATCTTCTGCTTGATATTGGCTTACCTGGAATTTGCTAGAGGTGTTTATAATCCCCACACTTAGATAGGATTGCAGATTGGTTTTTTATTATTCAGGTCAACGTGGTTGCCCATATCCTGGTATTTTCTACCATAGACGTTTTTATGACACCTACAGACAGAAAGAAATGGGTCCCATTGTATGGTGGTGGTATGGTATAGGCAAACCAGCACCCGCAGAGACATCCACAACTTCAGAGGCGTCTCAGACGAAATTACAGACGGCCTTTTGTGAACACATACGCTCGTCTCTAGAATACCTCTAGGTAGTAACTATATGGAAACTAAACTGCTCACCGGACGATGCGCGGTAGCTGAGCTACTACTCAGACACCGGTTTTCAGTGGGAGTGTGGTACTTCCCCGGGCCATTTATGCTACAGACAAATAAAATGCCATTCTTGACTTCAAGTCAGTTAAAATTAAACTTGTAATTCTCTATACATCTCTTATTATTTTTCAAATATGTGTACGCAGATCTTAGCAAAGTAAGTTTTTTACTGTCCATCTTTGTGATGGAATTTCTGCCTATCTGCCGCGGACTGTTGATTGATTGATTATGAAAACAAAATGTTAATCTAATACAAACTTATGATAGTAATGTAAAAAAATTAATAATAATAGTATTCATATAAACTACGCAAATATATGTACATATGTTGCTAGACAATTTTAGATTTATTTTAATAATAATTGACAAGTATTAGATTTAATAATTTTTTTAACCATCCCTAATTGTCGATAACATTATAAGGTACGTTTCTTTGCAGTTACCGCAATCGCAGTCGTAAGGTTGTTGCATCGATACGCGATGTTTTTTTGTTTTTCTCGAGCCAATGAATGGAGCCTCCCGCCTATTTCCCCGGCCAGGCCCTTTGTAGACTGCCGATGATATTATATTATTTATAGTTACGAGATAGACATTTCACAAAACGGTTAAAGTAGATAGATAGGTAAATCCTATATACCGATATAGATAGATGAGTGAGAGAGAGTATATTCTCTAGAACTGCGGAGGGATATCTCATCTCTCAGCGTTTCTTATCGCTTTTACTATGGGGAGTGCTCCGTGGAATTGTTTGGAATAACTCCTACCGCTGAATTCCAGAACCGCACAACTCCAAAATCCAGTACGATGCGCTTCTCCTGAAACTTCTTTTCACGCAACATCACCATGTGGAATCGGCTGCCCTTAGTCCTAGAACCAAGGCTACCCTCTCATATCTCAAAGGCAAAAGGTATTTGCAACGCCTATAGTGTTGCGAATGTCCATGGACGACGTTAATTGCTTTCCATCAGGCGACACGCTTGCTCGTTTGCCTTCCCATTTCAAAAAAGATATTTTTGAGGTTAATATAAAGTATATCATCGGATGCGTTTTTAGATTATCAGTTAGATGACATCAAAAGTGGGGAAAAATAGATTTTTTGAGGTCACAAATTCTAGAACGGGTGGCGAACCACGTCGCCGTCATTTTCGACAAATTAGGTATATTAAATTCGTCTTAGTGAATCCCACGAACCGCAAGGGAGGATGGAGGTCAGACCCAGCAGAGCCCTGCATGCTGAGGTAAGGCACCATAGTACCCGGAGGAGCCCGATCCCGGGACGATCAGCGCGACTAGGCTCGCCCCTAGCCACGCATCCATTGGCACGGCAGACCGTGGATTGGCGGAGAGGAAGGGAAAGGATAAAGAATATAAATCCATATAAATATTTATTCCGATGCGGGAATCGAACCCGCGACCATTGACTCCGCGGGCGGAGGGCCCCGCCACTGAGCCAATCGGTCGGCACCAAAAACGTTTTAAAAAATTACATTGTCTCAGGTTACGCAAATCCAAGCTAAGCGGGTCGGCGATGAGGCAACCGCGCCGGCCACACCTTGCTATTATGTCACGCGGCATTCTCGTTTTGCATCCACACATCGAATATACAAGACGACAACAAGGAAAACGGACTTTATCCGCCAAATTACAATAGTGACATGAAATTTATATTACATTTTATTCATATAATGTTATTATTAGTCGTATATTGTCAAATTCTAGTGATGTATTACTACTCATTATAGTTTGATTAAGGCGATAAAGTAAAATGAAATGAAATGAATGCGTGTATCGTGTCTTTTTAGTTTGACTGAAAAAGTCAATGCAAGCTAATAAAATTTTTATTTCATTTTTTAATCTAATGTTATTATTAGCTATATTGTCTTGATGAGTAAATAAATTCTGGTGACATATTACTTAATATAGTTTGATTAAATTCTAGAGGTGAAATGAAATGAAATGAATGCATGTATCGTGTCTTTTTAGCTTGACTGCAAAAGTCTATGCAAGTTTTGACAGAGCAGCCGCCTTTTATTAAGGTATAACTTGAGAAGATGCTTAATTTTTTGTTTAGTTTTATAATCTAATATTATTATTAGCTATATTGTCTTGATGATTATATGAATTCTGGTGGCGTATTACTTAATATAGTTTGATTAAGGCCTAGAAATGAAGTGAAATGAAATAAATGCGTGTATCGCGTCTTTTTAACTTGACTGCAAAAGTTCATGAAAATTTGGTACAACGGCCGCCATTTTATCGAGACGTATCGTGACGTGACGTATCAAAAAATGAAGAACAAGAACTAAAGCGGCAAAACAACGGAGAGATACATCTGATATCAACTGAATAACATGATAAGCAGAGATATACCGTAATAACTGTAAACGTGGTACATCCGTCATAGCCGTGGCACTCAACAGATTCATTCCCAGCGGACGCGGACCGTAATGTCTTACTCAAACAGCCGACGGTCGAAGTTCGAGTTATTAGCACAATATCGATAATTAGGTTAGCGATACGTTCAGGTAAAGTACGAATTGGCTGCACAAAATGTATTCCTTAGTTCTTGTAACTGTATTCATGTAGATAAGTTAACGTTATCTTTTTTTATTTTTTTTTTTATGGAGGAATTTTAATTATCAAAATTCATCATTCCACAAAAAAGAAACATTTTTCTCACTTTTCACTTTTAATGCAATCTAACCGATAGTCTTAAAGTGTGTAAGATGGAATATGTCGGCGTATTAAAATTAATATCATTATTTAAATATTTTAAGCAATAGACTAAAATATTTTTTTATGTATTATGGTAGTATTTTGGCAGAAATTCAGTCGTTCTAATTCGAATCACCAACGAAAACGCCGAAAATACTAAGTATTTACCTCAGAAATAATTTTTTTGTTCCTGAATTTTAAATGATTTTATAAAAAAATCTCAAATTATGAAAGAAAATCAATGTTTTTATTGTGTTTGTATATGAACTAACAAATTCTGACATTTAGGCTGACGATACGTATGACCTACACGTTTGTATTTCAAGACTAAGTACCCCATCAAGCCACCCTGGACAAGCGTGGTAGGTTTTCTCCTGAAATAAACAACGAATGCCACCCATGGATAAAGGAAATATAGTATCCTCAGATGGGTATTATCCTAATTAAAGTACTACATGTACATTACCTAGGAGGGTAAGAAAGAAACAAAGAAAGAGTAATAGGTAAGACCACTGGATCTCTGCACTCTTCTTACACTGTTACATAGACATTGTACTTTCTACCATTTAACGCCGATATTCTGTTAAGGTGCAGTAATTTCCCGTCTAATTCATGTACATGTCTGTACACTGTTATATATTCATCCTATTATTATATTTAATACTGGTGATTCGGTTTATTATTAATCAATAGTTGAGCGCATCTATATATTTTATATTTACAATTTTAGGAAAGTTAACAGGCCAATTAATAACTTCCACAGATACTAATAAAAGAACATAATATGCGTATCAACAAACCAAACAGTACAGCAAACAGGTTATTAAACAAAAGCAACAATGAACACTACACAGAATAAAAAATGATAGATAAGATACAATGCATATACAAACGTTTTTATAACATACAATAACTTCTAGTGCCTAAACCGCTACTTACTATAAAATAAATATTACTTAGCAATCGCTTCAGCTTACTAGTGCTAGTAGTAAATAGATCTATTTCACAGTTCATTCTAATCGCCTTGTTTATTAATCAAATCCGTGTATTTGTCATGTACAAATTGACAGAATCGATACCATTAAATCGATACACTAAAATCGTGACTCGACTAAAGCAATTAACGCCAAGTATTTCGCGATCAATGTCAAAAGTAAACTGGGAGCAACACTCGGCGGTATCACGGATTGTAATTACAATTATTACAATACGTTATTACGGAATTACAAGTATTACAACGCGTCGCACCAGTGATACCGTGCAACAGTGTATTACGATTTGACATGCAGTTAATCAAATTGTCGAATATTCAACACTGACCGACACAAATCCTGTACAAAATGTACACTCAGACGGCGAAAAAAACGAACAGTTTACTCGATAAACTTAAACTTGATAAAAAATGATAGTTAAACGATTCAGTGACTTGATAAAAAATTATACCTTAATGACTCAATGACAAAGTCTGTAATAATTTAACGCAAGTACAATTACTAATAAGGATAAATATTTGTATGAACTACAAGTATAAATTCTTAGTCTGAATGTCTCACCATCATAAAACATTGTATCTCACAATCGTAAAATATTGCCTAAATCGGCAGGCCCTGTACCCAACAGTGGGACATATATAGGCCATAGAAAAAGAAAACCAATTAAAGTTGAAAGGGAAATAAGTACACATTACTTTCAATGTCTCTTTCCGATTCTTCTTCTCCTATTGGGTTTTCATTTTCTCGTACTATTGAGTACTTGATTATGAATTCTATAAAATACTTTTAATTTTGATGAAGCGATTACAATTATCAACTTAAACCAGCTATGGCTAGAAATCTGATATAAATTGAATCAGTCTTATATCAAATCATGTATTATTTTTACAAAATTATTATACAACAAACTTTTAAAGCAAGCCAACTGTTTTCTTTTATCACTAACTCAAGAATAACTTTTATGCTATGACGACCGATTGGCTCCGTGGCGCGGCCCTCCGCCCACGGAGTGAATGGTCGCGGGTTCGATTCCCGCATCGGAATAAATATATATATGGATTTATAAATATTTATTCCGAGTCTGGTAACCCCCCCAATCCGCATTTCCTCTCCTGCCTTTTCCTTTCCCTTCCTCTCCGCCAATCCATGGTCTGCCGTGCCAATGGATGCGTGGCTAGGGGCGAGCCTAGTCGAAAGCGTGCCGACCGTCCCGGGATCGGGCTCCCCGGGTACTGTGGTGCCTCACCTCAGCATGCAGGGCTCTGCTGGGGCTGACATCCATCCTCCCTTGCGGCTCGTGAGATTCACTAAGACAAATTTAATATGCCTAATTCGTTAAAAAAATGACGACGACGTGGTTCGCCCTTCCTGTGTCCTTTAATGTGTCCTTTACGAATAAATGTTCCTGTATATAAAAATAACATCGTTATTTCACAGGATATAAAATATTCCGACTTGCATCTCGTGCTGTGAACTTGCAATGCATCTCACAAATTACATGCCATTATCACTCTTTCTCACAATCCTCCACGCTCGAGCTTTGTGGACATTAGTCGTGAAAAAGTGAAATAAGGTACGCGTACCGGGAAAAAAAAATAAACGAAACAAACATGGCGTGGGCGCGTAAACCATTTTAAAAATATTCTAGTATAAATCAGAAAATACTTTGCAAGTCTACGCTTAAAATAGCGCTTGTTAAAAAATAAAGATGGTGAAATTACGGACGGGCTTGCGCCATAAATCTTTACACATAGACAAGCAACATGGCCGCCTATTTTATATTGTCTCTGGTCCACATACATGTTTATTTTGCATCCAGAGAAACCAACTTACTTTTACACGCAATGTAAACCTTATTTACATTCAAATGTAGATTAGTCTTAAACAAGAGAAGGTTTAATTGAGAATGGTGCTTGTCGTGTACAGAGATGACAATCTACTGCTGACTCCTGCTGTTTTATTACATGTACCAAAATTGAGAGCAAGTTGATAACACTAGATTGAAATCGGAAGGGTCCAACGTATCATAAGACAAAGTTACAAACTATTTCACTATATACATACTACATAAGAAGTTTTGTTACAAAATTAAGAAAAAGCCTATACTTACTATGCAAATTTTTAATACTAGTAAACTATTTTTTTATATTCATATTATCGGAAGGCAAACGAATAAAGCATGTCGCCTGATAGAAAGCAATCGACTCTACTAATTGCAGAAACGTTGCCAGCCTTTGAGATACGTAGAATATGTGTAGATTTGTTTCTTGAAGACACAAATGTCATATCGGTTCGGAAATATCGCTGAAGCTAGTTGGTTCTGCAGAGTGAAAAGCGGCAATTTTTTTTATGGGATAGGAAGGCAAACGAGCAGGCGTGTCACCTGATGGAAAGCTATCAACGCCGCCCATAGACTTTCGCAGCGTCATAGGTAGTGCGGAAGCATTGCCTTTAAGGAAAGTGTCCTTATGGGAGTGGGAATGGGAGGGGAAGGGCTAGAGGGAGGGGAAAGGGTATTGGGTCTGCTCAACTCGGCCACTCACCGTACGAGACGCGGTAGGTAAGCTACTCCTCAGACGCCGGTTTTCTGCAGGAGTGTGGTACTTCCCCGGGCGAGTCGACCCATGCATGCCACAGACAAATATAATGCCATTATTGACAAAGTATTCGTCTGCAGCGTGGCTCTACCACTATTATATAATAGCATTCAGGCTGTGAATATGAACGAGAGAACTACAATAACTAATAAATGTTACATAAAAAAAATACCTCGATTATTTGACGTCTCCTTTTCGACAGGCCCTTTGCGAGGGCTTCATCGAAAATGTAAGGTCGAGAGATCTGAAAATAAAAAACGAACATTTATATGGAAACACTACACACTCTCAATTATAACTGAAACATTACAAAAAAGCCTCAAGCTTTATGAAGTTCATATCGTAATTACATTTAACCCAATATCCTCCATACACGCATAGAAGGCCCAATTACATACATACAAGTACATACAAGTACCTTAAATAAACGTGAAAAATTAAAGGCATTCGTTCTTTTTAACATAATATAATAGATACGACTAAGGAACTAATTATAACCCCAATTCAAATGGTTTTGATTTTTCAATATAATTCTATATCGGAATAACTTTTAAGTTACCTTAACCGGCGGGCTTGCATGAGGAGAATAATAATTTTGGAGGAAGCAAGGGAAGTATGCCGAGAGAGTAACAGATGGAGATCTGTGGTCTCTGCTTCCCTTTATTGGAGACAGGCTAACGATATATATATATATATATATATATATATATATATATATATATATATATATATATATATATATATATATATATATATATATATATATATATATATATATAACTTTTGATATTCCATCTATAATTAGGATTACATTTAAGTATTTTTCAGATCTATTTAGAATAATGTATTATATAATGAATGTAACTCCTGTTGATGGTCCAAAGGTAAATAAATAAATAGAATATGAATTTTCAATAACATTGTTCATATACATATACATATTTATACACTTGTGCCAGAGCAGGTTGTATTAAGGAGGCAGAGATTTAATAAATTGTTTTTTGTTTTGTAGATATCTATGTATATATATATATATATATATACATATATATATATATATATATATATATATATATATATATATATATATATATATATATATATATATATATATATATATGTATATATATATACATATATTATATGTGCTATTTGAATTCCACAAATAAAAATAAAACTAAAAATCAATATCATTTAAAGAACAACACACTTGCATATTTAATTATGTAGTTACCAAAGTTTTTTGCCAATACCTTTTTCTCGGGAGTACTTCCAAGGTCCTGTCAATGTGACTTCATTGACATTTGGCGGCCGGTTCGAAATGCAGCCTCGAAAAGCAAACAATAATGCGCTACCTAATTTTAAACCTTAAGCTCTTCGATATAGAAAATTATCTGATTCCTCGAGCCTCTGAGCCCCTCGTTTCTTTGTAATCGAAAGTGTTATGACCGTACGAAGTTGTTATTTGCTTAGTATTACAAATTTTTAATATACACGCTTTACTCTATCATTACAAAAAATACATCGAAAAGGAAAACTTCGAGACGAAGGCAAAACTCTTTTTTCTCTTCCTTTATTCCTCTCTAATCTCTAAAGGTACGTTACATATCTGCATTACTAACATTATTGCAGATTTCCATCGATAGTAATTATTTACAACCAAGCGAAACGCTTGTTGGTTTTTTTATTTATTTTTTATTTTATTTACTTACCTCTTTCAAAAAAATAATTTTTACTTAATTTAAATTGAATTAAAACAATAAAAAATATATCGGTTAATTGATAGTTTATTACAAATAAAATTTATTATTCCTTTAAAAATAGATAACAAAACCTCTCCTCCTGCCCTGCCCTATATAGAATAACCGTAAAGAGAAAATACTAGTAAGGCTGGCAATATTATTCCCGATTTTATTCAAAGTATAAATATAGAAAACCATTTATGTTCATGTCGGGGTTTTTTTTACTACAAGAACTTATTCTATATGCTACATGCAATTTAAATTTAAAAATATATTCGAATTACACATGCGAAAAACCAGTCGGGATTGCCCACTCGGTTTTATTATCTGTGACAAGTACGATTATTTTTTATCTGTAAATATAAACCTTTGCATATATACGTGAATTTGCATAAATAAGTTAGAGACTTTTCCCGCCAACTTACATCAGTGAGTTGTGTTTTGTTGTGTTTTTATTTAATTTTCATAACCTTATATTATTATCAGTTATATTGTTTAATTTTGGAGTTGAATAAATACAATATGATTAAGGCGTGTAAATGAAGTGATATGAAATAAATGCGTGTATCGTGACTTTTTAAGTTGATTTAAAAAGTCCACAGGAGATTATGGATATGATTATGGATATCTTCAAAGTCAACACTTTACGTCTTGATAAAATGGTGGCTGCATTTTATCAAGACGTAAAGTGTTGACTAGTTATATTTCAAGAGATTTGATCTTATCGTATTTTACTTGACACTGGCATAATAGTTATGACTAATTGCCATCAAAGAAAAGAAAAGAAACTTTAGGAATATGGTGCGCATAAAATCTAGTTTCATCTGCAATTAATTAACGAGGGGAAACTGAAATGTAAAGGTCGTACAAGTTAAAGAGAACAGACCCCAATACATTTCATTGTTAGCATAGATTAGTTAACGGTACATAAATGAAGGAAGTCAAAATCTAACCAGCAATAAAACTAATGAACAAACTAAGCAATTCAGTGTAATGGAATAATAAAAAGAGGTTGTTCGCATCAATGGACGTTCAACCGTATAGCGTTGAACCCACCATTGGTCTGCCATTACTGAATATTAGCTATTAGTCACAGATATGGCGTGGGTGCCCGCAGGAACGCGGAAATAGACAAGTAGTATTATTTTAATTTTTGTGGCAAAGGTGAATTCTAGATTCAGCTTTCTATATATTTATATGAAATTAAACCTTTTGTTTTTATAAATGTATATTTAGAACTCAAAAAGCTATAAAGAGAGTAATTCTCAAAATTCTTCCGGTAAATATGATTCGGAAGAAGAAATCCGCCGGAGAACCAAAACCACCGACATAACTCCTCGAGTCAATGTAGTGGCAACGGTCTGGTCATATTTATAGGAGAGCCGACAACCGCTGGAATAGAGACCAGGTCTTAGCATATGTAGTATGGGACGGCTTCGGGTTAATTAATGCCTATGACACTGCGAATGTCTATGGACAGCGTTGATTGCTTTCCATCAGGTGACACGCCTGCTTATTTATTTTCCTATCCCATAAAAAAATGAGAAACTCCGAACGTAGCCCGCTTCATAACTCTCTGACCGACTATGTTATAAAGAACACGGACTGTCAGTGTCTATATTTCGCCACCGTGAGAGAGTACAGACAAGATATACTAAACGTCAATGTCGAATGGTGACTAATTACATCCTTATGCGTTATCTGTGCGTGTAAAAAATGTCTACGAAAAAAAATTTTTTCAAAGCATTACACTTAAGATAGGAACCTTGTCAATAGTAATAGAGCCGTGGTGGCACATACGGGACGGCTCGAGCCGAAAATTACCACACAGAGAATATCATCGATAAATTGTAGCTATGTAGCTATAGCTACTTTAATGTTACTGAATGAAACATTTATTAAAAAAAAACAAATATAAACAAACAGCTACTACTATTATTTCGCTGGCACTACGACCCAAAGTGTGTCTTGGCCTCCGAAACGAGAAATCGCCACGGGGCACGATGCTGGGCTGCCTCTCGCCCATCGCGATGATAAGCAATGGTAAGCGTCTCTCCGTCGGTACTGTAGTGATACATTCATAAATGTATCACTAATGCATTAAAACCTTTTATATCGTATTACTTTTTTTTACATTCGTAATATTCAAATTTAAAATGAAAAAGAAATAAATTGTTATATAAAACAAAATGCATCAAATCAAAATCGACTGACGTCTCGAGTGTAACATATCGCCTTTCTTAGCACAAAAAAATATTTTTTATAAAGTGATGATACATGTGTGAATATAATATAAATGTACATATGATATTGAAACTAGTAAAATAAATTAAGATCAATTGGACGAATTTTATTTAGAAGAAGATAGAAGATTAAAACCCCCTAAAGATCCCGTGTGTCGCCATAAGCAGTACGGCTGGCAGGTTACAGTACCTAGAGCTACCGACCTGACGTCAACCGGATGATATTGCTATGTATGCATTTTTGGTCGCACGATCCTCTTCCAACCTTTATGCGAAGAGACAAAGGAGTCTTTACGCCTTTGTCTCTTGGCATAAACAAACAGCTAAAACATTAATTAATAGCTTTTTTGGCATCTTTAACCATTTAAAATTTTATGAAATGAATTATTTTAATTTATTGTTCAAGTACTAAAAACAATTTAAGTATTGTGGTTAACTTAAGATCGTATATTGTTTATCTACATAAGTGTTTTTTAAACATGCGTTAGCAAGTTCAGCGCCGCTGGGCGAGGGCCCTATTTCGGTACAGACGTCAGGATTTATAATTTTCTGTGCAACCTTAACCGCCACAAATGTAATGCAGCGAACAAAACTTAAGACATTTCTAATTATTGTTCATGAAAGTCGTGTCGTGTAGTGTGAAAGTCACTTAACTGTAATGGGCTTTTATGTCAGCGTGAACGGTAAACCACGATCGTGCCTGGCTTACTATAATAACAACCCGTCGGGTTTGGATATAACTGACTAAGGCCGTTCCGCTACGTCTATAACATTTGGTATGCAGAAATGTCTAAAATTTGACAGGTGTCATAGTGAATTATAAATGTTTCCTTTTTTTTATGGCAATTAGCTATAACTATTACGCCAATGTTAAGTAAAATACAATAACAAATATCTTGCATAATAGTTATAACTAATTGCAAGTAACTTGAAATGTAAAGACAACTTGTCATGTCCTAATTGTTTTTTTATTTTTTATTAAAATTGGTTCTCCAAAACTTACATGAACTTTTTCAGTGAAGTTAAAAGGACAGGATATAAAGTAAATACGTATTACCTCATTTCACTTCACTTGTACGCTTTAATCATACTAGTATAATTTGATCAACAGTACGCCCACAGAATTAAACAATATAAGTGATAATAACATAAGCTTGGCGGAAAAAATCCATACATATATTTATCCTGATGCGAAAATCAGACACAAGGTTCATTTACATTGAAAATGATACCTTTGGTAATGAGTCAATAACGATCTTTTCTTTATTTCTTTGATGACAATTAGTTATAACTATAATAGCAATGACAAGTATAATACGATAAAATTCAATCTCTCGAAATATAACTAGTTAGCTTATCATGTTACGTCGTGATATTGTGGGTGGCTATTCTACCAAAACCTTCTATGGACTTTTTCAGTCAACTTAAAAAGTCACGATACACGCATTCATTTGTGCACAATGTACACAAAAATAAAAAATCACTGATATAAGTTGGCGAGAAAAGACCAAACCGCTAGTTAAACAAATAAAAAGTCTTGTCAAAGTATCGAAATTTATTATCATTAATCGTTTCAGTCTAAATCGAGTACTCGTGATGTACATGTATTTGCTATCGATTCTCAACGCACGCAACTCGCGTTCAATTCGCAACGCAATTAGTACCCGTAATCGACACAGATCCGTTATATGCATAGACATAGACATTCTAAGTTTTATTGACAAGAACAACGCTTCATGTGTGCATAATTTCTTTTTTAGCTCTCTAGTACTTTCGTGAATTTTTCCCTATAATAATATTTTTTTAATTTTTTGAGTTTTTATGAAATTCTCCCACACTGAATTTCGGCTTTTATACACAAAATCGTAAAGGGGAACATAGACAATAAACAGTGAACAAATAATTTAAAAATAGATTTGCTTCAGTATAGTAACAATATCTTTATTTTCTTTTTTCTCAACAATTCTTAAAATATAGCTCAATATTCAAATTACATATTTATATGAATTTAAGAAAATTTTCAATAATTTTATTTATTTTACATAGATTATAATTATTTTATAAACCAACATTATCCTGACATAATGTGCCAACATTAGACTGCTATCCTTACATAAGATGCCAAAATACATAAAAATTAATTTTGTCTATTGCAAAAAATAATTAAATAATGTTATTAATTATATTACGAGACAAACAAATAAACATTTTAAGTTTTGAGATTTAAATAATCAAATGACGATCCCAACGAGATATTTAATCATATTACTCAACAGCAAACGAAAGTAAGAGCTGAGTGGTTTTAACGACGTCGTCCGTATGTTCCCACAAAATCAACAATGGGAACGATTTGTTCCAAGTCGAGCTTTCATCAGCTTTGCATTGTTTCTAGTTAATTTTTTATTTCTTTACGCTCCGTAATAACTGATCTTTCACTGGCTTTCTACAATCATAGGCAGCCGGTGTTTCAATGTATAATGCAATATAACTAACAATCTAATGTAATTACATTTGATTTTCCACCGTCATGCAGATACGCATCGGAGACAATTATTTTATTTTTTATTAGAATGACTCTGACAAAATTATATAACGGAATGTAAAAAAAATCAAGCAAGTGGGACTTTTCTCGGCAATTTACGGAGCGTTGTATTTTTTTTTTCCTTATTATTATCTGTATGTTATCATTTGTTATATTGATTAAATCTCTGGGTCGGAGCTCCCCAGATTAAACTTCTTCCACTTGATCGCATACAAATTCGAGCGATTCATAATTTGGATAAACAAGATCTCAGGGAACGGCTTGATTCTCTAGCACTGCGGAGGTCCATCTCATCTCTCATCATTTTTTATCGCTTTCACCATGGAGAGCGCTCCGAGGAATTGTTTGGAATAATTCCTGCCGCTGAATTTCCCACCCCACCATCTGGACAAATGACAATCCAATACGGTGCGCTTCTCCCGAAACTTCTTTCCACGCAACACCTCTCTGCGGAACCTTCAGCAATATTTACGAACCGTTGCGACATTGTCACCCTCAAAAACCAAACCTACACATATATACCTTAAAGCCGGCAATGCTTTCGTAATACCCATGGTGGTGCGGATGTCTATGGGCGGCATTGATTGATTTTCCATCAAATGACACCACGTTTGCTCGTTTGCCTTTCGATCCCATAAAAAAGCTCTGGTGGTGTATTATATAATATAGTTCCATTAAGGTGCATAAGTGAAGTAAAATAAAAAAATGTGTGTATTGTGACTTTTTAAGTTGAAGGTTATAGTAGAATGGCCACGATTTTATCAAGACGTGACATGACAAGCTGACTAGTACCTTTCAAGATACTTGTTATTATATTTTACTAGACACTGGCATAATAGTTTTACGTTATTGCCATCAAGGAATAAAAAAACTGCATTAGCAACTGCAAATGGAAATTAACTGGCCAGAACACTGTTTTTATATCACCTAAGTGCTTTTGTTTGAAACATTGGTCTATATTTCATATACTCTTATAATCAAAATCTTTATTCTGCCTACTGGGAAACATTTAAGAGTAAAACTGTTTCGCACCTATGGTGACGTAGATTGTCAACGGCCTGTGAAAACTCTATTTCACTCCACTTATACACGATCTACTAACTATATTTTATAATATGGCGTATTGTAAAATAACGTAGGACCGAAAAGTCTGCTTTCTTTTCTTTAACATATATGGATATTAAATTTAATATTATACGTATATCAGGTTTTTTAATTAAATAATTTCTATTTTAATAATATGCTTATTTATTTTTATTTGGTAATTACTTTTGTAATTAATGTTGATATTTTACAAATAAACTAATTAATTGACTGATTATGTTAATACTTACTTTTTCAATTTGATTGCTTTCTATCAAGTGAAACGCGTGCTTGATTTCTTTCCTATGCCAAAAACACGTTTTAAAACTTGAATGATATAAATAAAGTGACGTTTTTCCAACCAACCGACTAGTCACATTTCAAGAGATTTGATGTTGTTGTATTTTACTTGACAGTGACATAATAGTTACAACTAACTGCCATCAAAGAAAAGAAAAATAAAGTGACATGAAAAATAATGCTGAAAATGTTCGCGAATAAGGTGAAAACTTCAGCAAAAAAAAGCTTTGGAATGTGTTAGCTTTTGTAGTAAACGTCTCAATGGTAACAAAGTAGATAGCCACAAGATATCTAATCTCTGCCACTAACGAGAACTAGTTGGACCCGTTTCCCTTCCGCGTGGATCCTTCGCTAAGTGGACACCGAGAAAACAACTTTTTAGCATTCGTAATGTTACGTCTCCGCTTACTTAGCACCTAGTTGGTACAAGTTCACTTCACATGTTTTTAACTTTTTTGTTTTACCTTTGTTGGTATTGTTAGATAAGCCGAATATATTCTATTTATGCTTTAGTTCCTGATCTTTGATATATTTTAAAAAAAATATCTTTACTTCACAAAATGGCGGCTTTAGTATATATTGCCGTGTTTATAATGTGTATGTGTATTTTGTTAGTGTATTTTTCAATATAATCCGATTTAGGTGCTGAAATAAATCCAAATAAACCATAAATATTGCAACCTTCTAATTTGTCTCTAAAAAATGTCTAAAATAAATTTTTGAAAAATAGCGGCCATTTTATAAAAACAACATGATTAGATGATCCATTTAATTATATTTACAAACTATTTTACTTGTCATTGGCTTCATACATATTCGTCCGATTGTTATCAAGAAGTAAAAATGAATGTGATGAAACAAATTAATTTCTTTTAGATATTATATAACATAAATGATCTACGCTTACTTACAACGTACAAGCGTCTATCTAATCAATTCAGCACTTTTTACAAATTCATTAGAAAAATTGATATGTAAATCTATTATATTTTATAGTTTCGGAGGACTTACGTGCAATATGGCAGAAATACTTCAGCCTTCGTTTATTTGGAGAATCTCATAGTGAACCAACCAAGTACCAAAAACGCTAGATGCGACATATAAGGCCGAAGATCGTAAGCGGAAGAAGCTTTGTCACTATACACTACACGATCAGGTGCATCGCGATGCTCAGCAATAAGCAAAGACTCGAGGACGAGGCATAAAGTAAAATGTGAAAGTCACATTTCATTATGTTAAGTTAGTGTTGAAATGTCTCGTACATTATGCCCATTAGTAAGTTGACATATTAATACATTAGTAATATATTCTTACCATTATTTTTTGGTCCTTCAAGCCGGATGCCTTCATTATTCAAAATAATTTTAATTTAATAGCTGTAGACCTTAGTCAATCTTTTCTCTTGTTCGGATGCATACAAGCCAATCAGCTGCGCTATCCGGAAAAGCGACCGGCGGCGATTCCACCCCGTCCGTACAACGCGGCGATGCGTGACGCACGCGATCTACGGGCTCACGATTTGTTACGACAAATCGAACACTACTGTTGTTTCATTGTCACGAACGTTGAACTAGACTCTATTTGATTACAGTGTTTGATGTTAATTAATGCACTATTCCTAATCGAATAGTTTATGGAGTATTGTCTTTTGTGTCTCTTCTACAGCCTATTTGTAAAATAAAGGCACACAAGTGTGTCACCTTATGATAATCGTAGTCACCTACGAACATCTGTTATTCCAAGAACTGCAAATACAGTACATACCTTTAACAAAGGTATGTACTACCAAGGTACCAAAGACTCAGAAGTGTATTTTACGCAAGAGACTGACATTTTCCCGGTAAAGTATTACAAAGTAAACAAAAATTGGCCGCGGAGTAATTCTACCAGTTTTTTTTACGTAATCTATTTCAATGTTTGCGGTTATCGATTCTAGCATACGCTTAAAATTATTGCCGCCAGTTTACAATACACTGGACACTGACTTTTCCCAAGTTGATCAGATTTGATCTAAATGGTACGCCTTATAGATCTAGATGGTACGATTTCAGCTAGCTAGATAGCACGCTCGTACAACAACCACGGAAAGAGCCATATATTTGACACCGACAACGCTGCTACCGTAACTGATCTGTCATGATTTTATCTAACTATAATTTTAAGTTTTAAATTTTACTCGATATCAGAGACTTGTTTAGCAAGAAATACTATAAACATGTGAACTAGTAGCTGAGGCATAGATTCATATTTGAACCGCACAATGTATATGCTTCGCTACATAGTTACCTAATAACTAATAAAAAAATAATAAATAATAAAAAACTAACCTATAAATATATCAATCATATAAATATCATTTTAACTGCCAACTCAGACTTTTCCCGCCACGCTACATCAGTGACATTGAGTTTTTATTTTTTTAATCTCATGATATTATTAATTATATTGTTTAATTCTAGTTACGCATTACTCAATATAGTTTATTTAGGGGGCAGAAATGAAATTAAATAAATGCTTCAATCGTCTTTTTAACTTGTTTGTAAAAGTCGATGCAAATTTTGGTAGAACGGCCAAGATGTATCGTGGCAAGCTGAATTTGTATTTCAAGATACTTGATATTATTTTACTTGCCACTGGCATAATAGTTTATAGCTAAATGCCATCAAAGAAGAAAAAACTATCAACGCTTGGAGATATTATTCATTAAATATGATACAATAATTAAAACTATCGTGGTAAATATAATAACAAAAATGAGATAAAATAAATTATTTACGGATATAAGCTTTAACGCCCTTGCGTGCGTAATGTATTGTCACACAATGACACTTTTGAGTAGAATATAAAGTTAAAAAAAACACACACACAGATTATGATAAATATTTATTCTTATAAGACAATCACTATTACTTATAATAAATTTATAGTCTGTAAGCTATAAATGAAAGTAGCATTTAATTAAATTTAAATTCGTGCATTTTAAAAAGTTCTTTATCTCATAACAATGTTGTATTTAGTCACGTTGAAGCATTGAAAGCAATTTACATAAAAATAAAACCTCATTACATAACACGTGGGCAATGATTGACAGTTAGTAGTGCAAGTGAGGACATAGAGCGGAGAGTTAAAAAATATGTATACATGACAATACCAGTTTCTAAATCGATAAATGAATTTGAGCAATACCAATATTTAGATAATTATATTGTTACTAACAATCACTTTTATATAATAATTTCAGGTCATTTTCAAGAATAAAAGTTTAAATGTAAAAAAATCATGGCATATATAAATATTTTTTTAACATCAACCGAAAAGGTGTTCTTTCAACAATATATCAGAGCTCGAAATCTAATTTCGTCCTCAATTATCCGCAGGTCACTCTCTATCTTACTTGAAAGCAAAACCGAGGTAGGAGTGAAGAAAGTTTGCGTTATTTTTGCAAATTTATTTTCACAAACAGAATAATTGTAACTGAGTTTATTAACAAAGATAAATGTTCGAACTTAAAGCATATGCATTTGAGTACGACAGACAGACGTGGACATCACATCTAAGTGTGGGAACGATACTTCGGGATCAGAACCCCATTACGCGGGCTTATGCTCAAGGGGGCGACCGCCCCGTCTTTATGCCGCTATTCCCAGCGGCTTTTGGGGCATAATGTGCAAATTGCCGACTTGAACGAACACGTGAGAAGCGGTTGCAGACGGTGGTGCTGGAACCCCTGTGGCCTCCAACACCACCGTCGTCAACCGCTTCCCACGTGTTTTGGGCGAGATGGGTGTGAAGAAGAAGCAAATGCGCCTTGAGTACGAGAGACTTCTTGATCGTTATAAGGATCTGTATAATTTTTAATTGGAGCATTATCACTCATTTTCATTATTACTAAGTTAATACTACAATATAGTTATTAAAACAGAGGATCGTGCTGAACAATACAAACATTAAATGTCCTGAAGTGCGTGAAAAATCAATCGTAGCTAAGTTCATGCATTGCGTCGAACAACAAGTGGGCGCATTGTAAACGTGAACATAAACCGTGTCATGGTCGTGTTCAAAACTGTTATTGACAGGCGTGACTACATAATATAACTTTCAAATGTTTTGCTCCTACATATGTTTATGACTTCAACCTAGAACAATATTTGAGACAAAGATGGACATTTAAACATACTTCGCTAAGATCCGCGACCACAAATCAGAAAAATAATATTGTGTGTTGCGAAGAAGTTTATATAAAGTGGGGTGACAAAAGTGACGATAGACAACCGTGGAGTGACAAAAGTGACGATAGATAACCGTGGAGTGACAAAAGTGACGATAGACAACCGTGGAGTGACAAAAGTGACGATAGACAACTATGGAGTGACAAAAGTAACAATAGACAACTGTGGAGTCACCACTCCACGGTAGTCTTTTGTAGAGTCGACTACACCTGAGGATGCCTCATGTGGAGGCGAAATGCGTCGTTTTCTGCGATTACAGTGAAGTGGTAAAGGATTTACTGATGGCCGTTTCTCACTAAGAATTAGACTTGTAATAATTCTCTTTACACGTCTTTGCAAACACACAATATTATATTTCTGATTTGTATTCACGGATCTTAGCAAAGTAAGTCCGACTGTCAACCTTTGTGAAGGATTTCCTGAAACGTAGCACCTGACTCCATTTATAATTATTTGAGAAATAAATTAAAAACAACAGCATATAATTCGGAAAGAGCGTGTTAGTAGATTTTCTTATGGGATATGAAATACACGAACTTAGTAAAGAGCAACTCTATGTTCAAAAACTAAGGACTTGAGCTCAACAGGGTAATGTAAAGAATGCATTCTACAAAATAAAGTTTCATATTACTGATGTAATTGTTACTAAGTTGTTACTTATTCTAACAATCATTTTATATCTAAGTTGTTAACGACCTTAATTTTACATAGAAAAAGTTCACTTAAAATGAACACGAATACTTATTTTACCAGCGAATTTTTAAAATAAAAATTAAATTAATATCACAAATTGGCACATTTTATATAAACGTAATATAATTATACATACGTAATGTTTTTTTATAGCAAAGCGGGCATACGAGAATGCGGGTCACGTGGTAGTAAGTGATCCCATAGACAACGCCCATAGACATCCACGTCTCCGGAGGCGTCACAGATGCGTTGCCAACCTCTTGTTATCACTTACGCTCTTTTCTTGCCATTTACATGATGTATGGAAATTAATTTCTCATGTTCTGTGAAAAAGATCGGCTATTGTCTCCCAGTTGCGAATGTGATCAACATACCTTTATGACAAAAAAAAACAAACTTGTTTTATGTGTCAACGAAAACGACACTACTCGAGGAGGCATAGACACTACTCGAGGAAGAACTATCTCAGGAAATTTTACATTTTATCTACTGTCCATAGTGAAGCGTGCAAATTCATTAAAATCTTCCAAGAAACTGAATTACTTACATTCTTTTAAAAAGGACTATAAGTATTTTAAAATATCACTTGAATTATTGTTGAAATTCCAACTAAGATATTATTATGCTTTCGCTATGAAATGGTTCACATCAATAGTCCAATGGACGTTATGAATTCACGACGTACAGACCGTAAGGCCGAAACGTGCCAACTGAGCTAATGCTGCTTGATATATTTTTCAAACACTGGCAATACTCGCAATCGTTGTGGTGTTGCAGATATCTATGGACGTTGATCGCCTCCTGACTTCCTCTTTAAAGAGATAGGCAAACGAAACAGCGGATGACACGATGGAAAATAATCATCATCGCAGATAGATATCTGCAATATCAAGAGATCACTGCAGATGCATTGCATATCTTAGGATAGGATGTGAATAATGTAAAAGAAGTAAAAGAAGAAAAAAGGTAAAAGAATTGGGCCCTACCCTACACTCACCGTACGAAACACAATCACATAGAAAAAAATTACAACTTGACGCCGATGGTCTGTGAGGATGTAATACTTCCCCAGTTGTACCGGCCTAATCTAAACCTATAAAAATGTATATAGACTTGTTCCACCAAGTTACATTAATGACGTTGTTTTTATTTCATTTTTATAGTCTCAAGTTATTATCAGTTACGTCGTTTAACTCTGGTGGCGTATTACTCCATGTAATTTGATTAAGGCGTAGAAGTGAAATGGAATTAAATAAATGCGTGAATTGTGTTTTTAACTCGAATGCAATAGTATAGGTTGCCAACTTTTTATGGACTACTTACTCCTTTACAAAAAAAATCTTTATTTACGCCTAAGTAATAAGATATTTTAGACGGCTAGATAAAATGTTATTTCATGAAAATAGATGTATTTCATAACGGGGGGCGTTATGAAATACATCTATTTTCATGAAATAGTCATATTCATAGTCCATGTAAATTTTGATAGAACGACCACCATTTTATTAAAAAATATCGCGAAAACTTGAATTAACATTTCAAGATACTTGATGTTATCATAATTTACTTGACACTGGCATAACTGTAATAGCTAATTGCAAGCAAAGAAGAAAAAAATATAAATATGATTCATACGTCTGCCGAATATTAACACGAAATGGACAAGGTTACAAGCTGCCGTATCGGCCTTTAAAAAAGGCTGTTGTTCAAGGTACAATACAAATCGGAAATTCCACATTTCTGATATAAAAAAAAACATGATTATATGAAATAATTAATTTTACAATTATTTTTTTTTTATATTCTTGATATACTATACATTGCTACTTTTTAAAAAACAAATTCACTGTCCTATTTATCATATCACTGTCCTATATATCTGCAATTAATTCAACTATTAAATAAGAATTATTTTAAATACTCCAAATAATTATATTGTTTTAAATATTTTTTTGAAAAAATACAACCATAATAACATTGAGATTAATGACAAAAAAATTGCGCTAATAGGGGCCATCCATAAAATAGGTAAGTGCCACGTAAGTCAAAAAAGTTTGATATCGAGTGACAATGCGTCTTAACCTTTGTGGCAACACATGCATAAAGTTAAAGTGCAAGAAATCTAAACATCAACTCAAAGTGAGACAAAAGGAAGGACCACGAAATTCATTTAATGTTATTTATGGATGGCTCCTAAGTACAAAAAATGATTCTTTCAAACAATTTATCGTAACATTTTGTTAAAATAATTTTACTATTGTTGAAATTTTTAAATATAAAAATAAAAAAAATAAACTAGAAGCAAACAGATTAGGTCTATACTGTATTGGCGCGTATTTACTACAATGACACGCACCATATTCTAACCGACATTACAATAGACATACATGTCATCTACATTATCTCAACCGCGCCGATAAATCCTTCTTCATATCTTCTCCATTCTACATGACATTGGCGAAATCATCCGTACTATTTTGGCACTATTGAAAGCCATTAATTCAAATGAATGAATGAATACAATAGACACATGTAAGTTGGTCTATCTATGTATATTAATGAATTATTAGGATGTAAAAAGTCCCATAATACTAAATTAAACTAATCCATAACATTTTACTAAAATAAAATTGCAGCTAAAACATAAAAAGTCAATTGAAACAATGCTATCATCTACTTGGATATCAACTTTAGCTGTCAATGAAGAAAAGAATGCTTGAAACTATGAAAAATACATCACAACTTATTCTTTTATCGTATACATGCAGTTTAAGAGGCTTACAAACATGTGTATTTCAATAAATAACTCAAACATTCTATGTTACAAACAATTGCATTAAATCATAGTCCTTAAGATTCACCAATCCCAAATGGCCATTGATCATACAATAATATTCCGCTCCAATTATGTACGACAACACCATTATTCCCACAATACCTCCGAGGGATTTTGATTTAGGTAACAAAATTCCCATTGCTATAAGCAAGCCAATATATGTCATGTACCTTAAATAAAAAGTATATGTATTAATAAACATATTATGATCAATATTTATTATACATATAAATTCAAGATTAGCATAAATTGTTCTAAAGTGGATATGAATGAATAAAGCACCTCAAAGCTATGGAAACATCTAACATCAGCAATATTTCTGTACTATAATAATATTGCAACCTTAAAAAATCAAATTACATATTTCTCAATGGCTGGATAGTTTCTAGACTACCTATGGTGTTGCTAAGATGTTTTTGAGTGTGGTTGATTTCAATCAGGCATCACACCTGCACGTTTGGCTTCCTATCCCATAAAAAACAAAATAGTGTGGGGACACTAGAGTCACCTGTGTTATGGGTGCCAGTGTAGAGAACAAATAACGAAGACACAAAGAATAAACAGAATTAATAGAGAAAATATAATATAGAAGTTATATTATAAAGTTATAAGAGATAATGAAAGAGATGAAAAGAGGACAGACTAGGAAGGGAACTCAATCCTTGCGAAGTGTAGAAACAAAGTTACTACTAAGAAGTTGACTTTCTATGAAATTGTAGTACTTCACCACATAAGTCCACCTATGCTTCTTCAAATGCCTTGATAGGAAAGTCTTGGAAAGTGCAGGTGTTGGGGTACAGTGAGCAGTCAAGCAGATACTCCATAAACTGAATTGCGAACCCACAATCACATCCCTCACACAGTGGTAAGGTATAACCCCATTTGCACATGTTATGACTGCAACGGGCCACCTGTGTATAGAGTCTGTTAAGATATCTCCATGTAGGCCATTGCAGATCATAGCCAAGCTTCATATCGTAGGAAGCTTGTCTTGTTGACATACAGTCAACCTATTAAAATTGCAAAATAAATGCATACTGTGGCATGTCTATTATTTCCTTCAAAAGAAATAAAAACTAGACTATAACTATAACAATAATGAAATATGAAATCCCACCACCAAAAAAAAGAATTAAATTACCTACAAATCAATGGCCAATTGACCCACTCAAACTTTACAGCTCTTCTTTTCTGGAAGAAATTTAGAAATTTTTAACAGCATGCTAAAACTGCAAACTAAAATTATTACAAAAGAGAATATAAAAAGTACCTTGTTGTTGTTAATTGTTCAGATGAGTCCTCATCTTCCCTATCGGTGATACAAAATTCTCCCTTCTTAGAATAACCTTTGGCGCACTTTCTACACATATCTGGCCCATCGCCATGGCAACCCTCACATGAGTTATCACATGCCATACAGGCATATGATCCCAAGGAATTGATGCAAAACTGATCCTTAGAACATTTATTTAAATCGTCACACTCGTTTATATCCGAACAACCTTCTTCGGAATCAAATGTGTATCCAGGCTTACAGGCTACACAATCTTTTTGTGTTCCATGACGACACCCTCCCAAACAAGATCTGTGACACTTTGAACAAAGCATTTTATTTTCATCTTTATATGCAAGATAATAACCCGATACACATTCCTCGCAATTCTCTCCAGTATATCCAGCATCACATAAGCATGTTCCATTCCCTTTTCTAGTACCGTCACCTCTACACTTTCCATTACCATTGCAAATATTTGCATGATCACCGGGGCATGGCGTACAATCTTTCCCATAATGATGTATTGGACAGCATACCTTCATTCTTTCAATGCAAATATAAGTAAACAGATCAGCAGACTCATCAGGGTCTTGAGACCACCATTCCTCAATAAACTCTTCAGCTTTTTCGGCCATGTGATGGCATTGGATAGAATGTTTTGTTTCTTCCCTACATATCCCTTCTTGTATATCTATTAAACGCATCTCACTACGCTTATATGACTTCTTGAGCTTTTCTTCCTCCCATGCTGTATCACCTCCCTCATATTTGCCCCTGGCGGTTCGTTCTAAGCCATTCTTAAACGATTCAACAAATAACTTGCAAGCTTGGCAGTCACCGAGATTCTTAGATTGAGTTAAAATACCAGTATTCAACGCTGGCGGCTGAAAACTCCCCAAAACTAAAGCAACCACAACCGCTAAGATGATGGCACTGAACGTAACCCTTTCGAGTCCCATGTTGATTGAAATAAACCTGAAAGATTTTAAATTAACTATAAATTTTAATAAAACGAAAATCTAATAATGGTTTTCAAATTATTTACACAAACACCGCTTCTTTTTTCAGTTTAATCTTTTGTTATCAACAAAAGAAATAATTTATTATAAAGAGAACTAAATAAATTAACACAATTAATTAACCATTAATTATAACTTATCACGAATAAACTGATAATTGATTGAAGCTTTATAAAACTAGAAAATACTGACGTGTTTTCACGCTACTCGTAAATCCATATATTTGACGTTGACATTGCAACAATCAGCTGTGATGCTGAGCGAATATGACAGATTCAGAACGTTTCGTTTCACAGCAAATTAAAATTCAAAGTATATTTTAATTTATATACAAATCACTAACTAAATAAATTTTGTATTATAGTATTTTTGTATTGTAGTAAATAAATTTTGTATAACAAAGTATATAGCTTTAAAAATATTTATAAATCATTATATAAAAGATTATTAATGTATTCAACCATACGTTTTCGGAGAGGGACTTAATTACAAGGCCGCTATTAAGGATAATTGATTAGATATTAACTGAGAATACAATTTATTGTAAATTATTTTGGTTTCTATAGGTAATACAGAGCAAAGTAATAATGCTGATAAACGTGAAACGAAAAACTTCAAATTTATTTATATATTTTACTTTAATATTCCTTTCATGCCAATATCAATCAATATAAACTCGTGTTCTTAAGAAAAATAAATATCATTTATTATATATTCTGTATTTAAAAGGAAAATCCGCTTTCCGCCCACTCAGAACACCTACAGAATTTCGTTTAGATTGTGGGACGTTTGCTAAATTAAAGAGCCAATGAACTCAGCAAATATAGTTTTGTTTTCAATAGGGTCAATAAAATAATTACTTCTACCAAAAAATTGAATTATCATTTTAAAATTTAAAAAATTCGTTGATACATTATTTCTATAATCATAATACTTTTTTTCTATCCCGAAATCTTATAAAACATAGTTAATACATTAAGCCCTTAATGCAATCTTCTTCGTTAATGACAATTAGGAAAAAGTAATAGTATTCCAAAGTCAAATAATAACATATCTTGAAAATTAAAATATTTTCATTCACGTCGTCACATCTTGGTTAAATTTTAGTCTTTTTATGTAAACTTCAAATGGATTTTCACTTCTATATCTTACTAGAAGTATATTAAATAAGAGACGTAAGTTAATATACATTTGCAAGAAGCTTTATGATTATGATTTATGTTTAAGTATTTTATGCCACATAAAAAATATTAAAATGATAAAAAGTACAAGACGCTGAATAGTTATTGACTATAAGCTCTAGGAATAAAGTTATCACTGGCATGGAATTTTAAAAATAAATTAAAAGAGCATATAAAGTGAGGGCGTGATCGCAATGATCGATAGTGGCAGCGATACAAATCGCACAATCAATATCGAGCATTATACGAATAATGAATAATAGTACTTTAAGCCCTTCATTTCTCCTCCATTCATTTGCTTTTGTATTTATTTTAATATTTCTTATTTATGATTCAAAGAATAAGCTCTTAATGCGTATTTTAAAGCTCATATTGCAGCATTCAATTTTGAAATAAGAATCTTGCGAGAATATTTTTGGAACTCCGATTATCAGAAACTACTTGAGGCTTTACCAAAAAGAAGTTTTTGAAAAATATTCTTTGTAACTGTTTAGCATTATAAAATCTAAGAACGCTAGTTTTTAACACAGCGATAACGTTTTTAGGACTATGCCACGTGAACAAAGTTTTAATAATAAATAATTAATAATATTTATAAATATTACAGTCAAATGGCTCAGCAGTTAGAGTTGACTTATGAGTGAAATTTTGTCAAAAAACAAAAAATTGTTTTGGATCCTTGTTGTATCTCTAAGATATTGCATACGATTAATGTTATTCCAACCAGAAAATTGCAAGCTAGTATTTTCAATAAAAATCCTCGGCTGTTTGGTCAACATATGTTTTCCTTGTTGGCTCTTCTACCAAACCCAACATTCACTACCGTACATTAAAGTTAGAACAAGCCTGATGAGCCAGAGATGAGATATATCTTCTTTTCTATTTTATTATATCTATCGTATCTTATAATAAACTTAAAATTATCATTACTTCTTTACGTAAGGAATTACATAAATGAATAATCATAATTTAAATTATTAATGGAGACAGGCGTTACTTTGCGGAAATCCATCACTATGTGGACAGTCAAAAGTTTTAGTTAGCTAAGATCCGGGACAAGCAAAACAATAACAGAAAATTATTAATGTGTGTTTTTCTGTTGGATTAAGTGGATTTATTTAGAACTTAAACCAAAAACTTACCGAAAATCGGCCATTAATTCTCCACCCACCAACCACTATACACAACACCAAACACACACTACCACTTCCACCGTCTTCTACCATCTTGTAAACGACACGTGTTTCGCCCCAACACGAGGCATCTTCAGGTATAGTAGACTCTACGGAATACACTTTTCGGTTGTCTTCCGTAGACTCTACTACTTAAAATGATTTTTGTTTAATATGTTGTTCTCAAGATTTTTGTTTTTTTTTAATATGTTGATTTTTGTTTAATATGTTGTCTCTCTTTTGATTTATGGAAATAACTGACAACAATACATAGATAAATTTCACGTTTTTTTAACTCGTCAGTGAAATCGATTCTTTAAAAGTATAATTTATTTTGTTAGCGTCTCAGATATAAATAATTACCTGTTATGTATTATTCAATGTATATTAAATAAGTGGGGGTTTATCGGATTAGTCAAATAATATTCTAAAATACTCGTAAATGACAAAAACATATATATATATATATATATATATGTATATATATATATATATATATATATATATATATATATATATATATATATATATATATATATATATTTTCCATTAATTAAAAGCACTGTCATAGTCAATACAAATAAATTTTATATATGCTAATTTAACGAATAAACAAAATAAATTATTTATTTATTATAAACATTATAAAAATAATACTTATATTAGGAATATAAAAGAATCTGTGTAGAAGCTGCCAATTAAATATCTTGTCCAATTATCTATTTATCCATACAAAGGCTATGGATTATCCGCATGATTAAGTCCGTCCATAGATGACTATTTTTTAACATAACAAGTAAATTATAAGTCGTTAAGGCACTTCAAAGCAGCGCTTACAACAGCGCAAAAGATATAAATGAGCATGAAAGAATTCTTTGAGCGGTTAATAAAACTGGCACTATTGTATTAATACGATTAACTACTTAAAAAGAATAAAAAAATATCGTGTATTGGAACGCATGCTTTGAATAAGAAGGGCGGTTTCCAACAAAGCAATGTAAGAAAATTAATGCAAGTTCCAGGCATGTTCTATAGTTTTCAGCCGGCCGTCGGCGAATGATTATGTTTTTTAATGTTTTTGCAATCAACGATACAATATATAAACTATACATATTACTTCGGTCGTTTTTATTTAAATTTATTTATTAATTTTATTAATAAATATTTCATTAATAAAACATCCTGATTCACACGAGGGCGAGAAGCGACTACTAATGGAGAGCCGTTTCGCTGCGATGAATGTGAGAGGAAGAATAGATGAAAGGATGGATGGGTGTGGAGGAGGCGGGGAGGGTGTGCCGGGATCGTAGCGGATGGAGCTCTGTGGTCTCTGCCAACCCCTGCGGGGGATAGGCGTGAATATATAATAATAATTTCATTAATGGATTATGTGTCTCATTTGCAAAGTTACTGCTTTCAGAGATTAGCGAGTTTAATTCCCGCATAGGGATAAATATATGTCCTACAAATATTCCAGGTCTGAGTGTTCCGCAAATTACCCTTGGGCAAGCGTGGTAGATTAATGTCCATGCCTCCAAAAATGGAGAGGCCCCGTGCCCAGCAGTGGGATAAGAATGATTAATGAGGGATAGAACCATACTACATTACGAATACATCGGCTTGAGCGGGGAAGTACTACACTCACATCTGGAGACTCCCATTATTTCTCTCTCACTCGCCATAATAACTTATCTTCGTATAGTTTACTATACAAAAATGAATATAAACTATCAAACAAAAGATCTATTAGATATATTAGACCCGCATGTTCCATGGCATGCTCAACTATTTAAAAAAAAGCCTATGAAGAGACAAGCGAACTACAACGTCATCGTAATAAAATTGCTTAGGTATCAGATGGTAGAGGTAATTAAGAACTGATTTTAGATAAAATACTCTATTGGTTTTGATTCTTTTGGCTCTAGTTTCACTGAATGCCTTTGACTGACATCTTTTTTTTAATGTAATCTTTAAATTAGATATTATCGGATAGAGATAGATTTATATATTATCGGCCCTTGTTTTAACCATTCAAAGTTGAGAACAACGTGACAGAGATGCTTACAACCCAGATTAATTATACAAAGACCTACATTAATTATACTGGTACACTATACATTATATTTCTTTGTATATTACCGAAAAATATGTTAATATTTATTAAATTCCCTGCAAGGGGACACCTCCATATTTTGTTATTTCAATTTAAACTAAACGCGGTGCATCCTGTTGCTGAGAATGTAAATCATGATATTATTTTTTAGCCATTAAGAGCTATCCATAAATTACGTCATATGAATTTCATGATTTTGGACCCATTCAACACCAAAAGAACTGCAGATGCGATACCGTCCTTTTTAAAATGTGAAGGATAGCTGAAAGCAGAACAAAAGGAATATGGGCCTCTAATTCTCACACAATTAGACGAAGGATTCCTTGCTTGTGCGCAAGTATGGTAAAGGTACTTTAAGAAATCAGCTCATTCTTTTTATTTTATTTGATGGCAATTAGTTACAACTATTATGCCAGTGTCAAGTAAAATACAATAATATCTAATCTCTTGAAATGTTCCAAGTCAGCTTATGTCACGTTACGTCTGGATAAAATAGTAGCCATTTTACCAAAACCTTCTACGAACTTTTGCAGTCAACTTAAAAATTTATGATACACGCATTTATTTCATATCACTTCAAATACACCTTAATCGAACTATATTGCATAATACGCCACCACATTTAAAAAATATAACTGATAATAATATAAGATTATGAAAATGAAATAAAAACACAACGTCACTGATGTAAGTTCGGTGGGAAAAGTCCAGCTCATTCTTACTGTACAAAAAAAATCCTGGGGTCTAGTTTTAGCCTTAACTCCCTCCCTAACAGAATGAGTGACACAATACAACTAAGAAACTGAGAAAAACTCAAATCGTTATATTATGATTTAAAAGTATAAGCCATCTGCAACTTATTCGCATGAGACATTAAGACAGTTTAATGGCGAGCGATCCGTTCTTGAATCACTGTATGACGTAATGATTGCAAATGCCTACCGGCCGGACAAGGCCTTGCGACAACTTGGCACCGGTATAGCCTGCACACTAGCCACAGGTTTGCAAGTGGCAGGCTAACACTAGTGCCAAGTTGTCGCAAGGCCTTGTAGCGCATTACAACAACAACAATATCTGGAATCACCTTAAATTTAACGATCTCTTTAGTATATCTATACATTAATAACTTTGTATTCCTTTTTAGGAAAATAACGCGGACGGAGGAGTATGAAAATTGATACAGTTAAAGTTTATAAAGAGAAGGAGCTAATATTTTTATATAATAATGCATTACAAATACATTAAATTAATAAAGGAAACATTACACATACTACCATGCATATGATAGGTACACATACATAGTTATTCTGAAAAGATCATGGTCGAATTTCGACCTCTGGTTAATCATTAGTTAGTTTAATATAGCCTGTTTGATAAAAAAATACAATAAAATATCTTATTTATCATGCAAATCTTGCCAAGAACTTTAACTGTGATTACTCGCTAGATAAATAAATTGTTACCGCGAAGAAATTCGTTCAAAAGTCTCCTGGAGATAATTTACATTTAATCTATTTTAGATTAATTAAAAAAGAAAGATACATATAAAATGTATTTTGATGTAAGAAATGACCTATTTATGTCACTCTGCTCGTTTGTATGAGAGGGATGAGGTAAACGTAAGAATGTATGGAGTAGCAATTAAAACATATCGCCACTACAATCAACCTCACTTGCTTACAGCGGATTCCACTAAACAGACGTGGCTATGACGTATAATGGTTGGCAGTATAACAATGATTCTAAAGCTAGCCATATGTATTCTCAACCTTATAACAGGCGGACATGTTACCAAAGCGAGGTGGCCGAATTTGCAATCACTAATCTACCTCTCTAGTAATGTAACTATGGGCGAATTCTCGCTATCAGAAAGAAGCCTATGTTAAACAACAGATTACTATAAGCAGTTGATGATAATTGATGAAAGTTATATATTTTTTTAATGTTAAAAAAAAGAAAAATCGCAACGTTTTGATATTACTAGATTTTTCCATGTAAGCTAAAGTGCTTGTGACTGGAAAACCTAGTTAACTTCAGGCTTATAGTAAGAAACACAAGAACCTTAATTGTAAACGTAATACTTTCAAATTGAGTATTAACTGTTAAGTGAAACTTTAACGTCATGTTATTTTCCGCACTTAAAACACACTTGCGTTTTATGGATATACAAATAGGTCCATTTCAGTATTAAAACAATAAAGTAAATTTCTTACCGCTCTCAAAGATCGTAAAACGGAACGGGACAATGCTTCCCTTGACAGTCTTGCCAACATTCATATCATAAAGTTGTGTGTGTTATATTTTATCATGTCACTTAAAATTTCTACAACCGACGACGACGACAACGACGACCGATTGGCTCAGTGGCGGGGCCCTCCGTCCGCGGAGTCAATGGTCGCGGGTTCGATTCCCGCATCGGAATAAATATTTATATGGATTTATAAATGTTTATTCCGAGTCTGGTAACCCCCCAATCCGCATTTCCTTTCCTGCCCCTTCCTTTCTTCTCTATCCTTTCCCTTCCTCTCCGCCAATCCACGGTCTGCCGTGCCAATGGATGCGTGGCTAGGGGCGAGCCTAGTCGCAAGCGTGCCGATCGTCTCGGGGTCGGGCTCCCCCGGGGAACTATGGTGCCTTACCTCAGCATGAAGGGCTCTGCTGGGGCTGACCTCCATCCTCCCTTACGGCTCGTGGGATTCACTAAGACGAATTTAATATACCTAATTTGTCGAAAAATGACGGCGACGTGGTTCGCCACCCGTCACGTCCTGATTTTCACGAGGGCAAAAAGCGACCAATGACGAGCCGTAAAATAAAAAATAAAATTTCTATCTGTACATTTTATCTTTTTTTTATTTATTTTGATTTTAATGAGTTGCTTTATTATATATAAGAAATAACTATATATAAAAAGGTAAAAAACACTCACTTTAATGTAGTCTAAAAATTATTTATATTAATATTGTAGTATTTTTAATAATTCTACTTCTCATCTGCTAAAGACTGACTTTTCACACTCAAAACATAGTTTTATATATATGTATATTTACATATACATAAATTTTTCATTTCATTTTTATATCCATTTTTCTATGATAAAGTTTGAAACAGACATTCAGATTTTTAAAAAAAATGTTACGAAAAACGTGGAGGTGTTTATGTCAATTTAAAATATTTTTTAAAAATGTGAAGTTGATACGCACTAACTGATATAATTTAAAAATTGGCGCGGACGATATAACGGCAAAAAGTTCATTTACAATCACATAGAAATACACTTTTTCTGTCAGCTAATAAAGTTTGGACACTTTATTATTTATTTTCTACAACTTGTCATCTTAAATAAGATTCTATTTTGTAACATTTTAAAATGAAATCGATTAAGTTTTTTCGTGTTTGTATCAAATCGCAAAGGAGTCCAGACTAATAAATAAGTCACGTACTGGCCATCCTGTGCGTTGAGTCGCCGTGCCTATAAAAAAGCCACAGCTAATCGCGGGTCATCGCCCTCCGGTGCTTTCGTAAAATATCATATTTTATTTTATTTCTTCTGTGGCCGCTTACGGGAAAGACAAGAAACTTGTCTTAATAACAGACATTTCACTGTGTGTACACAAGTGTAGCGCCGGGCATAGCCTAATTCGGAATATATCGAGTGCAAAACATCAGCTATGTACACAAATACAAGTAAGGATAGGTGAAAATGGAGACTTTTGCAAGTACCAGAACCACTTGCATAAATGCTACATTTTTAATTATACATACATAAAATCACGCCTGTTTCCCGTAGGGGTAGGCAGAGAACACAGATCGCCATTTGCTACTATCTCGGCACATTCACACTCATCACTCTCTTCATACAACTCTCCTTAACCGGGGAGCTTGTATGAAGTGAGTGATGAGTGATCTTTTCATACAAGTTCCCCGGTAACAATTCGCCGTAACGAAAAGTTTCATCCCAGCCATTTGGATGGGCGGCGATCCAGTACGGTGCGCTTCTCCTGAAATTTCTTCGCGCACCACCACTCTGTGAAACCGGCTACCTTCGGCGGTTTTCCCGAACCGATACGACACCTTTACACATACCTAAAAAAACCACCTTCAAAAAACAAGCCTACACATACCTAAAAGGTCGACAACGCTTCCGTGACTCCTGCGATGTAACATATATCTATGGGCGGCATTGACTACTTTCCATCAGGTGACACGCTTGCTTGTTTGCCCTTCTATACCATAAAAAAGGATTCTTGGCCTTTCTTGAGAACTTCAGCAATTTGGTCAAGTCTCCTCGGTTTTCCCCTACCGACCGTTCCATTCACATCCGCAACGTATTTCTTTTATCAGTCGTATTTCATCCATTCTTTATATATGCCTAAACTATCCTCTGTTCTCAACTTTTGTCACGACAAACCTTTAATTGTCAGCCGTCTCATTATTTAATTACATTATATGTAGGTAACTGTGACTAGAGAAGTACCAAATCCTCGCAGTATATTGGGGTTAGATAGTAACCTTTTACTATGTTACCACGTTTAGTGTGCGCTGGGATCCAGAGCGCTAATTCCTTTATGCTTCCTCTATTTCGTTCTCCCCACCCATTACTTCCTTTTCTCCTACCCTGAGGTAGGAATCGAATATTCACATATTTACCCTAAGGTAGACAACGCATCTGCAGTACTCTTAGTATTGCGTATGTTCATAAGGAACGCTAGTTATCTACCTTTAGATCATGCGATTACTCTTTTACCTATGTATGCTACAAAAAAATATCCTTGCCGAATCGGCAAATCGAAAGATATGCTGCGAATGATATATATAAATACTTCCCTTATTCAAATAAACTACTTTTTGATCTGTTTTTTGAATAAGAATTTGGATACAGCGACCTAGTACAAAAAACAAGTAAAATAAAAACAAATTAAAATCAATTCCTACTTAGGTCAAGAAAGAACAATTTTATTTTAAAACAACTATATTAACATCAAGTGTCATCCACTGCAAGTTTAAAAAAATTGTATTTGATCTTGAGTGGATGAATAAAAATATTTTATTAACGATTGAAAGTTTAAACAAGAACAATATATATACATACATTTATATAGGGAGCGACAAAAATAAGATCCAGGATGTTGAAAATTGATTTAAACAAATGTTACATTGTCTCTAACTAATGAGCCAGGCGGTCGTCATGTTGTACTTTGTACATAGAACTTCAGGCTTTAGGCGTTTTCCTTTCTCGAATACAATATACTATTAGGAGTGTAATAAGTCAAAAATAGTTCCCTCAGGACACGATCATCTGTATGGACCGTACCGAGCACGACACCTCGAGGCCATGCTGTAATATCTTCTAATCTTCCTGTCGGAAATTGCCTTATAACCTTCGCCTAGAGCCTTCAACCGCAAGTTGCAATTTCACATGCGCGTGTAATTTTCTATAGCCCATACAAAAGTAAATAAGGACTTAGGAAGCGTTATTCCTTTTGTTTTAGCAAATGGTATGTTTTTTTCCAAGTATTCAATAATAAAATCAACTGTCCACTTTTAACAAGTTATTTTATATCGTGTCCAGAAAAGTACAAGAGGTGTGCAGTCACTAATTATTTGCTAGACTCCTCAGAAACTTCAAAAAACAAGCCTACACATACTTTAAGGGCCGGCAACGCTTCCCCAATATCTATGGCGTCACGGATGTCTATGGGCAGCCTTGATTGCTTTCCACCAGATGACACGCTCGCCCGTTTGTTTTTCTATCCCATAAAAAAAGACTCCTGTTACTCCAATGCTTGTGTGCGCTCACCTTTACGTCATGTAGTGAAATTTATTGTTTTATTAACAATATAAAAAATACGATAATAACTCAACATAAGCATTGACATAAAATAATTGAATTTATATTTAAAGATACTTGAAATTATTTTATTTAACACTGGCATAATAGTTATAACTAATTGCCATCAATAAAAGGGAAAAATACATAAATAGTGTTAGAGTTGAGACCATATCTTGGCATACGGTGACGAGGCACGAAGGGTAGACGGAAACGAGAGTCAGACGGTCGCCCAGGACTGTGTGTTTAAAAAAACACTAAGCTTGTTCCGACTCTGATGTACAGTAGTGAAACTTAGGAATGAAGATATAAGAGAGCTAAATATATCAAAAAAATATAAACGCTTTTTTAAATAAAATAAAAAAATATAAAACCTCGGTTTCATATTTAGACACAGTTTTACTTATATTCACAAACGTATGACGCAAGGCAATTGCTTTTAAAAATATATATTAGGGGTGCGCATTCGACCATGGTGCCGAATTCGTTATTTTTAAATACAGGAACTTTATAACGCTGTTAAATATGTCATTTTGTTCTTTTACGATGGGGAGTGTTCCGAGATATTTTTCGAAATAACTCCTGCAGCTAAATTTCACTACTGCATAATTTGGTTCTCATCCCCTAGACCTTAGGGCCTAGGGGACTAATAGGGACTATAGTAACTTCAGTCAAATCTTCCCCTACACGCTGAACGTAGCGTCATGACGAAATTAAAATCGACACACACACACACACACACATGTGTACCTCCAACATGGCGTCGATCCGATAAAATATGTGATTTGCGCAGGTTTCCAAATATATTTTACTTGCTTCTTCCCAAATAGATTTTGCGAGCCCAGTATTCGATATAGCTGTTGCTGTTGCTGGGCTACCAGCATTAACATCTTCGAGTCAAATAATTTGTTATGAACAAAATAAAATAAAAACTAATAAAATTCAAATATTAATTCAAACGATAAAATTTTATCAATAATAAATGCAGTTTAAACATAAAATTGAATCTATTATACAATAACGTTTGAAAATTCAACGAAATATAAAGAGAAAACCTCATTACTATTGGAAGTTAACGGCTCACTCTGGACATTCGTTTCGTTAATAACGACGGAATAGTAAAGGTTTTACGGGCTTTAAATTACGGCCACAAGTTACAAGCTGATAGCGATTTAACAGTTACCGATTGAGGTTAACGAGCCATACCCAACTTTTTTTTTCTCGGGATCAATTTTTTATAAAACGATTAAAACCTCATTTTGAAATATCAAAATCCTGATCAAGCAGGCCATTACAACGTTTAAAAAATAAATTGAAAAGACGTCCGTCAATGCGTAACAAGAACAGAAAATAGCTGTGGGCGGGAATAAGACATAAAATAAAATTACGTGCACACATTTACAATCTCTTTTTTTATAATTTAAATTAATAATCTGTCCCCTTTTCAACAAACAATGGAACGCTGAAACATCCTAACATAAAGAATCGGTTTTTAAAAATTGATTATATTCCATTGACCATAAATATGATATCGCTTATTCTTATCGATTGAATGCGAGCAATGGATTCCCGCCATTCTGCCGTCGCGTCGACGCAGCCGCATCCAAGAGGCGGAACTCAAGTAATAGGCGCATTCCGCCGCTGAGCCTGTGAATGCGCGTTAGATGTACTTAGGAAGCGTCTGAATGACTTAAGAAGCCATTAGTGGACCTGCGACAGTACCGACCCGTATAATCTAACAACAATTTGTTTACGATAAGCAACTTCATCAGTTATCGAAATATAGTGCAACTTAATTATTCGTTTGATTAATTATAAATTAAAGAATCGATAAGTGTTACAAAACAAGCATTAAAAACAATGACTTACATATAACTAATATATTTTTATGTCCAATATTTACATTTCTTCCTTCTGTATTTTAACGTATAGTTTTTAGATACGTATCTTTACGTCCAATAAATTCTCATGCTACATGGATTTTGTATATTTATTATGGTATTGACCCTCACGCCTTCAGTCAAATAAGAAACCTCAATTTAAATGAGTATATAATTTATTCTTTCTAAAATTTCCTTTCATAAGTCTTTCTAAAATCTTTCTAAAATTTCCTTTCATAAGTTACAGGGAGAAAGAAAAGAGGAAGATCAGGAAGGAAGTTTGTTATAACTGATAACATATTGCATAAAAATGTGATACTGGCAAAAGCAATACGCTGAAAACAGCATTGTATACGCTACCTCACCTGTCTACAATTAGCGTTCCAATGGCCCAGCATTATTGCATTGTCTCAAAGATCAATAAAGTATAATTATAAAAAGACAATTATATAAAAGACATGTCTAAATAACTGAAACTCTATGTATTTTTGCGCAACAAAACCACTGCAAGAATTGTGTTAGAAAGGGCATAGAAGCATACTTTGAAGCCCTTTGTCGTAGGAATACGATAAAATTGTATAATATATATTCTTATGTGTCTAATAAAGTTATTTAATTACATTATAATTATAAACGCAAAGATATTGTATTATCTGCGGCAACTAAAATTGAAATGAAAATATAATGACATAACAACCACAAACATCACAGTTATCTGCAGTCGGCTATTAAAGTAATAAACTTTCTAATGAGTTCATCTTTTTTGTACATATGCGTAATGTTACGAAATAAAGAATTGTTTTATGCAGACAAGTTTTACCCGCGACTTTGCTTTCAGTTTTAAGGGTTTATTGAATATCGCGCAGCAACTCCCGATTTCTCCGAGGTAAAAGTAATCATTTCAAAAGTCCTCTACCGTTTTGTGAGAGATTAGACAAACAAACTTTTTGTAATATTTTCATAAAACACATATTAAATAGAAATATTTTGACTAGCAGCTTAAGCCAGTTAAGTGAAATATTTATTAATGGATTGTTTGTAATTTTTGATTAAAAATTTCGATGGAGAACTTTGTCAAACCAAACGGATCGCAGAAGAATAGTTGCGAATACAAATAGTAAAGCTTCCGCAATGACGTGGACGGTGTAATTATAAGAATACATTATCTGCAACGCTGAGTAGTTCGCCATTGTTTGTGGAAATCTTACTTTCCCGCGCCAAAAGCGCGAATAACTTCACATACAAATAAGCAATTGCGTACAAAATAATTTGCACAGATAAATAAAAGATATACAAAATCAAACTTTGCACGATAGTTACTAACATTTAAATTAGTTACAATATTATAATTTACATACGGGCTAAACATAAAAATGTCACCCGCGAATGGACGTGTAAAATCCGAAGAGATTATTAAAGTTAAGCGCAAACGATGTTCTAACATCTTTTGAGTAAATTCGCGAGGTCACGTTAGGTAACTAACGCAAGGGACCGTAACACCTAATGAATGGCTTACAAAACGATGTAAATATGCGAACTAGATCCGGTAAAGTATCGGCTACGTTACAATCTACACGGAGAAGGTGAATATAAAGAAACAAACCTTTTTAATCGTTCGTCGCGGCTTGAGTCCAATGTCAATAATTAAAAAAAAATAAACAAATCACTGAACGGTTATGAAACACTCTGGTAACGGGCACGTACGACACAGTTGGTTTTCGCGATCATGCGGCACCGACGTTCGTTCGTCGAGGGACATGCGCACCCGCCGATGGTTCTGCGCAGACTGACTTCAACTTGTAATGCTAGAGAAGAGAGGCGATGGTGAACGTAGAATGACCTTCCTGCCCACAGAACCTAGACAGAGTCTCTTTCCTTATAGAACTCGCCCCGAAAATGGGTGTAGGAACCTACGTGTTTTGACGAAAGTGGGACCTATTAAAAGTCAAAGGTGAAAAATAAATCGCGCTGATTTTCTAAAAGCAAGCTTGACAACTGGTTAGCTTAGCGGGTACAGTATAAGACTTCCGAGCCAATAATTGTAAGTTCATATCTCGATCGAAATTAAATATTTTAAACACAAAAATTACATTCAGATCTTTGGAATTAATTTATATTGACGAAACATTTATTGGATTTAATTTATGTTGACGATATATTCATTTGTAATTATTTAATATTTGTCACAATAAAATTATTGACTATCCTTCTGAACTCAACGTTAGGAACCAATTGAAAAAAATTAAGTGTTAAGTCATCTTTAAACTGTTTGTGGTATAATGCTGAAATCTGTTATTTATATGGATATGTGGCCTCGTGTCAAAAATGAAATCATTTCATTGCATAAATGAGGTTTCGGCATGACCGTTGCTAAAGGGACGTCATGGGCCAATGCTCTGCCTTAAAATAACTTGGGGAAATTATATAAACTTAAATATACCCACCCCACAATAAAGTACTACCTAACTTACTCACACTCATTACGACGACGTAATACGAATACAATAACGAGTACGACCATAATCGATTCACTAGATATCGACGCAAAAAACGAAAACGCTGTAAATTACACTGATTTTGTACAACGTTGAAACTGACTGTTTTCATCGATTCAATTCATCATTCATCACGATCATTTCATCAGATATAATTTTTCAGAAATTTGAAAAGATTTTTTTTTGTTCTGGTAGTAACTGTTTATACTGCGATTTACTACGTTTTCGCTTTTTTTGCGTCGATATGTATGTCAGGGGTGGCCAATTGGATTAGATCTATTGTTTACTAGCTAGACTGTCCGATCTACCATTTACATAATTAGTACTTCTTATTAATTTATATTAAAAATATATTATATATACATATGTACTTGAAACTAACTGAACGAAACAGTATTCGAGTAGAATTTTTTTATTTTATTAAGAGGGAAAATACTACAAAATTGATGATTATTCTAAGTATATTACAATATATAATTGCGGCAAAGCAATGAAAAGTATATATATAGAGTATATACTTTTTTGCCTTGCCGCAATCGACTGAACTAATTGCCTGATCCGTCAACTACCTCTGCGCTAGATGAAATTAAGTAAATTTACTACGTCCGCCCTACCTGTGACCACTTGCCTTAACTTAAATTTAACTCTGGATACGGCCTCGCCAAGGAAACGGAGACATCCACACCCTGTTAGAGGTGTGGGAACGAGCCTCGGGAATTAGAACCCCACTATTCGGGCTTACGCCCGGGAGGCGACTGCCCCCCGGTCTTTGTGCTGCTGTTCTCATCGGCTTTTGGGGCTTTTATGTCTGGCGACTTTGGCCTCAGATTTCGTGCGGCATTTATATACATATCCGACTTTTTCTGCCAACTTACATTAGTTGTGTTTTATTTTCATCATCTTATATTGTTATTAGTCATATATTTAATTGTACTGGCATATTATGCAATGTAGTCCGATTAATATAGTGGAATGAAATAAATACGTGTATCGTGACTTTTTAGGTGGACTGGTTTTGGTAGAATAGCCACCATTTTATCAAGACGTAACGGGGCAAGTTACGTTTTTAGTTTACGTTTACCAGTAAATAGTAGAAAATTATTATCATCTGTTTTTGAAAGTCGGACCTAAAAAAGTATTAATAGATTCACATAGGGCACATCGCTAAGTTTTCGGATTTATTTGTTATGTTGGTAGTAAGTAGCCTTATCGTTAGAAAAGGTGTTAGTGGTCTGTTACATCTGTTAGGTTGGTACAAGTGCAAAGTATAAACCTATACAAACGGATTATAAAAAATGTACTATGGATGTTACGTGTTTTTGGTGACTACTTTATCTGTGGTGTCATTGTTTTCTATCCTACCCTCTGTAAATATATTTTGACAAATGAAAATATAAATTATTTATATTCTTTCATACGCTCTCAAGACGCATCACGCTCATAAGAATTTTTTTTAAAGTTTGTTTAAAAATAAAATTATATTTTTGTGGACAAATAATAAATGTTAAATACCTTCATATTTACAATGATTTGGCACAACAGATAATAAATAGTAACAAGTTAACTGTCACTACAGTTGTATGGACTCGAGTACTTATTTTTAGTCTTGAGATGAACACTAAAGAAATACTAAATAACAAAACTTTACACAAAGCGTGGCGTGCTGCCTACCTTCAAGAAGAATCCAAGGACGATAACGTTGGATTACTAAAAATATGGTAAATAAACATAATAATTTTATTATTTAACGTTTATTAAACAATTTTATTTAAATGATAAAATTATATTTACATATTTGTTCAACTATTTAGTGCATAAAAGTAGCTAGCGTTCTTAGTAATATATTTTTTTTAATATATTTAATTTTTTAATACTTTTGCTGCATTATTGAAAATATCGTACTCATGCGTAGTTATAACTTTTAATTTTATTCTTACTTGCGAGTGCTATGTACACCTATCATACTAAATACAACCAAATCTCCAATAACGTGATTAATTCGTATAGTGTTATATGAAAATCGTGTTATAAGAAATTCAAAATTAATTGAAATCAGGAAATGCGTTTTATGGAAACCACATTATAAAAAACAGAGAAAAGATAAACTCTATATACACTTCTATCTATACAAAACACAATATTATTTTTCTTATTTGTGTTTGCGGATCTTAGCAAAGTGATTAATTTATAAAGCGTTATATGAAAACCAGTACTGTATATTATAGAAACCATGTTATATGGAAATAAATAAATTGCACATAAATCAGACCGATATAAAAATGCTTTCTCAAAGTTACTATATACGATACTGGTAATAAATTAAATTTTATAATAGAAATAGCGGTACTTATCCGTTAGCAGGGCGCAAGCGAAAAATTGCAAAATAATGTAAAATTTACGCCAAATTTCTTACAACCATAAGTTCGTTTGAGGCTATATGCTCTATTTCTTGAATTCCTTCAAAACAAAGCTCGTTATCCTTCTTTTCTTCCATCTTAATTTTTCCTTTAAAAAATGATGAAAATTTGGGATTTATTAGGTTAGGTAAGGTTGAGTTGTAAGAAATTTGGCGAAACTGCATTATTTGGCAAGTTTTCGCTTACGTCCGGCTAATGGAAAAGTACCGAAATGACAATGAATATTATTAAACCCTTTAGATTTATTAAACCCTAGTACAAACCAAAATTATCAATATAATCTTCTGAATTATCAAACTGAAGTAGCAATAGGCTGGTCACGTTTATGAGAGACCCAACAACTGCTGGAGTAGACAAGTGCCATGTCTTGACGAAAGTAGTATGGAACGCTCACCGGCTAGATGGCGCGACGATCTGCGCCATCTGTCAGAAACTGAATGCATAAAGCCGAAGATCGGGCTAGATAATGCTTCTTGAGGCCTCTGTCCAGCATCGGATATTTGCGAGTTGTTGATTGAATGAAACCCTGGTACTTAAACATTCTTTTTTTGATATTTGATTGCCTAAATACGCTTTACAAGATTTTAAACAGCATTCTAATGGCTTTTCAGTGACACATTGGACTTCATGGTAGAATACGGACACAAGAAAGGGAAACCAAAACTATCGTTGCCAGCTGCCTCTATTCTCGTGAACGGAACGTGCCGGATGCTAAAGAAAAAGGCTGATCAACTTTTCGAAGGTACAGAACTAATGGTAATAAATTATAATATGCGATAATGACCAGGGGTCCTACAGTATTTAACCTTTGATACATGTAATAGCTTAATGTCCATTTCTGCAGTTATATACCTAACACATATATGGACTGTGAAAGAACATTAATTAATATGAATAAATAGTTATAATTAAAAAAACATGCGTGCAATTCACACGCGGTAGAAGTGAAAAAAATTTCTATCTTATTCTCTGACAGTCTGAATCCTATAGATGTACGTGTTTGTCTTCTTTTAGTGTGGCATTTTTGTTTCATCAAGTTTCAAAACACAACGGTACTAAAGAAGTATACACTTCAAAAGTCGTCAGGCGTTACTTTACGGAAATGTATTACTATGTGACCAATCAGAATTTTTACTTAGCTAAGATCCGAGACGAACAAACAAAAATAGAAAAAATAATAATGTGTGTTTTTACTAAAAGAATTGGATTTACGGGAAACTAAATCTTACGTTAAAGTGAACTTAACGGTAGTCTTCCGTAGAGTCTATTATACCTGATGATTGCTCGTGTTGAGACGAAACACGTATCATGTACATTGTGGAAGAGTGGTGGTGTATGTTTGATGTTGTTGCTATTGGTGACAGTGGTTGGGAAGTGGAGAGTTGCTGACGGTCGCTTTCCGTAAAATTAAGATTAATTTCTTTGTAAATCCACTTCGTTCAGTAAAAAATACACATTATTATTTTGCTGCTTTTGTATATATATATATAAGCAATATCGCGGATCTTAGCCAACTAAACATTGGGACCCACACACAATAATGGATTTTCGTAAAGTAACGCCTCTATTAATCAATTAAGGGATAGGAAGGCAAACGAGCAGGCGTGTCACCTGATGAAAAGCAATCAACGCCGCCTATAGACATCCGCAGCGCCATAGGTAGTGCGGAAGCGTTGCCGACCTTTAAGGAAAGTGTCATTATGAGAGTAGGAAGGAGACGGGAGTGGAAGAGGTGGGAGCTGTAGTGGGAAGGGGAGGGTGTTGGAGCTCCGGAACTCGGGCTGCTCACCGTACCGAAGCGTGGTAGCTAAGCTACCACTCAGACGCCGGTTTTCTGCAGGAGTATGGTACTTCTCCGGGCAAGTCGGCCCATTCATGCTACAGACAAATATTATGCCATTCTTGACAAAGTATTCATCTGCAGCGTGGCTCTACCACTAAGAAACCATGTTAACCATTCCAACTAAGCTATTAATGTTTGTGCAGAGATACGGTTTACATCAATAGTACAGTACAAGATACGAACTCAAGACGTTCAGATCGTAATGCCAAGGCTTACCGACTGAACTATTGTTTCTTAAATTTAGTTTTATAGTCAAGACTTATGAATACCGACAATAATAAATGAAGTGAACTTATTGTACGTCAAAAACAGCGCATTAAATATCACCCAATTTTCCAATTCACTGTAATTGATTTTGCGAAGTAGCCAGTGACTAAAGCATAAATAATTTTCGCTCCCAAACAAAATTATACTTTTAAATTAATATTTCAGGTGTCATACAGTTACATGATGAAATGATTGAAAGTTCATCAAGACATATTGAGCCTGTAAGTGAGATGTCATCGAGATATGTCACATCTACGAGTGAGACATCGTCTAAACAACATACTGCTACAAGTAAAATTGAAGAGGATAAAAAAAGTGAAGAAGAGGAAAATATTGAAACAAATGAAGAATCTGAAAAAGATAGAGAAATGGAAGATAGTGAAAAAGGCGAAATAAATGAAAAAACCGATACAAATGGTGCAAACGAAGTTGAAAATACTGATGAAGAAGGTGAAGAAACTAATGGAACCGATACAAATGAAAGAGAAATAGCAGAGGATACTGATGAAGAAGATGACGATTATGACGATGATGAAACTGAAGGAATTGATAGAAATGGAACAAAAGAAATTGAAAGTTCTGATGAAGAGGAGGAGTCATTCGATGTAGAAATGTTGGACAATGTTCTGAGGTGTATTGAAAACGGTACGTTTACATCGGCTTCTAAGATGGAATTGACTGATGGAACTGATATAAATGAAAGAGAAAAAACTGAGGATACTGATAAAGAAGATAATAATGAAGAAACTGAAGGATCTGATAGAAACGGAAGAAAAGAAATTGAAAATTCTGATGAAGGGAAAGAGCCATTTTATGTAGAAATACTGGACAATGTTCGGAAGTGTATTCAAAACGGTAAGTTTCCATCGGCTCCTAAGACTTTTATAATCATCTTCCTCATAAACTTCCTAATTCTAACCATCGACTGTCTCTGGAACATTTTCTAACAACCGTAGGATATTTATTATAGATAATTTTGTGGAAGAGGGAGGCAAATTCGCAAATAAGACGCCTCAGTAATCAGCCCCATTTATGAACATCTACAACACCAAGAGCAATACAAATGCGTTGCCTATCTTAGGGTAAGATGTGAAAAATAGGAAAAAAAGAGGGAAATAATAGAAAGTGAAGAAAGATGTAAAGGCAGGGGAAATGAGTTTGCTCCCTGAATTTATTTTAACTTAGATTGAGAATTGTCTATTTTTAATTTCATACTATCAAAATCATCAACCTACGATCGCATTGGTTTCCCCCAGACTTGGTATCAAGCTTAATCATAAAAGTCAACACTAAAACAAAGTCATCAATAAGTAGTAAACTGAATTGGTAAGGCACAGGTTAGATTTCGACCTTTAACTGGCAACTGTTGGAGCTTACAAGTGCCAAAGTGAAGATTGTCTTTTCAAATTAGTAAATTCCATCCCCCTATCCCGTGGACATTGGGGGAGGCAGTGTCCACGTGAAGCAAAGATCTGCGTAGGGTGGCTTGCAGATTCTAAAATATTAAGGCCCAAGATCAAGCTAAGTAGTATTTAAATGTAGCTCATAATTTTAAAATAGTAAATAATAAAAAGTGTAAGACGTATAATTCGATTTTTCGGGTACAACAAAAGATCAATTTAAGTTTATTTCTCAATACTCATCATTTTATTAATTCATTTGCTTTAACTTATTTATTTATTTATTTTTATATATTGACGCCTATTCCCCGCAGGGGTTGGCAGAGACCACAGAGCTCCATCCGCTACCTTCATCGCAGCGAAACTGCTCTCCATTGGTCGCTTCTCCCCCTCGTGAGAATCAGGACGTGACGGGTGGCGAACCACGTCGCCGTCATTTTTCAACAAATTAGGTATATTAAATTCGTCTTAGTGAATCCCACGAGCTGCAAGGGAGGATGGAGGTCAGCCCCAGCTTAGCCCTGCATGCTGAGGTAAGACACCATAGTGCCCGGGGGAACCCAATCTCGGCACGGTCGGCACGCTTGCGACTAAGCTCGCCCTTAGCCATGCATCCTTTGGCACGGCAGACCGTGGAGAGCCGCGCCACTGAGCCAATCGGTCGTCACTTATTTAAAAAGAAACTATAATAAAAAATATCACAATTTAATTAACCTATGATTTTATTCATGTATTAATGTTGAGATATTTATTCGTAGACACCATTGGTTCGCCACATAGAAAAAGAAAGTCAAGTTCATCAGATACTTTATATGAAATGAAAAATAAAAAAAGTAAATCTAGCAATGGTGATGCTATATCCAAAAGCAAAATTTCTTATAATGCTGATCGAGATGAAAATGATACTGAAGTTATTTTGGATAACAATAATCAAAGTACATCTAATGAAACGATGGATGAAGCCGTGATGAAATCTAATAATGAAAGTATATCTAATGAAACAACAAATGAAGCAGTGATGAAATCTAATATTGAAAGTACATCTAATGAAACAATAGATGAAGCTATGATAAAATCCAATAATCAAAGTACTTCGAGTGAAACAAGTAGTTATGTCTTAATGGATACAAATAATGAAATCGCTTCAAATAAAATAATTATAGACCCTTTAATGGCTTCCAATATTGAGATTACATTGAATGAAAAAAATTATGTATATTCAAAAGACTCCAATAATGAAAATGCTGGGTCCAGTATATCTAGTAGTGAAGATGCAGACTTAGAAAATTACACTGTGTACAAACCTTATTTTGAAAATCGATTGACAACCATAACTGAAGTAACAGAGGTTGAATCAATTAATACATTTGTGAGGTATTCAAATAATAATAAATATGCTGAATCTAAAAAATCTAGTATAGAATATTCTGAATCTACAACAAACAATTCTGATATTATCAGATCGAACTTACTAAATGATAAATTCAACAGCGAAGATGGTGCTGAAGGTGTAACGGAAACAAATAATGAATCATCCGCGAATGATGGCGCTTTCGTAAATTCCAAGAATGAAAATGCAGAATCAAGATCAAATGTAAGTTGTATCAAGTAAATTACACACTTCAAATTACATCATCTTCTAGTATAGTATGTTTATTATTCCATTAGACTTTTAACGTAAACCATATTTTCATTGTACAAGCACTTTTAACTTAATTAGAATGGTTAACTAGAATTGAAATAACATGAAACTAAAAATAGTTTTCTGTTTAAAAAATGTTAATATGTAGAAACTCTATGACTAAAGGCAATGATATATTTCCAAGGACCTTACTTCAGCGATTATGAAGAACTTTTTGTCGTTGATACAAAATATCATGGCGTCAAACTTACACCGCTATGAATGACTTATCTGAGTCTGATGATGATTTTTCTGGCCTCCTTCTCCAAGATTATTTTTCTTATGCTTCTTGGATCTTAAGTTCAAGTTGTCCTTGTTATTTTTAAGATCTTCCTTGATACTTTAATCATTTCACCACTTTCCGCATCTTCCTACAACTTCTAACCATAGGTTTGTTAGCGACGTCGGTTATAATTTCTTGTTACATGCGACGTAGAACTGTAAAACGTCCTCAAAATATTATTCCACCCTAAAACGTACTCGCCTGAAGCACTAATGGGCCCATGATAACGGGCTTAGCTCGTACAACTATATATAATGGTCACACAATAGTCCTAAATCCGTTTGATATGATGATCTTCTCGTTATATACTATACTCGTAAACGGGTCATTCTCCCAATAAGTCTGAAGTTTTGTTTCCTTGTCATTGCACTGAACTGTGCTAACTAAAAATTATTTCATTAAATTTCATAAAACTCTTGGAATTACGATCATAACAAGTTCTCATTATTTCACACATAAGACTAACCTCTGAGTAAGTCTACACCCTGTATACATTGTCTTAATTCATGCATGTATATTCTGTTATAGATCGTGGTGAATCCAGAAAATAGGGGAATTGAAAGTTGCAACACTGTTCCCAAATTCCCTTTCGTTGGAGTAGCACGTGTACTCTCATGAAGCAAGCGTAAAAAGATAGGAAAATAATAAAATGTAGTCAATCCAAACTTTCTGTATTCTATGCATCAATTGCTCCAACTGTATTTCTTAGATTTGGTCAAATCGATCTACTATCAGACTTTTCAGTTTGTAAATTTCCTTTAATACGTAAACTAAGTTTCTAACTTTGTTGTAAATGAAATTCGAATCTTATCGTTTTCTAAAATATGTAACGGATCGCGAAATTGCAGAATTAAAAGTGATTAATAGTGAACATCTATCTAGATATTTAAAATTTCTTCTTAAAGTGCTTTATAATTAGAGAATATAATTCTTGTCAGGTTATGCCGTTTCCTTTCAGTTTCGAAAGAAACTTTCTAAATATGATGATAATTTCCTGATGTCCTTTGCGTAGGATAATGCTAGTACTAACATATATCTAAAACTAATTCCTCCTTAGATTTTTTTATTAAGAAATTCGAATGAAATTTGTTTAAATGGAACCTCCATTTAAACAAATTTCATTCGAAATTTCTTTTTCGAAGCTTTTAGCAATTATAATAGATAATATTTTTCTAAAATGATATAATTAGTAGTAAGTATTTCATGTGCATGCTAAGTCATTAATTCTATTTTTATAGTACCCACTTATAAGTGCTGTGTATACCACCTTTTGATGATTCATTATATTTTCAGGCCTTATAAAACAGATTATTTACATATATTATTAACATTATGTATACATTATTTATTGTAAACAGATAATATTATTTGTGTATCTAAATTATTAAAGAATAAGTAAATGAAATAAATGTTTTCGCTTAATTTACATTTGTATTTGATTTTTTATAAAAAATAAAGTCGCGATTACTTATTTTAAAGATAGGGCGGAAGTGTCATGAAAATCGGTTCAATCGTTTCCAAGATTGATCCGGATTAATAGATAGACTAACAAGAATTATGAACTATAATTTTTGTTATAATATAATCTATTTATTTCCAGAAAAACGGACAGACAATTTACATATTTATATCATATAATGATAACTTATCTCACAAAACTTAACCACACCATTAAATAACTGCAAAGAATGCCTAACGATACTTATTATCAATGTTGTAATTTTAAATAAATAAAATTAAAAAAAATAGCAGGTGTATCTATGACAATAATAGTACAACCTAATACTGCAGCATATTGATGTTGAGCTAGTGGGTATCGTAAGAGTCGAATATGGGAGCAAATACTAACAGATGAACAGCGTCTATTTAAGTTATAATAACCAATCTACAATATACAATAAAATCTACAATCCCAATCGCACTTGGTGGGGGATTACGGAAGTATCCCTCAATTTTGAGAAAAAATAATGTTCATTTAAACTAAAATTGCGGATATATATGTGAGCCATTTGTATGTTAAATAAATAAAAAACTTATTGTTTTTTATTATAAAATGTATAGTAACAAACTCATTTAACATTAAATTCAATTACAGGAAGTACATGAATCGGCTGAGCCCACGCAAAGAGACCAGGCATCGCAGTCTTTTATAAATAGAAATCAAGAGCCTCGTGTTCGAGTTGACAGTCTTGACAATGACGATGAATTTGACAAAAGTAAACCATTTGGTTACATCCTCATTCACGATTCGTATTATTCCAGAGTTCCATCCAAAATAGTTGTGTGTTCTTTTAAAGACGATGTTAGACGTATGTAATATTTTAGAAAATGAATTAAAATAATAAAGAATTGACAGCAATAATAAGTTATGTTTGAAACCTCTAAATATATCTCTAAATAAATATTGTATAATTCATTTCCACAAGCACAGACCTTTCTAGTTTTAGCTATGTAAACCATCTGATGGTTATCCCAACTTAATGAACTTTACAATATAAGGGGCACTACACTGGCGACATTATGAAAATGTATGTTGACAAATTATAATACATTAGGGAAGCTATATTCAAATATCGTTTTTCCGCAAATGTTATATTTATGTAGCAAACAAAAGTGAACGAAACATTATTCATTAAATACGAAATTTATATTTACATCCATTCTACAGGTCGAAATATTGTTAACAAAAAAGATACAGGGAATAAAATGGTACTTAATATACACTGATGTGAAAGACAGTCTTCTGAAAACTACCTAACAACGATATAATTCTCATAAAATTAAAGTTAGGCATAAATTATTACAAACTATTCATGAACAGCAGCATTAATAGAAAGAAAAAATGTATTAATAGAAAGGTAAATCCTTCTGATATTAGAGAGGTTTACTTTTAGCAGAGGATTGATTTAAGCGGTTAATCCTGCAAATAATTAAAATTCACAGCATATTTCCACAAACATTATAGTTAATATAGTAAACTTCGACATTTTTATGGTTTCAATATTATTATTTCGATAAATTCATTTTGTAAATCTCTATAAAAGTACTGTCGTCTTAATTACAATAATTTTAATATGCCTCTGGGACTTTTCCCGCCCACTTACAGCAATGACGTTGTGTTCTTATTTCATTTTTATAATCTTATATTATTATCAGTATATACTTCTATTACGGTGTATAAGTGAAGTGATCTTAAGTAAATGCATGTATCGTAACTTTTTAAGTTAACTGAAAAAGTCCATAGACGGTTTTGGTAAAATGGCCACCATTTTATCAAGACGTAACGTGACAACCTGACTTGGAACATTTCCAGATTTGGATATTATTGTATTTTACTTGACACTGGCATAATAGTTGTAACTAATTGCCATCAAACAAAAGTAATATGTCTCTGCTATACTGACTGTCACTGTCAATTTCAACTACAGCCAAATAGTCCATAGTTACTAAGATTACTTTATTTATTTTGACCTAAATTTGCATTCCTTTTAAAGTTAAGAAATCATTAAGCATCTACGATATTAAATGTCCAATGTAAAAAATGTATACTTTTCTTAAATTTACTTCAGCTTTAGGTATGTAGTGAAGATTTTTGTTTTACTATCCTTAGCTTCATAAATCTTTTATAATCTTAATAAAGTGCTAATTTTCAAAATATTTTAGGTATTAAGAATTCAAAACAGCTGTTAAAAAGAAGTCTAGATCATAATAAATGGAGATGTATGTCCCAAATAGAGATGCCGCCCGATTTCAAAACATTATCTCAATTTACTATACCAAAAGGTATCCTTGGCCAGCCTACATTTCACACACATCCACACATGATATCACAGGGACATCTCACATGCGGAATCACTCAAATGGAGTATAAAGAGAGACGGGACACACTTGTCAGTAAATTGGTTGCGGAAGTAGAAAATATGCATAAAACTCATATTGTAAGTATTTATATCTGGCTTAATATTAAAGGATAATGTCTCAAACACATTTGTGAGATTAGTAGTTGGAGGAATACTATAAAATAATTTTAATTTTTGTATTGCAATTAACACTGCCCATAAACATCTGCAACACCACTAGCATTATAGATGAATTGCCGGCTTTTGAAATATGTGTAGGCTTGTTTTTTGAAGGCTCCTGTGTTGAATTGATTCCGAAATATGCCTGAAACTAGCTGCTTTTAGAAAAAGAACTAGACTGCATTCATCCTGGTGGATGTTCCCAGTTTTGACTGGATTCATTTAATCTTGGGGCAAAAAATTCAGAAGCTCTAAGCCATTGTCATGTGCCATTGCTGAATTTAGATTAAAGAAAAATTTTTGTGAAATTATCTTTAAAAACTTTTAATAAAAAAAGACCGTTTTCTTCTCATTAAAATCTATTCAAATTAGTTGAGCCAATCTTGAAATATCAAAAAACAAATTTGATATTCTTATTTTTTATCCAAGCTGATAAATAATAATTTAATTATTGGTGATTTGATATTGTGTAGATAACTATTGAGTTGAGTGAGTGAGATTGTAAACAAAAGTATGTGTTGTTTGTTGACTGTGTACACATTTTTCAGATTGTTATACCAGGAGCCTGCAAGCAGTATATGTCTGACAAAATTCCTTATGTTTTCCGACAAAACTCAGACTTCTTTTATCTAACGGGATGTCTGGAACCAGCTGCCATATTAGTATTAGTAAAACAAGCCCAAACAGATAATTATAAGGTAAAATGATCTTTTATATATTAAAAACCTTGTGTCACTCACAACAGTACACCCTTAATAACTGAGTAATACCCAAACAATTAGTCCATTAGAAAAGTTTGGGATCTTGTTTGAATTTTTATATTTTTTTTAAATAAAAAGAATATCTTAAAATAAAAACTGAAAAATAATATCTAGAGGAAAGGGAGTGTCTGAAAATCAGTATTATGGGAGAATCTCATTCTTGTGTACCAAAAGGGAAGTTTCTGCTAATGTATACTATTGAAATAAAATATTTTTTTTTCATGTTTATTGTATTTATAACCACTAAATGTATTATTATTAGTAAAAATATACTACATAATAAACTAACAGTAAACAAATACAAGAAGCAATTTTCGTACACAAATTAAAAGTGGTTTTTTAAGTACATTATTTTTCTGTTTCAGAGTATATTGTTTGTCCATGAAAAAGATACCCATGCAGAATTGTGGGAGGGTCCGCGCAGTGGCTGTAGTGCATCTGCAACGCTGTTCGCTGTAGATGAAGCGAGGCCCGTAGAAAACTTCAACCAGTTTCTAACTCAGTATGTCACAAGTATTGACCTTTCTAATCGGTTCGGTTACCTATGAGCCCATAAACTTAACATATTGAAGACAGAAACGGGAATACCCGCCTTTTTTTTTCAACTGTTGACGACGGGTGACAGAAATTAACGTTTTAACAAGAATTCTAGTAAAATGAAGTTGCTATTTTTATTTAATAAAATAAAAAATATAGTGTTACATGTGAAATCAAATAAACACAGTAAGACAAAAATAATAATGCTGTTTAACACCTTAATGCAAAAAATATGCTTTTTTATAAACTTAAAGTGTACAAGACACAATAGATACAACTTTCTCAAAGAAGAAGGATCTACAATCCCTCTAATGTCAACGTCTCTCTCTCTCTCTCTGAGTCCTAAGTCCCTCTGGTGGGGCATAAGGCAGACACAATGTTTCTCCATCTCAACCTGTCAGAGGCCATACGCTTCACTTCGCTCCTGGATAGGCCCACCTTCTGCACTTCGGCCGTCACAGTACGCCACCAAGTTTATTTTGAGCGCCCACATTTTCATTTCCCGTGCGGATTTCATTCGAGGGCTTGTTTGGGGATATGACTGGCGTGGCGCCGGAGAGGATGTACTATCCAACTCCATTTTTGTCGACATATCTGGACATCTATTGGGTGCTCTTTGCTGATTCTCCACAGCTCTTCATTGGAGACCAAGTTATCCGGCCAATATACTTTTAAGATTCGGCGTAGGCATTGATTGATGTCAATGTATCAAGGTGATTGCTTCTCAAAAGTTTCAAAATATGTGGAACCAGTTTGTTATGTGTTACAGAACAAGCTTATCATCAAAACCAGCAATTCTCTGGTATCACAACCAGAATCCGTCTAATCCTGAAATTCACGAAGGAATACTTTCAATAGTGCGTCATGGACATCTGACAATGGAAGACCCTCAACGAATATTACACCTTATGAGGGTCATAAAATCACCTGCTGAAGTAGAACTGATGAAAGAAGCGTGCTACATTGGTTCGCAGTCTGTTAATATGGCCATGGCGTGCACAAAACCTGGTGGGTAGGTTGAACATATTTATTTTTAAAGATGTTATGATTTAATTAAAGAATTAAAATATCATAAAACAAATAAGTTATGGAAACTTTTTTTAGTGGTAGAGCCTCGTTGCAGACGAATACTTTGTCAAGAATGGCATATTATTTGTCTGTAGCGTGAATGGACTGGCTCGCCCGGGGAAGTACCGCACTCCCGCAAAAAACCGGCGTCTGAGTGGTAGCTTAGCTACCGCGCTTCGTACGGTGAGCGGCCTAAGATCCGGAGGCCCAACATCCTCCCCTGCCTATAGTGCTGCGGATGTCTATGGGCGGCGTTGATAGCTTTCCATCAGGTTTCCCGTAAAAAAAACTGCTCCAAAGTGGTGAAAGTGTTACGCATTAGATACAATATATACATTGGCGTATTGTAAAATATAGTTTGATAAAGGCATATAAGTGGAGTGATATGACATAAATGCGTGTATCGTGACTTTTTAACTTGACTGCAAATGTCCATATTTTAGTGGACTGTCCACTGTTTTATCAAGATGTAACGTGACAAGCTGACTAGTACATTTCAAGCTACTTGATTTTATAATATTTTACTTGACATTTGGCATAATCGTTATAGCAGATTTGCTATAAAATAAAAAATATAATTGAAATGCTCCACTGTTTCAAGGTCTGTCGGAGCGCACAGTGGATGCAGTCCTGGAATACACGTGTAGACAAGCAGGCGCGGAGCATGCGGCCTTCCCCCCTGTAGTGGCGGGGGGAGCCCGTGCTACCCACATACACTATGTGTCCAACAACCAGCTGCTTGCTGACCATGAGATGCTGCTCGTTGACTCGGGTGATTATTGCCTTTGACACTTCAATGTTTAAAAAAAAATATAGTGGTGTAGTGCATACAACTCTACAAATGGTTCTTCGACTCGATCTGCAAAGTATCACATCCTCACGAAATATCTTAAATGTTAGCTTTTTCGTATGTTACTCAGTTCTATACAATGAATGCACAGTCCAACTCTATCTCTTCCTGTACTTCTTTCTTTTCCTCCCCTTCACTTTCTCTATTGCAAAATAAAAGAATAGTTAAATTCTTTATGCTTGGACACCAAATATATGAATAATGTTTCATTTATCAAAATCAAGTCTATTAATAATTAAGTATTTTTTGTTGTCTAAAAACTCCTCTGTTAAAATATTAGAGACAGTCCCATAGACAACCAGATAAATAAAACAGACCGGAGCAGACCGGTCTCAGCAAGGATCTCCCGGGGAAGTACTACACTCCCGCAGAAAACCGGCGTCTGAGTGGTAGCTTAACTACCGCCCTTCGTATGGTGAGCGACCGAGTTCCGGAGGCCCAACACATTCCCCCCTCTTTCTATCCCTCCCATTCCTACTCCCATAATGAAAAATTCCTTAATGGTCGGCAACGCTTCCGCACTGACTGGCGCTGCGGAAGTCTATGGGTGGCGTTGATTGCTTTCCTATCCCATAAAAAAAATACCATCGATAGCAACGACGTACAGCGGCGTTGACTCGAAATAAAAGTTATGACACGATCGTACTAACCTCTCACCACTGAAATTGAGTTTCGTTGCAAGTCGTGAGCGAGAAGTGTATATATAATGCCGTGGATAATTTACTAGATTATCTTACCTACAGGGTGTCAGCGCTGGATGTATAACTCCGACATATCGCGCACGTGGCCCGTATCTGGAACGTTCTCGAAGCACCATCGTATACTGTACGAATTGGTACTAGCGGTGCAGGTCAGTACATAACAATGTTTGAAGCGAAGTGAAACCGTTAATGTGAAGGGTTTCATGTGGCAGAATCGGCATTATAATAATGTATTTATTCTAAAGAAATATCTAATTGCCGCTTTCTAAATTTATTTGAAGATAAATTGGTTATTGTGAAGGATATTATTAGTTTAATGGTCAGGGAGTATCGGTACACGGGTACGCGATCCCGGCCTCCCGAGCTACTACCGTATCACTCCTCGTCTTCCGTTGCGGTAGTATCATATCCTTATCATCCTGTTTAAATCCATCTTTTCGTTCCCTTGCCTTTTCTCTTCCACTCCGCCAATCCACGTTCTGCCGTGCCAAAGGATGCTTGGCTAGGGGCGAGCTTAGTCGCTAGCGTGCCGACTGTCCCGGGATCAGGCTCCCCCGGGTACTATTGTGCCTAACCTCAGTATGCGGGGCTCTGCTGGGGCTGACTTCCATCCTCCCTTGCGGCTTATGCGATTCACTTGTACGAATCTTAATAAACCTATTTCGTTAAAAAATGACCCCAACGTGGTTCGTCACCCATCACGTCCTGATTACCACTAGGGCGTGAAGCGACCAGCGGAGAGCCGTTTCGCTACGATGAATGTGAGAGGAAGGGTGGATGAAAAGATAGATGAGTGTAAGGGAGGCAGGAAAGGTGTGTCGGGATTGTAGCGGATGGAGATCTGTGGTCTCTGTCTGGCCCTACAGGAAGACAGGCGTGACTATACGTATGTAATTTATAATATTATGAGTGTTTTATACAATTAAACTGACTGGGTGAGATATGGAAAAGTACGAAAGACCTAGTACGGTGGAGAGTCAGCAAAGAGGACCCAATAGATGTCCAGATACGTCGACAAAAATGGAGATGGATAGGGCATACTCTATGGTGCCACGTTAATCATATCCCCAAACAAGCCCTCGAATGGAATCCGCAGGGGAAAAGAAAACGTGGTCGCCCAAAGCAAACTTGGCGGCGTACTGTGACGGCCGGAGGGCAAAAGATGGGCCTATCCTGGAGTGAAGTGAAGCGCACGGCCTCCGACAGGTCGAGATGGAGAAACGTGGTGTCTGCCCTATGCCCCAATAGGGGACTTAGGACTCAGAGAGAGAGAGGGAGAATGACTGTTTTTGGGTGATCAGATAAAATATTTTCAGAAATCTTAAAAGCTTTTTTGGCTCTGGTGGCAAGTTTTCATTTTGCGGTTTACTAAGTTTTCGCTTTTTTGGCATCATATATTGTTAACCTACCCTACAAGTATATCAACAACGATGTGTAACAGAAGCGGCTAATCGAACTGCTCGGGGAACAACGCCCACCGCTGGACACGCTGTTCGAACACATGTGCCGTCTGCTCGGCACGTACCTGCAGCAAGAGGGTATACTGCCCAAAAACATTGACGGCAACGAACTTGTCGGCGTAAGTACCATTATTCTAAATAACTACACGGAAAAAAAATATTATTAATATTATATAACACTGCATTATCACTCACTCACTGACTGACTTACTGACATCAGAATTGGCAAAACGGTAACAGATGAATGGTGAGTTTGTTTCTCCGAGAAAATGTTCGGATGGGGCTCGAGTCGGAGAAATTGGATCCAAACATTGAAAATCTGAATCTGGTAAAAATTTCGTCGACGGCCCGCCCGACATACACCGGGGTCGACCTCGATGAAAACATGGTGACAATTGCAAACACATGGGTGAGGGAGAGAAGAAATTCCAAAATGGCGGAAAACAAGACGGCCGCCATACAATTTATACGCCAATTTCGTTGAAATTTAGCAGAAGCTTGAAACTCTCACGTAGCTTTGAGAGGCCACCGCAGGCGGGTCCCGAAAAGCTAGTATAAAATAATACAATTGAAATATTACTAGAAAGGCGATAATCATTTCAAAATGAAATGATTAATTTAGTCAGGCGTCACTTTGCTGAAATCCATTATTCAGATGGAACGCATGGGTGTCCGTTGATAGAATTAGGTTTTCAATCTTTACTACTTTCAAACAAGACAACCTACAACTTATATTTTAATATAAATATAAGTTATAGGTAGAAGATAAATAATTATAATATAATTATAAATAATTTATAATACTTATGGTTATATTTTTTATAATATATTAAATAACAATATAGTTACCTACCCTCAATTGTTACAAATATTTTATTTATTGATGAGTCTTCGAGTATCTCTCATCGCTGTGCCCTATAGGGTCTATGGTCCTCAAATATTTATTTAAGACCTTATGTATTTACTATGAAATACATACATATCATCACGTCTGGGTAGACAATAACACACACAGATATCCATGTGCTATGATCTCGGCACACTGTCTTTGCTTCATCCACACTCATCACTCTCTTCATACAAGCTCGCCGGTTAGGTGTACTTTTGACGTGGCCTTCCTTAAGAACTCTAGCAATTTGGTCAAGGTATATTCTGCTTCGTCTATCCCTACCAACCTTTCCATCCATATCCGCAACGTAATTCTCTTTTACCACCCTACGGGAAATAGTTGTGATGATATGTATGTATATATGTATTGTTTGATTAGCGTGCGTACCGTCTCTGCCCGCATCACGTATCGCACTACCTCGGGCTGGACGTGCACGACGCACCGCTGGTCCGGCGGCGTGTTCCCGTCGACACTGGGATGGTGGTCACCGTCGAACCCGGTACGTAAAAATGAGAAAGAGAGAGAGAGAAAGAACGATGAGAAAGCGAGAGATTGCAACTCCAAACACGTGAATATAACGTGACAGGCATAAGCCACGCCACGATTTAATAGCGCTGTCCTTGAATCTTGAATTATCTAGGAAGACGAGAGGCGTGTCACCTGATGGAAAACAATCAACGCCGCCCATAGACTTCCGCAGTGCCGCAGGCAGTGCGGAAGCGTTGCCGACCTTTAAGGAAAGTGTCATTATGGGAGGTGGAGAGGGTGTTGGGCCTCCGGAACTCGGCCGCTCATCGTACGAAGCGCTGTAGGTAAGCTACCACTCAGACGCCGGTTTTCTGCAGGAGTGTGGTACTTCCCCGGGCGAGCTGACCCATTCATGCTACAGACAAATATTATGCCATTCTTGTGTCTGCAGTGTGATGATAAAGAGGTGGATATTCACGATATTATATTCGTATTTCCAGGTCTGTACATTGGCCCCGACGACAACTCAGTCCCCAAAGAGTTTCGTGGTGTTGGCATCAGAGTGGAAGATGACATACTCGTTACAGACGGTGACCCAGTGATATTGACGGAAGCCTGCGTCAAAGAAGTGGACGACATCGAAGCGATTGTGGGAAAACATAGCCTTTGAGAAAGAGTTATTGATAAATGTAAATCGATGATGCAAAAGAGAAAGTTAAACTTTGAAACGGGAGGCATGAGTGGAATTTTAATTTTCGTCCATTCAACATCATAACTATTTCTACAGCCATACTTGTCTACCGCTAGACATTGGACTATCTCAGAAATGAGGGTAGTTGCCATAATCCCCAACACTTAAAGGCAAATTGGGAATCGCAGAATGGTTTTAATACGACAGACGCTGGTGTAGAGCTACTGATATTTGCTTCCATTATCCTCGTACGATACTCAAGGGAAAAAATAGGATGGCCCTATTCTATTACGGGAACGACGCAGCTATGTCTTTCAATTATCTGAATATGAATAAAGATGTATTTTATATTAAAATATTGAACTGTTTACTGAAGTATTATTAAAATATTTTTATTGCCTTGCAACATTTTGAAAGGTGGAATTTTTTTCTTGGCAATATTTTCTGTTAAATATTTATTTAAACCACGGTCATATACACAGGTCTTGTATTAACTGTGAGGGTACTGGTTTTGGCAATGGCACTATTATTTTCAATTTACGACCGCCAAATGCATAACGATAGATGGATGTGCTGTGTGACGAAGACAGAATAGCATTCCGTCTCTTTTGATTTTTAATATAACCAATTATAATGAAGCGAATAAAGCAATCGAACAAGGCGCTTACAGTCGCTTGTCACTCAACCGGCGCGCGCCCATCGATAGTAACGACGTACAGCGGCGTTGACGCGAAAGAAAAGTTATGACGCGATCGTACTAATCTCTCACCAATGAAAATGGGTTTCGTTACAAGACCTGTGTATAACACCGTCATTTAAACTACATTACAGATGTGAGTGCTAAGTAGTAATGTGTTTTTTTTTAATGCTGTGATATGTAGCAAAACAGCCTTAAATAATTTTTCTGAAATGTATATAGTCCACATTTATTATTATTGGAATAGAATATATTGTTAACTTATAGTCAATAGTATATTTTTTGCCCTTTAACCTAATTGTATTGTCCCTTTTTGTGCCTGTAAATTTTGTACTCTTGCAACACTGGCCCATAAAAATCGATGTTTGAGTGATAAATCGATTTTTATCTCGCTAATGCAGATCGCGTAGTTATATAGGTGCATTACTATATATTTACTATACGCTAGTGAAGGAAAAGTTGAGGCATTTAAGAATTTACATTGGGTTCAAATGGAGAAGTAACCAGCAGTTTTGAATATAGGGAAAAGTATGATGAGTCAAAATTCCACTGTCATTATGGGAGATGTTTTCTACCATCAAAGCTCAACCGCTTACAAGACAAACATTTAACTAAGAATATAAACCAATAAGAAAATGTTACAAAACAATTGAAAGAGCAGAAGGTAGAGATGCATGGAGAAATGAAAGAGATGATCCAAGGATCAAACAATTTGTAAGTGCTACATTTACAAGCGCTATACACTCGAGTTATTGATGTATAAACCCGTATGTTTATTGAATTGTAAGCATTCAATGTTGTATAAATATAGGCAAATATTTCATTTTCCTGTATTAATATAAAATGAATATGCCGTATATATTGAGCAGTTTTTTTTTTTGGTATTTTTGTAAATAGAAACATTAAATAAAAACTTAATTATTAATACCGGTTATAATACCGGATAAGTTCTGTAAATAAAAACTTAATTATTAATATCGGTTTTTCATTTGGAACTCCAACGTAAATAAAACCACAATATACTTTAGATATTTTACTAAAAAAAATTTTAGGAAGTTTTTTACAAACATAATCCTATACCAGTCCCTAAACTTTGCATAATGCAGGATATCCTTAGAATTATTCAAATATTAGGAATGTACATTTATTAAATACATAAAAATTAAACCTCATTTTCAGAAGTTCTCTTACCTAAATTATTTCATAGTGAAAATAGTGGGGGTTACAAAGAAAGTTCAGATCTTAAACTATTCGACGAAAGGCACTTATATGTTCTTCTTAGTTGTTAAAAAAACCAATAGAAGTCTTATATCCTTAATTTATAACATGTATTAAAAACTAATAGTCCAATTGTTAATTCAATAGCATAAAGAAACACAAAAAATTCCATATGTAAATAATCTTAAACTTTTTTGATATAATTATTTCTTAAATATTGATTAATTTTTTGTTCCAAACTTTGACACTGGCAAAAAGTTATCAGCTGACGCCATAAAAAAAATTATACCGTTCATTGACATTTACCGCGCCTGTGTGACTGCGACGGAAATATATGCGTGAGCAAGAGACAAGTGGAGAAAAGTCATTGTACGAAATTCGCAATATTTATACATTAGCTGATACGAAATACACATGAACTTTTCCTTTAAAATAAAAATAAAAAAAATAGAAATTTTAGAATTATCGGTAGCTTATAGATTAGTTATTTATAATCCATGTTACAAGTGAAAAATGTGTAAAAAAGTAATATATAAATTAAAAAAATAATATATAGAATCAAACTTGGGTGAACCTTGACTGGTTACATCGAGATAGTCGAAACCAGCACGACTAAAAATATGTAATTAAATATATATATATATATATATATATATATATATATATATATATATATATATATATATATATATATATATATATATATCATTAATAATTTGATAAAAATAATTATAAGGACTGCTTTCTTTGATAATTTATACTCATTCATACATCAAATAAACTTTGAGAAATCTTAGAATTGATGTTAAATTTAGCTGATATATTGTTTAAATTTTTTTATTTGGTTATAAAACAAGAAAAATAATTAAACAACATACAAACCTTAGTGTTATTTGTCATAAATAAAAATATAGTTTACATAAAAAACTAACCGACTATAAAAAAAATGTCAAGCTATACTATACTAAAAACTTATATTTGAAAGTAACTTCTTCATTGACGGTAATTAGATATACTATTAAATTAACGAATATTTAAAAATACTTTATAACAAGTAAAAAGCTATTTATTAATGTGGTCGCTTTATCAAATGTTTTTGGATAACTTTTACGGACCAGGCGTTTATTTAATTTTCACGCTTATAATCGAACTATATTGAACAAAATTCCATCAAATATATGGTTATTAATATAATTTTCTTATTATAATAATAACAGTTAGAGTAAACTTGAGGCAAATGTCCCATTCACGCTATAAACAATATAATCGTCAACCGCTTCAGATATATAACATTAATAATAGTTATAGTTTGTAAAGTTTCCAAATTTACAAACTATTTCTCTAGTATTCTGAGAACATTTTTTCTTTATAATAATAGAGAATTTTCGAATTATAGGAACTATTTGGTCCCGTGATAATTATTTTTCAAAATAATTGATGCAAATTTATTTTGAAGAAACCAGTCCAGTTGAATTATTAACCCTTTCGGCCCGAGCGGTGACTATTGTCACCCAACGCCCGACGCTCACTCTGTCCGAGCGGTGACTATAGTCACCCAACGCCTGACGCTCGCTCTGTACGAGCGTTGACTATGGTCACCCAACATTTGACGCTCGTTATGTACGAACGGTGACTTAGGTCACTCGCGACTCTTCATGAGCAGAATATATATGTTATCTCCATGGTAATCCATCGCAAGTATTTTGCACTTGTTTTACGCTGCCTAATAATAAACTGACGAAATGAGCAAATATTTTCTATTGCATTATGTTATAATTTTTTAAGCATTTTTTTACGAGCGACTGCACTCGCTCTGCGTAAGATAGCGTGGTATTGTGCGTCTGACGGACGCTTGCAGTTGTTCCGCAAGTACGGACGCTTGCCGCGACTGCTCGGTCAGCGGGGACGGCGCGACGTAGAATGCGTCCGTACCGAAAGGGTTAAAAGGAAAGTTTAATGATAAATGCTGTTTAACAACCATACATACATGATACTATAACTTATGGTCCAGTCGATGCCAACCTAGATTATAAAATATATTAAAAGGAAATACATACAATATTATTAACATTATTAGTAGCATGTATACTGATGATGAGTAATCCGTTGGCAGAATTAGGTTATAGGTTGTATAATCCTTGTTTAAGAGTGGTAGTAAGCAATGAAATGGGATGAAAAAGCCAAATCAGAAGATATATAAGGAAGGTAAAGTAAACCTCAGATTGTCACCTCTCAACCGAGCGAATGACAAAATTATAACTTGCTTTTCTGCTAGATTGTAATACTTTATCATAACAGTACAACTCAAACTGTAGACCAAAGTCTATTCATTCATTCATTTGAATTAATGGCTTTCAACAGTGCCAGAATAGTACGGATGATTTCGCCAATGTCACATAGAAGGGAGAAGACACCTAGGTCAAGGTCATCAAAGTAAATCTAAATAGAGTATAAAATGAATTTGACCAAATGATCATCTAGAGCAGTGCTTCCCAATCTGTTTTCTTTCACGTACCCTTCAATAAAACTTTTCATTTATGAGTTCCCCCCCCCCCCCGATAACTTCATACCTACTCCTATAAATGTGTCTCGTTTCTCATCTCAGATACTAAAAGTACAAATAAATATTGTAAATTCTCCTCTTTTGAATATATTCTCTTTAGATTTTAATTGTTTGATGCAATTAGCCAATAAACTGTTATTATATATTTATCATGTATATCACATAACGAGTAACAACGAATAGTTCCATCTCCTTCCCTCACTATATACCTTTCTCTCTCACACATACCTCTACACAAAAATTTTAACGTGTTAAAAAAGTATATACATATATTGAGGTGTCACCAGCAAATAAGTAATGGGTCGTGATGGTATTCGGTGGAGGGGGGGTGCATACATTAGGTTGGTTGGAGATCGAGAGACATTAGATGTTCATACGTATAGACAGTATGTAACACTATATATGAACATATATATATATATATATATATATATATATATATATGTATATGGATATATACGTATATATATATATATATATATATATATATATATATATCATATCATCAATTATTAAATCTTGATTAAAGAGTAACAGTATAAATCTATGAAAACAACTTTCCCTCCCGATTTGACTAAGTATCATTTTTCAACCCGGTTGGCACCGACTTTACACTACTTACACTATGTGTACTGTTTCTATCGTAATCAAATGATTCACTGGCTATCCGTTTCACACAGTAGCGCACAACGGGGCAATCACCAGTCAACGTCATCGGGTAAACCCCCAGGATATTCACCGGTGAGACAAGCCGTGCAGTGCCCACCCAGTCCATCGCTCGGAGTCTTCATATTATAATGAACGGCGCTTACTAAACCTTCCACGCTTAAGTATTCTAGACTGTCAGCACCTGAAATGGAAAAAATTGCAATTCATAAACCAATATAGATATATAATGCAAAATAAATTTAAGTTGCGGATGTGGATGGAAGGGTCAGTAGGGGAAGACCAAAGAGAACAACCCGTTAACAAAATTGCCGAAGTTTTTAAGGCCAGGTCAAGAGGACCCTTAACGGGCGAGCTTGCATGAGGAGAGTGATGAGGGTGGAGGAAGCATGGAAAGTGTTCCGAGATCGTAGCAGATGGAGATCTGTGGTCTCTGCCTACCCCTACGAGAGACAGGCGTGACGATATTTATGTACGTAATATTGATGAATGATAAACGAACGAATGATTGAATGATAATAAACCATATATCGACGCAAAAAAGCAATAACGCTGTAAATGATACAGATGTCAAACAAAATTATTGCATATCCGGATCAGAATAAAATTGTGTCGAATTGTCTGAGTCTCACAGCTCTACAACCAATAAAAAAATATGTACCTTGAATTTTTAGCTGTATGGGAATGCCGTTATTTACTAAGAACTATTCTTGTTGAACATTTTAACACTAAATTGTAGAGACTGCTACACATCCTTCAGTCAACCGGTATTTGGATCCATAGTTGCCTGCGACACCCGCGGTTAGAAATAAGGTCGTGCTATTCTGTATCGGATTCCACATCTATTCTGTACCAGATACCGCATCTATTCTGTACCGGATACCGCATCTATTCTGTACCAGATACCCCATCTATTCTGTACCAGATACCACATCTATTCTGTACTAGATACCACATGTCACACACAAAACACCAGATTCCAAATAAGTTTATCATCAACTCACCAACATGCTCTGCAAGTTTGAAGGAATCCATCTTGTTGGCGATAAGTTCCTCTCTGGTGGGTATGTTGATGCCCATGTAGCATGGGTACTTCAGTGGCGGCGAAGCTATCCTTATGTGGACCTGGTAAATAATATAAACAACACATATCTTTTATATGAAGGAGTAAAACATATAACGCTAGATGAGTTGCAAATGTCTTTGGTAAAGATGAAAAAAGGATACATTCAAATTCTTTATTTTCATCTTAAGAAATTTCACATGTCAAACGTCAGTCTGTTAACAATAGAGCTTATACTACCATTTCGAAATGAGGCTGCTCTCCAATGTGGAGTTAAAGAAGGTATCGTGATAAAAATTGAGAGAGGGATGCTTTAATGATTTGTGCCCATAGCGTTGCGGATGTGAATGAAACTTGATTATGGATTATAAGGTTATATGTGGGGTAGATCATTGTAGGGGTGTATTGCTTCAAAGGGAAATAAATTATTCCATCTATCTATCTTGTTGCAACTCGTTTCGGTTATAAGACAAATTTTGATTGTACAATAAAATAAATACAAAAAAATCAGGTCACGGAGTATCATTGCCTAGGCGCTTTTCCGATATTTATGGTATTGGTACACGGGTACACGACCCCGGCCTCCCGAGCTACTACCGTATCACTCCTCGTCTTCCGTTGCGGTAGTATCATATCTCTATCATCCTGTCTAAATCCATCTTTTATTTCCCTTACCTTTCCCTTTCTTCTCTATCCTTTTCCCTTCCTCTCCGCCAATCCATGGACTGCCGTGCCAAAGGATACATGGCTAGGGGCGAGCTTAGTCGCAAGCGTACCGACCGTCCTGAGATCAGGCTCCCCCGGGTACTATAGTGCCTTACCTCAGCATGCGGGGCTTGCTGGGGCTGTCCTCCATCCTCCCTTGCGGCTTGTGGGATTCACTATAAGGAATCTTAATATACCTAATTCTTTAAAAAATTACGGCAACGTGGTTCGCCACCCGTCACGTCCCGATTCCCACGAAGGCGAGAAGCAAAGAACGGAGAGCTATTTCGCTACAATTAATGTGAGAGGAAGGATGGATGAAAAGATGGATGAGTGTGAAGGAAGCGGGTAGGGTGTGTCAGGATCGAAGTGAATGGAGCCTACAGGGAGACAGGCGTGACCATATGTATGTATGTACAAAAAAAATATATCACCTCCGCAGCGCCAGCATCCCTGAGCAATTTTATAATCGGTCCAATGGTGTTCCCGCGTACAATGGAGTCGTCTATCAGAACTATACGCTTGCCCTTCACGTTCTCCGACAACGCTCCGAACTTTTTGGCGACACCCAACTGTCGCAGTCGCGTCGATGGCTGGATGAACGTACGACCCACGTACCGATTCTTGCAGAGGACCTCCATGAATGGGATACCCGACTGTATGAATTAGAATACTTAATTAATAAATTAACTATCATATATAACCACATAATCAACTAATAGCAGGCTGTAGTGACGCTTGAGTGGTCTTCTAAATTTTGGTCGTAAAATAACGATACATGTCAGTTAAGTCGGAAAAAAATCTGGCCTCTGAGAGCTATCTTCGCGTACGCTGCCTAAACCGTTGGAGTTATACAAAGATGATGTACCGTAGGATTGTTTGTCTTGAATCTGTTTACATAAAAGTCCGCGACAGCATATGTCTGTTATGTATATACTGTTATGTGGAAACCACTATGACCAAAAGTGTGAACCATAAATTAAATAAAAAAAAATATATTTTTATTTAAAATCTGTCACGAAACTTAATGTGGCAGACCAAATTTCACGCGAGCGAAGCCGCAGGCAAAAGCTAGTATGTAATAATTTGATGTTGTGAGATTGTGTAGTTGTAGTCTCACCTGGCGAGCGTAACCGTGCGCTGCGGCCGTACCGGACTCCGGCACCGAGGACACGATGTCCGCGTCCACGGGCGACTCACGCGCCAGCATACGGCCGCACTGCAGCCGCGCCGAGTACACCATCTGACCTGGAATTGCATTACAATAATTATAGCACAAAGATTGGATTTCCATTGCCATCCAACGTGGCAATGCAGGAAGTGTGATGAGAACCTTTGGATACGGGGCTACTCGCCAATAATAATAGCAACATGTAACACACACAACTTAACCAAAACATATTCCGCAAAAATAGCAAAGCACACGGAGATATCAATAGAAATCAAAACAATAGAATGCCTCACACACAAAAACCATCCCTATCTGCCTATCTGCCTAGCCCAGGTGTCATCCCCAAAACTCTCCGATACACTCTAAGCTCATTAAACATTAATTCGTCAACATATTTATTATTACAAAAAACAGTCATTTTAAATACTTACCAGTTACTAAGAAAGTTTCTAAATAATAATAGTTCTTAGCATTGCACTTGGCTCCGGCCCGTGCTTCATTATCACCCACGGAGGGGAAAGTACAAAATGTATGTTATAATAATAAAACATTATGGTATATTATATTTATTCATTTGGGTAAAAAATTTTGACTGCATAACTCAGAAGTCAGTCACCGACATAGTCTTACGAATTAGTAAACTGAAGTGGCAATGGGCTGGTCACGTTTGTCGGAGTTCCGACAACCGCTGGAGCAAACGAGTGGACACTGCGTCTTGGTAATGTGGGACGCCCCCCGGCTAGATATTAAGACGATCTGCGCAAGGCGACTGGCAAAGCTTAATTTTTAATTTGGTTTTTACTTTTGATGTGGTTTGTAACGGAAAGCTGTTTCGCTACGATCTATGTAAGCGGAAGGGTGGATGAAAAGATAGATGAGTGTGAAGAAAGCAAGGAAGATGTGCCGGGATCGTAGTGGACGAAGATCCATGGTCTCAGCACCCCTACGGGAAACAGGAGTGACTATATGTATTATGTATGTATGTATGTATGTATGTATGTATTTATGTTGTTTGTATTGTGCCTTGAATAAATAAGTAATCTATCTGAAAAAATTGGCAGAAAAATACCTACAACATGGCAACACTTTCTAATTCCCAAACATGGTAATGTAACATTTTGAACATTCTGGCATCTTTACAGTCCATATACGTCCCATTGCAGGCCTATTTGAAGGAATGAATAAGCATTAGAAAAAACAGCCTAAGATATAAAGAACTCAATGTGTTGAGATTAACTCACCCTCGAACATGCTGTCAGCGCGCGCGAAGTAAACGTACTCGAAGATGCAGAAGGCCTGCTGCTTGCCGGGCGGTCGCTCCACCACCGCCACAGTGCGAATGCCGTGCCGGGACATCTCGACGATCTCCCCCGGGAGCACCTCGCGAACGTAGCGAGCGCCTGCGCAACAATACCATTTACCAAGACTTCATACACCTTGCTCCACGCTCGTCCACCTGAGGGACGCCCGCTCCCACGTAAAACCCTCCTGTCGCCGCCTGGCTCCCGCGACGGGGTAGGGCCAGCGACAGACCCAACGTAGGAATAGGTTCAGCGATATCTCGACGATGGGAAGTCGTTAAAGGACGGCCAAAAACCGCTGGGAACCGCGGCATCTACCAGAGCGGGGGGCAGTCGCCCCTTTGAGTTGCTGCGCGAGCAGTGGGGTTCATCCCCGAGGCTCGATCCAACGCCCCTGTGGGCGTGGATGTCCCCGTATGTATGTATTATGCCCTGTGCGAGCTGGTAAAGACGCACAAAATTAACAATCGACAAGAGGTCGTGCTGGCTCGCTCACTTTAAACTTGTGTCAGTGTTAGGCCTACTGAAGAATTAACTAAACTGAAAGAAAAATACAACTGGCAAGAATATGTAACAGTTATTATTTGGATACGAGTATCGTCGTTTAATAACGTAACGTTATTGAAATGTAAAAATGTTGGATATTTGTTTTGAGTTGCCGTTTCCCTTGTATATAACGTTATTTCGCTTATGAGCTGATTGTTACCGTTTATTTAACGTTACGTTACGTTACGTTATTTACCGTCTTTTAGGCCTGCCTTCTTGGTAAGTGGTTGTTTATTGAACTATTAAGTATTTTTCATAAAACATATATAGTATACAGTCCCTGGCCAAATTATTAGACGCATTGCAAGATTTCATGTAAAATATTAATTAGCGAGTGAAATTGTACCGTTTAATTATTTTAAATTGAGTTTTTTTATTTTTATATCATCCAATCAATTACCGATTTATTTGACACAAATAAAACAACATTAATTTAGAAAAACATAAGATTATTAAGATTTAAAGAAAAATTAAATTAACGTTAGTAACAGTCAATATTTAGTTGAGCCACCTTTAGCTGCTATCAAAGCTTTAATTCCGCGCGGCATGCTATCAATGCAAGACTGTAGTACTGTCTCCTGCATTTGAGGATGATGATTCCACACATAAATAATCTTTTCTAGGAGCAGGGTTTTGTTGGTAATCACATCTTTAGCCGATTCTCTTTTCATCAGCTCCCACACATTTTCAATTGGGTTCATATCAGGGCTATTACCCGGACAATCTAGTATATTAGGTCGGGGCAAAAGTATTTTCGTATTGTTCATACAAAGGAAAATATTTTTTTAGGTATAATTTTGTATTTATTTATAATATGTTTGTGCCGTTTTGATCGATGACTTGTTGCTATCTTGTGGGTAGTGCCATGATCCCATTCCTGTAATGTTTTTTTTTGTAATAAAACTTTAAAATGTACCGAATTTCTTCGTCACTTACGTTTATTTTGCTTGCTTAAAAACAACTGAAAAATGGCGGGAACTAGTTTTTTTTTTATTTATTGCATCTTCAGAATGTCACATTTAATGGTATTAAAACCAGCCAGTTACATTCAGTACAGCCAAAGAGGTTTGATTACTAATAATACATTCAAAATACGAAAATACTTTTGCCCCGACCTAATATTTAAACTACAATAATATTGTAGTTTAAATATATTGCATAAAAACTCTTAAGAAACATAAAATTACTAAAAAAAATACACTGCATCTAATAATTTGGCCAGGGACTGTATAGTAGATTGTTATAATCGTTAATACATTCTAACTTACCAATCGATAAAAATCCACAGGACTCAGAGGATACAACCCAACCCTCCGCCTTGTCGTCCATTCCGTTCTTCGCAACGCCGTTCAGCAAGACTGATGAAAAATTTACAATTAAAATATAAATTACTTAAAATAGCCACAAAACAATAACCGAACACTTAGTTTAAATTTATTGTTGAAGCGAAACCCAAGTCACGATAGAATGGCTTGGCATGAAACCAAACAAGTAGTCATAGCTGAATTGGTGAAGACTGTCCTTAAGATCTAATATGGATGACGATCTATTGAAACGAACACTATTTTCCTAGCACTAGTATTATTATTTATTATTAGCTTAGTTGTAATGATTAACAAGAATTCTAGTAATATTCAATTATTTTCAATCCTTTTTTTTTAAATTAAATTTTTCTAAATAATAGATGAAAAAAATATTGTTATGAGCAATGAGTAGTAATATGGGATACGTTGAAAGATTCTTGAATGTTATACATGATATGAATGAGTATCTTTTTTTTATGGGATAGGAGGGCAAACGAGCAAGCGTGTCGCCTGATGGAAAGCAATCAATGCCGCCCATGGACAACCGCGACACCGCAGGAGTCGCGGAAGCGTTGCCGGCCTTTTAGGTATGTATAGGCTTGTTTTGGCCGAGGGTAGCTGATTCCACAAACTGGTGGTGCGTGGAAAGAAGTTACGGGAGAAACGCACCGTAGTCGATCGCCACTCATCCACTCCACTCAGATGGTGGGGATGAAATTTTTCTTTACGGCGAGTTGTGCGGTTGTGGAATTCGGCGGCGGGAATTATTCCAAACAATTCCTCGGAGCACTCCCCATGATAGAAGCGGTAATATAATCTGTTTGTCTTTCATGCATAACCAAACAATTTTAAGGAAAATGTAATGAAGTTTTTGGTTATCACAATTTTGTTGTTGGCACGCTCGGAATAGTCTTTGAATGAAATCAATCTATATCACAATAGGTGCGAATTATTAGATATTAAACTTCTATAAATCATTCATTTTATTTTAATTCTTCATAGATCATTCATTCATTCGGTAGCATTGATACATTTTTGTTAAATTTCACGATGCTTGTAAAAATACTTTTTCTTGGACTTTTCCCGCCAATTTACATCAATTTTTATTTCATTGTCATATTTTCGTGCTATTATCAATAATATTGTTTATTTATGGTAACGTATTGTACAAAACAATTTAATGAGAATAAGAAGTAAATTGGAATAAATGCGTGTATCATGAACTTTTGAAGATGACTGCAAAAGTTTTGGTAGAATGTCCGCCATTTTATCAAGATATATGACAAGCTGAATCGATTTTACATTTCATGATATTATTTATATTGCTGTTACTTTACTTGACGTACCCTGGCGTAATATATTAGTTATACCTAATTGTCATAAATGAAAAAAAAAACACTTTTTACTTTTAAAATTTCATGCTTTTAGAAATATAGAATAGTGATGTACATTATTCTTCATTATGTGCAATTATGAAATAATGTCTGTTATCTATGAATAAAATAATGGTATTAGTAATGAAAATCATGCTTTACCCGCGGCATGCTGCGCCGATGACTGTTTGTAGACATCTGAAAATGTTGCCAACTTTTATGAAGTGCAATATACTGTGGAAAATGACAGTGCGAAAGAATTAATGGTAAGTTTGAATCAAAATAACATATAATAGTAAAATAAAAGCTTTTGATGTTGGATTTTGAAATGGCAGTACCGATCTATTTTTTTTTACTTAATTTGCAATTGAAAAATTAAATCACATTTCACAAAAAATATCTTAAAACTATCTGAATAATAATGTAAATCATCATGATTGATAACATTTATTTATTTTATTAATTAAAAGTCACTTAATTTTAATGACATTTCCTATTGTAACAAAAATTTTTCGCTCATCAACCATAAGAAAGAGAAAAATCCCAAATCGATCTTTTACCTAATTAAATTTAAATCGAGTATACATACCGATTTATCGATTAACACGTTGACTGAATTCGGTCGACGCTTAATTAATTACTTACGAAGGATGTTCGTGGATATTTTAAATAATATTAAACTGTAATAAAACTATTAAATTGATATAAAGGTAATAGAGGAATGGCTTATTAAAAACTTACGTTTCGTGACAGTCAATGTGTTAAGACGTTTTATCGATACATCGTTATGATCAAACTAGACTGTAAAATCTGTATTGTTGTTCTTCTCTCTGTTTGTATGGGAAATAGCGTTTAGTGTGAGAAAGAAGTCGCGATATGTAAAGTACTCACATGAAGAGCCGAGAGGCAGTATCTTTCCAAGACAGAGTGGCCGGTTACCATAGGGATCTCTTACGGCGTAGATTTTGTCCTTTAGCATTATCACCAGCGAGTAACTAAGTGGTGCAAGCCTGGTGATCAATAAACAATGTCATTTGCAAAAAAATTATAGATTAACCGCCGTGACCGACGAATTTTTTTTTTTTATTTTTATATATTCACGCCTATCCCCCGCAGGGGTTGGCAGAGACCACAAAGCTCCATCCGCTACCAACCATCGCAGCGAGACGGCTCTCCATTAGTCGCTTTTCGCCCTCATGAGAATCACGACGTGACGGGTGGTGAACCACATCACCGTCATTTTCAACAAATTAGGTATATTAAATTCGTCTTAGTGGATCCCACGAGCCGCAAGGGTGGATGGAGGTCAGCCCCAGCAGAGCCCTGCATGCTGAGGTAAGGCACCATAGTACCCGGGGGAGCCCGATCCCGGGACGGTCGGCACGCTTGCGACTAGGCTTGCCCCTAGCCATGCATCCATTGGCACGGCAGACCGTGGATTGGCGGAGAGGAAGGGAAAGGATAGAGAATAAAGGAAAGGGCAGGAAAGGAAATGCGGATTGGGGGGGTTACCAGATTCGGAATAAATGTTTATAAATCCATACATATATTTATTCCGATGCGGGGATCGAACCCGCGACCATTGACTCCGCGGGCGGAGGTCCACGCCACTGAGCCAATCGGTCGTCAAAAGTCTATTATTAACTCTATACGTGGTCAATACTTTATATAAAATATAGCAATAAGATTTAATTTTAAATAAATAAATATGTTACCTCATGAGGTGGTTTATCCTGGCGGGCCAGTCTGGGCCATTAGTTTCCCCTTCGGGTGGGTTGAGGCACAACGCCTGCGTTATCAGCTCAGAGTCTGAATGCGTGGACAACCCCACGCCTCTGCCCAACACCTTGAGAGATAGAGAGGTGAATTAAATGAGTGAACGGCACCGCTAAATGCCAGTCTCGATTCTACAGTTATTTCTAACCGGGGTAAAAACTTGAGTTTTGCATCCTTTCTTTCCAGCAAATTTCAAAAAAATCACATTAAAATTTTACACGATGCAATCTTATGCTATTTTCAGTTATATTATTAATTGTGGCAGAGTATTGTACAATACAGTTCGATTAAGGCGTACTAGGTGGGGGTAAGTGGTAGAGTCACGCTGCAGACGAATACTTTGTCAAGAGTGGTATAATATTTGTCTGTAGCATGAACCCCTACGGGAAATAGGTGTGACGTGTATATTCTTTGTTTACTGTCTCTGTACTGTTTTGTGAATTATTGAATAAAATTTTCTCTCTTTCTAATAGTCATCGAAGGAGGTGCACCCACCATCTTCCTCAAGCTGCTGCAGTTGACCAGCTCCCCGTTGTGGGCGACGGCTAGCGCCCCGTGCGCCGTGTGCACCACGAAAGGCTGGCAGTTCACCTCCTCCGACGCCGCTGACGTCGAGTATCTGATCGAGGAAGTTTTCATATGAAATCTCTTTGTAAAAAAGTTATGTTAAAAAAAATTAAAGTCCATTCCTACTTAGGTCAACAATGATAAATGAAAAGAGTGTGAAATAATAGAAGGATTTCAAAAAAAATTGCGATAATAAGCAAAGGTCGTCTCTATGTGGACAGTCAAAACTTTTTACTGAGCTAAGATCCGCCACAAGCAAAACAATAACAGAAAACTGATAATGTGTGTTTTCCTGCCGGATGAAGTGGATTTACAGGGAACTCAAACTAAATCTTACCGAAAAACGGCCGTCAGCAACTCTACACCTACCAACCACTATACACAAAACCAAACACACTACCACTTTTCCACCTTGCAAACGACACGTGTTTCGCCTCAACACGAGGCATCATCAGGTATAGTAGACTCTACGAGAGACAACCGTTTAGTGAGTAAGTCTTGCGTCCGTGTGACAGTAAACAAAGGTCGTCGTTATAAGGCTAGTGCTCCAATAACCCACTTGTCAATTTTCAAAACGCGTAATGTCACCCAATGTTCTGACTAGTCAGGATATGATATTTTTATGGGATAAATATAATAAATACCAATCCAATAGATATCTGATTTGTTATTTTACTATTGAAATTTGTTGCTGCCAATATTTATTGGTGTTCATATTTGACACTCGTTTATTTGCCTTGGTGATGTATTAAAAGTAGTATTACTGTCGACTATTGCTAATCTCCTTTTTAAAGGAGACCAGCACTTAGGGGTCATCCATAAATTACGTCACAAGAATTTTTATGATTATCGAGTCTCCCCACTCTTGTCAGACGTGAAGTTTGCGCATGGAATGCCCTAAACACACACACACACACACACACATATATATATATATATATATATATATATATATATATATATATATATATATATATATATATATATATATATATATATATATATATATATATATATATATATATATATATATATATATATATATATATATTAGGCCCTCTCTTGTAATAATGAACGAAATTATTATCCCAGTGCGGGATAATTATAAACAATTATCCCGTACTGGGATAAATATATTTATGGCCTACAGATATTTATTCCGAGTCACCCCGCCAATCCGCAATGGACAAGCGTGCTTGGTCAAATGTCCGTTCCTTGTCTGGCTGGGATGTCTTTTCCTTCAGAAATGGGGGGCCATTTCTGGAGGAAAAGACATCCCAACTAGACAGCTCGTGGCCAGCAGTGGGACATGTATGGGCCGTAAGAAAAAAATTAAAAAAAGATAATATTGCTTCTGTACACCAGAAGTTGGCAATGGGCTGGTCACGTTTGTCGGAGATCTGACAATCGTCGGAGCAAACGAGTGCTGGAGTAGAGACCACGTCTCGGTAAACGTATTGTGGCACGGTAGTGTGTAGATAGTGCGACGATCTGCGCAGGTCGGCTGGCAGAAACTTGATGCGTTTAGCCGAAGATAGGGCTAGGTGGCGCTCCATGGGGGAGGCCTATGTCCAGCGGTGGACTGCCGCAGGCTGTCGATGATGACACCAGAAGTGTCACATTCGTGTCATTGCTTCTCCTTGGGTCAATACTTGCCTAGTGTGTCCGATGCCAAGGTTCCCTTTGAGCTTCCTTATGGCCTCGTCGTTGAATATATTGTTTATGAGCCCCATGCCTTTGTGTGAGTTGAATGTTCGTGCGCTCTTGCCCTCTGACGTCACAATCCCGGCCGACTCCTGACCTCTAGATACGGGCACAAATTAAAAAAAAACCAAGTGGATGATACATATTCTAACGCAATTTGACTGTGAAACACAACAATATATTCTCGTTAAAAGGTCACAGATAATATCAACTGATTAGGAAACATTGAACTAGATATAAATAAATAAAAAATAAGTTTATCCTTGTTTTGATGGAACAGGGAGACATAGACAAGAGCAAGCAATACTTTAAATACACCGCAACTATGTGATGGAACAACTTAAAATAATATTATATGTTTAAAAAAAATAGAGTGAGTATGGGTAGTTAGTATATATGGATGTATGTGTAGGTATGTGTGTGTGTCCGTAGCAATGTCATCACTGTGGTCCGCGATCTGACCACGTTGGTTCTTGCTGAAAACCAGCGCCAGGTGCTCCAATAGAACGCCTGGCATATGATGAGCAAGAACCATTTTATGACACTACTACTCAATGACGTCGGTGGTTTATTACGTCACTTGTTCACATTCGTTGTTGTGGGTATGGGAATACCAAAGAGAATATACCTTGACCAAATTGCCGAAGTTCTTAAGAAAGAGCCAGGTCAAAAGTACTGCAGTGATACATTGATAAATGTATCACTAATGTAATAAAACTTTGTTTTTGTATATATTAAAACCTTTTATATTATATACCTATTATACTTTCTTTTTAAATTCGTAATTTTAACATTTAAAATAAAAAAGAAATAAATTGTTTTATAAAAACAAAAGTTCGACTGACATCTTTGGTCTATCCAAAGATGTCTGTCCGGCATAAGAAATTGGGATTATATATATTGAATTATAAAATGTAAAGTGTGAATAGGATATTATATAAATGTACAATGAATAGAAAAATAAATTAATTTGACTTGGAAGAATTTCAATTACATCGAAGATAAGACCCCCTATAGATCCCATGTGTCGCCCGCCGTAAGCAGTAAGGCTGGCAACTTATGAAGAGTGATGAGTGTGAATGAAGCAAAGAAAGTGTGCCGGGATCGTAGCAGATGGAGGTCTGTGGTCTTTACCTACCCCTACGAGAGAGAGGCGTGATCATATGCATGTATGTATGTATGTTACGGCGTTTCGTAGGATGACGGTACGAACCGGAGGCTCTCTTCCTCTATACCCTTCTTACATGCGATGCGTTCCCTATTCGGGTTATTCACACCCTAACCCGAATAGGGAACGCATCTGCTATAAATGTCCATAGGGACATTTACAGGACCAAAAGTATGGATGTTAACAGTCGATTTGCTTACTGCTTTGTTGTATGCTATCCTCACCTGTGCTGTAATGCCACCAGCCCCAAACATATGACCTGTGCGACGTCCACCTGCGTCGGCCATTCCCCAGTGCCGATGGCGCCGAAGACGCCGCATTCGTGAGTTAGTCCTGCAAACAAAACAAGCGTTTATCAACAGCTCTTGAAAGCTATAGAAGAGTTGGAACCGCGCGGCCATAGAGTCGCGGCTACTGTCAGTTTTTGTGCGACCCTGTAATTCGACGCTGCGGAGTGCCTCGTCTACAACGGAGCGCCGTGCCCAAAGTGGGAACGTTAAGCGCGCGCAGTGTTCAGCATTCGGGGCCGAGGATTTTGTCTCAAATATCGCTATGTGATATTGTCTATGTGACAGTGTCTCAAACATTGATAGTGGTAGAGCCACGCTGCAGACGAATACTTTGTCAAGAATGGCATAATATTTGTCTGTAGTATGAATGGGCCGGCTCGCCCGTGGAAGTGCCACACTCCCGCAGAAAACCGGTGTCTGAGTGGTAGCTTAGCTACCGCGCTTCTTACGGTGAGCGGCTGAGTTCCGGAGGCCCAATTCCATAATAAGACTTTCGTTAAAGGTCGACAACGCTTCCGCCTATGGCGCTGCGGATGTCTATGGGTGGCGTTGATTGCTTTCCATCAGGTGACATGCCTGCTCGTTTGCCTTCCTAACCCATAACAAATGTGACATTACTTCTGGAAAAGGTGAGTATAGTCACCCGTCATGTATAGGTGGCATCTTGTGGCCTTAAATTTTTAAAATACTTCATACATATCGTCTCGCCCGTAGGGGTAGGCAGAGACCACAGATTTCTATCCGCTACGATACCGGCATATCTGTGTTTTTTTACTCGTAATTCTCTAAAAAATTCCTATAACAGAGTTATCAAACTGTCTATGGAATTTATTAAGATATTAAGACAAATTTCAGCATTGTAAAAAACAATTATCATGAAGTAGCTGGCTGGTGATTATCGTACATGACGAAACTCCCCAAGAGGTCACTTGGATGGCGTTGGCGATAAGTCTCAATTCGAGATAACCACACTCGGCTTGTTGACGTCTTTTGTTAGCAAAACGTGATTGAAATAACTGGCCAGTTCTAAAATAAGTCTGACCCCTATAATGACCCTTGAAGTGACACATATGAATGAAAATTTTCTCTAAGTCAAACCGTGATACAGAAACAAATAATTATATTATATCGACGCAAAAAAACGAAAACGTAGTAAACCGCAAATGAAACTTACCACCAGAGCCAAATGACCCTTTAAAGATTTCTGTAACAGTTGATCACTCAAAAACAGTTTCAACACTACTATATTTTCTTTTGGTCATAAAACTGCGAAGCTCAGACCATTCGACTTAATTCCTTTTTTTGTGATCCCGAAATGCAAGATTTTGTTGACATCTGTGTCATTAACAGCGTTTTCGCTTTTTGCGTCGATACTACAGTCAGCAGTGGTCGCCAACCCGCGGCCCGCCTGCTCCCTATTTGCGACCCGAGACTATTATTATTATTGTAACTGAGTCTTATAACGTCAGCAAAAATATTTACATAATAAGTAATTATTATAATTACGTAACTTAATACATAAAACACTACTATATAAGCATGTGGAACCAGCTACCTTCAGCGGTGTTTTTTTTTGTTTTGTTTATATATTCACGCCTATCCCCCGCAGGGGTTGGCAGAGACCACAGAGCTCCATCCGCTGCCATTCATCGCAGCGAAACGGCTCGTCATTGGTCGCTTTTCGCCCTCGTGAGAATCAGGACGTGACGGGTGGCGAACCACGTCGCCGTCATTTTTCGACAAATTAGGTATATTAAATTCGTCTTAGTGAATCCCACGAGCCGCAAGGGAGGATGGAGGTCAGCCCCAGCAGAGCCCTGTATGCTGAGGTAAGGCACCATAGTACCCGGGGGAGCCGATCCCGGGACGGTCGGCACGCTTGCGACTAGGCTTGCCCCTAGCCATGTATCCATTGGCACGGCAGACCGTGGATTGGCGGAGAGGAAGGGAAAGGATAGAGAAGAAAGGATGGGCAGGAAAGGAAATGCGGATTGGGGGGGTTACTAGACTCAGAATAAACATTTATAAATCCATATAAATATTTATTCCGATGCAGGAATCGAACCCGCGACCATTGACTCCGCGGGAGGAGGGCCCCGCCACTGAGCCAATCGGTCGTCAGCGGTGTTTCCGAACCAATACGACATGGGAAACTTTAAAACAAGCCTACACTTTCCTTAAAGGCCTGCAACGCGTCTGCAATGCCTATGCCACTGCGGATGTCTATGAGCGGCTATAACTGGTTTCCATCGAGTGACACCCCTGCTCGTTTACCTTCCTATCCCACAAAAAAAAACAAAAATTTCAATTAATACCGTTATAAAGAAACGTTCGCTTGAATTTAACTGAAAGTGATTTATGAAAACCTTGTAGTTTGTTTAATATTTTGAATATTATTATTATTATTTTTTATAAAAAAAAGTAATATTAAATGTTTGAGCATTTTTAATATGTTAATTGTGACCCTCCCCCCTTACATAATTTGGTCACTGCGGACCTTGGTTGTCAAAGATCTACAGGTATTCATTCCGAGTCTGGGTATCCCGCAAATACGCTTTGGACAAGCGTGGTGAGTTCATGTCCATTCTACGAGAAATGGGGGGACTTTTTCCATAGAATAAAATAAAGTTAAATGTAAAAACAAAATTAAAAATTTATTGGACAAACTAATTCTTCTATTTTTTAATTCGAAAAAATCTTACTATAGTATATTCGATTTATAAACGGATGAGCGAAAAATGCTATCCCTCATAACAATCAAAATGGAAATCCCCATATAGTTTAAACCTTCAACATAATATTCTGATTACATATTATATATCGAATATTATAAGTAAATGTATTAATTATACATATAGGTCACATTAAAATTTTTATCAAGTACCTCTTGATCCACCTGACGGGCTGACTATATAAACTGACGGGACGGGCGCAAAAAGGCTTGAACCCAGAGCCGTAAAACCATTCAAAAAATATAGATACCTGTTTCTACTGCTCCTCTACCGTATCTCTTGCTTCTCACTCTAACCTCCCCTTGTGTCTTGTCACACTGACAACTCGACTGACAGCTGTCACTTTGACTGTCAACATGCCTGGTGTCTGTGGTTAGCCTTTCCATCTGAGCGGTTACGTCGTTCTGTGTTCGCTCTGTACCGATTCTTAGATTACATGGCGTTGGTCCTGTGGGACCGTCCATGCTACGTCTGGAAAGAAAATTATTTTTGTTAAAAGATTTTACAAGGTTTTTTATTAATTTCTTTACTTTTATTTATTTTATTTTTTAACAGCCCATATTTGTCTCACTGCTGAACACGGACCTCTCCATTTATGGAGGAACGGACGTTAACCCACCACGCTTGTCCAATGCGGATGAGCGGGGTTACCAGACTCAGAATAAATATTTGTAATCCATACATATATTTATTCCGATGCGAGGATCGAACCCGCGACCATTGACTCCGCGGGCGGTGGGACCCGCCACTGAGCCAATTGGTCATTTTTATTTCTCCATAAATATAATTAATCTGCAGTAAGAGGTATCAATTAGAATTAACGGGCTGAAGGCTAGTGACCTGAGATACAAGCTCACCTCTAGTTCAGGCACTAGCCCGACACATAAGAGTTATTTTTATATTGTAACCCATACATGTAACATGCTTTATGATTATTTTTTTTAATTAATATCCACCACTACCTCTTTTTCACGTCCACCTCTTCAGGGATATATAGAGGTGCAATCGCATCTTATTGTCTGGACTATCAACCTCATCAACAGTGCAGTGCAGCAGTACAGTGCTGATGAACAAGATTCTAGCGACCAACTGTTGATGAAATTTTTTTTACACCTGATATATGCCTCTCCATTTCTTGTCCAAGACTGATGGGACATCTAGACTCGGTAAACAACCAGTAGGCATGCATTCACACATTAACCCCGATGCGGGAATCAAATCTGCGAACACTAAACCCTAAACGGTAGTTTCGCCACGAAGCCAATTTGATTGTATGTATGGCGGAAATACCATACCAAAATGCAAGACTAGTTACAGAGGCCGGTAAAAGACGACAGATCCAGAGTCACAAAATCCTCTGCCTAGTACAGAAACTAGAGACATGTCTATATGTAACATCGAACTACAATGGGCTGCACCTCATTGTCATCTCTTTTTACAGCGAATGATTGAGGTATTGAATGGTATTAAGCCTTTTTTTTTTAATTTTTCGTATTAAGTTAATAAAGCACTCTGCTATTATTAAAACAAAAGTTTAATCATATATCAAAATACAATATAAACAAAAGATTCCTTCCAATTCAAAGTAAAAATAAAAAATATCCTTTCGTATTTTACATTGTAATCATTTATATGAAAACTATTAAAGGTAAATAGATTTAAAAACCTAGTTGTAGTCTCAAAATCTATATAATCTGTTTTATAAATATATAGTTTAAATAAATAAAATTTCGATAAACTCAAGTAATTTTTGTATACACACATATGTGTACCTCCGACACGGCGTCAGGCCGATGGAGTCTGCGATTATTATATTCAGATTTATATATTCAGGGCCCGCGGGCCCTGAATACAATAAAGCTGTTAAAGCCAATAGGCTACCAGCATTAACATCTTCGAATCCAAGTAATTTAATCTTTTTGGGTAGTTACTTTTTATTTTTTTTATCGTGGAATAGTAAAATAAATAAATTACAAATAGACAACAACAAAAATACCTCACAAACTGGCCACTGACAAACTTTTTGCCTTGAGTAAACACCTCGAATATTAAAAAAAAATCACAATCACAGACTAACACGAAACCCGTCAAAGAAATAACAACGATCCTAAGTTGCCACACGACCTTCTGGGCAGTCACTAAACGTCGTCAACCCCAACTAGTGATTATATTGGACGCAAACAACCATAGCATATTTTAATGCCAATAACATGAACAATTGTCTGATAAAGGAACAAACACATCACGCCACTTGCATATTATAAAAAAAAAATAAACTGACGGCCAAATCAGTAATAATTTCGCATCTATTGACGTCACTTGTGTTGTGAAAATGTTATTGTTATTAAAATCAGGGACCTACTTAAGAAAACGACGTCAGAGAGTTATCAGCACATGAGATTGAAATAGGGTCATAAATAATGGATAGGGTTGATTGATGTAAATTTGAATACTGATAAGAAAGAGTACTCTACAGAATGTCTACTAATTATTTTAACTATGTCAGCAATTATATGAAATAGGCAATTTATGTAATAAATCTAAATACAATTATTAGGTAAAGATTTGACAGTTTAGTTAAATATCTTACAACATCAACACTTTTTCCCAAATTAAAAATTTATTGAAATCCAGTAACTTCATTTTTTGGTCCTTCATACCGGATTAGACATTTTGCTAAACAACATTCAATGTCAATTATATATTTTATATATTAATAATAATTTTCTTTTAATAAAATTATTATTGTATTAGGTGCGCAACTAAGTCCTCGATGTTTTTTTTTTACAAAAATGCTAGTTGTCGCCGGCCTCAAAAGACGAACACTTTTATTGTGATGGTATTCGAGCTCTGCCAGAAAGATGGACAAAAGTTGTAGGTAGCGATGTGCAATACTTTGTATGATATATACATACATTTCTGGGAGAGCTTGAATACCATCACAATAAAAGTGTTCGTCTTTTGAGGCTATCCACAAATCAAGCCATTTTTCAATGTCTTCATATGAACGGAACTGCTGATCAGCCAGCTTTTATGCCATCGAACGAAACATGTAATAAACTGATGGTGCAATATACGGGGAATATGGCGGGTGGAGTAGGACTTTCTATTTGGGCGTTTCCGTGTAGGTTTTAAATCATAATGTTTTGGACATGTCAAAAGCGACCAAGGCTTACTACTGGAGCCATCTAATGACAAACAGCGAGAACTTAGTTGCGCACCTAATGTTAAAATTTACCATATAGAATAGAAAAGACTTGAGAGTGTAGTTGGATATCATCCAACCTTGGATTAATATTCCTATAAATTAATTTATTTATCAATATCCCGTATTAACAACTTTTGGTCCTTCACCTCGGATTACAGGTTTTGCTGAACAATTTTTAATTCCAAATAAATATTAGAAATATTCATAATTCGGGCTCCTCCGGGTAATATTGTGCCTTACCTCAGCATGCAGGGCTCTGCTGGGGTTGATCTCCATCCTCTCTTGCGGCTTGTGGGATTCACTAAGACGAATTTAATAAGCCTAATTCGTTGAAAAATGACGGCGACGTGGTTCGCCACCCATCACGTTCTGATTCTCACGAGGGCGAAAAGCGACTAATGAAGAGCCGTTTCGCTGCGATGAATGGTAGCGGATGGAGCTCTGTAGTCTCTGCCAACCCCTGCGGGGGATAGGCGTCAATATATAATAATAATAAAAAATAATTCTATTTTTTTTTTCATATATATAACAAGTCCTCAACTAACAACTAAAACAAAACTTTTATGTCATTTATGGGAAAGAAAGTTTTCAAGCAAGCGGGTTTCCTGATAGAAAAACATACACAGCGCCAACAAAATTCTAAACCCAGAAATATTGCCGGCCTTTAACAAGACATATCAACGCAAACAATATAAGTGGTGTTTAAAGTTTGTGTATGCCGTACAATAATGTAAAAAATTATACGATATATAATAAATAAATAAAAAAAACAAAGTTATTGTTAACAAAGGTTCCAACGCACTTATCAGCCAAGCCCTTTATCGTATTTATATCAACAAGAATTGTTGTTTACCAACCTTGTAATTTTTCCCAAATATAATTATTTCCTCAATTCCGAGATGATTCACGGTTTATATACGAAGATACTGATGCAAATGTGCTCATGCGCACATTGATATATTAAACATGTAAGTTCAGAGTGACGAAACGATATCTGAAGACAATTATTTTTAGCGATAAGTTATGTAAATAAAGGGAACGCAATAGCGTTACTCTGTGCCATCAGATCAGCCCCGCAGGGGGTCAGCTATCTGTTGACATTCGAGTAAATTTCCATAGCAGAGGTCTCAACGTACTTGTGATATAAACAAGTGAAAGATAAATGTGAATTTGCGCGTGATTTATACTACAATTAATTTGTAGTAATTAGTGTGGAGAGTGTTGATAACTGTTATATATTCTGAATATAGTTGTAAATGGCCGTATTATAATAGAATTAATCTTATATATTTACGACAATGTTAACTGTGTCAATCAAGTTATTCCCCGATTCCCTTACGGGGTTCAATAGGAAAGGTCATATTATGTACAGAGCGTAAAGAAAAGGTACATAAATAATTTTAAACAGCATCTACAGCGTCAGTACAATCATCAGTCTATAGCACTCTATCCCTGACAACAGGGTCTCCATGGTGGCCAATTTGCCACATTATTGACACGTATGTATTTACTGTCAGTTGCCCTGACAAGATCGACGCATCGTCTTCAAGGGTAGTAGTAGAAAATGTATATTTTTTTAATGTAAGTGCGTTCGTTTACAAATCAGCCGATGGACTGGATCGGATAACGGATGATTTTTTAAATTGATATTTTTTTGTAGAAAAATACGCACATGGGAAAAGATGTGCGCTCAAACCCAGCCCTCAGAGGTCAAAATCGCACCGTGGAAATCGGCAGGATCGATTCATATAGATTGCTAATGCCTCGCCTGATATTACAAATCCTGATTCTCTCGCTCGATCTTTTTTTATATATTTTATATAAAATCTAATAATTATATATCTACGTTGCTGTATCCATTATTCTACCAACAATATTACGAGTATTAATTTGTTTGTTTGTTATATTTATCTTGATATTTAGTTACTAACTCTTGTTGCCGGAAGGCATTCTCTGTCGTTCAACCTTTGGGTTGATGGAAAAAAGAACTTACAGAAGGTTCAAAAACTATGTATGTATAACATACACTATGTATGTATAAACATACAATATATATTTTTATCAAATATAGCTATTTTTCACTGGCAGAAATTATATATATACTTGTTAGATTTAGTATTTTGTAACAATCTCAATGCCAACATTTCAAATAAATGCCTTTGTCTTGTTCGATTTCAAAATAGTGAAATCTATCCTTGCAACATTAAATATAATGAAATAACAATAGGTCAAAATAATACTTTTCCTGCCAACTTACATGATTGACGCTGGGTATTTTTTCATTTTGATAATCTTATATTATTATCAGTTATATTGTTTAATTATGGTGGCATATTATACAATATAGTTTGATTAAAGTGTATAAGTGAAGTGATATGAAATAAATGCGTGTATCGTGATTTTTTAAGTTGACTGGAAAAGTCCATAGGTTTTGGTGAAATAGCCACCATTTTATCAAGACGTAATGTGACAAGTGTGTAAGCAAGATTTTACTTGACAATGGCATAATAGCTATAACAAATTGCTATCAAAGAAAAGAAAAGACAAGAAACGGAAGAAGGCAGTGGGACATATGGAATGTTAAAAAAAAAATTCCTAGCACAATCACACTTAGCTTACTTGGTTAACGAGAATTCAAGTAATATCAAAATATTGCTAGTTTCCTTTACAAAAAAAAATGAATCGGTGGTCGACCTTCACTATGCATTGTACAAAATAATTACTTTTTTGTAAAATCCTGTCTAGCCTGCCAGATGTAATTACATTTAAATGTATATAGTAATCGAAGCTTCAAGAAAATGTGCTAAATTACTAGTTGCAATATAGTCTTAGATCCGGTATAGGATATAATATATAGAGAGTTATAAGAAATTGAGAAAGAGATGCTTAGATGGTTGTGGCACATAAAAAGGATGGGTCGGTAGGGGAAGACCAAGGAAAACATACTTTGACCGAATTGCCGAAGTTTTTAAGAAAGGTCAGGTCAAGAGTACCCTTAACCGGCGAGCCTGCATGAAGAGAGTGATGAATGTGGAGGAAGCAAACCGAGTATGCCAAAATTGTAGGTGATGGAGATATGTGGTTCCAGCCTTCCCCTACGGGAAACAGGAGTGATGATATGCGCAACTATGGAGTTTCCAAGTACAAACAGGATTAAAAATGTTATTATTTAAAATGATTAATCCTATTTGCGATATCTCAATGCGTATATTGTCTAGCACATATACCTTATCATCATCAAATAACAGATTTTTTTTTATGGGACAGTAAGGCAAACGAGCAGGCGTGTCACCTGATGGAAAGCAATCAACGCCGCCCATAGGCATCCGCAGCACCATAGGTAGTGCGGAAGCATTGCCGACCTTTAAGGAATATGTCATTAGGGAAGTGGGAGGGGTAGAGGGAGGAGGGGTGTTGGGCCTCCGAAACTCGGCCGCTCACCGTACGAAGCACGGTATCTAAGCTACCACTCAGACGCCGGTTTTCTGCGGGAGTGTGATACAGACGAGAGTATATATTTCTTATATGTATATACCGGATCTCGCAATGATATATACTGGCCAGTACAAATGATGTGGCCGAGCAGACGTGTCGGCATCATCAGAGATCGTAAACCAGTCTCAAACTAGATTTGCATCCAATAAAAAGGTGTGACAAAAAGGCGACTCGTGTCCGGCGAATGTAGAAGAAACATTATAACAACATTTATCACTACTATAACATAGATTACACATTTTATGTCTCGTATTCTTCGTATATTTATGTACAGTAAAAGCTCCTTATTCCCGCTCCCTTCATTCGCGTTTTCACTGTTCGCGGATTAAAAAATGCGACCCAATTCCAATATTCGCGGCTAAAAATTTCTTTATTCGCGGATCTAATAAGTACATACACAATAATAAAAGGATTCCAATGTTCAAAAACTTCATTTAAATTGATTTTTTTTTATATATTTGTTTTTTTTATTTTGTCACCTAGGAACGTATCACCTATAATACCATATAAATTACCATTCCGTATTCACGGTTTATGTATTCGCAGCATATATATGGAACATATATATTATAAATGTAATATAATAAGAATAAAGAGCTTTTACTGTATTATTCTGCGTCTTGCCCACGGACTGAATTTTGCAAAAGTCTAAACATAAAATGATTCGCTTTCTATTTTATATGGCTGTACCATAAACAAGATTCTGATGATTGATGGAATAACCATCCTAAAAACAAAGCTACCCATAAAGGTAGAAGACTCCATCCAAAGTTCCTTCAACAAGATAATCTCTAACTAGGAACAGTACCGCCGACACTTTGATAGTGTGAGCGAGCTACCGCACAACTCGCCACAAAGAGAAGTTTCATCCCCATCATTTGGATGAATAACAATCCAGTACGAAGCATTTTCCAAGTATCTTCTTTCCATTTCACCAGTTACCAGCTACCTCCAGCGGTGTTATCGATACGACATTGGAACTTACAAAAAACAACTACTATTACAACACATTGCTTTAAGGCCCGCGACCGTTCTGCAATACGTTGATAGCTGACATGGCAGTGTATGGCGTTTTAATGAATTGTTTGCTTGTATAGAAAATCTTGGGTTTGATTTCGCATCTGGATAATATTGATATAGTGAATTGTTTGCTTCCTGAATCGAAAATCTTGAGTTCGACTTCGCATCTGGATAATATTGATATTTATTCCGATACTAGGTATTTGTCCGTGCATTTGAATATTTATAATGGTGTCGTACTACACGAGGAATTCAAGTGTGGGTCTATCAATGCACATTAGAACTTAAAAAAAAACAGGGCCACACTTTGCTTGAAGACCAGCAACGCCTCTTAATAAAGCTTCTCCCGCAATTTCGACGAAAAGAAAGTGTAACGTTGTGGAAAGGTACTTTAAGTCTAACATCATCACGAGAGACATCCATGACATTTTCCACATGAAATTAAGGTATAAATAGCCGCAAGCCTGTTACGGTCGGGGTCGTCCTACAAAAGCGAGAAACTGGCTCTACAATATAAGCACAGTAATTTTATCATTACAGCAGTGTTGATTAGATTTGTTGCAAAATATTCCGTGCCCGAAGTACCAATATCTTGCCAGACACCTAGCGATTACTAAATACTAATTCAACGCCCACAATGTTCTCATATTTCAACAGCGTAACTATAGTTCCATTAAAACTTATTATAGACTCTTTGGCTCACACAGCAATCGTGTTAAATTGTAAATGTTCCAAGTGCGAATACATACATACATATCGTCACGCCTGTTTCCCGTAGGGGTAGATAGAGACCAAAGATCTCCATCCGCTACGACCCCGGCACACCTTCCTTGCTTCCCCCACACTCATCCATCTTTTCAACCATACTTCCTCTCACATTCATCGTAGCGAAACGGCTCCCCGTTAGTTGAAAAACAATCAACATAGACACGTTACAAATGCGGAGCCGACCTTTGAGATATAAATGGACTTAGTTTTTCAAGGTTCCAATGTCGTACCGGTTCAGAAATAAAGCTGAAGGTAACTGATTCCATGGAATGATGGTGCGTGGAATGATGATTCGGCAAAAACGCACCAACTGGATCGCCGCTCATCCAAATGGTGGAGATGAAACGTTTTTGACGAGTTATGCGGTAGTGCCAGGTGGTGTGTGGAAAAGTTTCTGAAAAAATGCAACATTTTGGATAGCCACTTCCAGATGTTGGGGACGAAACTTTTTTTGACCATCTTTCAGAGTCCTAAATACCGGTACTTATTCAGAGACTAGACGTTTGTCCACGTCACTTACGCGTTGATGTAGCAGCAACCATACCAGAAATACCTGTGTAGAACTTTGTAAAGTATTTATTTATGTATACCATGTATTTTGTTTTCGACAGCCCATATGTGTCCCAGTGCTGAGCACGGGCCTTCTCATTTCTGTAGGAACGGACGTTAACGCGGAGCGGAGATACCACGCTCGGAATAAATATCTGTAAGCCATACATATATATTTATTCAGATGCGGGGATCGAACCCGCGACCATTGACTCCGTGGACGGGGAGCCTCGCCACTGAGCGAATTGGTCGTATAGTCCAGCCATTCCGATATTCACAAGTATTATTCAAAGTGTTATTGACCCACATTTCGTTGGCCTATGTATCAATAGGTCCCTTCAACATAGATAAATACAAAACAAGACTGTACTAATACGATACTTTGAATGTTAAAACAATGTTGGATATTGTACGTATTTTTAAAGTGAAAACTACTTTAGCACCGTTCTGATGTGTCACTCGATGAAACTAAAAAGAGACAAACACATACATCTATAGGAATTAGCCTGCGAGAGAATGAGATAGAATACTAAAAATGTCACTTCTACTGCAAGTGAAATGCATACATGTTTTTTTTTTCAAAATTAACAGTAGTATGCTTTCATTCCACACACCGAACAGATACGACATTGGGACCTTTAAAAACCAAACTTACACATTTCTTAAAGGCCGGCAACGCTTCTGCCATGCCTATGGCGCTGCGAATGTCTATGGACGGCGTTGATTGCGTTTATCCGAAATCCGTTTTATCCGAATAAATTTTTCCGATTTTTATTTTCTTTGTTCACAACTTTAAAAATATTATTTTTTGAGATAGGAAGGCAAACGAGCAGGCGCGTCACCTGATGGATAGGAATAAACGCCGCCCATAGACATCCGCAGCGCCAGGCAGTGCCGAAGCTTTGTCGACCTTTAAGGAAAGTGTCATTATCGGAGTGGGAGGGAGGGGGTAGGGGGAGGGTGTTGGGTGTTGGGCCACCAAAACTCGGCCGCTCACCGTACGAAGCGTGGTAGGTAAGCTACCGGGCGAGCCGGCCCATTCATGCTATGTACCTACACCACCTACATATTCACAGCCATATCAATAGCATTCTACGTACGCATACATTACGATCATATTTCGCGGTATTGGCGCAATTTGGAATGTTTCACGCAGGAAAACAGAGGACTTCGGTTTTTTCAAGTTTTCGTTATCCGAACCGGCCGCCTTCCCGATCATTTCGGATAAACAACGAAGTGAGTAACTAACAAACTAGTTCGTACTAAACAAATTAACAAGGTAATTTAAAAAAAATATCATGTCCAGTTTCGGCACATGATATTTTTTTCGAGTACAACTACGTAAATTGAAATCGTTATTCGACCGAGGTTATCAATAGTTTTTGTTGATTGTTACGATCAATTACGAAACTTCGGGAGCGTTCTCAGTAATATTCTCAGGAATAAAATGCTTAATGGTAATATTTCTCGCTTGACTCACCAAAAATTTTAAAGTCAATTTTAATTATTCCTATATTTATATCCCGCTTTAAATATCTTATATAAGAGGATTTTTTTTCTCCCATATAAAACTAAAATTAATTCATTTCATTTAATTATTGAATTAATATTTTGAAAAAACTATATTAACATCAAGTGTCAAACATGAGTTCAAAGTAGTTTCAAACATAAGTTCAAAGTACTCAAGTTCAAATACTTGTTGAAATAAATGTTTTTAAACATCAAGTTTCAAAAACATGGATTTGAACTTGAATGGATGAATAAAAGGGAGAGCCCGAATCTAAGGCTCTGATTTCGAAAAAAAATATAATAGGTTTCGAAAAAAAATATACAAATACGGTTGGAGATATCAAAAACACATAGAAGTCACAAGAACACACGGAAGTCAACAATTAGACAAAGACCTCTTTCAAAAATAAAAGATTCCCCACACTCATCATGTTGGAAAAGCTGTGAGTATATCCTCAGATTCATATTTGAAGTATGCAAGTGCCTTTGAAATTTATTAAATGTTTTAATCATTTATCTTCAAACAAAAATTTTAATATTTTGGAACATGTGGGCTTTGGGGCCGCATCTTGTCTCTGTTATTTTTTTGTGTCACCTCGTGATTCAGTTTCAATAATAATTGTTCTTAAAAAAAGTTGTTTTTTTTTTAACCACGAACAAACTGTAACAAATTAAACCCTATTCATACACAATTTTTATATTATTGTTATAAACTCAATCTGTACTATTTTTATTAAAAATATATATTTAAATAGGTAATTATTTGGCAAAAAGTTAGCAGACTCCTTTGTTACAGCCTCATTTAACAATGACCTTTAAGGATAGAAGGGTTCCCCACCTCTGGTCTCCAATATATTGAAGGTTAAAACATCTGTATAATTAAAATTGTGTCAGTGCTACAAACTTTTTATGTGGTAAAGCTATACTGCAAATGATAGAAAGTTATCATTGTCAAAATTTGTCGACAAATATTGTTTAAAATATCAAATTTTTAGGCAGATAATTGTCTGTATGTTGTGTGGGTCGGCATTTCTAAGGAAATACCATGCAGAAAATATATATGTATGAGTAGTTGTTTAGCCACTGTGCTTCATTTGGTGAGGAATAGGACCCAGAGCGCCTAACTCTCTCCACCTTCCTCCCCATCTCTACTTCCAAATCATATGTTCCTCTTAATTGAAAGGTGATTATCCAACAACTTTCCTAAAGCAGGCAATGAATCTGCAGTACCGGTGTACAGTAAAGGTGACACACTTGCTTGTTTGTCTACCTATACCATAAAAAACTTAAAGAAACTATAGCTTCAAAACAAGTCTACTATTAAAAGGCCTTAATCAACATCAATAACAAAACCCATCAGCTCTGAAGGAATTGATGCAGTGGATTGTTGTGGCTTACAGAAAAAACATCCAATATCTTCAAACAATTGGAACAATCTATAGATTGTCAACAGTTCAGGAAAAACTTTCAACTCTGACAAAAAAATACTCTTAACCCCAGAATGGTTATGAGAATGAGAATTCTAAAAGGTCATGCCTAATTATCAAATAAATATATATATATATATATATATATATATACACATATATATATATATATATATATATATATATATACATATATATATATACATATATATATATATATATATACAACTTATTCTATATTGGTCGCACAGATATTTGAGAAACACCCAGACATGTAATTAAAGAATGCAAGTGAAGAAGAAAGAATGGTAAAGCAACAAGCAAGATTTCTGGGGAATCTCACTGAGACCTGTAAAAAATAAGCCATGTTGCTCGCTTTTACAAAAATCTTGGTTGGTTGGAGTAAACTTCTCGGTGACCCATAAAAACCTTTATCTTAATAGTTATAAATCAAACATGTACACCATAACATATAAAAATCTAAGTAACATAACATAATACTTACTTATAAAAAAGAATACAAATAACTATATTATTAAATATTATTTCTTTATAATTACAATCACAACAGTGTAATAAAAAAATAACTCTTAAAAAGCTATGTAAATAATTACTTACTTGAAGAAATGTATTACATATTATCAATTATTAAACTTTGCTGCCAACTTTAAGTTGAGATGATAAAATATAAATCCATTATTGAATTGACAAATATTTAATTGTTTATATTTGTTTTAGCCAATTAGGCTGTGAATTTTGTTTCAAGTATATAAAACTGCATTGCTCTTGTAATAAAATATAAAGACAATCTAAACCTAAATGATTTTAAAATAAATGTTATACAGAAACAGTTATTATATGGGTTAATTAAAATAGTAATAAAAATAGGTAATAAAAATATTTATTTATGTAATACAACTATATATTAGAATCACAAAATTAAAAAAAAGTCAGCAAAGTGTAGAAATAGCCATGTGGTTGACCACATTGTTGTCATTCGACGTAAGCAACCAATTTTCGCTTACATTACTAATTAAAAGCTTAATCAGAACATGAAAAAAAAACTTTGCAAACTTGTTCCCTTACAAACATTTTCAGTTTCATAACAGCTGATTTTAAAATAGAACACAGAATTTTACTAACCTGTTAATGTGGAGGTAAGCTCGAGTAATTACTGCGAAGAATTATGAAAACACTCCTTAAATTGATGAAGCGTAGTTAAGCAACAAGTATCAAGAAATAATTGATTGAATGATTGTCAGTCTAGGTACATTATTTGAATTTGAATTGAAGTTGACTGCGCGTGCGATCAAATGCGCCCATTGACAGAATGAAATAGCAATATACGTAGTACGAATCGCAAGTTTTGATACTTTATCAATATAATATAATAAAGTATAGTGTTAATTTTATATCTTCATAAGTTTATTGAAATGCTTATTTTTCATAAGGTTAAGGAATAAATTTGTAAAGTTATATCTTAAAACCATAAATTTGACATGTATCCAAATAATACATTGATTTAAACATAAATAATTTCTAATAAAATCATCGCTAATTTTTTATAGGATTTAAATATAATTTAATACTTACCTATATACAGTTTTTATCCCCGTGTTATAAATTTTTATTTGTGTCTTTTTATATGTTTACAGCTAGAACAGCACTGTTACCTATACACGTAATTAACACTCAAAATGAGAAATTAGAAATCAATCCCTAAATCTATATTACATATGTATGTACTACATATCTGATCTATATCGGTGTATTTAAAATGTCAATCACCAAACACTTCAGACGTTTTTGTAAACTGTCAAATATTTTAAATTTAATTAACACATTTTGTAAAGTTCATAGTATTTTTTTGTTTCCGTGCAGTGAAGTAGATCAAAGTTTTTTTAGTCATATTAAGCATATTATCAAGTATCACTTGAACTCAATCCAACTTACTTTTCTTATCAAAACTTGTCAGACGCTAGCTAGCAAGCGCGTAGTACAGCACGTGGTTGTTTAATTGTCTTTATAAGGATTGCATGTCAAAAGTTTATAAAAGGCTCTCGGTGTGTTATAGATTTGTAGCACATTATACATTGTCCCGTAAACCCGCTTCATTGTCGAACACAGTCAAGAACATATCGGAGAAATGTCTCATCCTAAAGAAGGTGAGAATTTTTTGATTTCGTTGTTATTAAAACTTATAAACGGACTAAACTGAGAAGAAAATTTTTCATTTGCTCATTCGTATTAAATATTTACATCGCTTTTGTTTGTAGTTTTATACTTTTAGCGCCAAATGTTTGTGACCTTGAAAATATTCTTTAGTACTACTAAACACGGGTGACTATAGTGATCCTGTATGAATTTTAATAATAAAAAAATTGAAACTTACTATATTCATCATGTGCTATCAATACTAAGTTAATACTAATGTTTCCAATAACATCTTAAAATATTTCCTTCTGCCTTCAGAAATGTGAAGTGCAACCAAAATCAAATTTACTAAGAAATACTTTTTGATTGGTATTTGGAATATATAGATATATGGAACGCTTAAAAATAAAGTTTTTATTTTTATTGATTTTTAGCAGCAATAATTTCAATTTATAATGAAAAAATAAGCTCTTTATAAATAGTAAGTAGGTATACATACCTACCAATGACTTATGATGTAATAGTTATTATCGATTACCTACTTGTTTTGCAATAACAAGCTAATAAAAATAAATAAAAAGCACTGGGTTATCGTTATTATTACTTTACAGCAACAATAACATATAAAATATTCCATTATCAATATTCTAACCAACCAGCTTTTGTAAATAATTAAACCCCAAACCAAAACCAAGATTTGGTAAATAATTAAAAAAGCAAAGATGATTTGCACATTTTGCATTATTTTTACTAAAATCATTATTGGGATGGTCAGTCAGAATTTACTTAGCTAAGATCCGCGAAAAACAAAAAACTATTCTGTGTGTTTATGAAAAGGAGAGAAATGAAAATTAATTTTAATTTCCACTTCTCTCCTTTTCGTAAACACACAATATTACTTTTCCATTTTGTATTCTACACGGATCTTAGCTAAGATCTATATTGTGACTGTCCATTTTGAAAAGCACAGATTCAAAATGAAAACGATTTTTTCAATTAATTATACAATTAAAATAAATTTTTATTAACATCGCCGAAACTGGATGCATGAACCTAAAGATCAAGCTAGGTGGCGCGTCTTAGGGAGCCCTAAGTCCAGCTGTGGACTGCCGCACACAGAGTGATGAAGTTTCCACTTTAGGAGATACTAGTTGCGGGTTCATTACCCGTATCGAGATAAATATAAGAGTGGCCTACAGGTATTATCTCTGAGTCTAGATGTTTCGCCAATCATCCGTGCCCAGCCGTGGACACATATCAGCTGTAAAAAATATTAATTATTTCAAATACATACATTGCTAATTACACACGATAACTAAAATACTTGTAAAATAAATATGCGACACTGGTTTCTCGCAAAGGTGTTTGCGCTACAAAGCTATTTGGATGATACAAGTGTTAAAATAAAGATATTAGTGACTTAGACGCAATTTTTTCGGCTCCAAGTTAAGTTTGCATTATTCTTTTTTCGAATTTTGTAATACTAAAAAATATAGTATTTATATATAATAACTATTATATATTTTCCAAAGACAACATGTTAGGTTCCTGGAAAACAATAGTAATAAACAAAGTTTAAATTACTTTTATATATTGTTACAAGCTGGAGTTCGGAGATCGGAAAAATGAAATCTGCCACTAGTTTCACTTTACTTCTACTTCTCTTCTTATGCTATTTCCTTCCGATTTTCTTCAGTATTAAACTCTCGTATTAAACTTTAAACATTCTCCTTCGTCGCCCCTTTATACAGGTAAAACGATCGAAAGTTCTAGTATTCCCAAAATTCAAAATTGTTCCAGCAATGTGTAGTCTTTTCTAGACATCGTTCTCTCTCTTTTCCGCGCGCAGCTATTTTCTATTAACTGTTCTTGTCACGCATTAAAGGACGTCTTATCAATTTATTTTTAAAAGTTGCCTGACCTGTGTAGCTTGCCTGACCAGGACTTTGAGACCTCAACATGAAGCTTCAATCGTTTCACAAAAAATGATTCTTCATATGTGTTACGCAACAATATATTATCTTGTTCCAGTTGCTGGCTATAAGCTCGGAAGCTTGATCATTGAAGGCAAGACCAAGCAAGTATTCGATCTTCCAGAGCTCCCGAACCACTGTCTTCTTTTAAACAAAGACAGAATAACGGCAGGAGATGGGATCAAGGCTCACGACTTGGAGGGAAAAGCTGCAATTTCTAATCAGACCAATGCTAAAGTTTTTGAAATTCTGAAATCCACTGGTAAGTATAAAATCTTCGAATTTAGTAGATTTGGGTTAGAGCGCAAACTGGCATTTGACTCTTATTAGGTGTAACCGATCATAGACAAACGATCTTCAATTTTATTCATAGCCTGAATAAAATTGAAGATCGTTTGTCTATGGCCGATTACACCTAATAAGCCTAAATCATATTATTTAAATTGGTTATATATTAATTTCCAAATTTAAATAAACTTATTTTTATCCGTTCTTCGCCCATCAATCAACGTCTTTCCTAAAGGCAGACAACGAAAAAAAACGGTGGTTATTTACTATCAGGTGACGCACTTTTTCCTACTTCTACGCGACTTTAAAAAACATTTCCATAAATCAGCGTGTTTTGATGTTGATCTAGGTTATGTACAAATACAATTATATTATCGATATATCGATTCGATATAATTAATAATTAAGTCAGAGATTGCGAATCGTTGGAAAACGACTGAAAATTAAAGACACGGCAAGGAAAAGTTATATATACGTATATTTCCATACAAAAAAACTTTATGTTTGAAATAGTACTTATAGTTTATATAATATTTGCATCGCCATCGGCCTATGGTGGTCCACGGCGTGTCATGTCAGCTCGTTCTTCGGTTACAAGAATCCATTGTCTGCCAGCCGCGCACATAACGTCGCTCTATCTACCCAAAGAGCGTCCAAAACAACGTTTGCCAAGGCGCGGTCCAATCCAGCACTTATTTACTACCATGGTTGTCAATTCTCCTAGTGACGTGATCAGCCCCTTGCCACTTCAGTTTACTAAATCATAGGAGAATATCAGTAACTTTTCATTTTCATAGATAAGAGTAAATTTTACATTAACCTACTTTAAAATTTCTGGTATATTTAATTATACTTTTGTATAACACTGGTTGGCACGTCATTTCCACAGTAAAAAAACAATTGACACGTACATATAAGTAAAAAGGTTCGTTGTCCCTGATGTACGTATTAGGCAATATGATATGTTATGACAACATCCGTTATTGTTTACTTTAAATTGATCCTATGCTGACCTGTGAAATACTGATAACATTACGATCAAAGAGGTGATGTCTCGGAATAGGGTTGTATCTCGCAAAAGCTATTGCATATACATTAAAAAAAAAACAAAACTTTTTGTCTTTTTCTTTTCTTTTCTTTGATGCCAATTAGTTACAACTATTATGCCAGTGTCAAGTAAAATACAATAATATCCAGTCTCTTGAAATGTTCCAAGTCAGCTTATCACGTTACGTCTTGATAAAATGGTGGCCATTTTACCAAAATCTTCTATGGCCTTATTCAGTCAACTTAAAAAGTTACGATACACGCATTTATTTCATATCTTCACTTATACACCTTAATCGAACTATTGAAATAAAAACACAACATCACTGATGTAAATTGGCGGGAAAAGTCAAAAACTTTTTGTCTTAATGTGTCGATATATTTTTAATTTCTTAAGTATTCATATAAAAAAATATATCATCTACCACAACAAGCAATAGCAACTGCCTAATAAATACTTTACCTAATATCGTTAAGAGAAAAAAAAATAGTTTATTAGTTATTTATTATTTAGTATTTAGTTTCAATCGTGAGTACTTGAAAGTAGAGTCTATGTAACGCTATTGTAATTTGACTTTATATCTAATTTTTAATTAGGGAAAAATGAATACAGGTAACAATTCTTTGCGCCACTTATATGAGAGAGAAAGACCAATAATATTTGTCTTTCTTTGTAATAGAATAAATCATATAATTTATTTATATAAGAAATTTTGTAACATAATACATACTCGCCTACTCCGACAGTTGTTGTCTCGGCAAACTAGATGGCGCCTTGAGTGAGGCCAATATCCAGCCGTGTACTGCCGCGGGCTGCTATTGATATTACTTTGCGATACAAAAATTACTTTGCGATACACTGAAAGTAATTTGAAAAATATTAATGCGTATTTATAAACCAGCATAAAAACCCTATAAAATAATATAGTTATGAAAAAATCTATTCTTAATTCTAGATTTAAAATTTTCAATGTGATTAATGCTTTTTTGCAAAATAACTTCCGACTCCATGAACCTCCCATAATAACGTCATCTATTATATTTATTGAAAATTATATAAAAATTTAAAACAATTAAAAAAATAATATTAAAAGAGAGTTATATAAATAAAAATTATATATATAAATAAAAATTTTCTTTGTCTGCTTGTCCCGTATGCGATCCTAAATCAAGTATCCGATTGTGATGAAACTGGTAAGTTATTCTGCATACACCCATGAAGGTTCCTGGCCGAAAACTCTGTGTATGCATATGCGTTCTATAAATTATAAAACCAAACATTTTTTTGTTACATTCATAGGTATGACCACGCCGGTTTCCGGTAGGGCTAGGCTGAGGCCGCAGATCTCCATTTGTTGCGATCTCGGCACACTTTACTTCATTCACACTCATCACTCTCTTCATACAAACTCGCCGATTAAGGATACTTTTGACCTGGCCGTTCTTGAAACCTTTAGCAATTTGGTCAAGGTACATATATTCTCCTTGGTCTTCCCCTATCGACCCTTCCGATCCATTTACGTTGCGGATTTGGCTGTTTTTTTTTACAGCTAATTGTAATATAAATTTGGATAATTTTTTTGACTGAACTACTTTTGGGATATAAATGATCAATGCTACAAAAACTATTTAGTTTTGTGTGTTAATTCTATACACAACTAATGCCATATAAAATTTCAGGTATCAAAACCGCTTTCGTCAAAATAGCTTCACCGACAGCCTTCGTATCGAAGAAATGCGACATGGTTCCCATTGAATGGGTGACGCGCCGCCTTGCCACCGGTTCGTTTCTGAAACGAAACCCTGGTGTCCCTGAGGGCTACCGATTCACTCCCATCAAGCAGGAGACCTTCTTCAAGGATGATGCAAACCATGACCCCCAGTGGTCGGAGGAACAGCTCGTTTCCGCTAAAATTAAAGTCAACAATATCATCATTGGTAAGATCGTATGTCATTATTAGTTTTAGTACCCGAGGTAATCCGACAAACATTTTGCAGGACGATGTCTGATTATCGATTTTGTCGGATTATATGTAGTCCGAAATTTATTAAATAAGAGCATCTTGTAATCAGTGAAATTATAAATCAAAGAATCTATTTGAACCACGAAACATTTTTTTTGTGGAATAGGAAGGCAAACGAGCATGCGTGTCACCTGATGGAAAGCAATCAACGCCGCCCATAGACATCCACAGCGCAATGGGCAATGCAGAAGCGGTGCCGGTGCGGTTAAGGAAAGTGACATTATGGGAATGGGGGTGGGAGGGGAGGATGTGTGGCTCTGGAACTCAGGCCGCTCACCATACTAAGCGCAGTAGCTAAGCTACCACTCAGACGCCGATTTTCTGCGGGAGAGTGGTACTTTCCCAGGCTAGCCGGCCCATTCACGCTACAGACAAATAATATGCCATTCTTGACAAAGTATTCGTCTGTAGCGTGGCTCTACCACTAATAAATCATCACTAATAAAAAGTCATATTACATAATTATATACATATATAATATGAATGTGGAATTTAGTAAATTAAACATCACAATGGAGACCTATTTTAATATAAATAACACCATCAGTGCTATAGATCTTACAAAGTTTTTAAGAAAGGCCAGGTCAAGAGTACCCTTAACCGGTGGGCTTGCATGAGCAGAGTAATGAGTGTGGAAGAAGCAAGAGAAAGTATGCCGAGGTCGTAGCAGATCGTAGGAGATCTGTTCGTCTTCCTACCCCTACGGTAGACAGGCGTGACGATATGTACGTATGTACAATCAACAGTGATAGGCGTGCGGATTACAAGGGGCGCCGGATTAGACAGAGTCCGGAATACCAAGGGTCAACTGTATAAGAAATTATTATAATACTTGTGTCAGTGTGTCATACGGCTATTGTCTTCTTATATGTACTTATAGGACCTACTTCTAAGAAGGCCTATGTCTAAAAATGGACTGTTATATTTATTCATGATAAGAATGAAAACTTTTTGAAGATCATCTCTTCAAAAACTTTTCATTCTTATCATTAACGCATCCCATAAAGCCGAAAATCTTAGTCCAGCAGTGGACTGCCTCATGCTGTTGTTGGTGATCACGATGATGACTTTGAACAAAAATTGATTGAGTAAATTGAATTTTAATTTTATCTTAGGTCTATAAATATAATTATTGTATAATACATACGCAATATACGGATACAATGCACACACACATACACACACACACATAAACACACACATAACACACACACAAACAAACACACACACACACACACAAACAAACACACAAACACACACACAAACAAACACACACACACACACACACACATAAACACAAACAAACACACACACACACACACAACACACACACACACACAAACACACAAACACACACAAACACACACACAAACACACACACAAACACACACACACACACACACACACACACCACATCATTACTACAGTATACAGAAATAATTAAGTTTATGTATGCTGTAGAAAATAGGTATTAAAAAGAAAAGTTATAAAAAGAAATAAATAAATAAAAAATAATTATATTCTCAGGGCAGGATGAAGTGGATTATATGAAGAGAGTCTCTATCCTCGTGTTCGAGATTTTGGAGAAAGCATGGGCTCTCAGAAACTGTGCTCTTATTGACATGAAGATTGAATTCGGAGTTGACAATGAGGGTAATTTTTATATAATAGTTATTAATTATATTTATTTACCCGACCTATTATTATATTCACAAGTGGAAGCCGCATAGAATATCGCGGTAAAGTTTTATTATATTATCGCATTTCATACGGTGATTATATAGTAATACAGGTAATAAAGGAAGGAAAAAAAAAACTTGTAAGTCTTAATTCCTTTCCACTTCCTTTATTTCTTTCTCCACCTCTAATTATACCCTTCTTCTCCCTCCATTACTTCCTTATTTTCCTCCCATCACTTCTTTTTTCCTCCGAGTACTTTTATTTCTCCCATTACTTCCTTCTTTTCCTCCCAATACTTCCTTCTTTTCCTCATAATACTTACTTCCAGTATTCACGTCTTTGTCTTAAGTTGACGCATTTGGTTTGCCGTAGCGCACGTTCATAGGCGGTTATGGTAACTTATCATCAGGCAGCTTGCTAATATTGTTGCGGTTTGCTTCAACAAAAAAATATATGTATATAGTAAAATTCACCAAAAATATTTCATAATGAGTACTTAAGAACAGCACCTTAGAAAATTAAGACATAAATAAAAAAAATTCTATAATTTTTTTTGTTATTTTCAGGCAATATACTCGTTGCTGACGTAATTGACTCGGACTCTTGGAGGTTATGGCCGTCCGGAGATAAGAGGCTGATGGTAGATAAGCAGGTCAGTTGGCACTTGATTAACTATTGACTAAATTATTATAAATACTTATTATGTATCTGGAAAATAAGTCATAATTATTTAAAATTCATGTTTAAATAATTATGACTTTTCTGTAGACCGTACAAAGTTAGGAGCAGTGCCTAGTTCGAAAAACTATAACTTTGTACCACAGGCTGAAAACTGAGATTATAGACTTTTCCTACCGATTTACATGTTTTTTACGCGTTGATTTTTTATTTCATTTTTATAATCTCACGTTATTATTTATCATTTAATAATGTCCATTTCTGGTCGTTTATTAATCAATACAGTTTTATTAAGGCGTAGAAACGAAAAAGAATAAATGCATGTTTCACCTCTTTTTAACTTCAAAATCCATGCAAGTTTGGATAGAACCATCAGTTTTGGTAGAACATCAAGACTTACACCGCATTCAGTCTGCTTTCATGACTCTTTTGCCAAATCCAACTTTCACTACAGAATCGGAACAAGCACTCCGCGATGAACCGCCAGTCAGGCCGTTTTAGACACATTCTGACTTTTCATAAAGGAGTGCAGAGCTTCATTTACCTGATTACCAGCTTTCACTCTCCTTTCAATATCTTCTTTACATTTTCCATCTCTTCTAAACAACTACCCCAAATATACAAACTCACTTGCTCAACTGTTTCTCCTGCAGTCAGCACCTCACACTGCTACTTATTTATCACGGATCCTAATACCTATTGCGGATCTTAATAGTATGTTTACATTGTAACAGGTGTACCGTGACCTGAAGAATGTGACGTCAGCGGACTTGGACACTGTGAAACGTAATTTTGCGTGGGTGAAAGACCAACTCGACCATCTCAAGCCGACCATTCACCACAAAGTGGTCGTGTTTATGGGCTCACCCCAGGACAGAGAACACTGCAATAAGATCGCTGATGGTAAGCTTATATGCATGAAACAGTGATTCTCAACCTCTTTTTGTTGCGGCCACGGTCTTATACACAGGTATTGCGACAAAGCCCAATTTCAGTGGTGAGAGATTAGTACAATCGTGTCATAACTTTTCTTTCGCATAAACGCCGCTTTTTTTTATGGCATAGGAAGGCAAACGAGCAGGCGTGTCACCAAGGAAAGCAACCAACGCCGCCCATAGACATCCGCAACGCCATAGGCAGTGCGGAAGCGCTGCCGACCTTAAAGGAAAGTGAATTTATGGAAGTGGAAATCGGAGGGGGAGTGAGAAGGGGAGGGTGTTGGGCCTCTGGAACTCAGACCGCTTACCGTACGAAACGCGGTAGCTAAGCTACCACTCAGACGCCGACACAGAGACTCAGTTTTCTGCGGGAGTGTGGTACTTCCCCGGGCGAGCTGGCCCATTCATGCTACAGACAAATAATATGCCATTCTTGACAAAGTATGCGTCTGTAAAACGCTGTACGTCGCTGCTATCGATGTGTGCACGCCGGTTGAGTGACAAGCGGCTGTAAGCGGCTTGTTCGATTGGTTTATCGCTTTATTCGTTTCACTATAATTGGTTATATTAAAAGGCACAAAAGAGACAGAATGCTATTCTGTCTTCGTTGCACAGCACACCCATCTATCGTCACGTCTCTGGCGGCCGTGGATTGAAAAGAATAGCGCAGCCATTAAGCCGACGTACCCCCACTACTGTTGATGAAAAACCTGTGTATATGACCTTGCGGCACACTTTTAATAATTTCAAAATTTGTCGGCATACAAACGATAAAATAACTTTAAAAGAATTTTACATACCTATAATAATACATTGTGTGAAATAATTTCGAGTTTTTCTACCAAGTAATTATGACATATAAAAATTTTGAAAAATGTAAAGTTAATTGTGGTGCTGTATTAATCAATATATTTTGATTAGAACGTTGAAGTGAAATGAAATAAATGTGCGTGTATCGTGCTTTTATAATTTGACTGCTGCAAAATAGAACGACCACCATTTTATCGAAACGTATCGTGAAAAGTTGAATTTTATATTTCAGAATTTTTTTTATTTTACTGAATACTGGCATAATTGTTATAGCTAATTGCCACCAATAAAAGGAAAAAAATGCATTTCTAAAATAATGGCGGCACACAAAAATGCTGCAGTAATAGTGGAGAATCAGTGACAGAAAAATTGGTCGAGTCCACTAGGAGTCCCTGCATTCACTGTACGCAACGCCGTAACAGAAAAATGTTACCACTTGACGTCGATATTTTATGAGTTCTACTGAGTATAGTACTATTTTATTATGCTATGTAAACAACAAAACTTTATTTGATAGGTATATACAATATAAGTTTTTTATTGCCTGTCAGTTAGACAACAAGTTGAAACGAAACACTGCCTACTGCATTTATGTAAACAATTAATACACTATCTATGGATTTACTACATACTAGAAAACATCATTTGACATATATAATTTGTTACAAAAACATATTTCTCCGAGGCTTTTAATCGATCGAAATCGATTAAATTCGCGATTGTTTTTTATTTAAAATATATATTTTTAATTATATTACTGTGACACGAGATTTTTATATATAAGATATCAATGAAAGATGCTCCCTTGTAGTTTGAAGTTTAAGAATCTAGTTTTCAGTTTAAGGGAATTTAAAGGTAAAGACCACCAAATGGTGCAGTGGCGGGAATAAATATATGTATGGCCTTCAGATATTTATGCCGAGTCTGGTTACCCCGCCAATCCGCATTGCACAAGCGTGGTGGGTTATAATGTCTGTTCCTCCAGAAATGGAAATGGGGAGGCCTGTACTCAGCATTGGGACATATATGGACTGTGTAAAAAAGCAGGTTAAGAGACCCTGACCAAATAACTTTTATACAGCGGCAGCCAAACTAGGTCTTGACGTAGACCTCAGAGTGACATCAGCCCACAAGGCAACGGAGGAAACCCTCCGCATCATGCAGCAGTACGAAGATACTCACGGCGCCCTTGTCTTCATCGCCGTGGCAGGACGCTCCAACGGCCTTGGCCCAGTCCTCTCCGGGAACACCTCGTACCCAGTCATCAACTGTCCCCCGCCATCTGACAAGCTAGTGCAGGTAACCTCAGAGTTTATTCATTGAATTCATACATACATTCATATCATCACGCTTGTTTCCCGTTGAAGTAGGCAAAGTCCACAGATTTCCATCTTCTACAATCTCGGCATACCTTCCTTGTTTCCTCCACACTCGTCTTCATCAAGTGAATGGGCAACAGACGCTACCAGCCCAGAACTTGGCCACTAACACCGCATCATCTTTTGCCACTATAAGGTCACCGTAAGGTCATCTGCTGAGCAGGTGACGGGGTACAGAGAGCTTCTCTAGCGGATTTCTTCAATAATTGTTCTTTTTTATATTTTTAGGACATTTGGTCATCGCTGTCAGTGCCTTCTGGTTTAGGGTGCGCTACTGTCATCTACCCCGATAGTGCTGCCCTCATGGCCGCACAAATCATCGGCCTACAAGATTATTTGATATGGGCTAGGCTTAGAGTCAAGCAGTTGGAAATGGCCACAGCTCTCCGCGAAGCTGACAAAAAAATTAAAAACGCCTAAAGTTCTTTTAAAAATATAATGAAAGCGTTCAATATTATTTTTTAATATGAATATTACAAACTAATTGAACTTAAGAATATTTTTAAGGGAATCTCGCATGCAGTGTTGCTATATGTGAAGCATTCCAATATCTACTAAAGTGTAACTTAGGTTTTTATGATTAAATGTTTACCAAAAATGTTTGCGTTCTATGATTTTTTACCTAAAAACAAAACTAATATTCGATTTCATCATAAAAAAACGCAATTTTTAATTTTTAACTTTTTTAGCAACGTTGTGATTTCAAACTTCATGAAACGAAATACACTAAAAAGAGACAGACTAATATCTATAGCATTTAGCCTTCGGGAGAATGAGACAGAAAAAGGTTTTAGTTCTGCCACTGAACTGCATAAGTTTTTTGTGAATTGTATTTAAAATTTATCACAATACTTAAAACTGTAAATCAAATTGTTTTATTGGTGGATTGCGAAACAAATTTAACCCCACAGACAAAATACTATATGAATGCAGTCTTGTACAAGATTGAAGTACCTCCCTGGAAATAACACACATATATTTATATTTTTCGACTTCTCCAGCTCTATGGTCAAAGTGAATGTTTTCCATTACGCGATTCGCTTGCTCGTTTCTCCTTCATTTTCATTTCATAATATACATAGCAATACATACTATATAAAACCACATACAACTACATATATAAAATATAAATATTAATAATATATAATATAATACTATATAATAATATAAGGTCTTGTTACACAAGTGTAATCCATTATTATTAGTTTATAATAAAAAAACATTACATTATAAACGCACAATCAATAATGAAAACATAAGTTATAAATGAGCACTTTGACATTTAATGTCTCAATCCAACCATTAAAATTATCAATATAGAACTGTCCATCGGAGCTCTGTATTTAATTCTGACCTTACTAAGGATGGAAATAAAACAGATATATTTATATTTCTCGACTTGTACAGCTCTATGGACAAAGTGAATGTCTTCCATCATGCGACTCGTTTGCTCATTTCTTCTTCATTTTTAACCGAAAAAATAAAATAACTAAATTACTACCATAGACATTTTTATTCGTTATTTTATTTAAAACAATGAGGTCTTGTTACACAAGTGTAATCCATTAATATTAGTATATAATAAAAAAACATTACATTATAAACGCACAATCAATAATGAAAACTTAAGTTATAAATGAGCACTTTGACATTTAATGTCTCAAATCCAACCATAAACATTATCAATATAAAACTCCATCAGACTTCTGTATTTTAGTCTGACGTTACTAAAGGTGGAAATAAAACAGATATATTTTTCGACATGTACAGCTCTATGGACAAAGTGAATGTTTTCCATCATGCGACTAAACCGAAACCGAAAAAATAAAATTGCCAAATCATTACCATAGATATTTTTATTGGTTTTTATTTAAAACATTTATAATGAAGTCTTGTTAAACAAGTGTAATCCATTAATATTAGTATATAATAAAAAGCATTATCAACGCATTATCAATAATGAAAACTTAAGTTATAAATGAGCACTTTGGCATTTAATGTCTCAATCCAACTATAAAAACTATCAATATAAAACTGTCCATCGATGCTCTGTATTTCATTGACCTTACTAAATCAATATCAGCCCGCGGCAGTCCACTGCTGGTCATGGGCCTCACTCAAGGCGCGCCACCTAGCTCGATCTTCAGCTACACGCATCCAGTCTCTGCCAGCCGCCTTCCGCAGATCGTCGCTCCATCTAGCAGGGGGGCGTACCACACTATGTTTGCCGAGTCGCGGTCTCCACTCCAGCACTCGTCTACTCCAACGATTATCGGTTCTCCAGACCTTACTAAGGATAGAAATAAAACAGATATATTTATATTTTTCGACTTGTACAGCTCTATGACTAAAGCGAATATTTTCCATTATACGACTCGCTTGCTCATTTCCGCTTCATTATCAACCGAAAAAATTAAATTATTACCATAGACATTTTTATTCGTTTTTTATTTCAAACATTTATAATGAGGTCTTGTTAAACAAGTATAATACATTAATATTAGTATATAATAAAAACATTATAAACCACAATCAATAATGAAAATTTAAGTTATAAATGAGCACTTTGACATTTAATGTCTCAATCCAACTATAAAAATTATCAATATAAAACTGTCCATCAAAGGTCTATATTTCATTCTGCCTTTACTAAGAATGGATGTACCTCTATCTGACAGTTGTCAGAGCCTCATTCGTCTATTACCAGGATGTAAGAGGTGCAGGTTTACAGTTGAAGCTTATATATCATCATCAGTCTGTAGTTAACAACTATTGAATATAGCACCTCCCAAGATGTGCCACACGTCCTGCACAGATACATTGCATTATAGAATATACATTATTAACATATTCCAACAATATCAATCATGGAAAAAAATTAATAATTAAAATCTTATAATAGGGATGTTGACTACATGCAAATAAAAATATAATTATAAAGTAAAACGGTAGTTTCCATGGTAGCAATCTTAAAAAAACAATATTTTACTAAAATATTTATTTAATCATTAAAATATTTAATTAATTATTAAATTGTGATTATATCACACTCAAGTCACATGACGACAAAAGTTAATCAAAAGCATTACGTTACCTGTTCACCAGTATTGTTTTAAAGTGAAATTTAAAACGGAAATACATTAATATTAAATACATTAATAGTTCTATTAAAAAATATATTGTAAGTCATTTTAGGCACATATGCTTTAAATAATCCAAAACTAGTCAACATCCCTAAAAACATGGCAATAAAATATAACATTTTAGGAAAATTATATAACAAAAACAAAAATTCCTTAAACTATATTGTACAGAGATTTTAAAGTTTTATATAAATTACAATAAAAGTATAATACTCTTACATTCTACTAGCGAACTAAAATGATGGGTAAGAATTCAAACATGGCATTACACATTGAATAAACATTGACATGTATTACAGATGCTATATGGGGCAACATAGAAGTTGAAGGGATATCCATGCATATAAATTTTAAAAGTGTGGTAAAGCAGTAGGTGTGTGTGTGATGTTTGGGAAATCCAAAATCTTTTAGCCTGCTAGAAGACAAGGCTAGAAAAATCTTTGCTGGTTTGAGTAAATAACTTGTAGACCCACAAAACTTTTACATATAAATTTGGACCATTTATAAGTATATTTAAGATGCTAAGAGTGGAAATATGCTCAGATTTTAAATTTATAATTTTTTATTTAAACATCAAATTGGCAACAAATGATTATATATTACATGTTATACTTAATCCTTTGTGATCAAGCCCATTTTTGTGTAGGTGAACCAGAATCTCTAGAGCAGTTAGCCACTCCTGCTTACTTCATGAGTTTTTAAATTTTACTTAAAATTATTTGAGACACAATGTAAAACTATTAATACCAAGTCCAAGTAGTGCTTGAGAGGCACGGCTTGAGCACATATAACCCTATGTAAAGTAAATTTTTACAGTTATTACAATAAATTGAAGCTTTATTTAGTATCCTTGTAAATATACTCTAAAAGCTTCTTTGTTAGATTCAAATCGTTCAAATTTTTCCAACCATCCGAGTGTAGCACTTGAGGATTCTTTTTAATAAAACTGAAAATCTTCGCCTGCAATTCTTTGATTTTGTATTTCTCGGAAAGCATAGCTATCTCTATTGCATTAGCCACAGTCATTTGTTTTGTAATGGCATATTGTGTCAATATTAAGAGATTTTTTAACTGAAATCGGTGTGCTGTTTCTAACAATTGTAAGCAATTATGTTGTGATATATCTTTTATGTTACCCGTATATACAAATTCAATCAACAATTCTATGTCTCTATCGCTTATATCAATAAACATTGACTTCTCCTTTATATCTTTTAGCAAATCTCTTAAAACTGGACTATGAGCAGCGAGAACAATTTTATGCGTCTTGAATTTCTTGCCACTTGGTGTTTCTAAAACGAAATCTGTTTTCTCATCCTTGAATAATTTTTCACCAAAGTCATGTTTCAATTTTATCCTGCATTTGATATCTTCTGTTATTAGTCTTCGTGGATTAATTAGAATTGTTATTGGTATATGCAGAATATTATTTTTAATATTAGCTAAATCTTTTTGACCCAAGCAAAATGTTTTAATGAAGCTAATGTCATATTCTTGCTTGATTCCAAATGACTGCCAGTATAATGTTTTGGGAAAGGTAGAGTAGCCAATGACCTCTTTAGCACTTTTGGAATGTGTTAAAAGATTTCCATTGCTAACACCAATAGACACAGGTGTTGCTTTTCTATGAAGTACAAATAAATTTATCAAATAATTGTAGCCAGGACAAACTGAGGTTTCGTAAAAAAACCAAAGGTCTGATTCTTCAAATGTATAAGTGCCACCAATATCATATTGTCCAGGTGATTTTAACTTGACAACTATATCATAAATGCAAAGTCTATCTGCATCATCTGACTGGCATCTATTTATTCCTGAAACTTCAGTTTTCAACATCTGAAAGATGAACATTTGAATGAACACCAAAATTTAAGCACAAAATCATGTCCAAAATCTACATTTTTGATTTTCTTGAAAGACATAGGCACTCGCATAGATTTTGTAAACTTTCATCCCAATCACATAATTATTTAGTTACTCTACTACTACTATATACTATTAATATAATAAAATCAATGATTATTTGCAAAACTTATAGTAACCAAAGTTATAAACCTTTAATTAGAGTAGTCTTAATAACTCCTTTCAAACTTCAAACTATCTATAATATCCTCAGAAGTTTTGTTAAAATCAGTTTAGTCATTTACAAGATTAGTAGAAACAAATTTGTAAAAGCAAACTTTTAAAATTTTAAATTAGCAAATTAGACTAGAACAAGACAATTATTTAAAGTAGTACATAAAAAACTGTGAGATCCAAAATTTAAACATTTGATATGTAACTACTTTACATTACTCATAATTTTGAAAAATGTGTCTACATTATCAGTTAAAAGTACATTATTGTTACTTACTTTATAAATACCGATTACTTGGTATTATTATATAGCAGCATGAAAATTAATAATTCCGTATTTCCTTGTTTTTTAATTTTTTTATTTAATTATTGATTTTCTTATGTTGTTTTAATTCAAACAATGTGACCAGAGTTAAATTATAAATTGCTACCAATGGTCAGATCACTAAATTATTAACAAAACCTATTTGTTATTTATCTTTGTGTGTGTGTGCAATGCAGTCTGCTGAAACCGTACACAATGTAATTTTTAGAGATAATTATAAATTATAATATAATTTATAGCATGCACATGACAAGAACAAAAAAGAACACACATACATACATAGCATACTAATTAGACAAACAGATAAAATGCTTCATCACGCAACATACAATTTGTTTTTCCGATGATGTAAAGAGAAGTAGCCTTCTAGAAGAAACATTTATCAACGTTTTTTATGACATCAGGTTCGCGGAAATTTATGGATTATTTATTGTCATTAATAATCTTTTGTAGGTAAACAAAATCAACTTAAAAACATATAGCTTTTATTAAAACTTTAGCTTTAGCTTTTATTCTTATTATATTTACGTATTATTTAAATAATTTAAACTTCAAAAATACTAATACCATAAATACTAATATGTATCATAAAAATTCGTTCAGAATAATTGAGCAAACTTTAATAAAAATAAATATGTTTTTAAATACATAGAAATGTTATTAAGTAGGTAACTAGACATCTACAATACCTGAGGCACTTCGTACGCACTACTTGTAGTTGAGAAAAATGTAAGATAATAAGGGAGGTTAGAAAACGTAAATGATGAGGAGGTGGTGAGAGGAGAGATTTCGCCTAAAGCTATTAATGGTCACTTAAAGAAACCAAAAAAAAGCAACTGAGAAATCAGTCTTTTATGAATTTACACTAATGAGCCGGCTGATTCATAGTGCAGGTAAAAATTTCTACTATGTAAACAATATCCTAAAATTTAAGTAATTGAAAAATCTTTAAACGCTTAACTATTTTAAAACAAAAAAAATAGGCGTGCTATATACTACAATAGAAATAGATATGTTCTCTAGACGGTTTGCATGATATCACTGCGCATGCTTTACTGGACCTTGTCTCTATGAAACCTGGTACGGCTCAAGAACCTTAGGGATGTGCAATTGTTTAAAAAATATTGTTTATACTATTTTAATTTTCTTTAAACATTGTTTATATTTATATTATATTATATGTAGGCTGTAAGTAAAATCGCCATCGCCAAAAAAGCCTGCGACAGCCCATTACTGTACTTGGGTCTCCCTCAAATTGAGCCACCTAGCCCCAATTTCGGCTTCATGTATCCAGTTTCTCCTAGTCGCTATATGCATAAATTGTCGCTCCATCTGGCCGAGGGACCCATACTACGTTTGCCCAATATGTCAAATAAATAAACTGTATAAAATTATTGATACTAAATACATAAATAAATACAAATACATATTATACATTATACAAATACATATTATAAATACTAAATACATATTATACATTAAAATATATATGACCTAGTTTACATATTAAGAGACTAGCTTTTGTCCGCGGCTTCGCTCGCGTGGTATTTGGTCTGCCTAAATTGAACATTATGTTTCGTGACAGATCATTTTAAATAAATATTTATATTTTTTACTTAATAGTAAAATTATATTACGACCAAAATTACATAAGATCATTACAAATTGTAGCCTTTATGTTATTTCGATGTATAACTTATATTACTGTAAAGTTTCATCCAAATCCGTCCAGTAGTTTTTTCGTGAAAGAGTAACAAACGTAAATCCATACTCATAAACTTTCGCATTTATTATATTAGTAGGAAGTAGAATTATTTAATTTGTACGCCTATCAAAAAATTATGGCAAAATTTAACATTATATATTTTCAAGCAAAATTCCTAAATATGTGATTATTTTATCTCATCTCGTCCGGCCCTACGCTGCAGCATTTTCAAGGCCACATCTTTCAGTAGGCTGCAAGCAGCCGGCGTGGCGGTCGTACGCCATGTCACCCGCGCGATGACTTCGACACGCGACCGACGTACCGACGATGACGTCGAACTACTACCTCTTAAATCTGTATTAGTCAACAACAATTACAAAGAAGATGAGGTGTACTATCCACCGACTCCAGCGTTCCACCATCCCCCGTCCAGTTCCAACATTTACGACTATACGCTTCTCTCGAAGAGGACGCCGGTATCCAAACGGTGCGTTTTGTTCTATTTTATTAAAACATTTTTTTTAAATTTCACATCATGTAATTTATATTAATAACGTACGTAATAAAAGTGACATTTTTATTCATCTCTTTGTAAACAATACAATTACTATTAAAAGTTTTGTATCTGTATTTGTAAGAAATTAAATTTTGCAATTATCAAAAATACACGCGTAATTAAAATATAAGTAATCGAAAATTTATTAAATTTTCATGCCGATACTTATTATTGTAATAGCTACTAAGGTACTTAGTGTCTTTGTCCTTTGTGATTAAAATATTTACATTGCAAAATTTATGATATTACTAAAACACATTAGATATAAAGATTACACTGTGCTGCAATATACTCGTATAAAAATTAAGGAAGGTTTTATGTAGCAGTATTTCTAATCATTTTAATGTCCTTTACATATTCGAATCAAATATAATATTATATAAATATTAGCCACATGTTATTTGTTGTAACAATATATTTAAATGTATGCCCTTTACATTAAGAAATTTCTTTAAATATATTATAATTACTATATGATATAAATAAATAAATAAAATCTGAGAGCAGCAGAATAGAATATTTGCATTGTGCAATCAAAACATATTTTGGCATTTTTTCCTAACCGCTCTATATAAATTCATTGTAATATTTTTTAATAATAGCATAGTATATCTATGGTCTTTTTCAATTTTGCTTACTACTGTTGGACTATTTATTGGTCTATTGACGTTAATTGGAACTACGACTATCATTATCACTTTGCGACAATCCACTGCTGGATAAAAGCCTACACCAAGTGACCAAGTCCCATTTTCGGCTTTACTTATCCAGTGAACAACTCTATAATGAAAACAGCTAAATCGGCTTTGATTTGAATGAAATGTTTGATGTATATACTGACAAAAAAATGTATAAACAAAACAAAATGTGGTTGAAATAAAGATTATTATTATTATTTGCTCACCTTTATTTGCACACACCAAAAACAATGATGGTGATGTGAAGGATGTTTGTTACAGTCTACTCAGAGCAGCTCAGCCGGCACCGACACCGCTGCTGACGCTGTGCGGGGCGCCGCCCCCTTCTCGCAAACGCGAAGAGTTGGCAGCCCTCGAAAACCTACGCAAGAAGGTTTCACCAGCACTCCTCCATCATGACAAGTAAGAATCCCTCATTATTTTCAAATATCGGTCTATGGTGGTCCACTGCTGAACATAGGCCTCCCTGGATGCGTGCCACTTTTTTTATAGGATAGGAAGGCAAACGAGCAGCCGTGTCACCTGCTGGAAAGCAGTAAACATCCGTAGTGCCATAGACAGTGCAGAAGTGTTGCCGGCCTTTGAGGAAAGTGTCATTATGGGAGGGGAAGGGGGAGGGCGGGGCCTCCGGAACTCAACTCTACCACTACGCGGACTCACTTATTTCTATCGTCACCTACACGCATCCAGTTTCAGATCAGCCGTCTCAGAGCGGGAGACAACCCACACAAAGTTTGCCAAGACGCGATTTTCGCTCATGCACTCGTCTACTCCAGTAGTATTTAGTTCTCCGACAATTATGGTCAGCCCATTACCACTTCAAATTACGAACTCGAAGAGGTATTTGGTTGTATGGGCATTTCTATATTGTGTATGGGCATTTCTATATTTTAAATTATATCCACCCTAGAAATTCTGAGCACAGCCCTATCTGCAGCTCGCTGAACGACTTTTATATTATAACTATATCTGTTTATGGACTTTTGAATCTACTTTAAAAACACTGATTTATTTTAATTCAAGCTTCTATGCTGTTGTACATTTATATTTTCATTTCTTCCATTTCTAAAGTTATTAATGGAATTATCTAGAATATTATATTAATATTGCTTTGTGCCTAAACTGACAAAAAATAAAGAAACAAATGAGGACATTAGAGCAGTTTATTTTGTCGTTTCTACTGCGTTCAAAAGAATCTCATTACGAAACGGTAGTAAAATAATTTTCTAGTATACGAGTTTGCGACCTGGATGCTGACGCTTAAGGAGGAAAACAGACTTCTTTTTACCGAAAGAGCAGATGGAAGCAGGAAAGCCCAGAAGAATGCTGAAATCGAAAAGCTTCTCACCGATGTAAACATATTCGGAAAGATAAAGGCATATAGACCCCTTTGCTACGGGAACCTAGGAAGGATGGGTAAAGATATAATAAGAATTATAATATAAAAATATAATAAGATTATAGTCCGATCAAAGTCCGGTCAGCCGTCACTGATATCTGTGGAGCAATGTGGTAAATGCTGATTTAAAGGAGTTCAAGCAACCATCTAACGAGAAACCAGGCAAGACGGTGACTAGGGATTGGTCGTATCGTTGGTCAAAACACTTTGAATCGTTGAGCCTATGGAGTAAATAAATAGTAGAATAACGTTAATAGACTGACGTTAGACAAACTAATTAAATTTAAATCAGTTATTACGCTTCTTTTTATTTTCAAAAAATTTGGGGTTTTCGACACAACAATTATCAGCCTCAAAATTTAAGCGTATGGAAAAAATTGCGAATAAATAAATAAATATGTTTAGTAAATAAGATTCATAATTTAGATCAGCTTTTTACTTAGCTTTTGAAAAAGGTTGGAATTAGCACGTCATGAATATTATTAAATGCCACCACAAATTAGTTGGATATGAAAATATCAAATAGCAGTTTAGCCAAATTACTTATTACGTTTCTTTTTATTTTTAAAACATTTGGGGTTCACTACGAACAAATTAACAGATTCAAAATGTAGGTATACGCATAGAAAACATTTCAAAGGGAAGCTCGTAAATAATTAAATATATTAAGTAAATAAGATTCATAATTTGAATAAACTTTTTACTTAGCTTCTAAAGGGGTTGGAATTAACACGTCATGAATATTGTTAAATGCCGCCACAAATTAGTTGGATATGAAAATATCAAATGGCAGTTTAGCCAAATTACTTATTACGCTTCTTTTTATTTTAAAAACATTTGGGGTTCACGACGAACAAATTAACAGATTCAAAATGTATGCGTATAGAAAACACTTCAAAGGGAAGCTCGTAAATAATTAAATATAGTGAGTAAATAAGATTCATAATTTAAATAAGCTTTTTACTTAGCTTCTGAAAGAGGTTGGAATTAGCACGTCATGAATATTATTAAATGCCGCGATGAATTAATTGGATATGAAAATATCAAATGGCAGTTAAATACATCCATTGTGCGAGGCGGTCCTAGACCTTGGGGGTTGGTTATCGCAGCATCTAATGCCTTGGAACACGCACCTTTATATTGCGATGTTTTCCATTCCAACCATTGATGCAAGGCTAAAGTAGAGTTATATCAAATAAAACTGTTCTATTTAATACTATATATATAATCTATATTTCTTATGCATGTATGTATGTTCAAATTCAATTTTTTTTATTTCGACATTAGAAATGACATATCATTTATCAAAAGTCAAAGCTTTGCCACAATTTCGTAATGAGGTTCCTCTGAACGGAGAAAAAACGGCGAAAGAAACTCCGCAATAATCCATTTTATTTTCTCTTTTAATTCTGCACCTATTATGTATGAGCAATCTATTGTATAGCACAATGACGAAATATTCGCTTTTCCATTCAAGGATAGTGTATTCGATTCTCGCATCAAGACTACGGCCCAAAGATATTAATTTTAATACTTGGTATTTGTCCATTTGTGTGTTTGTATTTGGACTTGAGGTATGAGATTATGGTTGAAAACGGGTATAATTTTTGTTTGCTTTTTTTATGGGATAGGGAGCCAAATATATACCACACATGTGCATTTTGTGCCAGAAGATTAAATAAATTAAAAAATATATTAATAGGCTTGCTTTTTGAGGGTTCCAATTATTATTATTTATCACATTTCTAAATTTGCTAATATTACATATAAAAAAGTTTATTTGTAGGACTTTTGTTTAAATAATACCATAAACTTGATAACCTAGAGCAAACAACCAAGGGCTCCTTGATTAAATTTACTAAAGGCTCCGGCTTAATCCGACACTGAATACGATATAATCGTTCTGGCTGTAAAAGTTAATTGTCAAGTTGCTCCATACAGCCCATGTATGTCTCACTGCCGTGCAAGAAACTTCTCAATTTCTAGAGGATTGGTCCCTAACCCACTACACTTGTCCAAGACGGATGGAAAGCAGACTCCAAATTTATACCAGTAGGCAATAAATGTTCTTACCTCGATACGGGGATCGAACCTTGGCTTCGAAAAAGGATAATGCACCACTAAGACAATCAAGTTAATAAACAGTATTTATAAGCCACAGCTGGATAAAAGTATTACGTTTTCAAGGCACAGAGCTCTATTTCGCTGTTTACCTCAAATCAAGATTTGCAGTGAAGTCCGTCGTTTAATTTAATTAAATGCAGTGACCCTGACGAATTACACCGCGAGCTAGGTTTTACATGCCTACTTACAATTTTACTACAACTTTACTATTCAAGGGCGGGGGTCTACGACTCAGTATTTGTCTTCAGGACTAACGGTCGGCGCAGACTGTCAAAATAGTATTTCTATTGAAAAGGTTTTAAGTTTTTTTATAATATGTATTAATGTTTATTAGTATTTATTTAATAAAATATATTTATTTAAACTGACGACTACTAAATATTAATGTTTATTAATATTTAGTAGTCGTCAGTCCCGATTACATTACTGCTTTTTATATACTTTCGGTACTTTAAGTAAGAAAAGAAATCATGTAATAATACCATTACTCAAATCAGCACAAATATTTCTATTCATTCATTTCAATTAATGGCTTTCAATAGTACCAAAATAGCACGGATGATTTCGCCAATGTCACGTAAAAGGGAGAATAAAATATTTCTAAATGATTGAAAAAAATTTCTTCCTTGATATCCAGTAAAATAAAATAAAAACAAGTATCTTGAAATGTACCAGTCACTTTTTCTTGATAAAATGGTGGCAAAACTACCAAAACCTTCTATGAATTTTTGTGGTTTATTGTAAATGAAATAAAATAAAAACGGAACTTTGAACAGTTATTGACGGGTCTAACTAGAGGTCGAGAATTACACTATTTTTTTCCATTTTTGATATAGAGTTGCCATTACTAATAGTCGGTCAATGAGTATCAACCCGCACTCACTGGCGAAATAAAAGCGGACTTAATAAGGCCACGGCCGTCTAAATGAGATGTTTTAGGCTTACCTTGGGGTTTATAAGATTATTTTGTTGTCGTTTATTGTATTTCAATATAAAAGTCATTGAAATATTGCTTGAAACAAATTTTAATTAAAAACCTTTTTTTATATTTATGGTCACCGACAAACGCTTTATTTTTTTTACATTTAGTTGTAAATAACTCTTGTGGATAAGACTTTTCCCGCCAACTTACATCAGTGACATTGTGTTTTAATTTCATCTTATATTTTTATCAGTTATATTGTTTAATTGTGGTGGCGTATTATAGAATATAGTTCGATTAAGGCATATAAGTGAAGTGATATGAAATAAATGCGTGTATCGTAACTTTTTAGGTTGACTGAAAAAGTCTATGTAAGGTTTTGGTACAATAGCCACCAGTTTATCAAGACGTAACGTGATAAACTGACTAATTACATTTCAAGAGATGAATATTAGTATTTTACTTGACACTGGCAAAATAGTTGTAACTAATTGCCATCAAATAAAAGAAAAAACTCCGGTGGATAGTCCTCAAATAAATTTTAATAAATTAAATGATATTTTACATTAAATAATTTTTTTCAGGTATTCCAAAAACAATAACGAACCTAAAACTGAAGATAAAGTTGAACAGCTCGATAACAGACCGAAGCTTCTTCAGAAGGTATTTATTTTTTTTTATAGTTTTGTAGTTGGATAGCCGTTTGGCTCAATGATTAAAGTACCTAATTTCCGAGTTAAGGGAGCAATGAACGGCGTCAAATAGAAAATTGAGATCTTTTCCCGTCAACTTATGTAAGTTTGAGGTTGTGTTTTTATTTCATTTTCATAATCTTATATTATTATCAGTTATATTGTTTAATTGTGGTGGCGTATTATACAATATAGTTCGATTAAGGCGTATACGTGAAGTGATATAAATGCGTATAATATAAATGCGTGTATCGTAACTTTTTAAGTTGACTGAAAAAGTCCATAAAAGGTTTTTGATAAAATTGTCACCATTTTATCAAGACGTAACGTGATAAGCTGACTTGTTACATTTCTAGAGATTGGATATTATTTTATATTACTTGACACTGGCTTAATAGTTGTAACTAATTGCCATCAAAGAAAAGAAAAGAAGGTTGTGCTTTTATTTCATTTTCATAATCTTATATTATTATCAGTTATAATGTTTTATTGTGGTGGTGTATTATACAATATAGTTCGAATAAAGCATATAAGCGATATGAAGTGATATGAAATAAATTGCGTGTATCTGACTTTTTAAGTTAACTGAAAAATTCCTGAGGTTTTGGTAAAATAAAATGGCCACCATTTTATCAAGACGTGACGTGATAAATTAACTAATTCTATTTTAAGAGCATTTATGTTAATATATTTTACTTGACATTGGCATATTAGTTATTACTAATAGCCATAAAAGAAAAGAAGAAGAAATAGAAAATAGAAAGTTGTTTTGAAAAAAAAAACAAATTAAATTTTCGGGTCGCTGGTAAAGATTAAAATTAAATCATTACATATCCGATTTATAGTAAAAAAACATTTCGTGCCTGTCCGTTGCTTCCGGATGTGTGTTGGTATATTTTTCAATAAGCAAACGTGAAGAAAATTCGCCAATTCCGATTCCAGGCGTATGATAAACGTCTTTGTACCGGAAAAAGCCTGCGGCGTCCTTGACACGCTACGCCCAATATTTCGTGACCTTGGACCCTGGGCTGCGGCTCCGATGAGGACGTGTCTGAATAGGGTTGTAGAGAAATTCTTTCGGATATTGATCCGAACATTTGAAAAAATAATAAATAATCAATGTGCACTCATATCCCGACGTCTAAATTTCCCGCCAATATAACTCCAACACTAGGACGCGAAAAAAACTATTACTTTTATAATTAATTTGAGAAATATTTTGCTTTAAAAAAGTTTCCTAGTGTAGTGACATTAATTGTACCGAAATGAATTTTATGAGATTCTTTTATGAGAGAAAATTCGGCGCAATTCAATAAGCAAATTAATTTGACTAAAAAATTTTCTTTAATATTTCTTATAAAAATGATAATAAGTTTAAGTGTATTTTTGCGGATCTTAACAAATTTATTTCTATATAAAAATTATATAGTTAAATTTCGCAAAATAACGTCTATAATTTTTTCTCACAATTCGATTCTTTGAATTTATTTATTATAAAGATGTTTTTCTCTTTCGTATATTTTATACCTTGACTGCACTGCCTTAATACATATTATTGAGACGTAACTTTGAAATGAAAGAATTGCGACGTATACCAAATCAGCGTTCCGTTAGAATGAATTACGATTGAAATATTTATCTATTAATAGAAAGATCTTCGTTATCTGTTGAAGTTATTTTTTAATTTTTTTTTTAAACAAGGCCTGCAATGTTTTTTTTTAATATTACTAGAATTCTTGTTAACCATTCCATCTAAGCTTATACAGTTGTGCTAGGAAATGGTCCACATCAATCGACAATGGAGGAAATCACGACACAGAGTGTAAGCCCGAGTCTTTCCAACTAAGCTGGCACTGTTTTTAAAACGTGCAGTTTATAAAACTTTTGATTTGTATTTATACACTACAGTATTTTATTTTAATTGGAATTACCTGTAGAATTACGTTGTTTATTACCTTTAACTGGAGGTCTTCTGGAGGGGCAAATTGTAGTACCTAGCGTATCACCTCAAAGTCTGTACTGTAAGACGATAACCCGGGATTCACTGTCTGGGTATAATAGAGATAGAACCATTTTGAAAAGGTCGACTGATGATGACTGATGATGATCGGTATTTGTAGGATGAGCGCAGGGATCAAAGGTTTTCCTTATTTTACTTCTTTATACATACATATAGTCACGCCTGTCTCTATGTAAGGTTAGGTTAGGTAGACCACAGATCTCCATCCGTTACGATCCCGACACACCTTCCTTGCTTCCTTCTCACTCATCCATCTTTTCATCCATCCTTCCTCTCATATTCATCGTAGCGAAACGGCTCTCCGTTCGTCACTTTTCGCTCTCGTGGGAATCAGGACGTGATGGGTGGCGAACAACATCGCCGTCATTTTTTAACGAATTAAGTATATTAAGTTTCGTCATAGTGAATCCCACGAGCCGCAAGGGAGGATGGAGGTCAGCCCCAGCAGAGCCCCGCATGCTGAGATATGGTACTATAGTACCCGGGGGAACCCGATCCGGAGACAATCGGTACGCTTGCGCCTAAGCTCGCCCCTAGCCACGCATCCTTTGGCACGGCAGACCGTGGATTGGCGGAGGGGAAGGGAAAAGGATAGAGAAGAAAGGAAAAGACAGGGGAAAGAAAAGATAGATTTAGACAGGATGATAAGGATATGATACTACCGCAACGGAAGACGAGGAGTGATACGGTAGTAGCTCGGGAGGCCGGGGTCGCGTACCCGTGTACCGATGCCATAAATACACGGGTATTTATGATACTGATACGAGACAAGCGGCTGGGCAAAGATATTCCCTGACCAATTTCTTTCTACCCCTCCATTAAATCCCTCCTCCCCTTCTATTAAATCAATAAAAATGCAATATTCAAGGTACTGTACCTAAATACAAATGCATCTAGGTACAGTACCTTTAATATTGCAGATGCTTTTGGGCGACAGTGATTACTTACCTTACTTTATCAGGTGACCCAATTTTCATTTGCGAATTTAGTACAGTGTAACCTCGTCCTTATTTAACGCCATATCTTGAAGTTTTAATGATGTTAACATTGTTTCATTAACAGTCTCCAAACAGTTCGTCTTACATTGCAAAGCAAATATTTCGAAGTTCAGACCGTCTCCTTTGTACTCAGTTTCAGACTCGATTCGTGCCGAGTTTACTTGTTTTAAATTATCAAGGTTCTATTGGCATAACAAGTTGTTACCTTCTTAGTATATGACATGGAAAAGTTGGTTCAATGTCCATGTTCCATTTTATTAAATCCTTCTTGTTTTCGCCGTTCTTTCTCTCTTAGCAGACTCCGTGTGAATGTCCTTATTTTCATGTCTTTCATTTCTGTCATATATATTTGTACATTTTTATTTGTATAATAACTTACTTCCTTGAAAATTATAATTCCAAAAAAAATATGACGAACTTTAATAAATAGGTTTATTAAAGTTCGTCATATTTTTTTTGTTAAAAAATGACGGCGACGTGGTTCGCCACCCGTCACGTCCTGATTCCCACGACGAATGTGAGAGGAAGGATGGATGAAAAGATGGATGAGTTTGGAGGGAGCAAGGAAGGTGTGCCGGGATCGTAGCGGTTGAAGATCTGTGGTCTCTACCTACCCCTACGGGAGACAGGCGTGACGGTATGTATGTATGTATGTATGTATGTATAAATTACCTTTAATTATTTTTATTCAACTCGGCGCCCGAACACTCCTCTATCTCCTATAAAATGTTTCATTGTTATCCGTCTCTGGCTCCCATCCTAGAGATATTTGCTTCGATTTGCATGAAGCAATGGATATTATCTGACTTATTCAGAATTTGTTATTTTACAAACACTGAATAAATACAATATCATTTTAGCATTTATTAACATTTCTGTATAAACATACAAAACTTGAGATAGTAATGAAACACATAAGTGACAAATAATAATAATATATTTATTCTTAAAATGTTATCTTTATCATTTCCATTTCAATAATTTCCATTTCTCTTTTTCTATGTCGTCATGCTCTTGGTGAAGACGACCTACCTATATGGACAGTCAAAAGTTTTACTTAGCTAAGATCCGCGACAAGCAAAACAATAACAGAAAATTAATAATGTGTGTTTTTCCGTTGGGTTAAGTGGATTTATTTGGAACTTAAACCAAAAATTTTACCGAAAATCGGCGAAAAGTGAAAGCTTTTCGGTTGTCTTCCGTGGAGTCTACTATACCTGAAGATGCCTCGTGTTGGGGCGAAACACGTGTCGTTTACAAGATGGAAAAGTGATAATGTGTGTTTGGTGTTGTGTATAGTGGTCGGTGGGTGGAGAATTGATGGCCAATTTTTGGTAAGTTTTTGGTTTAAGTTCCAAATAAATCCACTTAACCCAACAGAAAGACACACATTGTTAGTTTTCTGTTATTGTTTTGCTTGTCGCGGATCTTAGCTAAGTAAAACTTTTGACTGTGCACAAATAAAGAATAAAAAAGCCAAAAGTAGAATTCTATTTATGACCCTTAACCTTTAGCTTAAGAAATAAGTTCCATGTATTGATATTAAATCCTCTCCATACTCCTAGCATGGTTAATTGTTTTCTGTCTCTACCGACCAGTCTAAAAATATTTGTTTACATTACAATAAAGCAATAGAGGTAATCTGAGTTGTTCAGTATTTGTAACTTTACATACAAATACTGCCCAAGTCGGATAAGCTCCATTTAGCTTTCAATTAAAAAGAATAAAAAGATGATAAATGGACTTCTATTTGTGATAATGGCATAATATGTGTCTGTAGCATGAATGGGCCGGCTTACCCGGGGGAGTACCACACTCCCGCAGAAAACCGGCGTCTGAGTGGTATCTTAGCTACCGCGCTTCGTACGGTGAGCGGCCGAGTTCCGGAGGCCCTACATCCTCCCCCTCCTTCATCCCATAATGACACTTTCCTTAAAGGTCGGCAAGGCTTCCGTACTGCCTATAGCGCTGCGGATGTCTATGGGCGGCGTTGATTGCTTTCCATCAAGTAACACGCCTGCTGGTTTGCCTTCCTATCCCATACAAAAAAATATGACCCTTTTATTTTTTTTAACAGACAAATCTTTAAACAAAATCGTTGCAATAAGAAGATACCCCTATCGTATCGTTATTTCATAGCAAAACGCGGGGAAAATCGCAGCACAATAGCGTCATTCGGGGATGTGATTAAGGACGATAAACGCTTTCCGCTCTTCACGAGTACGGAACGGAAATCCTCCTCAATACGTTCACTCCTCCAACGTTGCCCATAAAAAGAGAAACAATCTCGCGTCAATCCCTTTATTTACCATTGGATTTTAGTGGATTTCATTTTACTAAGTGAATGAGGTATACTGTGATGGCAAAATATGATATAAAGAAAAGAAAAGAATAAACCAAAAACAAAGCCTTTGTTCAGAACACACACACAAAAGAAAATCATTAATGATAATGATTCATGATAATATTAATGATATTATTGTCATTTATGATTCGAGGCTTTGTTTTTAGCTTTGATCGATGACAATAATTTTCATGTCTATATAAAATTTCTTTATGTGACTTCCTTTTTTTTAAATATACTAAAAATTTCATTTATTTACGCTGGATCAAAGCCAAAAATAAAGTCTTGAATAAAATTCAATTATTCCATCTTGGATACAGTGTGTTCGACAGCTCGGGTTGAAAACATTTTGTTGTAACAAAATTTCTACATTTCAAGAGCAAGCAATTCAAACCCTTCTTTTATTGCTGACTATGTTTGAACATTTACACAATATTTTCTATTTGGATAATTTCATTTGTACGATGAATATTGATGAATTTCGTCATAAAATCCTTCTAAAGAATAATTTAATAAAATATATAAGGACAATTTACTCATAGCAATTGCCAATTAAATTTTTTTAGCATTACTAGCGTTTTTAGTTGTACTATTTTGTGTTACGAGTTAGTTCGTAACCAACTAACGTAGGTTTTAATGTGTTATTGTAATTTATTTTCACTCTGTTTTATGCATTATTTATTATTTTCATTATTATTCAGATTAATTTAATATAAAATAAAATGTAAAATTAAATTATTTCATTACTATTTTAAAATTATTATAGACATATGTTGTTATTGTCAAATTTGTAATAATTTATTAATGTATTATATTTTAATGTTTTGTTAATGTAAAATATATTTTTATAAAAATTTTTAATTTTAATAACACTAGATTATAAGAAAGATTTATTATTGTTATTTTTACAATCACGCGGGGAACTTTTTGCCATTTGGTTCAATTCCAAAGTACAAGCCTTTGCTATTGGGCTTTGTTGTATTAGCGTTTATACACGAAGCCCTAATCACTTATATTATATATATTTATTAAAGATTACTTATAATTTGATACAATATATGATATAAAGACAATGCTCAGCAATGCTAGCAATTGCCAATGAGTTTTTTTAGCGTTAGAATCACGCAGGGGACTTTTGCTAGTTGGTTGAATAGAAAAAGTATCAGCCTTTGCTATCGCTTTTTGTTGGATAAACGATTATACATGAAAACTCAATCACTTTCTATTTTCATCTCCATTCCCTTCCATAATAACTTCTCGATCCCATTATACTAAGTGTTTCCCAAATCACAAGTACGTCGTGAAATGTAGATACATGAATTTCATAATTATTACATTCTGGGTAAATTGATTTATACTATAATAAAGCCACTGGTCATTTTTCTAACAAGTATATGGTATTTGAAAATATATAGTAGAATATAAAATTTATTTTACAAATACACAGACAATATTCACACTTGTCCAATACGGATTGGCTTAGTTATCAGACTCGGAATAAATATCTGTAGGCCATAGATATATTTATATATTCGAATATATAAATATATATACGAATATACGAATATTAAAGTATATTCGTATATTATACAATACAAAAAATACAAATGTGTGCTGGTATCCCATTACCCATTACCCATTTTTGCTGAACTGAAAGGAGCCTCTTTAATAGTATCCTTTAAATGAAAATGAAATCCATCAGCCTATCCTTCTTACTTCGTATATGTGTTAAAGGAATCAATTAGAAGATATATATTTGTCTTTATCACAATGTCCTCTTTGTTACCGTTTTAATCTGAACTGTCTTACTTCGAAACGGGCGTGGGTAAAGACCTCGAAGAACTTTTCCAATAACGACCCTTTTCTGTCCGCGCGTTCTAATAATGTTATACGAATTGCCTTGAAAAAACGCCTTAAAATAACACAAATATCGTTTTCCTTTTTATGAAGTCTTTATCTTATTTTTATCCTTTTGTAACTGGCCAGTAGGGATTTAGACACTAATTTTTTAAAGTGATGTGATGTTCTTATTTTTATAAATGTTATTATCTATTTTATGTAATTCTGGTGGCATTTTGTTTAATATACATATTGTAGTTCGGTTAAAAAACGTATCGTCTATAGCAAGTATTATTAGAATGGCCACAATTTTATTGAGATACGGCGTAATTAGTAATAGACAAAATTACGAAATACATGACTTTTACTTAACTACTATTTAATTGACTTATAACGGAACACTGACACAATAGTTTTTCTAAATTTCATCATCGAGGAAAAAACTTCCCTTTAATTAAAAATATTTATATAAGAACTTTTCCCGCCAACTTATATCAGTGACGTTGTGTTTTTTTTTTTCATTTTCATAATCTTATATTATTATCAGTTAAATTGTTTAAAAATGGTGGTGTATTATACAATATAGTTCGACTAAGGCGTATAAGTGAAGTGATATGAAATAAATGCTTGTATCATAACTTTTTAAGTTGACTGAAAAAATCGTAGAAGGTTTTAATAGAGTAGCCACCGTTTTATCAAGACGTAACGTTACAAGCTGACTAGATATTTGAAGAGATTTGATATTATTCCATTTTACTTGACACTGGCATAATAGTTTTAACTAATTGCCATCAAAGGAAAGAAAAAAAAAACAATATATAAATTATAGGAGCTTGATCGGACTAAATTATAAATGCACTGATTCATAATGTACTACTATAACGGAACACTGCAATTAACTGCGTTTATAATCGAGTCAGAGAGTATCGAGTAATTGGATGAGTTTGCGACGTTTGAAAGCATCATCAACGAGACGATGCGTACTCGGCACGATTGATTACAAATTGCCGATGAACCGATACTAACTATAGATTATATAAGCATGCTACCATTACCTATGTAGTCTAAGAGAACCATTTCCAATGACTCCGTTTGTAAATTTAACGTTTCTCAGTGTTCAAGTTTTACAATTTAATTGCATAGTGGTAGAGCAACGCTTATACGTGAATGAGTGGGCTTAACTTTTAAAGTGGTAGAGCCACGCTGCAGACGAATACTTTGTCAGGAATGGCATAATATTTGTCTGTAACGTGAATGGACCGGCTCGCCCGGGGAAGTACCCCACTCCCGCAGAAAACCGGCGTCTGAGTGGTAGCTAAGCTACCGCGCTTTGTACGCTGAGCGGCTGAGTTCTGGAGGCCCAACACCCTCCCCCTCTCATAATTACACTTTCCTTAAAGGTCGGAAACGCTTCCGCATAGTGCTTCAATGTGTTTCATATTGTGCTACATACAAAGTCTACAATTATAAAAACTACTATTACATTTAACTCTACAGAAGGATTCCGTGTTGCACCATTGAAAAAATTCATTCAAATTAGGTTGCTATCGAAGTCATGCAAAAGCGTGTCGCAAACATATATTTTTAACTTAATTAAAAAATTTAAATAAAATTTACGCAAATGAAAATAAAATTTTAAAATGCTAAATACATGCGGTGCACATATAGCGGTGCATACAACACAGGGTCACATGCAAATTGCATCGCTCGAATAACATCATGAGTGTTGCAAATAGGTTGCAGGAAATACGCAATTTGCTTATTTCGAAATATAAATAAGGGTTTAACAGCTATGTATTAACTTTTTTTAATTACTGTGATATGACGATGATTATTTTTTTTTTCGTTGATGGCAATTAGCTATAACTATTATGCCAATGTCAAGTAAAATACAATTATATAAAGTATCTTGAAATGTACTTTTACGTGACATTGGCGAAATCCTTTTTACGTGACATTGGCGAAATCATCCGTGCTATTTTGGCACTATTGAAAGCCATTAATTCAAATGAATGATTGAAATTGAAATATACTTACTAGTCAACTTGTCACGTTACGTTTTGATGAAATGATGGCTTTTTACCAAAACCTATTTACTTTAAAAAGTCACGATACACTCATTTATTTCATATCACTACTTTACTATTATAACTGACAATAACATAAGACGTAACGTGACACGCTGGCTAGTTACATTTCAAAAGATTTAATATTGTTGTATTTTACTTGAGACTGGCATACTAATTATAACTAATTGCCATCGAATAAAAGAAAAAGAAACAAGATTATTAAAATGAAATAAAAATAGGACTTTTCCCGCCAACTTATATGAGTAACTTTGTGTTTTTATTTCATTTTCATAATCTTATATTATTATCAGTTATATATTTAATTGTGGTGATTATACAATATAGTGCGATTAAGACTTATAAGTGAAATGATATGAAATAAATGCATGTATCGTGACTCTTGAAGTCCATAGAGGGTTTTGGTAGAATATTTTTTTCCAAGACGTAACGTGACAAACTCAATAGACATTTCAAGAGATTTGATATTATTTCATTTTACTTGATACTGGCACAATAGTTTTAACTAATTGCCATAAAAGAAAAGAAAAGAAATAAAAACAAAGTCACTGATGTAAGTTGACGGGAAAAATCGACGATGATTATTGAAACACTTGCATTGATTTTTACACAGACTGCATATAAATTTTTAATACACACATTTTTCTCTGTTATACTACAACGAACAGGAAATTTTTGTTATTTTTTCTCTAATATCAAAAAGCCGACTGTACCGGGCTAATACTTAGGGTTAACAATTAAATCCACTTTTGCTATTCCAAAAACAGATTTATTCTCATGATTTTAATATGTGATTGCTGGTAGCTGAACTGCAGACGAATACTTCGTCAAGAATGTCATATTATTTATCTGTAGCATGAATGGGTCGGGTCGCCCGGGGAAGTACCACACTGCCGCAGAAAATCGGCTTCTGAGTGGTAGCTTAGCTACCGCGCTTCGTCCAGTGAGCAGTTGAGTTCCGGAGGCCCACTTGCCTCCCCTAATTGGCAAGACCGGCCTTACTCTGTACACCGGGAGTTCGTATCATCAATCAGACTATTGATGTGGACCATTTCCTAGCTTTGCTTATGCATTATAAATTTACGTGTTATAGAATTGATAACAAGAATTGTATTAATATTTAAAAATATAGCTAGGTCACCTTTTTAAAAAAATAAATGAAATAAATGAAAATAAAATAAGTGTATTTGTCTAATAATAATTGATTGTTTGTTAGACAGAGGGGAGGAGAGGTTAGATATTTGTTAGAAACGTAAAAAGAACATGGCAACTCTACGCACTTTATAATACATTCTACACAAGACCAGTAAACACTATTATATAAATATATGATACACCTTATATAGGATATAGGAGACACCTTAATACACTTTTATATAAATACACCTTCGTATACCGAGTCTTTACTTTGCTCAGAACCCCAATAGAACACGGTCTGTATGCAAATTAGATTTGTGGAGTTAATATCGTTCGGTCAATAACCTTTCACACGACACGATATTAAGGGGAAAATTGAGTTAGATTAAATTTATCATGAGTTTATAGAGGCTTTAGTGAGTGAGTGAGTGAGATATCTTATAATGGTATCTGTAATAACGGTGGAGGTGATACGTGCGAATTTCTACTCTGCCCTGTAGAGCCACGCTGCACACGAATACTTTGTAAAGAATGGCGTATTTTTTATCTGTAGCATGAATGGGCCGGCTCGCCCGGGTAAGTACCACACTCCCGCAGAAAATTGTTTTAAATTAAAACATTTATGTAAGGGTAATATTTGAGTGTAATTATAGTAAATTTTGATGGGAGAAGATAGCGCTAAATCATAAAATCCCTAAGTAAAATGCTGTTCTACATTTTTCAAATTTATCCAAAAAGAAGATTTTAACTAGACGTTTATATAATTGGCTGATTAGAGATTATATTTAATAATAAAAAATAATTTCATTATTTAACTTGACACTAGCCACTTTGTATTGTTTGTATTCTTTGATGGCAATTAGTTAAAACTATTATGGCAGTGTCAAGTAAAATATAATAATATCAAATATCTTGAAATATACTAGTTTGCTTGTCACGTTACGTGTGGTGGCTACTTTACCAAAACCTTCTATGGACTTTTTCAGTCAACTTAAAAAGTCACGATCTACTACATATCATTTCACATATACGCATTAATCGAACTATACAACTAATATAATAATAATATAAGATTATAAAAATAAAATAAAAACACAACGACAGTCATATAAGCTGGTGTGAAAAAAGTCTACTAGCCACTTAATTACAATCAAAACAAATACAAACACTTATGTAATTTATTTTAGCTTTATTTTTACTATCTTTTTATAAAACAAAGGTTTTTAATCGTGTTAATTGTAAGTTTTAAGTAACAATAATTGTATGTTACTAAATAATCTTTTGTGCATGCTGTGGTACTGAAGATTGTACTCAAGTGTAATTTTAAATCCAATTGTTATTTTTTTACACTATCTTATCATTGTCCCTAATAAATATATAATATATACATAAATCAAATAATTATTAATGAATAAACAAAAAGTTCACGGTCCCACTAGTATTTAATACATCCAATATCCAATATCAGCCCGCGGCAGTCCACTGCTGGACATAGGCCTCACCCAAGGCGCGCCACCTAGCCCGATCTTCGGCTACACGCATCCAGTCTCTGCCAGCCGCCTTGCGCAGATCGTCGCTCCATCTAGCAGGAGGGCGTCCCACACTACGTATGACGAGTCGCAGTCACCACTCCAGCGCTCGTCTACTCCAACGATTGTCGGTTCTCCGACAAACGTGTCCAGCCCATTGCCAATTGAGTCTGCCAACTTGAAGAGCAATGTCGGTGACTCTGGTTCTCCGACATATTTAATACATACAATATTTTAATACATACAAGTTAGAGAAAAAACCTCTAAACTATTATTCAGTGCAATATCTTCCGCTAACGAGGCTGCATGCGAAATTTTTAAATTCTTTTTCAACGGAAAAAAGCACTTTCGCTCAGAGAGGCTTTGAACTGGAAATTTTCAAATGCACGTAGCGGCAGCTTGATGAATAGAAACCGCTTCTACTAACTCTGAATGCAGAGTGCCATTGATTTTGATTCGAAGACATTTTCAAGTAGAAATTTCTAGACTTTCATGCTTTGAGATTTGTTTTTTCGCAAAGTTGAGATAATTAAACGAACATGCGGGTTACCTGCTGATACGTTATCACCGATACAAGAATATAGGACATTGTAGATGTGATGCCTATCAATATCACCCCGCGACAGTCCACTGCTGGACATAGGCCTCACCCAAGGCGCGCCACTTAGCCCGATCTTCGGCTACACGCATCCAGTCTCTGCCAGCCGCCTTGCGCAGATCGTCGCTCCATCTAGCAGGAGGGCGTCCCACACTACGTTTGCCGAGTCTCGGTCTCCACTTCAGCACTGCCTATATTGCGATGAAATGTCAATTATGGTTATGGTATATATGGTTATAAGTTAAAAAACGGGTAAAGGATACGCCATTGGAACCTTCAATAAACATACAACCACATTTCTTAAAGGCTGGCAACACTTCTGCAATGCCTATGGCACTGCGGATGTCTATTGGCGGCGTTGAATTCTTTCCATCGGTGGCTAGCCTTCTATCCCATAAAAATGAAGGCTTGCTAAAAATTACTCTTTACTACTAGGCGATTATTGTCGATTTTCTCCAAGAGTATGGCGCTTTCACGAACAATTCCGCGGAAAATATTTTTCGATTGACTGGAAGAATAATGGTCTGGAAATCGCGTCTTGGAAAACGTAGTGTAAAACTTCTAAAACTGCCTATGGGCCAGTTAGAGTAAGGATCTGTACACGATAGCTGTCAGAAACTGGACGCTTGGACATAAAGAGGTCTAGGTGATGCGTCTTTGGAGGCCGATGATGATAACTGTGTGCTTGGAAAAATCTATATCGGATAGGTTATGATCTTTGATAGTTAATTCGATTCTAAAAATTGTAAAGGGTAAGATTATTCTCGAGTCTTTTAAAGAAAACCTATAACACACTTTACTTCCTAAGACATTGCATATATATATATATATATATATATATATATATATATATATATATATATATATATATATATATATATATATATATATATATATTATATATTATGACAATGTAAATCGACGCTTTATGGCATCTTAAGCTCGTCTTATCTTAGAGTTAAGATAACTAGCTTTTAAACTGTCACAGCCGAAACTTATCGCAATAAATAGGCAATATGTTGGGGACATCAGATGACTGTTATGTTCGTTTATTATCTGCGGCGATAAATTTTATATATTCAATTAAAATCATTTATCACTTGATGACCTGACTGTAAATCTCATTCGAAGGTACATGAGCTACTAAAATTGGATAGATGGCAAAATTCGATATTCTTCGATGCGATTGGCACCATATTTATTAATGCAGTAAGTTAACGTCAAAAAGTCAGGTAGAAAAGACATTTTTTCTCGTTAGTGAAATTTGTTACTGAGGGACTTTTAACTCCAAAGAATAGCATATTATTTGTCTATAGCACGAATGGGCCGGCTCGCCCGGGGAAGTGCCACATTCTCACAGAAAACGTCTGAATGGTAGCTTAGCTACCGAGTTTCGTCTTTGAGCGGTTAACTTCCGAAGGTCCAAACCTCCCCTTTGCTCCTCCTCTCCCACAATGACACTCTCCTTAAAGGCCGGCAAGTTTTCTGCACTGCCTATGGCACTACGGATATTTATGGGCGGATTCTCATAAAAAAACACGGTTGCCAACAATCAATATATTTTTCTTGATATTTTTGACGAATTTAATCGTCTATGGTTGTTTTTTGTGTGAATCTAATTTTGTTTATTAATTAAACAAAACGCTAGTAAATGATCTTATCAATGGTAACTTTTGGGAAGGCCTTGGGCGCGTTGCCGCTCCCCCCCCCCCCGCAGTACCACTGTTCCAAGTTAGTGCATCTTGCTTCGGACATTTCTTCCTATAGATTTCTTCAAATTTTCAATAAATGACGATGGCAAACATCAAATATTAGGTAACGTGGAAAGAGTTAATAAAAGTACAATCTTGCCGTGGAATTGTATGCCCGACGTACATACATAACAGAATAAAACAGCGGATTGGATTTGGGCCAAGCAACTTTAATCTCCGGTGGATTCACAACTGGCTTTAAAAGTTGCTTTATGCGGATGTTTCTTACGAAATCCGGTCGAAACTGAGAGTAGATTTGAAGAACCGTCATTGGAATATTTTATTTATTTAATTTTATTCACGGTATCGATATAAACGATATAGAGGTAAGATACAAGAAACGAGCGTATGTGTTCACTTAAGGCCATACCTGAGGTCCCTGGTTCTGTGGATTTCTATTGGTAGCGGTGATTAGTTGCCACCAAATGACTAACAGTGTCATAAAAAAAAATCAGTTTCAATGTATTTGCGATGTTTTATTCGAAAAATTTTACTTTTCATTATATATATATATATATATATATATATATATATATATATATATATATATATATATATATATATATATATATATATATATATTAGGTGTACAAATAAGTTTCCGCAGTTTTTTATAAAAAAATAGGAATTTATTGTAAAGGAAAAGTACATTACGTTTTATTCAAAGTATTTTCCATCATTTGCCACTACTTTTCCCCATCTTTCTGGCAACATTCGGATACCCCGTCGAAAAAACTCTTCATCTTTTGACGCTATCCACAAATCTACCCAATTTTTGGTGTCTTCATATGATGTGAAGCGCTGCTCAGACAGACCATGTGCCATCGACCGGAACAGGTGATAATCAGAAGGGGCTAAGTCTGGTGAATACGGCGGGTGGGGTAAAACTTCCCAGTTGAGTGTTTCCAAGTATGTTTTTACCGGCGCCGCAACATGTGGACGAGCATTATCGTGTAAAAGAATAATTTTGTCGTGTCTGGAGTAGTAATGGGCGCGTTTTTCCTTAAGTGCCCGACTCAATCTCATCAATTGTGTTCGGTAGAGAGCTCCAGTAATGGTTTCGCTTGGTTTCAGCAATTCATAATACACGACACCAAGCTGATCCCACCAAATACGCAGCATGAGTTTTTTTCCATGAATATTCGGCTTAGCTGTCGATGTTGATGGTTCGCCGGGCTTAACCCATGACTTTCTCTTCTTTGGATTATCGTAGTGAATCCATTTTTCGTCACCAGTGACTATACGATGCAAAAAACTCTTTTTTTATTCCTGGCAAGCAGCATTTCACTCATGCATAATCGGCGTTCAACGTCTCTCGGCTTTAGTTCATATGGAACCCAATTTCCTTGTTTTTGAATCATTCCTAACGATTTTAAACGATGTGAAATTGCTTGTTGAGTCACTTGTAGAGTAAGTGCAAGTTCTTTTTGCGTTTGGGACGAATCTTCCTCCAATAGTACTTCTAATTCCATGTCTTCGTACACTTTCGGCCTTCCACTGCGTTCTTTGTCTTTAACGTCAAACTCACCGTTCTTAAACTTTTGAAACCATTCCTGACAACTTCTCTCACTTAAAGCAGCTTCACCATATGCTTCTAGAAGCAATCGATGCGCCTCAGCTGCAGATTTTTTCACATTAAAGAAGTAAATCAAAAGTTCCCGCAAATGATGCTTATTCGGAATAAAACTTGACATTTTTGCACGAAAAAAATTACGTGATGCTGATACGGAATCACTAGTACTTTAAGGTTATGGTGTTGCCAGATGACTAAACTTGGGATATTACGTTTTACATCTGACAATTTCTCCATAACCTTCTGGTGGGGCCATCTTTTGACAAACCGCGGAAACTTATTTGTACACCTAATATATATATATATAATCTATTTTATTTAGTTTATAAGGTTTCATAATATATTTTTTAAAAACCTTTTTTATTATTTTGAAAAATATATGTTAAAATGTATTAAAACTGTCTTATCACTTTTGTTCGTGAGTTGGTTCCTTCCTATGTATTTTGGTTCTTACTGAAAAATATCGCTAGATGTTCCTCCAACGGAACACCTGACTGGAATAGAATAGAATAGAATAGAAAAACTTTATTTATGACACCTTTTTCTTACAATAACTAAAATTAAATCCTTAATAACATTATATATACAAATAAATACACAAAACAAAAAGAAAATAATTGTAATCTAACGAGTGTCATAAAATGGTTCTTGCTCAGCATATGCCGGGCGCTCTATTGGAGCACTCGGCGCTGGTTTTCAGCAAGAACCAACGTAGTCAGATCGCGGACCACAGTGACGACATTCATACTGACGACTAATGTTACGTATTTTTACTATTTTATAATTATTAACCAAAGTACCATTTTGTGACACATTTTAGATTGTGCGTTTTTATCTTTTTTAAAGCTGTTAAGTTATTGTAAATTAGTGACGCTAATAAATGTCTTATAAGTATACAAACCATATAAAAGAAATTCTATAAATTATTGCAGGCTTGTGACGTTTGCATTGACTAAAGTATATTCTATTGTTATATGCAGGTAACCAAATATTTTATTTTTTAAATATTTGTCGCGAGCGGTAGTAAATTCGTGTTCCCCACAGAATAAATGTCGTGTCACACCAGACGTGCTCGACGAGACGTAACTTACGTAATGGAATATTGGAAATTGCTTTTCCAACATGGCACCAGAATATATTACACACCTATTTCATTAAAATTAATTGAATAAAATATTTGATAAAAACGTGTAAATATGCCAATATTATAGACGAGACTTGACTGGCGTTCTTGGCCAAAATCTTGACATCCTCAGGTTTTATTTTTTAAGAACCTTTTTAGAAGATTTTTTTCGTTTTACCGCCACGTCGGGCACACTTGGAATCTTGCCACAGTATTCTGCATCACTTGCTGAAGTCGCTTACAGTATCCTGTATCACGTCGGGATGCCGTTAACCTCGCGGACGATTTCCTTTAGTCCTGAAATGGTTGTCGATTGTGTTTCACAGACTTTTCACCTTCGGCATTTTGAGAAACAAAGAAGATAGTACATACGATGACCTGGGTGGCCAGGGGACATTGTCGAAACAGTTTATACATTTGTCAGAGAAGAAATCGTAAAGAAGCTGCACGGTCTCTCTAGTAGTGAAAAGCGTGGCGCCATCTTGTTGAAACCATAGATAGATAGATGTATTCTTTATTGTAGACCAAAAACAAAGTTATATAATTATTGGTTGTAATATTTATATACAAATAGATTTCTTCCAGACATACGCAGGATGGACACAATGTTAAAAAGATGTAATTCGATGTAGGTTAGCGATAAATTATCGACATAATGATAGAGAAACCATGTGCGTGATGTTCTCTCAATATTAGCAGAAACTAACCTAATTATGTCACCCGACACCCTATATCTGTTCCTGCAATAGGCAAAACACCTGCATTGCCCTTGTTACAGAATATGCAGATTTATCTCTTCCATTCCCGTTATTCACATATTATATTAAGGTAGGCAACGCGAATGGAATGCTCAGTAATTATTTATCACCAGTTGATTCAAATACCCGTAGTGTGGGACGGCTCCCTGCTAGATGGAGCGACGATCTGCGCAAGGCGGCTGGCAGAGACTGGATGCGTGTAGCCGAAGATCGGGCTAGGTATATATATATATATATATATATATATATATATATATATATATATATATATATATATATATATATATATATATGTGTGTGTGTGTGTGTGTGTGTACATATATATGATATTTAAAAAAATAAAAGCTTCCGATAAAATTCATTCCCAGAAAAAGATAACTCGATACCATTTAAGGTCACTGTAAAAGTTTTTCCAACTACTCAGTCGGTTTCCGCTCCCCATTGAACTGATTAGACGACTGTTTTGAACGGGGTGAATTTAATTGGAATTTAGGTCAACGGTTCCGTGTGTTAGATAAGGAACCTAGTAACGTGTCTTATCGTTCGTATATTCTACCGTTGGAGCCGGTCAAGAGAGGACTGGCACACGATAATCACAAACTTTTTTTGCAACTAAGCCTTGGTAATACGTAACAAGAAGTATAATTTGTTTTTTAATGTCAAGTCCTACTTAGGTCATAAAGAAAAATTTTTAGTTTTTATTAAATGACTACAATTAATATAAATATGTAGAGACATTATTTTCTTTCATATAAAACTAAAATTGATTTAGTTTAGATTTAGATTACATCCATATATACATACTATAGAATTCTTGTTAACTATTCCAAATAAGCTAATAATAGCACAAGCTAGGGTATGATTCAAAAATAAATAAAATGGAAATTTCTGCCCAATGTGCAAAATTATCCTAAAATAGTAGCTTCGCCACTGAAACAATGTATAGTTATACCATATATTATGTAATCATCCAATATATATAGAACCATTTATTATGTAATCATCCAATATTTAATATTTTTGAAAAATTTATAAAACGTTTCACAGTTCAAATTTCTTTTATATTTTATCAGCACCAAACGGGTGAACTTTCGCTTTAACGAAGTCTATTGTATTCGCGCGAATTGTACCTCTGCGTTCGCCCTCGCTCCAACCATTGTGAAACTTTCGGAAAATGTTGCCATTGGAAAAAAGTTTAAATTCAGATTTCGCTCTAAATTACAAAAGGCTGACTATTGTCTGCCGTTTATTCGAGAATTTCACGTTTTTAAAATCTTGTGTTAAAACGTCGTTTGCTGAAGTTGTTTTATAGAGTGTTGCTAGGAACAGGGGAGTTGGGCGCATTTGCATTGGTATGCAACCCATCTAATTAACGAAACTTCGAAATCAAATCTGACATCGCTTCACACCAGTGGCGAAGCTAGGGGGTGGCATCATGCTGTATCTGTCAGCACTTCCTTATGGCAGCTACGCTGTGTGGCTACATAAATTATCTCCTTTCTTGATTTTTCTGATAAAATAATATGTTATAATAAATATTTGCAGTGTACAAAGTACAAACATTCTTTCTTTCAGAAAACTATTTATGTTTATTTCTTAAACGCAATGTAGCTTACGCGTGTTATTTTAAAACGATTTATTAATTTGCGATATTTATTTATTAAGGGTTATATGGTATGGTTTTCGAATGGGGGGGTGGGGCACTAAAAAGGTATTATGCCCCGGGCGCGAGTTAAGCTCGCTACGCCACTGCTTTACGCGTTTTGGTCCGCCTATTTTGTGGTCCTAGCTAAGCAAAGAAGGTAGACGTGCAAATACCAGTGGATGGGTAAATTAACACTCTATACACATGAATAAGTTGTTAAATGTCTAATTTTTTTTAAATAGATTCCCAAACAACGCTTTTTAACGTCGTCTGTAAAACTAATAAACTACTATCACTTCGAAAACAAAATGGCGGTCTGAAAGAGAACACACAGTTCAAAAAACCCTCTTATCTATTTTAACGCTGTTTTAAAAATGAAATATTTAAAATATAACTACATATTTAGTCATACAGATCATTTTGGTAATCAGTGGTTGAATAATACTTTATTGCATAGCTTTTTTTTATTAACATATTTTTAATATCAAGCACGCGATATTATTAAATAAAACTACAATCTAATATAACATGAAAACATAAAACCCAATGCGAGCTATTAGCAGTTGCTTTGAATCAAATACTGAATGGAGAATTTTACGGGCACCGCATAACAATAATTTTTCATAACCGTTTTTCCGCCCGCTATTTTCATTCCTCGCTGTATTACTGGAGTCGGCGGAGTACGCAATCTGTAAATGAACTTCTAGCGGATGTTAGCTTTCTCGTATATAAGCAATACATAAAGAAAGTTATATAACACAAACTTTTATCGTGCCACTGAGTTATTTTTATTAGGCAATACTCATACTGTTACATGTGTATGATAATTGGGTAATCTATTATATTATATTTTAAATCTTTTTATTTTTTAAATGTTGTGTTATCCTATTTTGGCCAAAATGTTATATAATATTTTGATAAGTTAGTTTACTAATAAAACATACATACATACATATCGTCACGCCTCTTTCCCTTAGGGGTAGGCAGAGACCACAGATCTCCATCTGCTTCGATCTCGGCACACTTTCCTTGCTTCCTCCACACTCATCACTCATCTCATCATGTAAGCTCGTCGTTTAAGCGTACTTACTCTTGACCTGGCCTTTCTTAAAAACTTCGGCAATGTGGTCAAGGTATTTGTAGTTTAATTCCTATTAATCCATTTGGATTATAATATTATAAATAAAAAACGATTATGTAACTCAGCAACACTAACTATAAGCTTAGATGTGTGCCTTAAGAGTTGCAGAGTAATAATTTTGTGGTATAGATCATAACTTTCCCGTCTAAAACTTGGCTCAACAAATCCTTTAAAATTACAGACTAGTACGAAACTTCCACTCATAATCCGGAGTGCGGGAAGATTCTGACGTCTGACGTTATTCTAATGAAAAGATTTTTAATACAAACTAAATTAAATGTTTTTTTTTATTAATAATTCTTACTATTGTAGTCATTAAATAAGAACAAGTAATATATACAAAAAAAAACATTTAAAGTCAATTCCTACTTTAATATCCTGCTAATTATCTTAAATAAAAGAAACTTTTTCCCATATAAAACTATTTTTTTATTAAATTTGATTAATAATTTAATATTTGAAAAATCTTTTAACATAAGTTTCATCCATAACAAGTTTAAAAAATGTATTTGAATGAGTGGATGAATAAAAAAGTATTTAATTAACTATTGAAAATTTGAACAAGATATATAAATTAATATGTATGGAGAATATAAACTAATAGTAGGAATTAAAATATAGTCCGTTTAAAGAATTTAAAATGTCCTGAAATAAAATAACTCACATTGTCATACGTATTTTTTGATATGCCGTTTTCCCCGGAAGTAAAATGCTCTAACATTATAATTGCACCCGTCATTAGTACGGACTCGCTGGCCATTGTGGAAGCTGGCAACTAAAGGGGAAGAAGAGTTTTTAAATTACACAAAACGTCTGAGAGAAAATTATTTTCATCATTATATTGTCCTTTTAGCAAGTAAATACGTATAACTAAACAAGATACACTCATAAATTCATCCTGTTTGTTACTAGAATTGTTAAAAAATAGACTTTTATCTTATTTAATTACATTGAATTAAGTTACATTAATGATATTATCGAAATAAATATATTTATGATCTCTAGGTACTGATTCAGTCTAAATGTTCCGCCTCAGCCTGGAACAAGCTTTGTAGGTTAGTGCTTTTTTTTACAGCCCATATATGTCCCTCTGTTGAGCACAGGCTTCCCCATTTCTGGAGGAATGGACGTTAACCCACCACGCTTGTCCAATGCGGATTGGCGGGGTTACAAGACTCGGAATAAATATTTGTAGGCCGTACATATATTTATTCCGATGCGGGGATCGAACCCGCGAGCATTGGCTCCGTGGGCGGGGTGTTCCGCCACTGTAAAACTTTGTGGAACTAGCTACCCTCGGCGGTCTTTCCGAACCGTTACGACATTGGAACCTTCAAAAAACAAGCCTATATATACCTACAAGGCCGGCAACGCTTCCGCGACTCCTGCGGTGTCGCGGTTGTCCATGGGCGGCGTTGATTGCTTTCCATCAGGCGACTCGCTTGTTCGTTTGCCCTCCTATCCCATAAAAAAAATTAAATTTAATAGTTTAAAAAAAAGGTTAAAGTAGTACTGAGTAGACTGGGCTCCACGAACACCATTTATTTGTTCACAATTTGATGCATGTAGCAGCCATCACCCTCCTCGGTCATTTCATAGAGACATGAGAATCCCCCAGACGACGCCATTTTATTAATAAAACATTACTAAGACTAATGGATGAAAAGAATTTGTGTTTCAAACGATTCAGACGTTAGATAGTACCAATCCATTATTAAGATAGGGGCAAAACTTTCTTTGCTGCTTTTTTTTCTTTCTACGTTATTTGCGTTCCAGGTCAAATATATAAATCGTTTTTTTTTTTTCAAATAATATGTTATGTCTGATATTTTTCTCAGCCTAATTTTATAAACGAAAATCTTGAATAATAAAAAAAATAAATATATGGACAATCAAAAGTTTTTTTTTTACCTAGCTAAGATCCGCGACAAGCAAAACAATAACAGAAAATTAATAATGTGTGTTTTTCCGTTGGGTTAAGTGGATTTATTTGGAACTTAAACCAAAAACTTACCGAAAATCGGCCATCAACTATAACAATAAACCCAACAACAACAATAAATCCACTTAACCCAACGGAAAAACACACATTATTAATTTTCTGTTATTGTTTTGCTTGTCGCGGATCTTAACTAGGTAAAACTTTTGACTGTCCATATAGTGATGGATTTCCGCAAAGTAACGCCTGACTCCATTAATAAAAAAATAAAAACAAATTTTATAAATTGACGGTGACGTTGTGGGTGTGGATGGGAGGGTTGGAAGGGGAAGACCAAGGAGAACATATTATTATTTGATCAAATCGCTGAAATTCTCGAGAAAGGTCAGGTCAAAAGGACCCTTAACTTAGGACACGAAAATGTGCCGGGATCGTAGTAGATGGAAGTCTGTGGCCTCTACCTACCCCTACGGGAAACCGGCGTGGTCGTATGTATATATGAAGTCTTGAACTTGCTCGTAGTTCTGCATTTCACAAGCGTAACGAATATAAACGAGCAATAAAAAGAAGGTAGTTTCGTATTTTACAACCGTATGGAATTAATTCTCCGCGCTCAAACTTCTGAGGGTACTCTCGACGGCTCGAGATCGTAAAACGAGGCTACAGTCGACTTCTTCGACCGTCAAGTACCGTAGAGTCGTAACATTAGTTCTTCACTCTTGTTCAAAGAAAATAAATTGTCTCCGTGTATTTTTTATTACTCAATATGTCAAATCCTAACACCCCTTCGACTTTATTTTGTTTATTTACAATATTATCTTTTATCGTTACCCCGAACGCACCGTTCAATCTCATAAGTGTGCTGTGCATTCTATTCCTTCCTTATCTCAACCGCACTGATTAAGCTCCTTCGTGTCATCTCCCTTCTACGTGACATTGGCGAAATCATCCGTGCTATTTTGGCACTATTGAGAGCCATTAATTGAAATGAATGAATGAATGAATCTTTTATCGTACGAGTTTACACTTACATCGTATTTTTCTTATTATATATATATATATATATATATATATATATATATATATATATATATATATATATATATATATATATGTATGTATATATATATATATATATATATATATATATATATATATATATATATATATATATATATATTTTTTTTATTTTTTTTTTCAAATTTTCAATTGTTAATAAAATACTTTTCAAGACTAGACGACTCAAGTTCAAATACAACTTGTAGTTAATTAATTAATTTTAGTTTCATATGGGAGATAAATTTCACTTATTTAAGAAGATATTTAGCATGATATAAATTAAGGAATAAATACTATCAGTGGCGAAGCGTGTATATAGCTTGAAAAAAGTAGGAATTTTTTTTTAATTTCTTGTTTTTTGAAGTTAAAGAAATTTTTCACAAAGCTTCATTTGTCAACAGATAATAAAAATTAGGACCTTAAAACTAATAAAATTATAAACATAAAAATAAACTAAAAAGTAAACAATTTTAACTTCTTTAACACTGATTTTATAACATGCCAGTAATAAACGAATCCAGATCCAGACGACCTATTCCTTTCTCTTTTTTATGTCCTTCTTCTCTTATCCCTCTTCTCATCACTTTCTTCTTTAGCTTTAATTGTTCGGATCCTTTCTCTGAGGTAGGCGACACATCTTTTATGCCCGTAGCAAGCAGATGTTCATCCACACAACACTTTTCAACAACAACAATGCGATTGTTGTATTTATATATTGTTAAAAAAGAGGCCTTGTATATATTGATTCGTAGACACTGAATTCGTTTCCGCAGATCTTAGCTCAGTGGCGGTCTTGGCTGGTAAGTGTCAACTAACTCCTTCAAAAAACACTACTCCTGATGCCTCTGGTGTTGCAGATGTCAATCAGCGACGTTAATTGCTTTCCATCAGGGTATACGCTAGCTCGTTTGCCTCCTTATCCCATAAAAAATTCCATTAATCATCAATAACGCTTCATAAAAACTTTCTCAGGTGTTACAATCCAAGCCGGTGAGCATGGTGGTTCAATGGAGCGAGGTTCGCACCGCGTGGCAGGACAGCGACTTCATCACCGAATGCCTTTGCTGGCACAACGTCTACCGTCAGAGACACGCCGCCCCGCAGCTCTACATGGCACCTGAGGTAACACTAATCTAGTTTCCCTGTACAAGTTCCTGGCAAAAAAAATAGATCCACCAATTCCCGGCAAAGAAAACAAAATAGCGCTGGCGATAACAGGGCGGCCGTTCTTGAGTTTTAGCGAGACTAACGAACAGCAATTGATTTTTATATATATAGATAGATAATATATTCAATAACGAAAATTATCTTCCAGCTGTGCGACTACGCTCAGGCTTGGGCGAACCATTTGGCGCATACAAATAAATTCCACTACCGGAACGACCGCGATGTTGGGCAGAATCTCTATCAAAGGCCAGTAAGCGCGTTGCAACCTGATGTCACAGGTATACCTACGTTTCTTTTATCATTTAAAATCCCCTTTGAGCCTACTAATTTTAAGGTTAAGATACGACTTACTCCTATATAAAGAAATAATTGTTTTAACATATATACCTAGTGTCACGCCTGTTTCCGGCAGGGGTAGGCAGAGACCACAGATCTCCATCCGCTACGATACCGGCACACCTTCCATACTTCCTCCAAACTCATCCATCCTTCCTCTCACATTCATCGTGGCGAAACGGCTCTCCGTTAGTCGCTTCTCGCTCTCGTGGGAATCAGGACGTAACGGGTGGCGAACCACGTCGCCGTCATTTTTAATAAATTAGGTTTATTATAATTGCCTGAATTTGTTTCCGATTCGTAGTACTAAAATAAAAGTTATTTTTTTCACTTTTTTTTTAATTTATTTACGTAACATATTTTTTTAAACGTAAAAACATATTTTAGTTTTCCTAAAAGTTAGTTCTAGACATTGTTTAATTACGTATGTTAAGGTATACCTACTCAACATTTATTTTTTATTCTTGGGTTTATATAACGTATACAGTTTCTATACAGGTTGTTACAAGTTTTAAGAAACTTTTTATTATTTTCTTATATAAAATAATTTATTATTTATTCCTTAATAATTACTTCTACATTATTTACATTATTTTTATTTTTGATTTCTTTTTCATACCTACAGAGTTTAAAAGTCTAGCAAAATAAAGAAAATTTTGTCTTTCAATCTGTATACAAATATAATACAGTCTTCATTTTCATTACAATGAAAGAATTCTGAAGATCGCGTAATTGTCATTCTTAGTGCCAACTGTCGGAATAAAGTCGTCTGGATTAAAACTGTTTATTACTTTTATTTATTTCCAGATTTTGGCTTCCATATATTTCTAATGCAAATTCTTTGCTTTTTTTTAAGGAATAGGAAGACAAACGAGCAGGCGTGTCACCTGATGGAAAGCAATCAACGCCACCCATAGACATCCGCAGCGCCATAGACAGTGCGGAAGCTTTGCCGACCTTTAAAAAAGTGTCATTACGGGAGTTTTGAACATAAGAAAGTTTCTTTTGTTAAATTTCAGTCCGCCACAATTTAAGTTTTTATTTCATCTCATGATGGTATGAATTACACTTTATTTACAGTCTAATTCGAAGTGTCCGAAAAAAAATGCAAAACAGGCCCGGATAAAACGGACTCCACAAACAGCACTACTTATTCACAAATTGACGCATAGTGCATGTTTTCCAATCCATCTATCTTTTTAACACTGTATTCCTCCTCAGGTCAAGAAGTATCTTCGTACTGGTACGCAGCGGTACGCCAGTACAACTTCTTTAAGGAACCCGACGTCTTGCACGCAAATGTCAACGCAGGTAAGAATGAACCAAATAAATTGATAGATAGGTAACTTGTTTATTTAAAGCACTATACAAACAACATCAAAAGTTACAATGAAACAAAGCTAAAAACTAGTGTACAGTACTACACAAATTTCGGAATAACTTAAAATTAACATTAATGTGCCAAAAAGACCAAGTTAGAGTGTGCATAGGTACATTCCCGCGGTAATTTCAGTTAATTGGCTCCATAGTGAAGTCGATAGCAAACACGAACTGTGACTTCGCGTATCATATTTCTATCAGCCGCCTCACGAATATTCATACATTCTTCTTCTTCTTCTAAGAATGCCTCTCCGACTTGCGAAGGTTGGCAGCCAATTCAGCACAACTTTCCTCCTCATTTGCGAGGTGCAGCAGTTCTGGAGCACTCACTATTCCGGTCCGCTCCCTGATATTACGTAGCCAAGACTTTCTTTTTCGACCAACTGGCCTTTTGTCCGCGATTTTTCACATCATGATCAGTTGCAGCGATTTGTACCTGTCATGTCTCATGATATGACCCAGGTAAGCAACTTTTCTACCTTTGACGGTTTGCAAAAGTTCACGTTTTTGCTTGACTTGTCGGAAAACCTCGTCATTGGCCACCCCTTGAGTACAGGTAATAACGAGCATCCGTCTATATGCCCACATTTCGAACGCTTCTATACGTTTTCTGAGCTCTTCTTTATGCGTCCAAGCCATTATTAATTTATATTTTTCTATCGTATTCCAGGTCACTTTACGCAAATGGTATGGGTGTCCACAAGGTTCTTTGGTGTCGGTAAAGCCCGCTCCCGAGCCGGCAAAGTGATAGTGGTAGCAAACTACTCGCCACCGGGCAACTTATCCGGCCAGTTCGAGACCAACGTGCTGCCTCCTCTTCCTGACAACTTCCCAGAACTGGCTCCACCGCCGGTTCACTGACGACACTTTTCGATACGTGGCCGACGATTGAAAATCGACGCTACGTACAATAAATAAAGTTGAAATATGTTCAACGCATTGTGATTTTTAAAATAAAATTAATGAATGACACCAAAATTGTCTATGGTGATAAATATGTCAAACATATAGTTGATCGTCATAACCTCAAAATACAGGACAATCAAAATAATACTGTGTAATATCAGTTAACAAGCATTTATAAAAACTTTCCTGATAAAAGACATTTTAAATCTGTCATACAACGACCTATCTTTTTTTTACTGATTTTAACAACATACTAAATAAAAATACAAATAGAGACGATATAAATATACACACGAAGAGAATAATAAAGATAGGAAAATTACAACAAAACATTCGAATTATGACGGAAAATATTATTCGTCCAATTTTTTAGAAGTCCATTAGCTTTGTGCATTGATAATAGATAGAAATGTCGGTTGTTTTGCCTGAGCTTAAATTAATGAACTTGTGATTAGTATTCATATTAAGCAATATAGTAATATGTACGCACACTTTTGACTTAATATTATAGTAGCACATGCATTATACCTATGATGGTACACGACTATGCGTCCATTTAAGAATTCATCAGTTACAACACCCACAGGGTGAAAAAAATAGTTTTAAATAAAAAAGACATAATAAACGTTCAATTAAAGCCTACGTTTATAATATGATAAAAAAATACAACCTTATTGCATAATATAATTAAGTTTAATGCGTTAATTATTATTTAAATTTTGTAGACATAGCAAAAAAAACATTTAATATTTTCTTCACTACTTCTGTCATACACGATATAAATAAAAAACTATAAGCCAACTGGCGTCCTTCCACAAACAGTAAAGCATTTTTACAGCTTATTTACAAAAATATTTCATAAATATTTTATATGCCATATAAACAAACATTAGTCCGATTGTTATTAAGTCTGCTATTCTAATTATGTCTTCCTGAAATATAATTTTAAAGTCACCTTATCTGACTACTTCAATACATCAAGTCAACAAGGTCAACGGCTTGTTTTATTTATATTGATAATCAGTCCTATTAGGCATTTACATACTCTTCAGCAATTACTTGGGCTACCCTATACACGATCTTGGCTTTAATTGTGACAACTAGAATAAAAATGTCAGTCTCCATATCTCAACAATGAGTAGATAGCGAAAAGTATGTTGTTGCGATGTTTTAATAAAAATAAATTGTTTAATTAATAATAATCAGTTAAATATCGATCATGATAATGATCGATATTCACCTGTCAGGCTTAACCGAAACATAGAATTTATTTTAAACATGTATAATAAAGTTATCTTTTAATATATACATTCATTTCATCAATTATACTTACAAAAACAAATTATTGTATAGGCCTATACGTTCACATTATTATAATAGACAAGATATTAAAATTAGATATTATAAATGTTGTTTAGAAATTAGGTCTGTAATGTATGCTGTTTGTTTTTTGCTAAACATTTATCTACTCTATATTGTTAACTAGATTTATACCTATGAAGCCAAAATATTAAAATTTATTATCTTATTAAGGAACGTAAAAATGATTTTACAACAAATTCAAGTGATAGCCTTCTATAATCGTAACTCGTTTATATTGATTTTATAAAGCACACATCTAGATTACTTAATTATAATAGGTAGACAACCAGAAATATGTTCAGTCTGTAATAGAAAATTAATTCTTATATTTTAAAAATGTAAAGGAGGCCTTCATACGCCCTAGATAAGCAGCATCAGTTCAAAAGTTGTTGGAAATGACAACTACCACCCCTCCTTAACATTATTAGAGAGAAAGGTTTAAGCGGTCACAGGAAAAAATTTAAATTGAGCATGGCATATGCAATCATAATTTTCCTTTACGACTCAATAAAATTATTCTTAGTTAATTAAGATTCTGACTTTAAAAAAATTGAGTTTTACAGTATGCTTGTATTAAGGGAACTCCAACCTTTTTCACTCTTTATTATAATAGACGATATAAAAAAGTTTTCAGTTGAATTTGTTGTTACTATACGAATTTCCAGATAAAGATCTCTTTCGTGGCCTATTTTTTTGCAATAACACTTAACAATTAGAATTCTGTGTATTCCCGATATTCTTAATGTTAAATAGTGTAGTAACCGATATAGTCATCGTACGTATGAGCCTAAGTAAAAACGAGAGAATTTTTTAATACTTATTAATTAGATAATTTGTAGTTTGATATAAGATTTGTTATAAACTGTTATAAAATACAAGAAAAAAATCGTTGATTTTGGTATATGTCAAATATGACATAAAATTATAATAATATAACCAAAATTACACATTTTTTAACAATGGTACTAAAAAAATATAATAAATACGTAGCACATCTTATGTACTATACTACATAAAATAATTTTAATTCCAGCAGCTGTTATTTCTTATCTCATTTTTAAGAGTTGGGATTTACCACATAAGACTTAATAATGCACTAATATCCTATAAAAAAAAAGAAATTCCCCCCAATATGGCATTCTCTAACAGTGTAAAATATTTTACCAATGAAAAATATTTCCTAAATGGCAAGAATATTTTTTTAATTGCCTTACCGTTTACAAAATACCTACATTAAAAGCACGGTCTTATACACAAGTTTTGCAACAACAGTAGAGGGGGTAAGCCGGTGTAATGGTTGCGCTGTTTTTTTTAAATTTACTGCTACCATAGGCATGCCGATAGATGTATACATATGTAACAAAGACAGAATAGCATTGTTTCTTTTTCTATCATGAGTAACGCGTGCGTAATAAACCCTCATCACATTACTCGAATTTATTTCGTATTTATTTATTTAGAAAAATATATGCCGTATGGTTGACAACAATTAGCAATGAGACCGAGTCGCTTGCATTACTCAACCGGCGTGCGCACCGCACATATCGATAGCAACAACGTACAGCGGCGTTGACGCGAAAGAAAAGTTATGACATGATCGTACTAAGGTCTGGCAAGCTTGATTTGCTGAAATATAATTATTAATTAAATATAATACAGTGCAAAATCGGAAGCGAAGATTACGAAGCTTCTTATTACGTAGCTACATTAAAATGTCAACTTTTTAATACGAATTTGTGCTCATAGTTAGTATATACATAAAACTCCAGTTTTTCAGATTCCATTAGTTTAGTTTCTATTATGTAATAGTTACAATGTCATATCAGTAAATGCGCATCTGCAAATGACAAACTATTGTAAATATTAATTATACTTCCAATTGGTACGCATACATACATATTGTCACGCCTGTTTCGCGTAGGGGCAGGAAGAGTTTTCCATCCGCTACGATCTCGGCACATCCTCCCTGCTTCCTCTCACATTCATTGTAGTGAAAGGGCTCTCCGTTAGTTGCTTCTCGCCCTCGCGTGGGCATCAAGACGTGACGGGTGGCAAACCACGTCGCCGTTATTTTTAACAAATTAGGTTTATTATAATTGTAGGCATTGTATATTTATTATAATTTTATTATTTAATATTTATTATAATTGTATGTACAATTGGTATGCATACTAATGTTTTTTATGTACTGTATTTGATATTGTATGTGTTGTTGATGCATCTAATAAGTTTTTACAGTTTTTTTGGCATAGATGGATATTATTTTAATACACATTGAAGTTACACAAAACCTAAAAATATGTTCACGTTTTTTTATTTGATCCGAACAGCAAAACGTGCATTCAAATCCAAAACAGAAATTAGTCAAATTAATCTGGTTGTGCTTAAAGAGTAGTTGGTAGTCATATCCCATAGATCAATTTTGGTATAATGTAATAATCAATATGAACTGAAAATCTGAGAAAATAGCTTAATTAAATAATACTATTTTGGCTTCATTTTTTGAAGTTACTGATAGCCAAAATAGTTTTGAAAATAAAAAATTTTGAAAGTATTTTAAATATTAGAAATATGTCACACTATCCTCGATGTCTCTATTTTTTCTGATGACCTGAAGTCTTTCTTTTTTTGAGTTGAATGGGGATAATTTATATAATTTGTGACTTGCTTTATATAGAAATCCTGTATGCTTAAAATAACTAAATTTTCTAGAAATGCCGCCTAATACTGGCTAGGTTTAAATAGTTACAATTGAAATATTTGACTCTACTTAATGAATAGAATTTCAGTGATTTAATGATTGTTACATAATTTTAATATTAGTACTTAATCAATCAATTAGAGAATGTTGTTTTGTTGTAGTAAACAGCAAAATGCAATGTTGCACTTCATTATTAATTAATTGATTGATCAATGGCTGTGAATTGTTAACTGTTATATTAGATGAAATGTGGCTTGCTAATATTTTTAGTTAAATAAATAATTTTAAAGATATAATTTGTCTTATTCAATGCCCCCCATCTTATGAAATATTTTAAAAATATATTGATATTAAGTTTCTTTTTTTTTAATATGGGTTTCAGTGTTAAATATTAGGGTTCTTTTCATCTAGTCTCAATGCCCCCTATTCTATAAAAAATAAACTAACTATATTGGCGCAGCAAACTAAAATGGATCTTGGCCTCCTTACAGATCTTACGCCACTTTGCCTTGTCCTGCGCCACCTACTGCCAGTTAAATATATAAAAAATATAAATCTGAAAATATTTTATTTAAAGAGATAATTCATATCAAAAGTACAATGTATTTTTGGAACTCGAACCGACCTAGACCCTGACCTGTGTGAGTTGTCTGTTAACAGATGCTACTCCATATTAATCCTCTTCAATAATCTATCTTAAGAAAAAATAATTTATTTGCAGAAACCTAATATTTTAAAATTCAGAATATGCTAGAACAATTGATTTGTATGTACATCAGTATATGTTGTAATTAAAAGTAAAAATAAAATATGCAAAGCTTCATGTTATAGTATTTATTTAAATATAAAGTCTAGCCTTTAAAAACACACTTAAAATATAAATATATTTTCACTCTGTCCACCTGTGTTTGCAACTTGTACATACATAATACAACCTCATCTCTTCTTCAGCTCGTCTAGTTTGACCTTGAAAGAACACAGCTTCCCTATGGTTACATTTTGGACACATGTGATCTTTAGTACGAGGGAGTGTTGGATCACTGACAACGTCTGGGTTTATATGAGTTAATTCGTCGACTTCGTGCATAATTTTGTTAACATATACGCAATTGGAATCAGCGAGTTGTTTGTAGTCACAATTTCTACAAGCATACAACAGAACTTTATTGTTTTTATCTTCGCGCGGGTAAAGCATGTTATTGCACTCCTGGCAAAACTGTATGCCGACATAACCGGGTCCACCGTCTTTACGCCCCAAATTCATTGTAGATTAAAAAGAAAAGAACTAAAATTAAAACTCGATTTATTCAAAATATTAGTTACGCTGCTTTTATGAAAGATATTTAGCTAGTGATAACAAATAATGATATTACAAGTGAAAACATTGGATTTAGTCCACTTGACATAATGACAGTTTTGTTTGTAGTTTGACATAACTCTACGTAGTTTTTGGTATTGTTTTGACATTCACATCGTAGATAACTTCATTATTTATTATTAATTGTTCTATCTTGTTTTGATTGAGCTGAAGGCAACTATGATATTTATTTGCCTTCAGCTCAATCAAAACGTTCTATTAGTATTTTGCATTAATTAATATTTCAATTCGTATTACGCCACAATATTCACTTTTTTTGTAAATTTTTTCATTTTTAGATACTCGATGCCATCTAAACACAATACCATAATTATAGTAATTTCACAATTCCATTCTAATGGAAAGCAAAAAATAAAACAATTTTAAGTGAATTTTCAGTAAAGTCTAAAACATATATATAACTTTTAACTAAATGACTTTGCGTTATTATTGAACTATAAGTCCTAGAATGATTTAAGAACACAATAATGACGCGGCAATGACTTTGTGATCTTTGCTGCTGTAAAATAAGTGGCGATGATTATTTACAACCAGATGAAATACATAATAGTACACTTAGGATTTCTTTCGTTAAAATTAATTAAAAAAATTAATAACACAATTCATTATGCCAGAGAAAAAATAACCAAAATTTTTCATTTTACAAGCTGTAAATTATCGATAATTTTATTGCCTTTTAGATAACCTTGAAAATTGTTATTATTATATAAAAATGTCATGTAATGTATCGGTAATATATGTAGCATAGACGTATTTTAATTATTGTTGATTTTGTCATCAATATCTGACTGAAAAGACCTATTGTACTTAAATACATTTTATACATATAAATTAATGTTTTTTGCTTACTCTTGCTTTGTACGAAAAACCACTTAGTTGTTTTTGAAAAACTAATAATTTTTGATTATTAGTAGTATACTTTGAAATATAAAATGCAAATATTTACTGGCAACCCTATATAAATCGGAATGTTGGCAGTAATGCGTAATTGAAGGCAGTGGTTGGTTAGATGGTTGACTATTTCTTTTCCCATCCGTAGCCGATTGGTGTCGTGCTATCTTAATGGGTAAGGAATCTTTTTGTGTTAAAATTATTGTTTTATATATAATTTTGTTTGTTTATTGTACAATTTAGTTTAATTATTAAGCACATAATGTGAAAGTGAAACATTAAAACTTAATTAATAGTAGAATTAATATCAACTATCTGTACTTAGGTGTCGGCCATGGCGTAGACATGTTTCTCTCGTGGTGGAGAATTAAATCTTTTTCCATCACAAAGCCGTTATGTTTATAATGAGGTACAAACTAAAATTTGTCATTTTTGAGGAATTTTATAGGCTGCGGTGTATCAATTTCAGTATTGCATTCAAATTTGAGTTCTGACCGGCGACTTCAATTTCAGGTAAACCCCGTGGTATACGGACGGCGCGTAAGCACGTGAACCACCGCCGTGAACAGCGATGGGCGGATAAAGACTACAAAAAGGCCCACATGGGCACGAGATGGAAGGCTAATCCCTTCGGTGGTGCATCTCACGCTAAAGGCATCGTCTTGGAGAAAGTGTAAGTACGTTTCTCTTAGTCTGTTTCTATGAGTAATTGTTAATTATGGTGCGTTCTACAAATTCGAAGAATGCTAATGAGTAACGGTGAGCAGCTACGTGCACATGCGCGTTTTGAAATGCAAGAAAGTGTGTCGTTGGTCGGAATTTACTCTGCGAAGTTTACTGACGCCTCCAAGCGCGGTATTATACCTGTGAATGTGTGTTCCTACTACAATCACAGGATAATACTGCGACTGGTAGCGTAACGTCTGCTCTAAGAAGATTGAAGAGTTTAGATTCATCAATATACTGAAGGGTCAACGAACTCCACGCGAGGAAGGTATTTTTTTTTCGCACAGTGCTACTTTCTAGTAATGTTTACCAATGGACACCTTATTAAATGTCTCGCTATATGTGAATATTAAGTATGCAGTTATTTGAAATTGATCTTTGTTTATTTTGTGTTATGAAATAATGAAGTTGTAGTAATATTACAATTAATTATGGTAGTAGTATTAAAAATTGAGGGTAGTGGTCATAATACTATTATTAGGGTGCTGGTGTGGGATAGCAGTGATATGTTAGTGAAATTGATTGTTGAAGTGAAATTTGTGATTATTGTATGGAGTTGATAAATCTAAATTAACAATTGTGATAAGGAACCCGGTTAATTACTACCCAGTTGTTTTTTATATATAAATTTGTAAATCAAATGGTAATACCTGATTTTTATTACCTACCTTAATAATGAAGCAGAAAAAACAATTTAAAATTTTTAACACAAAAAAGATGTATGTGTGACAACACAGCTTAATTCATATTCTTTTGCACCATGTGAGAGGAGTTATTTGCTCCCCTTCGAATTTTTTGAGTGATGTGGGATGTGATTCACTAGTTAATCCATGTGGTAATTAGATTTTAGATATGTGCTTCTTATGGAAGCATTCAGTCTGGTACTGTTACATTTTGTATGTTATCGTTTTGAGTGCACCAAACTTGCATAATCAAACATTTTCCTGGTTGTCTATGACTGTTGTATGTGCTGTTTATAAGTGTGTAGCAATAACTGCATTTGAAACTAAGAAAGTAAAGATAAATGAGGATAATATAGTTTCTTTTGGTGTTTCAATGTAGAGAAACCTCATGCAATGGATGTAGAAGTGCAATTGTTTGTAGACTGACATTTGACAAATTAAGTGTTGATAGCGTATATTGAGACAAAGAATTTCAATTTAAAATTAATATTTCTTTCACAGCGGTGTAGAGGCCAAACAGCCCAACTCCGCCATTCGCAAATGTGTGCGAGTACAGCTTATCAAGAATGGAAAGAAAGTGACAGCGTTCGTACCACGCGACGGTTGCCTGAACCACATTGAAGAGAACGATGAAGTGTTGGTGGCAGGTTTCGGTCGTAAAGGTCACGCTGTCGGTGACATTCCCGGAGTTCGGTTTAAGGTAAGCTCTTCTATATGTTTATGGTTATTAGATTAAAGCCTATCATCTTACATCATAACAGTGAACAGTTCACATCTCCTAAGTATATAATACAAAAATGTATTATATACAAAATATTTTAGTTTATTTTTACATATTTTAAAATTTAATTCTAACATCAAACATTCGAAAATTAAAGATAGATCTATTAGCAGTGAATCTGAAGTAATAAATAATCCCTTATGTAATAATATCATGATAACAATTATTTTTATACATGAGAAATCATGATTTCCAAACAAGTGGAGGTAATTTAAATAATCATATAATTAATATTTTAATATGGTATAAAAAAGTATAAAGTTATAAAATATTTTACTTTAACGAGATATGTTTATATGATAATTTGGAGTACTAGTTTGTGTGGGTTGAACTGTTTTCAATTCCTTAACACTGACATAGCTGTACTGAATTAACAACCAACTTTTGTCCGTCAGATGCACTATAAGATAAAGAATTTGTACTATTATCTTTTGGAAGAACTGTATTAAATAAACTGGAAATTGCAGAAAGCTGTACTAATGATGATCAGTATATACTGTGAATGACTATGATGGTAGATTTACAGAAACAGTGTTCAACGAATTTGCTTCATAAGATATTAGGTTTTAGTAGAGATAATTTTATTTTTCAGGTGGTGAAAGTTGCCAACGTATCACTCTTAGCGCTGTACAAAGAAAAGAAGGAGCGACCAAGATCATAGAACATGCTACTCTGTGATAAGGTACATATTTAAATCAATAAGCTTTTAGCAGAGCTTCTGAGCAATTTCTGCAAGTTAAAAATATAAGGACCATCTGATAATAGCGTTTAAATTAGGCTTTAGTGTGGAGAAAATAATCAATTTGTAAGACCCACTATTACGCAATTAAAATATTTAGGTGTTATTTCGGAAATCTAAATTTTTTAAATACATACTGTATTATTAGTAATATAGTAAATAAAATCCTTCAATCTTAATTTGTTTTTTTTTATAATTTATAGTGTTGCTGTTCATTATGGTAACACATCCATTAAATCCAGTTTTTTGTAGTTTACACTCAAATTAATTGGTTTGGTTCTATAAATGTTTAAGTAATAGCAGCATTATTTATCAAACAAGGATAATTATGATAGACAGATATAATATTATTCTTAATCTTTTAACAAAAGATGTAGAAATAGAGTTAAACAAATCTCATTAACTGCAGAGTACAAAATAAAGGTGTAAAATATTTACATAAACATTGAATTCTTTGCTAAGCATTTTTATATGAATATCTTTATTAGCTTTAAGATAAAAAATCTTTTAAAAGATGCTTTTAAAACCATTTAAGCTTAGCCGCATAAATTTAGAAATTTCTATTCTGAACTTCACTTACAAATTACCTATCTAAATTTGAGGACGTACGCCTCTACCGTTTTAGCAGTTTTGTTTGTGATTTGTAAATGATGCTAAAACAATTATTTGCTACTACTGAATGCCATGACGTCAAACACAAACTGATACAGCCAACATGTTTGCGCTGAGAGATAAAGATGTCACAGTGTAATCTAACAAATTTTCTGTTTGTTGCAGTGCTGCTGGGAGGTGGCGTTGTTCATAAGCGTAACAAAAAAAATTGTAAAATAAAGTACATAATAAATGATGTGCGCCCAAAACGTCTTTTATTCACTCTCCAACCCAACACCTTAGATGGCAGATGGTGTAACGGTCTCGTTTCCGCAACTCTATATTATAATGGAACCAACACCTTAACTAAAGTGTATGATTAAACATTCATTATATTGTACACATAACATTTTACTTAATTATGCATTTTACTTAATTATGGTCTAATACATAAGTTAGCTCTGAGCGATATACTAGACAGAGGAATGGATCTATTTATCAGCAGGGCATTTAAAAAAATATACCCTCACAGTACATTCTATATTTCTTGGAGGAATAAAAAGGATACTATTGTTTACTACAACTAATAGATCTTTGACAAATTAAGTGTAATTTCTAAACTTGAAAAGAAATAAAAATCTTAAATATTTTGCTAAATTTAAGAGCTTAATTTTTATTGCAATAAAATCTTGTAATTGTTTAAATAGACGAAAACCAAATCTACACTATAATTTTTCAAATGTAACTAGATAGTAGTAAAATTCTTGTAAGATATTCAAACGGCCGACTAGTTCTGCTACTGCATATAGACCTATCCCAAATAAAAACAATTTGTCAGTAGTCATCACGCCAAGATACATTGATGAAACAATCTCAAGTTATGTAAGATAAGTCTTTATTCGCTGACCAGAGTATTTACAGTTACATATGATAACACACTATAAATTAATAAATCCATCAGCAACTGGTTTTCTTGTCAGATTGTTCTTTGACATAGGCCTCTCCTCATATGAAATTACAGTGAGAGAATATGTGATATACACATATATTATAAATTAAGAAAATAAATACAAGCTATGGACATAATCTTTATCTGTTGCTGATTGCTAGTCCCTGTTTATATAATTTAAACGGTCATTCTAAGAGAAATCAATATGAAAAAATCACATCTTGTCTTCCGTGGCTCACATTTTCACCTTTACTGATAAACCACTCGGAGTTGGGAGCATACCTTATAAGCAAAGTGCTATTTAAAACGAATTCTTTATGCAGTATTTGTATTTATAGGTTTTAGATTTTTATTTAATCTTTAGGCTAGTGTGCACAAAAGCGAAACTTAAGGATTTATAGTAAATAACAAATAATTATATCACAAACTAATTGACTAACGTTTGAGAAATATGCAAGTTTTTTCAAGGTTATAATGTATTGGGCTCAGTAATACTAGCTCTAAAGGTGGCTGGTTCGAGGCAGATAAAAGAGGGACAGAAAAACAAACACGTATAATAACCATAATGATTTTATTGATAAATATATATTTTAGCTTTACATTTTTTGCAGTACAAGACAGGCAAGACGGTGTCCACTACATAGATTAAGTGATTGTTGATAATAGTGTGATATATTAAATGTACATTCATTATTATTTTTAATCTACAATATTTTTTATTATCTATACATCGGAAAACATTAAATCATAAAATAATATCTAAAAAGGAGACACGTTTTTATTAATTTTTAATTAAAAAACAAAGTTTTACGATTGATTTCTATCACAATGGTTTCCTTTTTCGCATTATTTTATAATGGATTAAAATTTTGTCGAATTTTAATTGTCTTGTGCAAATTAAACCGGTGCTTACATTATAATCTAGCTAAGCTTAGCATATTTTTTATTTTTAAAGAAAAATAGATGCAAATATTTTCGACTTCCTTGTAAAATATCAGTCCTCGTATACACTTACCCTAGATAAAGCAGAGTCACATCATGGGAACACTATAAATATAATTTGATATTTTTATTATTTTTTTCAAAATTTATGGCAAAATAGGAATAACCTTGAAAACGTATGAACATATATATATTTTTATAGCCATGTCCACTTTAATGTAAAATCATATTCGAATTATATATTAAAACGATAGTTTTAGTGAACAATCCCATAACGTGAATCCACTTGACATACAGATATAACCATTGTATTGATAATTCGAGTCTTCACACATCCACTGCCGTGCAAGCAACAATAGAGTCTGATACGTATTGATTGTTCAAAGATTAAAATGGCACCCTATATTTGATAGCTTAATATAAACCATTACATTACAAATATAAATGATACGGTATTATTTTATACAAAAAGTAGTGACTCAACGGTTGTCTTCCGTAGAGTCTACTATACTTGATGATGCCTCGTGTTGAGGCGAAACACGTGTTGTGTGCAGTGTGGAAAAGTTGTAGTGTGTGTTTGGTGTTGTTTATAGTGGTTGGGAGGTGGAGAGTTGCTGACGGCCATTTTTCGATAAGATTTAGTCCAAGTTCCCCGTAAATCCACTTCTTCCAGTAGAAAACTCACATTACTATTTTTCTATTTTTGTTTGCTTGTCGCGGATCTTAGATAAGTAAAAAGTTCTGACTGTCCACATACAAAAGGTAGGCCAACATCAGTAATTAGTGCGTTAAAGAAATATAAACTGAAGTCTATACAATTTTATTATTTACAATTAAACACTGGAAGATGCCTGAAATGTTTCAAAGATTGTATTCAAGCGATTTAACGGCCGGGCGACTACCTAGTAATTATTTGATTTAATTTCTTTCCCCAATTTAGGCGCGCATTCCTCCGCACGATGAGTCTTATGAGCGGTAGTCGAACCCAGTTTTGTTTTTTGTAACAATCATAAAATAAAATGACTTCTGCGTATATGCGAGAATATGGTTGTATGAGATATAATAACTTATAATAGCACGAACAATTTCAATGTTTGTTTTCATGGAGAGGTATCTATTGTTAGCATTAAGGCCCTGACTTTAGGTCGTACAGAAGGCAAAATCCAGAAAAATCATATACTTATAGAATATGTATCACCCAAACTTTGACACTGGCAAAAAGTTATCAGCTGACGCCATAAAAAAAATATGTATCAACTCGATAACATTCTAGTAAAAATCAATATATAAATAATAGAAGATAAATGAAACTTTAAATTAAATGAATAATAATGAAATTAATAATAATATCTGTATACAATCTGAAAGTCAATATTAAAAATAGTCCCTCTTACACACGTAGTGGAAAATAATAAATATTTATTACTAAGGAAACGAAATATGGACTTTAAGATTATTTTAAAGAAATAAACAAACCGATGATGGAGGAATGGAGAAAATTTCAAAGCTGGCCTAAGCGTGTCAGCGAACTCAATAAACTTATTTTCAGAACTTTATAGTAATACCTTATTTAGTTTTCGATCTGCAACATAAGGTCGGTTGCACACACTGATCCGTCAATGTTACGGACATAAAATGATACAATGCAAAAGAACAGCTGTTGAAAATTGACACATTTTTCCCCGCGTATTTTCTTTCACTTTTTTTAATAAATTATTAATATAAATGTAATATTCTTTTTCATTAAAGCCAATCCTTTAAATATATATTGATAATAACATACAGCATTATAAATTAAAAAGCTAACTTTACATAATGAGCAAACATAATTATTCAATAGGTTAATCTGCATTAAATAAAAATACATTATAAAATAGTCTTTTACATTACACTTACATTTCCTACGATTATACAAGAATATTATTCATCTTACTTTAACGATACAAGAATATTTTATATAAAATTATTTCATATATTAATTATAACAACTATGATTCTATACAACGCGTGTTCGCAAGCCGATTAATTTGTTATTAATTGAAAATTATTATGCTCTACTTTTGATTATTCCATTACAAATGAAAGTCGCAGTCATGTTGGAAATCTGTCTATTTGAGAAAAGACTGAAAATATTCGACTCGCAAAACTATCGTATATAAATATACCAGCGACCCGTTCCACATATGAATTTAGTTACGCGACAGTTGCCATTGGCAAACATTTCGCAGTACTTATCAACACCTGTGACTAAACAGGCTGCGGTTATCGTCATACGCACAAGTTTTATAATACAAGGCTCACAGCTGTCATCAAACGAGATGCCGGGCGGGACAACACGGCGGCCATATTGCAATAAATGTGTTAAAATGTTCTTTTTTATATCCACTATAAGTACATACAAAAGTAGCAATAATGTTAATTAATGAAGGAGTTATAATATTGACAATACGTCTACAATATTTATAAGCAGACAGCGAGAATTGATGAATTTAGAATGCTTTGTCTTTATATTAACTCTCCACGAATGGATCATATATAGTAAACTGTACCCATAAATTTAATAGTGAGACAATTGCAAATTTCGTCTCTTTTTATACTGACTGATGTAAAATAAAACTCCAAACATTTCATTCCTTGGGTAATCTAAACTGCATTTAATTCGTTTTAAGATAAGAACGTAAAGGTCATTATTGCAAATTTCTGAAAATATTTGGTTTGTCATACAAAATAATTTAAGACAACCAAATTAATTCGATGTTCATTTATCACAATGTTACGACTTCATTGCTCATTATATTATCCATTTCGTAAAAGAGCAGATTTCACACCTGTCTGCGACTTGGAATATTGTGTTTATAATTATTTTAATTTCATACGTACTCAACAACTGATTATTATATTTTTAGACAGTGTGACGTCGCTCGCGCCTCATCATGTTACGCCGATACATTTCCATTTTTGCTTTGACACGCGCTGAACTCTGCAAAAGAGGACAAGCATTATACAGGAGACATTTTTTCTCGTATAAAAAGACAATACACAAAGTTCAAGTTAAAAGGTAGAACTTTTATTTTAGAAACTTTTTTAATATTTTGTTTAATTTAACCCTTATCAGTCGTAAGTCATCTCTCACGTGCCAACAGTATTTTGTCGCTGCGGTCGTAAGTCATGTGAGAGGTGACAAGACAAGACATGTTGAAACTCGCTCTGCGTGAAATGCAGGCACTATTAGTTAAACATCCGTAACAGAGCAATTGACATCTTCAGTTATACATATATATATATATATATACATACATATATATATATATATATATATATATATATATATACATACATATATACATATATACATACATATATACATATATACATATATACATACATATATATATATATATATACATACATACATACATATATATATATATGTATGTATGTATATATATATATGTATGTATATATGTATGTATGTATATATATATATATATATACATACATATATATATACATATATACACACATACATATATACATATATATATATATACATACATACATATATATATATATACATACATACATATATATATATATATATATATATATATATATATATATATATATACATACATACATATATATATATATATATATATATATATATATATATATATACATATATATATATATATATATATATACACTTTTGACTGTCCATATATTTCTTTTTGTTTGTATAATTTAGTTTATGGTTTTTTATTCTATATTTCAGTGTTTTGTAATATTTTAAGTATGGCAATTAGAATAATATACGTAATATATAAATGTGTCATAGAAGAGAACTGTCTGCCGTAGTACGGGATTCGCCACAGTTAGGCAGGCAGTAAAACAAAATTGTAAACTTGTTAATGATCAATAAATATATAATTATTATTATATACAAGATTTCTGTTAGGCTGAAGTATTGAACGTCTCTGGTGTGAGTTACTCACTAGGCGCGTCGGCTCGGGCTAGGAGTCGCTGGGGTAGTCCATGGTCTTGATGTAGGCGACGGCGGCGCAGAACTGCGTCCACCAGTACAGCGCCTCGCCCAACAGCGCGCTACCGCCCAGCGCGTTCACCAGCTCTATGGTGGACAGCAGGGACGGTGGGTTCACCTGCAATACGAAAGTGACAACTGACTGATTAACCCTTAGAGGATCAACGCCGCTATATAAGCAGCGTATTTTTACTTATTTACTTTTAATCACATTGTTGTAATTTCACCTTTAATAAACATTAATAAATGTTCACTAAAAATATTTTGACATATTCTTTTCCATACTCGTATAAAAAAGTAAACATATGAACGTATTAAAAATCGCTTGGACCTGTTGGAATAAATACCCACATGAAATACTTCTGGACCATTAAGGGCTAAAATTCTTTAATTTCATCACTTATCAACCGTCAGTCTGTTAAAAATTACACACATACACATATAATGCTTGCGCGCACACACTCACTCACTCACATACACTCACACTCACTCACACACTTACACGCACGCACGCATGCACGCACGCACGCACGCACGCACGCACGCACGTACGCACGCACGCGCGCACGCACGCACGCAGTGGACGCGTGAACGCGCATGCAAAAGAGCAAATTTGTGAAGATGAGTGTGTGGCCCGTTCGTGACCTAACGCGACAGTGACTATTAAAGGCCTACACAGGTGAAGTGGTGCGGCCGCGACTCCGCCGCTTTACGTATTTTATGAAGCGGCCGCGAGACGGCATTAGACAGGTACAAACTAGCGAGCGCGGCCGTCCGTGCGGTCATTCCGCTGTTCATATAATTGGATGCATATTATAACGTGTAATCTCACTGTACAGCGTCGACGCATATAATTAGCCACTAAGTGGACTGTTGGATTTCCGAACAAATAAATAAATAAATAATAATTACCTTGAGAATAACGTAGACCAGCACGGGCGTGAGATCGTCGGCGGAGGGCGCGCTGCCGTCAGTCAGCGCCAACACCGACATGATGGACGACACGCACCGCATTATGCATGACAGCTGGTGGTGAGAAACAATGGTGGGTACCATTTTGTGCAAATAGGCAGAGAGCAAGACGGTACACAGAGTCATCTGATGGTAAATTATCACAACCGCCCATCGTACACACACGCTGATTAAAAAGAAACGCGATGAGTTAGAGCATCACAACAAAAAGATGTACTGGTTACGTGGAAAGCACTCCACACTACCAGCGGTAGAGCGACGCTGCAGACGAATACTTTGTCAAAAATGGCATAATATTTGTCTTTAGCATGAATGGGCCGGCTCGCCCGGGGAAGTACCGCACTACCGCAGAAAACCGGCGTCTGAGTGGTAACTTAGGTGAGCGGCTGAGTTCCGGAGGCCCAACACCCTTCACCTCCCCCTCTCCCTCCCATAATGACACTTTCCTTAAAGATCGGATGTCTATGGGCGGCGTTGATTGCTTTCCATCAGTTGTGCACATAAAAAAAGTGCACAAAAAAATGCTCCTATATAAACAGGTCTTTATACCGGTATGGACTTATGGTATGCAACTTTTTACTTCGTATCAAACAAAGTAATATAGAAGTGATCCAACCCTTCCCGAAAAATTTACTCTGGGGTATTGTAAATGCCCCGTGGTACGTCAGAAACGACGACCTTCACCGTGACCTTCACGGTGGACCTAATCGTTCGTATTATAAATAATTACGCTAAAGCTAATGAACGAAGACATAATTAATCATCATGTGAACGTCGAGACTATTCAGCTCCTCGACAACACGGATTTAAAAAGAAGACTCAAGAGAACTAAACCTTTTGAGTTAGTTTAGTGAAAATATAATCTCGATCTCGAAATAATCCTAAAAAAAAGAATAAAGCCCGTAAAAATCCCGTGTCACCGTATCAGTATGGTTGGCACGCTATAGTATTGTGGCGTGCCTGCCGTACTGCTTCCGGCGACACCCGGGATCCTTAGGGCGTTTCTTCAAATAAAATTCTTCAAAATGATATTAATTTATTGTTCTTCTTTCATTGTACATTTATATCATATTTCAATTTATTTTATTTTATTAACACTTTTCAATCTACATTTTATATATGTGCCGGACGAGTGACATGTCTATCTTTGAGACGTCAATCGAACTAATACATTTTGTTTTATAACAATTTCATTTTACATTTGAATGTTACGAATGTAAAAAAAAGCAATATAATATAAAAGTATTTAATGCATTAGTGATACATTTATGAGTGTATCACTATAGTACCTTGTCTCGAGGGGTCCGGTAGACGGGTAGGTACCGCAGCTGCATCTGTGCGTGTGGGTAGGGGGCGGCCCACAGGTGGCGCGGGGCCACGCCCGCGCGCACCGCGCTCGTGCACGCCGACAGCCTGCGCATGTGCTCGCTCAACACCCTGTATACAAGGCAACACACCGTTACAGTCAGCGGCGTAGCTGGGTGGAAAAGGGCTTATTTCTAGGTATGTTGAACTTATATTGGCGTTGAAACTTATAGATAGATAAGATAACATCTTGGAGAAACATTAAATGAAGAAATCCGAATCAGAAGAAGGATCAACAAAGTGTGATCTATCGAGTGATAAAAGAGGGACGACTTAGGTATTTATAAGGTTTTTGGCTCTCTAAACTTTAACTCTACCTGTCTCTCCTATCTGTCTTTATTACACGTTAGTTGTATCAACGTGTAAAAAATACGGGGGGGGAGGGATCTCCATAATCTTGAAAATGATGTCACGTTATTGAATGGAACCTTACCGCTTGCCACATGCCCTTTACTTAGGTTTAGCTTCACATCAGCACCTCGTTTGTCTAACTGCAGGATTCACCGTGTGTTGCCGAGGCGTTTGGGATCCCTTATGACAAAAATAAAATCACTTACTGGTCACGCGCTATGTCACCATCGCCGTTGGGGAACAGCACGTGAAGATACAGGCGAGCGAATGCGGCGCGCTCTACCGTCATCTCTGCAGACTCAAGTAGAGTCGGCGTCGCGCCTGTAAAGAATACAATTATTTTTACACACACACGCATTATCACACCTGTTTCCCGTAGGGGTAGGCAGAGACCCCAGATCTCCATCTGCTACGACACACTATCAGTCTCTTCATGAAAGCTGGCCGGTTAAGACCTTGACCTGACCTGACCGTTCCTAAAAACCTCAGCAATTTGTTAAAGATATGTTCTTCTTGGTCTACTCCGACCTTTCCATCCACATTCGCAACTTAACCTTACTTTGCCAGTCATCTTTCGTCCATCCTATGTGTTCAAACCATCCAAGCATCCCTTTCTCAACTTTTGTCACGACACCTTCTTTTACTTCACATCGCTCCCTTATATCTTCATTCCTTATTATATCATTAAAAGCTACCCCATACTTCTTATTGGTCACATACTTCTTAATGGTCTCATTTCCACCGCATTCAGTCTGCTTTCATGACTTCTGCCAAACCTAAATTTCACTACCGTACATCAGAGTCGGAAAAAGCACTCCTCGAAGAACCGCCAGTCGGGCCTTTTCCCGATAGATCTTGTACTGATAACTGTCAATTGACGTCTTCTGTCTCCTTTTTCGTCTACCCATCTCTTTCCCTCCTATTATTCACATATTACCCTAAAAGAGAACCCCAAGATTCCCTCAGAGAAATAATACACTTGCAGAATGACTTCTGTAAGTGTATGACCTTGAAGTAATAGTTTACACGACTTTCAGTGAGATCCGGAAATCCAACCCTCCTCAACTTTTCTCATCTCCTCCACTCTCTTAACTCCACACACCAAGAGCATTGCGTCTGCTTTTTCACTAATTTTACAAATGTTAACAGTTCTTTTTCAAATCACTCTGCTTAGTTCTTCTATTTAAAAAGGTAGAGTGAATATACCTTCCCAAGATGGGTCCGCTTTAACTTCAGCAGTGATGGCTTTGATGCTGGTGGTCAGTCTTTTGGCTTTCTCATCCATTAGCTCACCACCTAATTAAGAAAGTAATTAAAAACCGAAATATGCAGTTCTAAAAACAAATACCGGTAAATTTTTAAAATGTAACAATTGATAATTTATCAGCAATGGAACTTGTCAATTGTTATATCAATACAAGCAATTCTCTCCATACGTATTATATTTAATAAGAACAGAGTCACGATCATACTCTCAAGATCACTGAAGAAACAAATGTAGAAAGAAATCGTTTGTTACAAATTTTTTGGTTATTTCTGGTCCTCCGAGCCGTACCGAAATGGTACTATGGATTATACGAAATGGATTATAGAAAATCTATTACGGATTGACTCTTCCAGTATTATGTGAATAAAGAGCTGTTTAAATTAAATAACCATAGATAAAGAACATATTGACGTAAGAAAACGAAAAGGCTGTGAATGAAACAGATGTCAAAATTTTTATTATTTTTTTAATAGCCTTATACTTTTTTTTAAACGTAAAGCCTCTTTTAACCCCTTGCCGTGCTTTAACAAGTCTGACTGGTGATGAAATTTTTGGCCCAAACATGAATATGACGAGCCAGACTCGTGAATAGATAGTCGGATCAAACATATACATCACGAACCTGGGTAACGACCCAGGGTCGTGTTTTGAAGTTGAGGTTGAGTGTTAGTTTCTATCAGTATGCCAACTGAGTTAGTCACAAGTCTCATAATTGCTGCTACAAAGTAGTTTGATGATTAATGGAGTCAGGCTTTACTTTGCGGAAATCCATCACTATGTGGACAGTCAAAAAACCGAAAAGTCCAGTTGACTTTTCGGTTGTCTTCCGTAGAGTCTAACTATACCTGAAGATGCCTATGTGTTGGGGCGAAACACGTGTCGTTTACAAGGTGGAAAAGTGGTAGTGTGTTTTGTGTTATATATAGTGGTTGATGGGTGGAGAGTTACTGGCCGTTTTTCGGTAAGTTTTTGGTTTAAGTTCCAAATAAATTCATTTCATCCAGCAGGAATACACACGTTATTAATTTTCTGTTTGCTTGTCGCGGATCTTAGATAAGTAAAACTTTTGACTGTCGACTCAAAGTAGTTTATATATTGAAATTAATAATTAATAGCGTCCAAGGCGTATGATTATAGAAGATATTAGTGAAGAGGAAGGTACGACGTGTTTACCACGCGCTGACGCGTAACACTTGAGCCTGAGTTTCGTCGAGCTAAATGGCACGGCAAGGGGTTAAGCCACCTTACAGACAACCGTTCGGCAAATAAATATTTTCCTATGTAGAAGAAACAAAGAATATGAATATTATCCTTGAAAGTGACTGACCGTTGAGCATGGCATGGTTGTTGTGCGCATGGTGATGGCGGGCCAGTCTTCTCAACGCGTTACCTCGCTCCAGTTGTTCCAGCACTCTCGCGGCTGCGGCTGCCCGAGCACACGCCCTGCACTCCTCCCGGACTAACTTTATTTGCCTGTTGAAGACGAATTAACTTTTATTCAACCTCTGGTCTGTTCTCAAATTCTTTAAGGATAGACACATCAATGCGGAATGCTGTCCATGATATTCGAAGCATGCGTCGCCAACACCACATTTCGAATGCATCTATTTTAATTCATAATGCCACTAAATTAGATTAGTTGCCGGATCTCAACCCTATACTTACTACATGCACAGTATACTTACTATATGCACTGTATACTAAGTATATGCACTGTATACTAAGAATATGCACTGTATACTAACTATATGCACTGTATACTAACTACATGCGCTGTATACTAACTATATGCGCTGTATACTAACTATATGCGCTGTATACTAACTATATACGCTGTATACTAACTATATACGCTGTATACTAACGCTTGCAAGTCATGGTGTGCGTGAGCAAGCGCGGCGCGGCACGAAGCGAGATACGCTGCGTATGGGCGGCGGGCGGCGAGATCTGCTCGCAACGCCGCCGCTAGTCTAGACGCCCTGCCCCCCGCGCCACCCGCAACACCACCCGCCAGCGCCCTACCCACCGCCGCCGTCTCCGCGCAGCCCCCCGCCCGCACCCACTCCACTAGCGACATGCTCGTGCAACGCTGCCGGGTAAAAATGGATAATAATCAATACGGCAAAAATATTTATATATTTACTCTAAATATTTACTTCGCAAAGAGACTATCAGCTATGCTCAGCTTTGTGTTTGTAGTGTTGTCTCAGTCACACAGTTATAGTCTCTTCTCTTTTCATTTGGGACAACCTACTTTCCATGGTGGAACAGGACGTTCACGCAACTGATGTGATGATAAGATGACGTCATGCTTGCCGCGAGTTTATCACCTAGGTATATGAAAACTTACCAATACACAATTTTTTTTTATAAAAATAGCTCAAGCCGTTTCGGAGGAGTTTGATAAGAAACACTGAGTTTTTACATATCAGATAAACGTATTTCAAATGTAACTTACGTTTGGCACGTATTCGACGCAATGCAGATCTGTGTTGGATAGCACCATGCGTAACCTGCGCTTCATGCTATTGAACACCTCCAGATCGTTGAGATCCACCACTCCTTCACACCTGCACATCGAATAGAAAAACTGTACATACATACATTCATATCATCACGCCTGTTTCCCGTGGGAGTAGGCGGAGACCACAGATCTCCATCTGCTACGATCTCGGCACACTTGCTTTGCTGAATCTAAACTCATTACTCTCTTCATACAAGCTCGCTAGGTACGGGTTCTGACCTTTGGGTTGTCTAGAAAAACTGTTTATGTCTGTATCTCACACAACGCAGGCGCGAATGTAAGTTCACCACGGACGTGCAAACGTACACGTATACGGGCATATAAGTTTACGCATGCACATATCGACCAAGTTATATACAGTCTTATTTTGTATTCTCAAAAATATATAATATGTAAACGCAAGAGGGCCTTTAACAGTATACATCCTTAGAATTGTAGACGTGGCGATGGGATTCGAACTCAATGATACTCTCACTGACATTAGATTATAATTATTACAGTACATTTCACTTCACTTTAAATACACTTCAAATGAACTTTAAACACAAATCACTTATTAAATCGAACACTTAGCGGTTCGTCGCAGACACAGTGCGCTGGCGGCACCTCAAGTCGAACTGTGTCGAATATGGCCACCCCACGTCCATATATACGACGCTCCGCTAGAGGGGCGCACAAACACCACCTACTCTATGTTCTTGACACAGACAACGCACGCTTTGTCGATGGTTAAAATGATTCATTCCTTGTCGTTGACAAAGATAAATCACTCTCGGCGCTGAAGCGGCGTCAAATATAATGATTGTTCATAATATTAACCTGCCGAATGTATAATAAACAATATGGGCTTATTTTGTACACACCCAATTATTCGTTCGTTTTACTGACCTGTCAAGTTCTGGATCGGCCAAATCAGACATTCGTCGCATAGGTCGACGCCCCCGGCCTCCGTCGGCGGAACTCTTGCGGCGATATTTAGCGAGGATATCATCAGAGGTATCGCAAGCAGTCGCTCCTCCCACATTGTTGCCAACAACATCCCCTTCCACGCGGCTTCCATCGTCGCTTCGGGACTCTTCCTCAGGTACCTTTATGTCTGGGTAACATAAAGTAGTAAAAAGTGATGTACACGAAACGGTTTTAAATATATTAGAGGTTAAAATATCAAATTGCAGGATAAAATATAATTGTTTGTGTAACTCGGAGGTTTTCCTACATATTTGTCTACCGCTCACTTTGTGAATCTATATTATATCTATATAATATTCTAGTGCCCCCGAAATATTTTCAATTTACCAAATATTAAAAATCACGATCGCAAAGATAACTTTATTATAGCCTATATACTATGTCATATCAGTCTAATCCTATTTCACAGTTTTAGAGGTGGATTTTAATTATTTTAGTTTTAAAAATATTAACCAGCCATCGGTCCCCGTAAATAACTTCAACACCTCCCCAATTCTCTTTGGGCTCTTAACCGCCCGCTTACAAGTGTCCAGTGCCCACGGGGGGGGGGGGCACTTTAGAAATACTGTTTTAACCCTTTAACAGTTAGACTACTAATTGTTCGCTTTACTCCTCATTATCAACAGCCTACATCGGTTCAGATCTGGGGGCTGACTTCTTTCACATTCCTTAACTTCCTTCTCTCTTTAAAGACTTTTTTAAATAGATATTAAATCATTCCTGCACTAAGTAGTCAAGAAACCCTTTGGATCATCTAAAGTTACTGGCGTTACTTGTTTACCGTTATGATGATGGTGTGAGCGCCCCTTCTGCCGGAAGAACTTGATCTTGTGCAGCAAGTTGCCCCCGGAACGCTTCACGTTGTTCTTCAGCTCGTCCAAATTGCCAACTAGACCATCCTCTCCCATTATTCGTCTTCTACGACAGAAAGTTCACAATTCAGTCGCATACGATCTTGTGTCGCTTAACTTGTATTCTCTTCTAACTATTGTGACGTACCCTGCTAATTCACCGATGAGGCTTCAACGACTGATCAATGACGTTATCACCATCAACATAAGTCCAATGTTGGGTATTGGCTTGACAGCGACTTTAGAAACAAATACCAGTAGACGTCTACCTGAGTAAAAAAATAATTCACAAATCCCCAAACCAAGAATGGGGGATTACGCCAATACCCCTCAATTCAATCTCAATACGGACCAATGTCCAGCATTGGGTTGATACGGCTGTACTTGTGGATGTGGAAAACAGATACACGCTTGACGATTTTGAAAGATACATACATATCATCACGCCTGTTTCCCATAGGGGTAAGCAGAGACCACAGATCTCCATGTGCTACGATCTCGGCACACTTTCCTTGCTTCCTACATATTCATCACTCTCTTCATGCAAGCTCGCCGGTTAAGAGTACTCTTGACCTGGCCTTTCTTAAAAACTTCGGGAATTTAGTCCTAATATGTTTTCCTGGTCTTTCCATATAGACCCATCCATCCACGTCCGCAACGTAAATTTCTTTTACCAGTTGCCTCTCATATATTTTGAAAGATAGTTCATTAGAAAATTCTTAATACTTATAATATTCACAATGGTGCCATTTTGTAATGTCAATGCTTTACAAATTAAATTATAGAAGTTAACTACTGTGTTTTGAACACATCTGATAGAAATTGATGAGGATTATTGTATGGGAGTATTTTTAAATATATAATATTAATTAATAAATCATCAAAAAGAACCACGCTGCAGACGAATACTTCGTCAAGAATGGCATAATATTTGTCTGTAGCATGAACGGGTCGGCTCGCCCGGGGAAGTACCACACTTCCGCAGAAAACCGACGTCTGAGTGGTAGCTTAGCTACCGCGCTTCGTCCGGTGAGCGACCTCGTTCCGGAGGCCCGATATCCTCCCATTCCCACTCCCATAATGACACTTTTCTTAAAGGTCGGCAACGCTTCCGCACTACCTATGGTACTGCTGAAGTTTATGGGCGGCATTGATTGCTTTCCATCAGGTGACACACCTGCTCGTTTGCCTTCCTATCCCATAAAAAAAATCAAGTGAATATGAACTAACCTTTGTGATTTCTCAGCGGTGGCGTCGAAGCTGATACTCTTGGGAATGGCTCCGGTGGAAGCGTTCTTGATGGGCGGCGGGCTTACTCGTCTTTCCGTCACGTTTTCAGAGTTCACGTCTTGACTGGAACTCTTATCGGAAACAGAAGTCTCTGCGCTGTTCACCGATAGCGTACTGAGCGACATGTTGCTCGGCTCCCTCTTCTTCTCTATCCGAGATGAACTGATGCTGACCACGCTCGTTCTTATCTCCGACTTCACTATACGAGACGTTAGGTTGTTGACGAGGTTCGCCGATGTTGATATAGTGGCGGAGCTCATCCGAGTCATCAAATCGGTTATGGTCGATCTCGATTCCGATTCCGGTCGCTCAGTATCGATACCCGAATCGAATCGTCGATCGTACTGCGATACAGATAGTGCGTTGAAAGAGCTCTCGCTCGAGTTTAAGGATCTATCCATGAGGTCGTTGTCGTCGTAAGTTTTTGATGTTGAGGGCATATCGTATTTGGAGGTGGAGGGGTATGGACGAGAGGAGTGGGGTTGGGGGAAACTATCGTCCACCCATTGACTCGTGGCATCCGATTGTACAGTGCTGCCATCAAGGGTCGATTCGGTCGGTACGCCGTTCCTGTATAGTAAAAAGTTTATTTTGTATAGTAAAATATTTATTTTAACTCAATAATGAGTTCACACAAATATACTTTTTTTTTAAATTATTTTAATACAGATAATAATAAAAGATAAAATACCTGAAAGCCCACTAAAACGTATTAGTTTTTGCTGAGCCCAGATTTCTCATGCATACACATCGACACGCCTGTTTCCCGTAGGGGTAGGCAGGGACCACAGATCTCCATGTGCTACGATCTCACATACTTCCTCCACACTCATCACTCTCCTCATGAAAGCCCGTCGGTTAAGGGTACTCTTGACCTGGCCTTTCCTAAGAACTTTGGCAATTCGGTCAAGGTATGTTTTCCTTGGTTTTCTCCTACCGACCCTTCCATCCACTTCCATAAATAACATAAAATAATCTTAATAACCTCCAGCATACACATATATGTTTTTTAAGGAAAAAACGGGTTAAAAGTTGTACGTACACGTTTTGAACGTACACGTTATAAACGTACCCGTTCTGCGCAACGTAGTCAAACACGTCGTTGGGGTGCTGTATGGGCGTGGAGGTGCTCGGACTCTCGGGCGCGGATGTTGCATAGCACGTCATCACCTGAAATGAAGAAACGAGGTGTGAGGTTTTTAACTACATTAGTATTTTTTTTATGGGATAGGAAGGCAAACGAGCAGGCGTGTCACCTGATGGAAAGCAATCAACGCCGCCCATATACATCCGCCGCAATGCCATAGGCAATGCAGAAGCATTGCCAGCCTTTAAGGAAAGTGTCATTATGGGAGGAAGAGGAGTAGGGGGGTTGAGCCTCCGGAACTCAACCGCTCACCGGACGAAGCGCGGTAGCTAGGCTAGCACTCAGACGCCGGTTTTCTGCATGAGTGCGGTACTTCCCCGGGCGAGCCAATCCATTCATGCTACAGACAAATAATATGCCATTCTTGACAAAGTATATTATACCACACAAATTAACTTCAACATCTTGGGATCTGCAATAATGCGGACAGTCAGAATTTTTACTTGGTTAAAATCCGCGATATGCAAACAAAAGCAGAAATATTAATGTTTTTATGAGGAAGTGGATTTACAGAAAACTTAATCTAAATCTTACCGAAAAACGCCCGTCAATAATTCTCCACTTCCCAACCATTGACACCAATACCAACAACAAACACACGCCACCACTCCTACTCAATGTACACTACACGTGTTTTGCCTCAACACGAGGCATCATGAGGTATAGTAGTCTACGGATGACAACCGTTAAGTGTCACGCACTATTATTTTTATGCTTTTGTTGGCTTATCGCGGATCTTAGCCAAATAAAAATTCGGACTGAATTCGGAGAGGAAGGGAAAGGAAAGGACAGAAACGGATAATGCGGATTACCAGACTCGGTATAAATATTTATTAATCCGTATATATATTTATTCATACACATATATACTTATCTATATATATAATTATATTATATTTTGAATTTCCAAACGAAAATGGTTATTCACCGGGTATCCGTTGACAAGGATGCTCTTGCGGTTCTCCAGCAAGCCGGCGTGCGTGGCGTTGGGCGAGTGTAGCGTGTGCGCGGCTCCGAGCGGCGCTAGGTCCAGTTCGCCGCCGCGAGACAGCGCCGCCGTGGCCGTCAGGTAACTCACACCGCCAGACCTTAAGAAGTATTAAACACTTTAACATTAATAATTATGGGAGACCTTATCAACTCGTTAAACTCATGAGTCAGACTCGTTAAATCACGAGTCAGACTCTTTAAAGTCTGACTCGTGATGAATATTTTGGCCCAAACATGAATATAACGAGCGATGCGCGTGAATAGATAGTAACCATCACGAGCCGAGGTCGTGATTGAGTGTTAGTTTCTATCAGTACGCCACCAGAGTCAGTGACGAGTCTCATAATTGCTGTTACAAAGTAGTTTATATAATGAAATTTAAGTTTTAAAGATTATAGAAGATCGGAGTGACGAAGAAGGTACGACATGTTTACCACGCGTTGACGCGTAACATTTGGGCCTGAGTTTTGTCGAGCTAAATGACAGGGCAAGGGGTTAAGAAACTAGCAGGAGGGACCTAGACGAGGAAAGCTAAAGATGGAACACTACGGATATCACTTAGGGAGGCCTATGTTGAAGAGCAAGACAATCGAACAATTCGTGTCTAGACATTACATTTACAACTAAGCAATAATTACAATTAGCAATAAGAGGGCGCATGAAAGGAGCCTTCCCGTACGGTGAATATGGCAAGTAAACATGTACGCCCGGCGCAGCTCCAAGACTTCCACAAATAAGGGGGGAAGTGGAGTAATATGACTAATCCTTTCCTCACAGCGGCTCAAAGCCCACCACCAAGCTCTAACCATCTCAGCTTCAGTGATGCATCAACCCCTTCCACACCATTACACAAACCGGCTCTCCCGTAATTTCCATCAATAAAGAAGTAGAAGAAGAAGCCTTCTTCTACTTCTTTATTGAAAGAATTCTTTATTCAAAGACAAATCGGACATCCTGGGCCTCTAAAAGCTAGTAAGATAATATACAATTTCACAGTATAAATTAATATTTCAATCTTAGACTCTTATTTGACTGGCAATTTAATAATATTACCGATTGGGAAGATGGGATCTCGATGTATGTCTTGGACTGCTCATATCTGGTCTCCTGGTTCCGTTCTGAGGAAGATGAAAATATTTTCATGTAAATTATGTTATAATAATTATTTTATATTAATCGCCCAAAAATAAATAAATACATAAAGTTTATCGCTGCTTAGATTATATGAACATTATAGATGACAATCAATTTTTTTTAGCAAAAATTTTTGGGCAAATTTTTGTCTGTTAAAGTGGGCCCGGTTTGTTAAAAAACGTACCACTATGTCGCAAAAAATATAGTTCTGAGTAGTGACTTAGCTACTGTACTTCATGCAGTGAGCTCTGATAGGTAGAGGCGCCTACCTTCATTTTATTCTCTCATCTACCCCTCTACTATCTCACTGGTCCCCAAACCCGGATTACAGTCCAATACCGGGCCGTGACTTAAATTGTACCGGGTTCTCAAACGCATGACTTTGGATAATACAAAAAATACAAAACGGAGGAAGTAGATGGCGCTGTTAAACAGAGTAAGCTCTTACATTTTCTTACTTTACTCCTACTTAAAGTCTTTCGGCAAATAATTTATAGCAAGTCAGCGCCACCTATTTTGGTGGACGGACCGCAGGATTGAGGGAAATAATAAGAAGAAGAAAGTACGAAATGACCACCTGCTGTGGAGTCCTTGGCAGTGGGGCGTCGTCGTGATGCGAAGGTCTGCGAGGCCACGAAGTATCAGAGCGCGCCGCCACCGATACGCAATCGTCTGTGTCCACCTATAAAAAGGAATCTCATGAGAAAAATAACCTCTTCTAGTGGGCGTTTGTTCTATTAGGATGCATGATTAGACTGTACAACAGGCAATGGGAGAGTAGTGAGAAAAAAAATCTGATATATGTTTGTATAACAACATAATCATTTATAATGTATTTTTTAAATATACTTTTTTTTAAATTGTAATTTTTTTTATTTTCACCATCATAAACAAAACACCAGTCAGGAGACGTAATGCGATCTAAGATGACGAGGTCTACCATTTACGCGCCATTTTTAAACAAATAACATTTAGACCATTCTGGGTAAATAAAAGCCTTTTTTGAGTCACATAATATTTTCATAGTCATACATATATAGCCTTTATTTTTTTTTATGGGATAGGAAGGCAAACGAGCAGGCGTGACACCTAATGGAAAGCAATCAACGCCGCCCATAGACATCCGCGGCGCCATAGGCAGTGCGGATGCGTTGCCGACCTTTAAGAAAAGTGTCATTATGAGTGGGAGAGGGAGGGAAAGGGGAGGGTGTTGGGCCTCCGAAACTCTCGCTCACCGTACGAAGCGCGTTAGCTAAGCCACCACTCAGACGCCGGATTTCTGCGGCAGTGTGGTAATTCCCCGGGCGAGCCGGCCCAATCATGCTACAGACAAATATTATGCCACTCTCGACAAATTATTCGTCTGCAGCGTGGCTCTAGAGAATTCTACAATACCTCAGTGTTCCTGTCGCTGTCAGACGCCAGCACGTCCATACTCCAGGCAGACTCGCTGGCCGTCTCCGACACGTCCGGTGCGTTGGCGTTGTTTATGTTCGCACCTGTACATACAAACGAGAAAAAACAATAAGTAAAATGTCGAAACTTTTCCCGCCAACTTACATCAGCGACGTTGTGTTTATATTTCATTTTCATAATCTTATATTATAATCAGTTATATTGTTTAATTGTGGTGGTGTATTATACATTATAGTTCGATTAAGGCGTATAAGTGAATTGATATAAAATAAATGCATGTATCGTGACTTTTTAAGTTGACCGAAAAAGTCCATAGAAGGTTTTGGTAGAATAGCCACCATTTTATCAAGACGTAACGTGACAAGTTGACTAGTTATATTTGAAGTGATTTGATGTTATCGTATTTTACTTTAAAGAAAAATTAAGTATAGTCTTCATTGTCCGCCCATAACATATTACTGTGTGTCATCAAAATTTGGTTCGTTGACTATTTTGCGGGAAAGTGTTTAAAACAACCCAAATATTTAAAGCTATTTTAGATTATATATAATCTAAAATAAGTAAAATAAAAATTTGAATTTGTTGTAATACAAGTTTATATTAATTTATTTTAAATATATTTTAATTTGTTGAAAAATGACGGCGACATGGTTCGCCACCCGTCACGTCCTAATTCTCACGAGGGCGAAAAGCGACCAATGGAGAGCCGTTTCGCTGCGATGAATGGTAGCGAATGGAGTTCTGTGGTATCTGCCAACCCCAGCGGGAATAGGCGTGAATATATTAAAAAAAATATAATAATATTTAATTTATGCTACATCTCACCCCCGAAGCTGGTCAGGTGGTTACTTTTACTTGTTGCCTCTACATCAAAAAGTATCTCTACTAGGAGTAGTATTAGTGTTAGTAGTTTTGATGCTACGCTCGCTCAAAGAACGGTGGGTATTAGAGGATCCCTCCACTTCTCTCACCTATAGAATTCTTCAACTCACCTGTTACGTATATACGTTCTTTATGTATCTTTCCCCTTCTAATCCAACATCGTTCTATATTTCCCGTAACTTATTTCCACACAGCACCACTCTGTGCAAACCGCTACCTTCAGGGATATTTCTAGCTTCAAAAACAAGCCTAGATATTTCTCAAAGGCCGGCAACGCTTCTGCAGTGCCACTAGTGTGGCAGATGTCTATGGGCGGCTTTCATTGCTTTTTAAGAGACACGCTTGCTCGTTTGCCTTTTGTCTCATAAAAAAACAACAACACAAGTGTCATCTGTTTATTGGTGCATAGTATGTAATACTGTTATCTCGTTCGTTCCGATCAATCTCCTACGTGTCTTCTTCATTCTATTCCTTCCTTGTCTCAAATGCATCTATTATTTTTTTTTATTTAGTATTAAAAAAATATACCTATGTACTTATTCCAATACACTTGCCATACTTTTAAGTTTTATAGCGAGACGAGCTCAATTTCACAGAATTATTACTATATAGATACTATATTTCGAAACGACATATATACTATATTTTAAACAATTGTTAGTCAAATCATTGTTAATGTCAATCAAGGGATGGTGGGGGAAGACCACGGAAAACATACCTTGACCAAATTGGTTAAGTTTTTAATATAGGCCAAGTCAAGCTTAACCGGTGGGCTTGCATGAGGAGAATAATGAGTGTGGAGGAAACAAGGAAATCGTAGCAGACGTAGATCTGTGGTCTCTGCCTACCCCCACGGGAGACAGGCGTGACGAAATGTGTGTATTAGTCAAATCATAGTTCATCAAGAAACAACTTTCTGAGCTTTGACTTCATCTCCACCGTGTCTTCTCCATTCTACGTGACATTGGCGAAATTATCCTGCACTTTTGGCACTGTTGAAAGCCATTAATTCAAATGAATGAAAAACATGTAATGTAAGTGTCACCTTGGTTGGTTGCGACCTGCGTGTGGTCACACGAGTCGCCGATGGTCTCCGAGTCGGATGCGAGGACGTCCGTACTCCAGGTGTCCGACATTATGCTAACAGTCTCGTCGCCCTCCAGCAGTTTCTAGAACAAAATAACTTTTAATTCCCATTATAAGCAGACGTCCTTCTATCCTTTTTTTATATATTCACGCCTATCCCCCGCAGGGGTTGGCAGAGACCACAGAGCTCCATCCGCTACCATTCATCGCAGCGAAACGGCTCTCCATTGGTCGCTTCTCGCCCTCGTGAGAATCAGCACGTGACGGGTGATGAACCACGTCGCCGTCATTTTTAACAAATTAGGTATATTAAATTCGTCGTAGTGAATCCCACGAGCCGCAAGGGAGGATGGAGGTCAGCCCCAGCAGAGCCCTGCATGTTGAGGTAAGGCACCATAGTACCCGAGGGAGCCCGATCCCGGGACCGAGCACGGCAGACCGTGGATTGGCGGAGAGGAAGGAAAAGGTTAGAGAAAAAAGGAAAGGGCAGGAACGAAAATGCGGATTGGGGATTGGGTTACCAGACTCGGAATAAATATTTATAAGTCCATATATATATTTATTCCGATACTGGCATCGAATCCAGCGACCATTGACTCCACGGGCGGAGGGCCCCGCCACTGAGCCAATCGGACAACGGATATACATAGTCCTATATAGCACATACTAACTCAAGATCGTATGCCTTTAACCATATTTATTTATTCGGCACAAAAGCAAGTTACAGTCAGAGAGTGATATATAATATAAACAATAATAACACCCGGATTTCATCTTAAGACTTATTCTTAAGATTTTCTAGAACTATTGGCCGATTTCATTTTTCCGATATCCGAACCCCAGCTAGCAATAATATGATAACGAAAATAAAAATAAATTCACCTTGATTTCAAATTTGCAGAACTTGTCCTCTATGTCATTCCGTGTCTGCTTCAACAACTTGGCTTGAGCGCTGCCGGATTGATTTGCAGGCGCGTTTTGTGGTAAACTGTAAACAATGGCTGTCATTAGAGGCAAATAGTTCAGATGAGATTTGTCGTTGAGTAGTTTTGGCACCCATCCACTCTGTGTATAGTAAAAAGTGTGCTTTTATTTAGAATAAAAAGATGATTAGTTTTCTTTTCTTTTCTTTGATGGCAATTAATTACAACTATTATACCAGTGTCAAGTCAAATACAATCTCTTGAAATGTTCCAAGTCAGCTTATCACGTTACGTCTTGATAAAATGGTGGCTATTCTACCGAAACCTTCTATGGACTTTTTCAGTCAACTTAAAAAGTCACGATACACGCATTTATTTCATATCACTTCACTTATACGCCTTAATCGAACTATATTGTATAATACGCCACCACAATTAAATGATATAACTGATAATAATATAAGATTATGAAAATTAAATAAAAACACAACGTCACTGATGTAAATTATTGTAAGTCCCATATTGTCTTTATTTAGTTAAAAAGGTTAATTTATTATTTATACACACCTATCATTAGTTAGTTACCTATCAGAACAGAACGAGAGAAGTTGAGACGAGAGAGAAAATAAAAAAGTGTTGCCACCAAATTAAAAATAATAAATGACAAAGTGTTGCTATTTAATGTTCAATATTACACGAACACTCTGCTAGGCAATCAAATCCTTCAAGTGAACAATAAATGTTACAATCATAAGAGGTATAACGAAACCTTTTATAGTGACAAAGCAATGATATAACATGAATGGAGAAATATTGCACCTTCACAAATATCTGCGCTAAATGCCAACACATGACGGCCCAACGCCTATAAATCCAGATCCTTGTACTCATCGTAAACCTCACCGTTTCTAGTGGTAGAGCCACGCTACGCAGACGAATATTTTGTCATTAATGGTTTATTAATTGTCTGTAGCATGAATAGGCCGGCTCACCCGGAGAAGTACCACACTCGCGCAGAAAACCGACGTCTAAGTGGTAGCTTGACTACCGCGCTTCGTACGGTGAGCGGTCTGAGTTCCAGAGGCCCAACACCCTCCCCTTCCAACTCCCCCTCCGATTCCCACTCCTACTCCCCTTCGATTCCCACTTCGATAATTTAACTTTCCTTTAAGGTCGGCAACGCTTCCGCACTGTCTATGCCGTTGCGGATGCATATATGCGGCGTTGGTTGCTTTCCATCAGATGACACGCCTGCTCGTTTGCCTTCCTATGCAATAAAAAAAAGGCAAAAGGAAAGGAAGAGGAATAGGACCTCCTAATTCTTGTACTTACTATGTAATGCAGTATCAATGAAAATTGATACTGCATTACATAAAAAGAAGGGCGAAAGAAGAAGGGTCGCTTCTCGCCCTTCAGAAAAAGGGCGAGAAGCGACTAACGGAAAGCCGTTTCGCTATTATGAATTTGAAAGGAAGAATGGATGAAAAGATGGGCGAGTGTGAAAGAAGCAAGGAAGATGTACCGGGATCGTAGCGGATAGAGATATGTGGTCTCTGCATACCCCTACGGGAAACAGGCGTAACGATATGTATGTATGTAAGAAAAAGTATAAGAAGACTTTAGAGAGCCCTTACATCCAGTAATGTAATATTTTATTTATATTTCTTAGTTACCGTCGCGGTGTAGGATCCCCCGCAGCGTCTCCATCGGTGACCTGCGACGAGGGAGTCTCCCGACCGGAAATGTTGGGGCTCCCACGACCGCTCACATTAGCTGACACCTAGCAAACCAACAAAATGTTAGACTAATAACGCCTGAGAATGAACGCCCGGAACGTGGATCCTCGCAATCGCGTCAAATTGCCGGAACATGAATCCGCGTTAAACAGAATTTATAATAAAAAAAAAACTCCCACTGTGATTTGATTTAATATTCCTCATATTAAATTAAAACATTAGTTTTCAATATTAAGTCTTGTTTACTATATCTGAAATACTTTTCTGTATTCTATATCAAACGTGATTACCACACTAAAAGTTTATTTTAGAGGAAGTTGTGGAGGGGTGCTGAGATGGTTTGGTTACATAGGTTGCCAACCTTTTATGGACTACCCTTTTACGCCATATTAATAAGAAAAACATTTTATACGGCTAGATAAAATGATTTTTCATGAAAATAGAGGTATTTCATAACGCCCCCCATTTGCCTCTAGACCCGCTACCGTCCCCGTTGCGAACCTATGTTTTAGAAGTATTTCAACCCTGGACGAAGGCAAATATACGAAACGATAAACAATAATAAACAAGAGCTATAATACCATGTCGGATAAGTTGTCGTTCTGGTCTTCTGTCTCCAGTTCCAGGCTGGACGTGACGCTGTGATTAGAAGCGGCCTCTGACACTGCCTCCAGGTTGTCTGAAGTGTTGCCCAGGGATACCTCGTCGTGTGAAACTGAGAATCTTTAAAATATATATATATATATATATATATATATATATATGTGTGTGTGTGTGTACATATATATATTATAGTCTTTTAAATGGTAAGTTCTACATAGAGATATGTGGTCTTTGCCTATCTCGAGGAAACAGATGTAATAATATGTATTTATGTAAATGGTACGTAGACATACCTGGTCCTCTTTTGCACCGGCGCCCCTGGCCCGGTCACTGCAAGAGCGGATGCGGTGTCGTCGGCGTCTCCCGCGTCCGAACCCCCATAGTAGCACTCCAGCACCTTGGATTCAGGAACGAGACCTGAAGGCAAAGTTAACTAACTAGGTGAACAATTGTGAAGCAACATTTTTATGGAAGAAAGACAATCAAGCAAGCGGTTTATATGCCTGTAATTAATCACTGCCGCTTATCGACATCTGCAATACTAAAGACGCTGGAGATGATGATATAGGGAGGGAAGATAGGATTTAATGGGAGAGGCATGACTTTGTACCAATATATGCCTGAACACCAAATGGAAACCCTCCTATACAAATAAAAGCTCAAATAAATATATGACGAATAACGGTTTAAAAATAATTTATGTAAGATCACGGGAGCCCTTCGAGACAGACCGAGTGAGGAAAGGCCCGAAGCCTGAATAGTAACATAATTAATTAATGTACAGGAAGTGGCAGGAAAACATCACAACTTATTTATTTGTTTTTTCGGGACAATTTATGGCTCAAAGGTGGACTTGATGATGATATGCATTCTTCAATCAGTCAAACTTTGAATAATAATGGGAAATGTATTGTATAAGTACAAAAACAAATATATTTACATAATTATGATGGATGGATAGTCAGTTTCATTAGGTAGGCAAAGATTTTCTAAAGAACCCTTAATTTCTAGTGGTAGAGCCACGTTGCAGACGAATACTTTGTCAAGAATGGCATATTATTTGTCTGTAGCATGAATGGGCCGGCTCGCCCGGGGAAGTACCACACTGCCGCAGAAAACCGGCGTCTGAGTGGTAGCTTAGCTACCGCGCTTCGTACGGTGAGCGGTCTGAGTTCCGGAGGCCCAACACCCTCCCCTTCCCACTCCCTCCCAATTTTGGGCGAAACACAAGTCGTTTACAAGATGGAAACGTGATTATGTGTTTGGTGTTGTGTATAGTGGTTGGTGGGTGGAGAATTGATGGCCGATTTTCGGTAGATTTCTGGTTTAAGTTCCAAATAAATCCACTTAACCCAACAGAAAAACTCACATTATTAATTTTCTGTTATTCTTTTGCTCGTCGCGGATCTTAGCTAAGTAAAACTTTTGACTATCCATATAAGTTTCGTGACAGATCATTTTAATAAATATATATATATTTTTTGCTTAATAGTAAAAAAAATATATTTATTTAGTTACTCGGTACTTAGTGTGAAAGACAAAGTTTATCTACATGAAATACTTAAAGCGACAAATGTAATAATTTACATAAGAGTTTGATAAATACATTAAAATGTGCATTGTAAAATAGTATCTAATTTAATTAAATTTATGGATCACAATTTTGGTCATAGTGGCTTCCACATAAAAGGTAGATATATGCTGTTGCGGACTTTTATTTAGAACTATTCAAGACAAACAATCCTACGGTACATCATCTTTGTGTAACTCCAATGGTTTAGGCAGCGTACGCCAAGATAGCTCTCAAAGGCCGGATGTTTTCCGACTTAAATGACATGTATCGTTACATTACGACCAAAATTACATAAAATCATTACAAATTGTAGCCTATATGTCATTCCGATGTATAACCTATGTTACCGTAACGTTTCATCCAAATCCGTAGTTTTTTCCTGAAAGAGTAAGAAACATACATCCATACTCACAAACTTTCGCATTTATAATATTATAGTAGGATAATCACCCATGCAATATAATAACCATAAATATACACTTACCCACATAATCACTCTCGTCTACATTGGGTAGTTTTATGACTAACACCTCCGGATGTTCCAACTCTTCTCTCTCTCCGTTAACTGCTTTCTCTTCCAGTGAGGAGCTGGAACTAGAACTACGCGGGAGTCGCGGCTTCGGCACTTTAGCCAAGATGCCGCGTTTACTACCGTGGCCGTTTTCTGATACTGTGTCCTTGGGCTCCGATGACGAAGATCTGAAAAATTGGCAGTGCCAGCATAAGGGGGGGGGAGCAACTTTGGAGGGGCGCGATTGGTGAATTGGTAAAAAATGACGTGGTTCGCCACCCGTCACGTCCTGATTCCCACGAGGGTGAAAAGCGACGAACGGAGAGACGTTTCCCTACAATGAATGTGAGAGGAAGGACGGATGAAAAGATGGATGAGTGTGAAGGAAGCGACGAAGGTGTGTCGGGATCGTAGCGGATGGAGATCTGTGGTCTCTGCCTAACCCTACAGGGAGACAGGCGTGACTATATGTATGTATGTATGTATGTATGTAAATGTATAGAAAATATCGTCCGCAACGCGAATTCCCAGCGTGACTACTTCAGTAAACGGCACAGATTTTTTTTTAAATTTCACAGGTTAGATTCATGGAGAGTGCCCGACGTGGCGGTCAACATTTAGACGAAATAATTTCTAAAAAATAAAACCCGCACTTTTCATCTCCGTATAAGTTATTGAATTTTATTTCTATCCTCTTTAGTTTTTTATTATTTGTGTTTCAAAATCTATTTCTGCCACCAGACACCCTGTGGGATAATTTGGTAAATATTTGGTCTATTATTAATTAATATTCTTTTCTTTCTTTGGTCCTGTATTGGAAAATGAGCGATGGCGTACTCTTTACAACCACGAGCTATATGAGCTGTACATTGAGCCAAACGTCATCAAAACCATTAAGATTGGACGCCTTCGTTGGGCTGGGCACGTGGTGCAGATGGATGAGGCTAGAATACCCAAACGCCTACTTGACGGCAAAGCAGATGGCCGTAGAAGCCGCGGAAGGCCTAAGCTCAGATGGCTAGATGGAATCGAGGACGACTTAAGAACAATAAGGAGCTGGAGGGAATAAGCAAAAGAAGATCCGACTGAAAAAATTTACTGGACCAGGCTAAGGCCCACCCGCGGCTGTAATGTCTTGATGATGATGATTAAATAATATTAAGGCTATAGGATTATGTTACCTGTAGTTGGAGAGGTCCGGCATCTTCCTCAGCAGATCATGCAGTCGGGACCGATAGTTGGGTTCGACCTTCTGCAACAGAGCTGTCAGTCTTGTTGCACCCTCGCTTGCATCACTCTCGCTACCTTCACTGCTAATAAAACAAAAATTCTTATGAACAGAATAAATATTCCGAAAACAATATTTATAGATACAGATAAATAATGCCATGTTACTGAGAAAATGAGATGAAAAAGATATCTGGAAGTTGTCAGTTGGCTTAAAATAATAATAGTGCGTGTCTTTTACTGAAGGAAGTGGATTTGCAGGGAACTTAATTTAAATCTTACCGAATAACGGCCGTCAGGAGCTCTCCAATTACCAATCAATATCACGAATACCAACAACACCAAACACACACCACCACTTTCCCACAATGTACACGACACGTGTCGCGCCTCACTACGGAAGACTACCGTTAAGTCACTTAAAAAACACACATCTTTATACTAATCACAGATCTTAGCCAAGTAAACATTCTTACCGTCCACGCAATAATGGATTTCCACAAAGTTGCCTGATTCTATTAATTATCTTGAAACAATGAGATGGACTTCCGTATCGAGAAGGTGTTCCGACGTATTTAAATACGACATATAAGCATTCAAAAGACAAGCGTATGTGTTCACAAAAGATCGACAACGCATCTGAGACAGCCCCGGCGTTGCGGATATATAGAGATCCGCAACGTCGGAGCTATCTCAGATGTGCTGCCGGCCCATAGGGGCGGCCGTGACCACTTACTACAAGGTGACCTACATGTTTGTTTTCCTGCTCCACTACTAAGAAAAAAAGTTATGACGAAGATGATGGTTTTTTAGACTTCCGTAGTGAGCATCTTAGTATAAAGAACTGAGATCTGGACGTTGTATGCAAAACAATTAGCGTTGACAAAACTTGGGCATATCATGGCAAAACTAGGCTGTTACGAAAGGATTCTGCAAATCGCGCACAGGTGACTGTGTAAATATATAATTAAGATAAATAAAAAATTATGATAACAGAGATTTGTTACCTAAAACCCTCAGCAGTTGGTGCAGAACCATTTGACTCCTCGGAGGTGAGACTCGGTGTGTTGTTGTTTAACTTAGATGAGATTCTCTTCAAGAATGTTATCTGAAAGTACACAATATACTTCTTGAGATATACATACATACATATTGTCACGCCTGTTTCCCGTACGGTTACGCAGAGACCACAGATCTCCATCCGCTACGATCTCGACACACCTTCCTTGCTACCTCCACACTCATCCATCCTTCCTCTCACATTCATGGTAGCGAAACGGCTCTCCGTTAGTCGCTTCACGCCCTCGTGGGAATCAGGACGCAATAGGTCAGGGTGTACCTGTACCTAGCCACCTGTGCGGTAGTTTTGGTATTGGTACACGGCTACGCGACCCCGGCCTCCCGAATTACTACAGTATCACTTCATCTTCCGTTGCGGTAGTATCATATCCCCATCATCCTGTCTAAATTCATCTTTCCTTTCCCCTGCTCTTTCCTTTCTTCTCTATCCTTTTCACTTCCTCTCCGCCAATCCACAGTCTGCCGTGCCAATGGGGTTATACAAAGATATTACAATATATTCACAAACAGGGTTATTAAATTGGTGTTAATTTATACTTCGTCATCAGTATCTCCATTATTGTGTGATTCCCGGCACAGAATAGAACGAACATTTCTTCCTGTAGGTATGAGACATACAGTGCGCGCATATAATACATATTAATAGATGAGTAAAAGTATTTCCTTGACCCAAATCAACCAAACTAATGTGCGATTTCCACTGCGTCCGCCAAACGCGGGGATTGTGACAACACCCAGAACAGCAGACAGAGATTTGTGGTCTCTGCCTACCTCTACGGGAAACAGGCGTGACGATATGTATGTGTGTATGTATGTATCTTACCAACAATTGGGTATCTTGTGCAGTAAAGAGCGCTAGTATAGTCCTTGGCGGAGCGTCGGTGCGTAGGACGGCGTCCGCGGGGGTAACGCTCGGCGCGGGCGCGCACGCCTCTGACGTCACGCTCTCAACCAACGACCACACACACGAGCGCTCGAACTTGGCGTACAGATCCCGTACTTTAGGATCCACCTGCCAAAGCAGCTTTATCATTACTAGTCTTTAAAAATTTACCCAGATCGAAAGACCATTTAATAAATATGCAACAGACTTGATTAAATATTTTTTTAAATTTCATAAATTTTATAACTAGCTGACCCAGCACACTTCGTACCGCCTCAGAATATATTCCTAATATTTATATCATATTTACTCACCTTTTAAACCTTCCCTGGACTTCCAAACATAATTCAAAACCAACATTAGCCTTATCGGTCCAGCCGTTCTCGAGTTTTAGCGAGACTAACGAACGGCAATTGATTTTTATATAGATAGATATGATTAGTATTCACAGTCACTATTATGTATTGATAGTTAATATTATGTATTGATAGTTAATATTATGCAGCATACATTACATAAAGAATTTTAAATAATGCTGAAATTACGATGCCAATAAGGACATACCAAGGCCTACCGTCCGATTGATCGCCCCAAGTATTAATGGAGCCAAGAATGTGGTCATAACGGATCTGAACAAGCTTCAGGCTAACAAATGGCGAAAAACCAGACAAGACTGACCAGTGTAGAGTTCTCGGTCGAGCAGAGTACGTGAAAATATATATACAAAGCCAAACTCACCTCTTGGTAAAAAGCTAAGCAGAGCATCTGTATGATCTGCGCAATCTGTATGAGATTGAACCGCGCCACGTAGGAGACAGGCACCTCGACAACGCCATGCGCCTCGGGGTTCACGATCGCCGGGCATATGAAGTGATTCAACACTATATCCGTGCAGATCGCGTGCAGTTCGCGTTCTGAGATTCTGTTAATGGTACGTATGTCACGTTAAAAAAATAAATATTTAGAAGTAGTAGAGCCACGCTGCAGACGAATACTTTGTTAAAAATGGCTTATTATTTGTCTGTAGCATGAATGGGCCGGCTCACCCGGAGAAGCTTAGCTACCGCGCTTTTTCTGTGAGCGGTTGAGTTTCAGAGGCCCAACCTCTTTCCTTTTCCCATAATATCATTTTCCTTAAAGGCCGACAATGCTTCTGCATTGCCTATATACCATCAGGTGACACACCTGCTCGTTTGCCTTTCTATTCCATAAAAAAAAACTTCTTCCTTTTGACTACATACAAAGTCGGGCGACTCGAATCGTCGATGAGCAAGATCTCTCTGAACGACTTGATTCTCTAGCACTGCCGAGGGTTATCTCATACATACATATCAACACGCCTATTTCCCATAAGGGTAGGCAGATACAAAAGATCTCCATTTGTTACGATATCAGCATGCTTTCCTTGCTTCCTCCACACTCATCATCCTCTTTACTCTTTATACAAGCTTGTCGGTTAAGGCTACTCTTGAAATGGCCTATCCTAAACACTTCAGCAATTTGTTGATATATTCTCCTTGGTCTTCCCCTACGGACCCTTCCATTCACATCTGCAACTTAAATTTCTTTTATCAGTCATCTTTTATCCATCCCCTCTGTGTGCCCAAACCTACTGAGCATCTTGGATCTACCTGGAATGTTGTTTCAATAAATGCACGATCTGTTGTACAATCCAAGCGATGGTAGCCGGGAAGTTGGGCCAGTGCTCCTTGAGGGAGGCGATGAACTTGCTGGTGAGGTTGTATAGCGACTGCACAGTCCATTTGCGGTAACGGGCGACCTTGGTGGAATACTCGTTACTGTTCGCCTGGCCAAACTTCTTCAAACGATCAGAAGGTGAAAATCTGGAAAGACAAAAGTTATGTAAATTAATTTGTGTACAATCTTTGTGTCCCTCTGCTGCAAAGGCTTTTTTGCATTTCTGGAGGAACTGTCATCAACCTAACACCCTTTTACAAAGCTCATTGACGGATACCCAGACAAAAAAAATCAACTATAGGCTATATATACAAATACATGCGACTCGGGCACACATTCCACTTATTCAAAATATGTTACATCATATCCGTTGAACTCACCTCTCCATCGCCTTATCGGGGTCAATGTCGAGGAAGAACTCGTCCTCGTGGAGAACTGCCATTACTGGCCCCTGGAGCGCTGACACGAGGAACTGACGGGCTGGAGTATGGCCATCGCGGAACACCGCGTACAAAGAAGACATCACACATTTGTTGCTGCGGAACAATCTACAACACGAGATAGAGATACATCTTATATATATATATTCGTCCGTAAAGTTGAATATATGCATTACGAGAAGAATACTATACATAATAAACATCAGCAATTGCTAGTCGGTAAGGATCGGGTCTAAGATCTGAGATCAGGTTTGTGAATTCAGAATGAAATTCTCTCTATGGTCAGTTTCTCATGTGTGAGGATCATGGTCATCAATAGTGAGTCTGCACTTTTGAATGAATTATCTGTCTACAATGGCATCTGTTCATAGCCTGGTTAATTATATTGTGGGACTTGGTAGCAGATGATTCTTTGATTTGGTCTGTCCATCAGGTTGGTCATCGGTCTTGTGACTGTTTCAAAATGAAACACCAAATGAATATATTGCTGAGTTTTACATACTGTTGAAAGCCCTAATCCCATCAGGGCCAGAAATAGGATTATACTTACTTTCTGGGTTCACTCGAAGTTGCCATCTGGTATTTGATCAGTGAACGAATGACCGCTAAAAATCTCGTTCGGTCGCCAGGTGAACGGCAACTTCCATAAAGGCCAGCCACTAGCCAGGAAGGAAGACTCGGCGGCATATACTCTTCACCAAGCATTAAGCATAAAGCCACCAAGTGAGGTGTATCACGTAGCCATCCTAAAAGCTCACCTAGAGCTGTAGCTTCCTAAAAGAAATATACTGCTTTACACTCTTTCAAATATGACACCTAGTACCCGTTTGCCACATTATAATTCTACCCTAGCTAATCTGACTACAATAACTTCTTCAAGTGCCAACTGTGCAAAATATATATTTAATTGCTTTATATGTTTGTTTAAACACAAAAGATACACTCATCCAAATTTTTATTTATCCAAAAGACCTTAGGTTCCCAATTGGGCCAGAAACCTAGTGGGCGCTGGGGACCCAGCTTTTCATGGGGTAGCAGGTCCAAAGACAAATGGGACAGCATTATGACATGCCTCAATTTTCGTAAAAAATACCTTTTAATTAGCAGTCTAGAATGGTTATCTTATTAAAGGGGGTGTTAGTCCATAAAAGTTTGGGAACCTATACAATAGATCAATTTAATTTACAATATATTTGAAGGATAATTTAAATGCATTATAAGTCATACACAAACTTCATCCAGCAACCCGTAACTATATATGTTTTTAAATAAATTCTAGTATTTAGGTTGATCTTACTCGGTCGCATACAAAAATAATATTTATTTAAGGGTGCACATAGTAGGATATTTCTTGATGAAATCTCTTTTGCAAAATAGTTTTTTAACTTCCATATTTTACTATCTAACATTTTACATTATAAAATTACAATAACTGTCAAGCAGATTAATGATCGCACAACAATGGGCGGATATATGAGCAAAAGTAAACAATACTGATAAGAAATATTTTACTTATTTTTTTTTAACATACATGTTTTATTAGATATTTTTATAGTAATTTTTATAAAAAACATCATTTTTCGGTTTCGGTTAAAATTTAAAATATTCTATTCTAAAAAAACAATTAAGTTACCTTATAACGCATAACTTTATAGGCATCAATAAAAGTAGTCCCCTCAAGGAGACTGGCTCTCTGGCAGGCGGCTATAGATTCAGCTTCACATCTTGATGTTATTAGATTCGTAAGGTTCTGTCGCTGCATAGAACAGATCCATGCTGCTTGCAGCAACTCCAAGACGCTTTTTTCGACTTCCTCGTTCAGATTTTGGAGCAGCTGTCGCTCGGAGTTTATAAAAATCTTTTCCCGACGTAACTGATTCGCCAACTCCGCGATATTCATACAGCCTTCGGATGTTGGCTGCATCGTGTTTATTTGCAATCACACGCACTTATCAAAAATTCATTTTGTCCGTGATAAACAAATAAAATTTTTCACGTCATTTCAGGTAAGGTTTGCCCATTTAATGCCCACAACAAAACATTCATAAACTAATAAACTTTAAACAAACAATAGAACATAAATTGAAACCAACTACACATAACACGACTATTTGATTTTATAATTTTTATGGACAGGTAATATTGTATTGAGTAAAAAAATGCAAATCGCAAAATGAGATGAACGAAAGGTATCTTCGTTCTAAAACAAGTAAAATTAAATGATAAATGTCAAAGTTACAGATATTTTATATTTTTCTTTTCTTTGATGGCAATTAGTTACAACTATTATGCCAGTGTCAAGTAAAATGGAATAACATCAAATCTCTTGAAATGTCTAGTCAGCTTGTACGTTACGTCTTGATAAAATGGTAGATATTTGTCCAAATCATCTGGAAGATGAACTAAAAATACAACGTCACTATTGTAAGTTGGTGGGAGAAGTCTATTTTATATTTATATAATATATATCTTGCGTCTATGCTATGAATTATTCAAAAGTGTGATGCTTAAAGTGTCAACATAATTTTTTAGAAATTTTTGGGTTTCATAAAAAACGAGTTTTGAAATGCTACTGTTTTGTCGGTCACAACTTTTATTTATTTATATTCTTATAGGTTAATAAAACTGTAATTACTTTTTTTTTAATTTATAGAGGTAGTATTATATAGATATTAGAAAAAAAAAGTACATTTTTTCCAAGGTGCACTACAGCCTTAAAAAGGCACAAACTACATGAACTTCAGTTAAGTTTATTCAGCTATTAATTCTTTTATTAAAGGAACTAAGATAAGTGATTCTCCGGTGTACACGTATAACGTAGCATGATACATTGTATAATTGTGTACTCTCAATGGTTTAATTTGCAGTATCAAACATCAATTAATTATTTCAATTCAAGACAATTAATTATGATGTGATGACCATTAATTCATCACCTTTTTAACTAGCAGATTCTTTTTTTAATTATCAAATAAGTGACTTATCAAAATCGATAGTTTTTATTAAAAAATAAAATTTCTTTGAAAGAGGGCTTTACATCAGTGTGTAAGGGGTAAGTAAGGTACTATTACTTGAAATATTACAACTAATCTTTCTATATGTGTGAGAAATGAGTGAGTACGCGGGTAGCGTTGCCACGCTCTACGCGTCGTTGTGGTCTAATATGCGAGGCTATAAATATATGAGCACGTCAAAAAGTGTCACCATGCCACGTGTGCCCAGAGTGGACGGTTACATATGATAAGGTCCTGATATGGATCCTCATCCATACATTCCGTATGTATGTATGTAATCCGTGGTCAGTCGACGGCGGCAGTAGCGCAGGAAACACTAGTCTAGAAGCTCGGCGCTTGAACTCTTCATTCTTAGTTTCATTTGACAATACTTCTGAGGACTCTGCTTAGTTTTCTATAGTTTTGTATAATGAAAAGTCTGTAGCTAAATAAATGTGTTCTTATTTATACTCTGTAGCTACAAGGGCTGTCTCTTAATATCCAATTCGTATAAAAAATATACCATCACCAATATATTTGTTTAAAACATGTTTGTATAAATATTTGTTTTAAATACGGATACGGAGTATAATTGCTATAATACATATATATTTAAATAATAAAAATAGATGATTAATTGCAAACTTTGATTATTTATGCCTCAGAATTTTTTTAATGTGTTATTTTTTAGTTAATCAGTAAGGAAGTGTGGCAGTCTAGGTTTTTTCAATGTAGAAGTTGATTTGTCCAACCCTAGAATGAATGAAGGTGCGCGCGTGTTGAATGATATCATTATATAAATAAAGATTAAAAATGAATGAATGATATTTTATGAAGTACGGGATGGATAGAAGCAAATCTTTATATACTAACTGCAGCTATTACTTTAATTTTCGTGTAAATAATCTAATAGATGTTTAGAATTAGGTACTTAAATGTGAGTGGTAGACAATCTTATTTACTAAAATGTCAAATAGTTCAATCGAAGGAAGACTGAAGGGCTTACAAGAACGCATACAAAATGAAATGCGTACCCGAAGAGATGCTGGTTTACAGAACCAAGGTGGTCTCGGAGCACCCAAATCTGGAGGCACCCGTAAACCTAGACCATGTAAGTTTTTCTACTGTTCTACATGTTTTTTGCTCATTAGCATTTTATCGTTATCGACTAATTGACGCATCTGCATAGTTGTATGTAACAATCTGTTTTTCCTTGTAATCATATGTTTTGTTATCTAAACTACAATAAGTGTTTATATTTTTGATTTGTGAAATTGAAAGCATTTAGTTTGTTTAGTTGCTGTTTAATGATTTGGTTTCAAAATAATTTTTCAGTTGATTCAAATATCCATACTTTTACGACACGTTATTTTTCTAATATGATGTGTACAATGAGTATTTTTAATTCACGCCGACAACTTCTCAAGCAAGTTGTATATTGATTATTTGCATAAGTTGGCATTGAACATGTTGTGGGTGGTGTACTTTGCAGACAAATACAGTTTCAATCATACATATATGAGTATTGTGTTTAAAGAGACCATTGTTTCCAATTAATTTACATTTACTGTGGGATTCAGTTAGAGCTAGTCAATGTGTATTTGTAGCTTATTGTCTTGAGTTACACCATTTTATTCTTATTTTTTAGTGTGGTTTTTGACATAGAATAGAGCCACCTGACATTCTTTTTGTAGGTGTCATACAAAGTTACTGGGAGCCCATATCAGTTGATAAGAAGCATTGTCTACCTGAGTAATAAAAATCAGTTTGTGAACCCCACTGTACAGACCAAGCATGGGGGTTATAGCAAAATTTGACATTTTTAAGGCAAATCAATGAAATTAGACTGTTAGAGCAGGATTGGTTTATTTTTTTGTAATAACTTCCAAGTCGGCAATACTTCTGCAATGCCTGTGGTGTTGTATATGCTTATGGATTGCTTTTCATCAGGCGACACACTTGATTGTTTGCTTTCCTATCCCATTAAATAAAATCACATATATTTTTAGGTATTGTCACCTTAAAAGTTGACCCTTAGTAATTTGTCATATTATTATCATAAAAACATCCCTTTCTGTGCCTAAGCTTTGTGTAATTCTTTCAATTTGTAACAATTTGCCTCACTTGCTATACTGTATAAATGGGATGATTTTATTCACTCAATCAATACTGCCATAATAATCTTCTGCCGGACATTGGTATCTTTCAAAAGTGAGAGATGTTACTCTAATGCCCGTAATTGGCAGGCAGAGTAGGGATTAGTATAAATTACACTGCTATCCATTTCATATATCATGATAGTTATGGGTGGAAATGTGGTGAAAAATAAATTAATAATAGTCAAATATGCATTATTGGTAGTCATATATAAATATATTTTATGTAAAGATTATGCATGTGCAATGGTTTTATTTTTGTTTTTGCTACATTAATATTATTGCATTATGTATTGTTCTGCTTTGCGAATTGTGCATGATTTGTTATTTAAAATAATAAATATTAATAATTTATAAGTGACATTTAATGTTAACTAACAATCAATAAAGGTTCTTTTAAATGTTGGAATTTATTACTTAATGCATAAAAAAAAGTTACAAAGCCAAATTAAGTCTAAAACTTTTATTTGTCTGGCAATTAAAATAATTATATTGTAATAGATTGAGATAACTTAATGTAACTTTATTTATATTGCAGTATTCACTCCTAAAGAAATACCTGCGTTTCCACCTCGTTCACCACAAGCTACCGAAACAGAATTTCGTATGCGAGAAGTATACAAGGTAATTAACCATTTTTTTATTTATTATAAATAATATTCACCCAATGTAATATTAAAGAGTTTTTCTATTATAGAGTTTGTTGCATATAAATTTTCTTAAATATGTCATTGTTTGGGGATCATTTTGTTTGCCATATGAATAGGTTCATCTGAGGAAGTGATACTCGCTAGAGACCGAGTTCTAAGTAGTAGATTTTCAAGCACTCTTCTAGGTCTAGTCTCTTTGAGTTTTGATTCTCCTAATTAGGTGTGATTAGTAGTCACAATGCTGGCAGGTGAATATACAATTGAAGAAACTGCTATCTTATATAAGTAACACTCCAGTACCAGTTCGTTTGTTTGTCTGCCATACATGTGTCTAACCATATGTTCAGGATGATTATATAATCATTTGTGCCTAAGGCTCATTTGTTTATCCCAAAATGCACTATCACATATGAGAGAGTTCTATGACTGCCCCACAATTGTGTTTCAGATGCCACGGGCACAATTTCCCTCTCTTTAGGTGCATATTTGTCTCAATTTCTACAATTGATCCAATTCTTGAATATTTTACCAGGTGAGCGGCAAATTAAATGTAGAAGGTGTGGAGTACAGATCTAACATAGATGACCTGCAGCACATGGGTGAGCTAGGAAGTGGGACATGTGGTCATGTAGTTAAAATGTTACACAAGCCATCAGGAGCTGTAATTGCCGTCAAGGTATCGAGAGTTAATATAGAATATACATTTAAGTAAGATTAATTCTTCAAAACGATATTAATTTATTCTTCTCAATCTTGTTTTCAAATCATATGTACATTTATACATCACTCACACTTTATCATCACTTAATAGCAATTATTTAATTGTGCTAAGAAAGATGATATGTTTCATTCGAGACGTAAGTTGAACGAATGCATTTTGTTTATAACAATTTCTTTTTCATTTTAAATTTGAATATTACGAGTGTCAAAAAAATGTAATATAGAAGGTTTTAATGCATTAGTGATACATTTATGAATGTATCACTACAGTACCAAATACCTGTATTTACCTCAAAATAAAGCCGATCTGCAATTCCCAATCCACCAGTCAAGATTAGGAATTACGGAAACGCTAGGACTGATAAGGCAGTATTGACACCCGAGTACACAATTAGAATGAATGTGTGGAAAGTTATTAACAGTTAATCCTAAACCACTATAACATTTTTAATTTTAAGTAAAATGGTAAACCTTGTACTGGATGGATATATATTTACTTTTCAAATTAAATCAACCTAGATTTCGACAGTCTACCTTTTTAATATCATAAGATAGACTATGAATATTTAGCAAGCAGTTTTATTTCTTTCATAATACTACATATAAAAATGATATTGCGTCAACAGTGTCTTGAGAATTAAAGAGAGGAAAAGAGACAAAATCTAGGTTGTCTGCAAGTTTCTTTCCTAATACCTTCTCCACTTAGAAGAACCTTGAAGCTAAACATTAGTAAATACTTGATTATTATTAGGTTTTTGTTTAACAAATGAAATGTATGTTAGGTTAGAAAAATGTAATTTTATCAAAGAAATGAAGAAATAGACATTTTGTTCTAGCAAATGCGCCGGTCAGGGAACTCGGAGGAGACCAAACGCATTCTCATGGATCTGGATGTCGTAGTCCGATCACACGACTGTCCCTACATTGTGCGTTGTCTTGGATGCTTCGTAACTGACGCCGATGTGTGGATTTGTATGGAATTGATGGCTTCCTGCTTTGATAAGCTGCTGAAGAGACTCGGGGCGCCCATACCTGAAGCAATACTAGGGAAGGTTACTGTAGCGGTGAGTTATTTTTATTTAAACACTTTCTTTGCTAATACGAAGGGGGTTATTATTTAAATTTTAAAATTACGAATGTAAAAAAAAGTAAAAAGATTTTATTATATTTAATTAAAAAGTTTTATTACATTAGTATTATTTTAATCTCAAAGAGAACAGTCCATAAGGGTGAGATTCGGCAACTTGGGTGGCCAGGTGATATTAACGAAATGGTGTATTAATTTGTTAGGGAAGAAATCATGAAGAAGCTCCATGGTCTATCTAGCAGTGTGATACGTTGCGCCATATTATTGAAACCGTGTGTGCGAAGTGAAGGCAGGAAGTTCTCTTAATGTTGGCAGAAAATAGGCATTCGTTTACTGATCATTCGACCTATGACCTAATCACACCACCGGACACCCTAGATGGTAGACGGTGTAACAGGGTGGTTTCCACAACTCGACGTTAGCATCCGGCTATTTTAAGTGTTGTCAGAATAGATATCCACCCCAGCTTCTCAAAGAACTGCAGCAGCCTCTTCGGCTTGCCCACAGCGTACATGAGGGACCCGGGTGCACCCAGATATCTGGTCTGGTAGTTGGCTACTCCCCTACACCGACGCACTATGTGACCAGCCGTTTCCTCAGTACCAGTTCGTTTATGCAGGCCCTGCACAGTGGACTATCTGTAACACCTAGCACAAATAGATGTTTCTTAAATGGATCATGTCCAGTTATTACGCTGGTTACGATTTCCTGAAATGAAAGAGTTTTCTTGCGAGACCATCATTGATTTCAGAGTAGGGTTCCCTTTTGAACAGCCGGTGTGGTTGGTCCGGTAATAGGTGAAGCATTTGTTCGTGTTACCGGACGCCCTATAAATAAAACAAAACAATTTATGCACGTTTTTGTACACAGACGGTGAATGCTCTCTCGTACCTGAAGGAAACTCACGGCGTGATCCATCGCGACGTGAAGCCGAGCAATATCCTGCTGGACGAGCGCGGCAATGTGAAGTTGTGTGACTTCGGCATAAGTGGTCGCCTCGTCGACTCCAAGGCGAAGACACGGAGCGCGGGATGTGCCGCATATATGGCTGTGAGTGTCGCTAGTTCTTATCCGTTGTACGCTCCATGACTCAGCTGAGTGAGAGACACCTGGCCTCGATTAAATAGACCAGCTATACTCAACCTGCGGCCCGTCGGGCTTTTGTGGTTGGCCCATCTGGTGTTCTTTTAAACCATTTTGAATTTCGCACCTGTAAGAAAAATTGAAAGCGCGGTGAGTAAATAGGTTCTACATAACACTACCGCGCCGCGGTGTACAGTACTATTACCGATACGGTAATTTATTCATTTATTTTTTAAAAAATGGAGTGGCCTGAATCCAATCCACTTGAATGCCTCTTCATAAACAGCCTGCGGCAGTCCACTACTGAACTTAAGCGCGCCAACTAACCCAATCCTCGTCTTGACGCATTCAGTTTCTACTAGCCGCCGTATGCAGATTGTCGTACCATAAAGCCGGGGGGCTACCGGGGTTGGGGGCCAGTCGTTTGGTCGCTGGGTATTTCGCTGGTCGAGTTGGCCATTGGTGTCAGTCCTTGACATTGTCTTTTTTCGTTCTTTTCTTTGATGGCAATTAGTTACAACTATTATGCCAGTGTCAAGTAATATACAATAATATTCAATCTTTTGAAATGTAACAAGTCAGTTCATCACGTTACGTCTTGATAAAATTGTGGCCATTTTACCATAACCTTCTATGGACTTTTTCAATCAACTTTAAAAGTTACGATACACGTATTTATTTCATATCACTTCACTTATACGCCTTAATCGAACTGTATTATATAATACGCCAACACAATTAAACAATATAACTGATAATAACATAAGATTATGAAAATGAAATAAAAACAACGTCACTGATGTAAGTCGGCGGGAAAAGTCATCATTGTCTTAAATTATAAATTGTGAAAACACTGCCTAAAAGACTACCTTCGACAATTAAAATTATTGTTACTTCATTCAGCCGGAGACAATAGACTCGCTAGACGCGAGCCGATCAGACTATGATATCCGGCCGGTCGTTTGGTCGCTGGGTATTTCGCTAGTCGAGTTGACTGTCAGTCAGTCCTTTGTCTTAAGTATATAATTTGGAAAAACACTCCCTAAAGGACTTCCTTTGACTATAAAAAATATTGTTACTTCATTCAGCCGGAGAGAATAGACCCGCCAGACCCGAGCAGACCAGACTATGATATCCGGGCGGATGTTTGGTCGCTGGGTATCTCACTGGTCGAGTTGGCTACCGGTGTGTTCCCCTACCGAGACTGCCAGAATGACTTTGAAGTGTTAACAAGGGTAAGTACTTTTATCTCATTATTTTAGGCAAGTCTAGCAATGATTTGATATCACTAGGATTATTTTTAACCATTCCAACTATGTTAATGTTTGTGCTGGGTAAATTCACATAAACTATTTGCATCGCACCATCACACTACGCGCCACAAAACCACTGTGCGATTTAGTCGCAGTTCTCCGCCACAAAGTGTGAAAATGTGGAACAATTTACCACCTGCGGTGTTTCCACGTGTTTATGACATGGGAGCATTTAAGAGAAGAGCGTACGTATTCGTTAACCCTTTCGGTACGGACGCATTCTACGTCGCGACGTCCCCGCTGACCGAGCAGTCGCGGCAAGCGTCCGTACTTGCGGAACAACTGCAAGCGTCCGTCAGACGCACAATACCACGCTATCTTACGCAGAGCGAGTGCAGTCGCTCGTCAAAAAAATGCTTAAAAAATTATAACATAATGCAATAGAAAATATTTGCTCATTTCGTCAGTTTATTATTAGGCAGCGTAAAACAAGTGCAAAATACTTGCGATGGATTACCATGGAGATAACATATATATTCTGCTCATGAAGAGTCGCGAGTGACCTAAGTCACCGTTCGTACATAACGAGCGTCAAATGTTGGGTGACCATAGTCACCGCTCGTACAGAGCGAGCGTCAGGCGTTGGGTGACTATAGTCAACGCTCGGACAGAGCGAGCGTCGGGCGTTGGGTGACTATAGTCACCGCTCGGGCCGAAAGGGTTAAAGGCCGGCAACGCATCTGCGCCGCCTTCGATGTTGCGGATGTCTATGGGCGGTGGTGATCGTTTACCACCAGTTGACCTGCATGCTCCTTTGCCAGCTCTGCTATACAAAAAAAAGACATTCAAATTTCCCTTTATCATACATACATATTATCACGCCTGTCTCCTTGTAGGGTTAGGCAGAGACCACAGATCTCCATCCGCTACGATCCCGACACACCCCCTTGTTTCCTTCACACTCATACAATCGCTTCATCCATCCCTCCTCTCACATTCATCGCAGCCAAACGGCTCTCCATTAGTCGGGACGTGACGGGTGGCGAACCACATAGCCGACCTCCTTTCCCTTTAAACTGAATTGAAAACTTTTTTTTTATTATTATTGCAGGTAATAGCCGACGATCCTCCACATCTGCCGGAAGACAGTGATTTCTCACCAGAGTTCAAGTCTTTCGTTTCACAGTGGTGAGTTTTGCACACATGGATTGGATTCGAAGATGTTAATGTTGGTAGCCTATTGGCTTTAACATCTTTATCGTATTCAGGGCAAGTAAAATATAATTGGGAATCTGCGCGAGTCGCAGATTCCATCGGCCTAACGCCGTGTCGGAGGCACACATATGTGTGTGTGCTGATTTTAAACTCGTCATACGTTAAACATGTAGGGGAGGATTGAACTTTAGTAAGTGTAGTCCCTATTAGTCCCATAGACCCTAAGGTCTAGGGGGTGAGAACCGACCGGGTACGTGAGAGAATCTCGTGTAAGCGGCCGGTGTAGAAGTGTTCCCTACTCTACGTGCTCGGCTAGAGCCGGGGTGCGTGTGAGTGTTGGTGTCGTGAGTGGATCCGGACGTCCGGATCGTGTAACACGTTACGCGGGCGTCGTCTTTTCGGGCGCCCGTTTAAATCGGGTGAATAATTTACCGATTGTACCACCAGTGGATTCGGATGGGATTCGGATCTCTCAAAATGTTTCTTAGAGAGTGTTTTAAAGTGTTGTTTGACGCTCGGCAAGTTAAGGTCGCAGTGGAGGTCGATATTGCGCTGGAACCACTGAGCACCGGTGGCTCGACGAATGAAGCGATGCACACATGGGAGGCGCATAGATAACTAAAGAATCTAGCCTTAACATAATGCATATGTTACTGCTAGATGATAGACTAATTTTTATTTTCTTGGATGGCAATTAGTTATAACTACTATGCCAGTTTCAGTTAAATACGATAACGTCACTAATCAAGTTGGCGGAAAAAGTCCATAGACTATCGTTATCGTTGACGGAAAAGTCCATATACGATCTTAAGATTATACGGACAGTCAAAAGTTTTATTTAGCTAAGATCCGCGACAAGCAAAACAATAACAGAAAATTAATAATGTGTGTTTTTCTGCTGGATGAAGTGGATTTATTTGGAACTTAAACCAAAAACATACCGAAAATCGGCCATCAATTCTCCACCTACCAACCACTATACACAACACCAAACACACATTATCACTTTTCCATCTTGTAAACGACACGTGTTTCGCCCCAACACGAGGCATCTTCAGGTATAGTAGACTCTACGGAAAACAACCGAAAAGTTCTTTCGGTGCCGATTTTCGGTAAGTTTTTGGTTTAAGTTCCAAATAAATCCACTTAACCCAACAGAAAAACACACATTATTAATTTTCTGTTATTGTTTTGCTTGTCGCGGATTTTAGCTAAGTAAAACTTTTGACTGTCCACATAGTGATGGATTTCCGCAAAGTAACGCCTGACTCCATTAATAATCTTAAGATTATTTTATACCAGTTATTGTCAGTTGTATTGTTTTATTTTAGTGATTTATTGTGCAATACAATTGGATTAAAGCGCAAAAGTGGAGTGAAATGAAATAAGCGCGTTAATTTTTTATTTGACTTCGAAAGTAGGTTTTTGATATAATGGACTCCACACACCTTTATTGTAATCAACTTTACACAGATTATGTTTGATGAATTTTTAATTTAAACAAAATATTTAAGATAGATATATTCTTTATTTTTATAACAAAAACAAAGTTATACAATTATTGATTGTAATATTACACCACGTGACACCCAGACTAACACGGGTTTGTGGCCCCTATGAAACAAAGTGGAGTACCACTGCTTTAAATCCAATATTAACTATCTAATAAAGTATCTCTTACGCCTTCTAGCCTAACCAAAAACTACAGACAGCGTCCGAAGTACCCGAAACTTTTGGAGCATCCGTTCGTGGTGAAGTCCGGCCGAAGCTGCGTCTCAGTGGAGGAGTGGTACGCGCTATTGCCCAAGTCGGGTGCGGCTTCCAGCCCGGCTCCAAGGACCACGGTCACAAGCGTAGCCACCCACGTGGTGGGCTCCCCGAACGGTTACGAGGGCCCGCCCACGCCGCAGCCTGTGAGGAATTTCGTCACTAGCTCGCAGCATTGGATGCCTGAGCAAGTCACCCCCACACCTGGACGGTCAGTTCCAATTGCTTTTTATTATTTATTTATTTAATCATTTTAATGTAGGGATATGGTTCATAAGGCGTATTTAATACCAGAAAACATCATCTACCAATTCAACCTTTGGGGTTATCTGGAAAGGTACTGCATAGCTACAAAAAAGAAATAATGTGATGTTTAATTTACTAAATTCCACGTTCATATTATATATGTAAATAATTATGTACTATGATTCGTGATTCAAATAGAATTTTTATATGGGATAGAATGGCAAACGAGCAGGCGTGTCACCTGATGGAAAGCAATCAACGCCGCCCATAGACTTCCGCAGCGCCATAAGTAGTGCGGAAGCGTTGCCGACCTTTAAGAAAAGTGTCATTATGGAAATGGGAGGAGAGGGGCAGAGGGAGAGGGGAGGGTGTTGGGCCTCCGGAACTCGGTCGCTCACCGTACGAAGCGCGGTAGCTAAGCTACCACTCAGACGCCAGTTTTCTTCGGGAGTGTGGTACTTCCCCGGGCGAGCCGGCCCATTCATGCTACAGACAAATACTATGCCATTCTTGACAAAGTATTCGTCTGCAGCGTGGCCCTACCACTATAAAATTCTTTGATTTGTAATTTTGCTAATTACAAAGTACACATATTACATATATACAATATACAAAAATTCCGGACTACATATAATCCGACAAATTCGATAATCCGACATCGCCGTGCAAAACGTTTTTTCGTATTACCGCGGGTATACTGTATAGTGGTAGTTGTAATAATTGTAATCCGTATAATATTTCAGAGCGCGATGGGCCTCACCTTCAAGCGCGAGCGGAAGCAGCTCGCAACCAGCGAGTCTTGAGGCTGACTTCTCCAACCACTCGCCGTACCCGAGACGCAGGTAGATTATTATTACGTCGAAATATATCTATATTACTATAGTAGAATATAACCAAGAGTTGAGAATGGGATGCTTAGATGGTTTTGGGCACAGAGAGGATGGATTAAACACGACTGGTTAAAGAAATTTGCGTTGCGGATATGGATGGATGGGTCGGTAGGGAAAGACTGAGGAAAACATACCTTGACCAAATTGCCGAAATTTTTTAGGAAAGGCCATGTCAAGAGTACCCTTAACCGGCGGGCTCGAATGAGGAGAGTGATGTGTGTGGAGTGGAGGAAGCAAGGAAAGTATGCCGAGATCGTAGCGACTGGAGATCTGTGCTCTCTGTCTACGGATATTGTATATACTGGTATACGGATATTGTATGAAACGGATATTGTACACCAAAAACAAAGATACACAATTATTGATTGTATCTTTAGTTGAATTATTGATTGTATTTTTGCATAAGATCTTACACAATATCATTGACAGTCCTCCCATATATGTATGTATGTGTATGTAAATGTATATATGTGTTTGTGTGTATATGTATATACATATTTTTTGCTTATGGCTATTTTTTTGTTTAATAATAATTTTTTCTTCTCTATCATCATAATGATTATCCATCACCGACCCACATCAAATTATGCTTTTAGCATTGTGTCCATCCACGGTTGTCTGAAAGAAAGCGCTATTAGCGATAAGATTGTTATTTGTGTATAAATATTAGATGCGCAACTAAGTTCTCGCTGTTCTTCATATATCTATCTAAATGTGTAATAAAGTGTATAATGTAAAGCCTGACTATATTTTATAATTAACTTTAATTGTATCTATATTATTACGGCGACGTGGTTCGCCACCCGTCACGTCCCGATTCTCACGAGGGCGAAAAGCGACCAATGACGAACCGTTTCGCTGCGATGAAATGGCAGCGGATGGAGCTCTGTGGTCTCTGCCAACCCCTGCGGGGGATAGGCGTGAATATATAAAAAAAAAATAAGTCTATCTATATTAAGGGCCTTACTATATGAGTCTGCGCGGCCAAGCGGCGCGGTCGCTGTACAGTGAGATTACTCGAGATCATATGCATCCAATTATATGAAGCGGACGGGCTGCGCGGCCGGGCACGCTTGCGAGTTTGTACCTGATCAATACCGCCCCGCGGCCGCTTCATATAATGCATAAAGTGACGGAGCCGCGGTCGCTATTTTTTGCGGACGGGCCGCGCGGACGCGCCGCTTCATCTGTCTAAAGCCTGTTATCTTTTTCTATTATCACGTTTCGGACCGTGAGAGTAGGGATATAAAGTCCAAACCTTTTATTTACTTCTTTAGTGTTAAATAGAGAATTTGTATATTGCAGGACGATAGATGCTTGCGTATCCCCCCCACCTCCACCAGTCCGTCGTGTCTCAGCAGAGAATAGGTGGAGGGCCTCGCCTGCGGTAAGTCGTAATTATAATTATTATTTCATCAACAACAACCTGTCGCAGTCCAGTGCCGGACATAGGCTTCGCCCAAGAAGCACCACCTAGCCCGATATTTGGCTTGACTCTTCCAGTCTCTGTCAGCCGCCCTGCGCATAACGTCGCACCATCTAACCGGGGGGCATCCCAGACGCGGTTTCCACTCCAGTACTTGCTCTAGCGATTTCTGATCTCCGACAAACATGACCAGGCCGTTGCCTCTTTTTTATTTTTATATTTAATATTAATTTGTGGTATGTCCCTCGAAAGACGTCAGTCGATCGAATCTTGTTTTTATATAAAACAATTTATTTCTTTCTGTTTTAAATTTTAAAATTACTAATCTAAAAAAAAGTAAAAAACGTTTATATTTAATTAAAAAGTTTTACTACATTAGTGATACATTTATCAATGTATCACTACAGTATCCACAACGGCCGGGGCGTCTCAGAAGCGTTCCCGGTCAAGTATGTTACCATTGTACCCTGACATGTTTTAGAAATCAAGTTTGACTTTGATATTTCAGAATTCCGGCAACACTAGTCCGATAGTACTGCAGAGGTTTTACCATCAGAGTCAGCAGAGACGGTCGAGAGTCGATCTCCACTCGACACCGAGGCATCGGAGGTAAAGAGATTCATTTTTAATCACGTTACCACTAGATTTGTTTTCATTCATTAAGTTGAATAGCATTATGTGTAAGAGCAATGAGGAAGTACAATGATAATATGTGAGTACCATTTAATTCTGTCGTTTAAGAGCAGATGCACTATGAGAATCTTTTGGATCTGTTCTCTTTACACGTCTATTCATTGAGTATCAAATAAGAGTGTTCTTGGAGCCACGCTGCAGACAAATACTTTGTCAAGAGTGGCATAATATTTGTCTGTAGCATGAATGGGCCGGCTCGCCCGGGGAAGTACCACACTCCCGCAGAAAACCGGCGTCTGAGTGGTAGCTTGGCTACCGCGCTTCGTACGGAGTTCTGGAGGCTCAACACCCTCCCAGCCCCCCTCCCCCTCTTCCCCTAGCGGAATAGCACATCTATTAAACCGACGTACCCTCACTACTGATGATGCCAGACCTGTTTATAAGACCGTGGTTTATGGATATATATAAGAATGTACTGTCTGTTAGTATTTAATAAAGTTGTCTATTATTAGTTATTGTTCATTATTCGTGCCATCACCGTATATACATTTCTTTCTTAAGCGGCACGCTATTGATTATTCCAAAGGCACTTCAGACGTAAACAATTCTTTGTTACAGTTTGAGCAGAGAGCACAGCACGGGCAGATCGCCGGAGCCACCGCCCAGGACAAGTAGACACCACATACTTGGACATGATGGTGAGATAATTGAGTTTCGTTTTGTGTGCACCAATGTTGTGAACATAATTTTAAGGTTTCATCGCCCAACATCTGGATGAGTGGCGATCCAGTACGGTGCGTTTTTCTAGAAACTTCTTTCCACGCACCAGTACCCTGTGGAATCAGAATTCAACGGTTTTAACGTACCGATACGACATTGGAACTTTCCAAAAATAAGCCTACATTTTTCTTAAAGCCCCATAACGCTACGGATGTCTATGGGCGGCGTTATTTGCGTTCCTATCGCATAAAAAAAATGTGCAATTTACATTTTTGATTACACAGAGTAACAAAAATCATCACACTATCGAAATATTTTTGTTTTTCTTCACAAAAAAGTTTTTTTTTTTGTGAAAATACCAAAAAATTTTTTGTAAAAATACCTAACCTAACTTTTTTTACAGTGTACGCAGTCAGTGAGTAAAGATAAAAATTGAGACATACTATGTTTCATCCTATCATTATAAATCGAAATATAGACATATTGATTAAATAAATAAATATTCGAAAGCCAAGTACAACAATAGCACCAAAAACAGAATAACCTTTATCTTTATTACCCTGGTCAACCCTAATGGAAACTTCATTTACCACAAATGGTCATCGATACACTGCTAGGTTATTAAGTTCAAGTATTATCCTTGGCTGCAGTTCAGTCAGTTGTATTCAGTAACTTTTATGCGTATTTTATATCACCAGCCAACGGCAGCGCGGATTTGGAGCCACCGCCATTACACGAACGGTTACATCCGCCATCACCGTTATTACTTAGCGATAGGTGAGTTTAAAAGTAACACATTCATATTTAATTTTTCTTATATATATTCAGGCAGGCCTATCCCCCGCAGGGGTTGGCGGATACCACAGTTCTCGCCCTCGTGAGAATCAGGACGTGACGGGTGGCGAACCAAGTCGCCGTTTTTTCAACAAATTAGGTATATTAAACTCGTCTTAGTGAATCCCACGATTCAAGGAGCAAGATTCGATTGCAAGGTAGGATGGAGGTCAGCCCCAGCAGAGCCCAGCATGCTGAGGTAAGGCACCATAGTACCCGGGGGAGCCCGATCCCGGGACGGTCGGCACGCTTGCGAATAAGCTCGCTCTCAGCCACGCATCCTTTGGCACGGCAGACCGTGGATTGGTGGAGAGGAAAGGAAAGGATAGAGAAGAAAGGAAAAGGCAGAAACGGAAATGCGGGTTGGTTGGAGGGTTATCAGACTCGGAATAAATATTTATAAATCCATATATATATTTATTCCGATGCGGGAATCGAACCTGCGACCATTGACTCCGTGGGCGGAGGGCCCCGCTGCTGAGCCAATCGATCGTCTATTTTAATAAATACAAATAACATTTATAATTTAACCCTTTGCTCTCGGGACCTCCCTGGGACTACTGGGGCTGACCTCCATCCTCCCTTGCGGCTCGTGGGATTCACTAAATACGAATTTAATATACCTAATTTGTTAAAAATGACGGCGACGTGATTCGCCATCCATCACGTCCTGATTCTCACGAGGGCGAAAAGCGACCAATGGAGAGTCGTTTCACTGCGATGAATGGTAGCGGACGGAGTTTTGTGGTCTCTGCCAACCCCTGCGGGGGGGATAGCCGTGAATATATAAAAAAAAAATAACCTAATGAATTATAAAATTGAATATTTTATCCCACAGTATGATGCCTTGGTTACAAGCAACGATTAGTTTAGGAATCGCTATTATAACTTAGAATTTACAACGTATATTCGGTATATAACTACATGCAATATAAGTACATTGTATTAGAAAATATTAATTTGTAGCTCTTATATAGTAAGTAATATGTTAGCTCGAAACTTACGTAGGTACAGTTGCACAGACAAGCGATAAGCAGTAAGAATTTATAGTAATCCCATTGATAAATCACTGTTTCAGACTGTCAGAAGGACGGAGTCAGAGCCTGACGAGGGCAGAGCTCCGCAACGGTTTTCGGGCAGACGTGCCAGCACCTCAGCCCACGAAGTTACACCACGATGATCAGAGTGAGACTTGCATGTTAATTCATTTGCGTCGACAACTGTACATGTTGGGCCAATCAATACAAATGTTGGCCGTGCTTCGATACAATTTGTATGGCCAATGTCAATTTCATTATTGGCTCAAAGTGTACTACAACATATGATTTTATTACATGACTTTTACTTTTATAAAAAAATATATTTATTGTCTCTACTGAAACTCGATTACCATTTTTGAAATTAATTTAATTACTTTTTATGTACATACGTATATAAAATGAATCATTAATTCATAATTTTGAATTAATGATTAAATTATTATTTATTATTATTATACTTACAGGTATTTTATATACTTATTATTTATGTTTGTATATTTCCCATGTTGTATTTTATTTATACGAGGGCAGCCAGCCTATGTTAGATTTTGCTTCTATGTTGAAGGAAATAAAATGCTGCGCTTGCCACTCTTTTATTTTGCCATTATAATTATGTGTTGGTAAATGATTGTATTATATTCAGAAAGAAATCTTTATGGAAAGAAACTTCTCTAGAACAAAAAACATTTTTTTACTTATATTATCACATTAGAACAGATAAATTGTTGTTCAAAATGTCTTTTTGAAATTTAACACTTTAATATCGATTGCAAAGATTTTTTTTGTTATTTATATATATAATTATCATTAAAAATAAAAAAAGGTAAAAAATTTCACTGGTATCGGATTACTAGAAAAAAAAAAGATTGATAATATAACCTTCAAATATATATGAGAATTCATACTCTTAAAACCTGCTTAGTCACAACAGACTATGTATACTATAAAAATATCCAATATATATAATACAACCATTTTGAGAATCACATATCCATCAATTTCCCACATTACGTTCACTATACCCATCCCTTTCCTTTGTATACGAGGGAACAGTAACGAAGCTAGTGAAACGGCATATAATTTGCTTCGCCGTACAAATGCTTCGCGGTTATTACTCTGCTTGTGAGAATAAAGAAAAATGTAGAACGACAACTTTGCAGCTCCAATGGCGTGTTTGATAGTATTAGTGAGAAATGCACCTGACTTGGCAGGGTCAAACTGAAAATTTGTGTAATAAAACCTATTTATATAGTACACACCAGTTGGCTCAGCGGCGGAGCCCTCCGCCCGCGGAGTCAATGGTCGCGGGTTGGATCGCGTAAAAATGTATGTATGGACTACAAGTATATATTCCGAGTCTGGTAACCCCGCCAATCCGCATTGGACAAGCGTGGTCTGGTCAATGTCCGTTCTTCCAGAAATGTTAAAAAAAATGAACAGATACAATTTTTCCATTCGTTCATATTGTTACGCCGGTCTCCCGTAAGGGTAGGCAGAGACCACAGATCTCCATCCGCTACGATGCCGGCACACCTACCTTGCTTCCTCTACACTCATCCATCCTTCTTCTCACATTCATCGTAGCGAAAAGGCTCACCGTTAGTCGCATATTTTTCATTATACATATTATACACATTATATTTCATAAATGTATTCGAATAAATTGGAGTCTGTCTACATTTTTCTTTATTTATTTTCTAATTGTAAATTTCTAATAGTATAAGAATTAGTAAAGAAAAATTTGGGGAGTATTTCTAGGCGTCTATTTCACATGTTTTCGGTAAGCTGAAACTAACAATTGCTTCAATTGAATACGTAAATACTTTTTAAATTACTTGTTTTGTTGTCTAAGTTTGATTATGTCATCTCTTAAGAAAAATGTATGTCAATGTATTTTATCCTATGTATATTGTAACTTTATAGTCCAAGAGTTAGACCTTGTTTAAAGTAGATCATTTAAACATGTATTCTTTTTTATATTTAGTTCAGTTAGTCATTAAGTTCAGTTGTTATATAAAGAGGACTAGGTTCTGTAGATGTACAGTTGCCTAACCTTATAAAAAATTACATTACACCTAAATAATAAATGAATGATATAATAAACCACTTTAAGATAGCTATTCCTCTGGAGCAGCAAACGCTGTAGCGTGTATGGCTAGTAGCGTGGCCAAGAATGTATGAATGGCCAAGAAGTATAATTACACTTCTTGGCCATTCATATTTGGAAGGATTTTACTTCCAAGTATGAAAGGCCAAGAAGTATTTATTATACTGCTATGAAGATTTTATTCAGTGTGCCTAAGTTGTTTACACAAAATCCGCCACCAGCTCTTCATCTTCCATTATCAAAACTTTTATTTATCACCTTTATTATAACATTACTGTGTAGTTAACATATACACCTACTCTATTAAAACTTGTAGTTATAGCAATTTTATGTTCCATCGAGTACATTATATAGAAAAAATGGCATAATCATACTTAGCGGTAATCTGAATATTTTAAAATTTTACTTACTGTTCTTCGATGTTTAATATCGGTGTACACTGCGATTCGTTGTCGATTGAGGGAATATGAACTTTAATACATTGATTTAAAGTTTAAAATAAGCCTTCGAAAATTGTTGTGCTCCACCACAAAATATTTAGATCCGACAGCGTGTAGACACTATGATACAGTCGCGGAGAGCGACTTATATAGATCCTTTTCTCTCTTACACAATTTTATTTGGATTGTGTTATGCAGAAAGGCTCCATCGCACAAATACATAAATAAAACAATTTGAAATAGAAAATATTTTTCTATAAACATTAACCCTTATTATACGTAACGTTATATGTATATTTTATATACATATAATTTAAATGAGATATGAATACTAATTTTAGGGATACTTATTGTTGGCTTAATTTTGGCTAGTTTGTGGGTTGAATCATTTTTGCATAACATGGTCCATTAAAACTAAAGCGACTCACAATCGTCGTAAATACACGTATTTTTCTGTGGTAAACAAATGCTATTTTTTTATTGGTTTATTGATAGCGTTGACTCTTATTCCATCGCTAGTCTTTCTCCACGAATGCACTTGGATCTAATTATTTTGTGGTAATGCATATAATCTTACATACCACAATATTCCCTCGATATCACAACGCGAACCTGTGCTTTGCCGCTGTCTCCTCACGCGACCCACACATCGCCTGCCATCTGTTGCTCTGTCACATGCCTCGCTACACTAAACACAACCTTAACACCTAGCTATTAACGTCTATATACGCAAATCGGGATAACTGCTTTGGGTCGGTGTGTACCGTCTTTTTTGTGTATACTCGTAAGTTTGGATCGCGCTATGTATACTACTAGTAAGTAGTTTTGTAATTTTGACAGAAAGGAAAGATTTAAATCATATAAAAAGTATAGTTCCAATATTGATCCTTCGAGCCGGACATTCCGCCGGAATGAAGCCGGAAATTATATCGAAATGTTAATGCTTTTATACACTATTACGTGTCAGAGATGATAATAATAGAATTTAAAAAATACCTGACGGTTATTTTTATTTTATTTTTAACATTGATTTCCTTTTACTGGAAAAATTTCTGCATATCATTAATATTAAATACATGGATAATAATAACAGTTCATAATCTATACTATTAATCAATAGAATTCCCAATTATATTGATTTATTAAGGCGTATAAAGGACCAAAAAGTAAATATAATTATTAGCATTATTTTATATAATCTTTGTAATTTAGAGCCGTAGTATTTTCTGCTTTTTTTTTCCGCCATGCAAGTAATAAGCGAGCGATCCAAACGCACACATGTAAATATGTTTAGGTCGAGCAGTTTGTAGTAGCAAGGTGTGTGGGTGTGTGACGTCATCACTCATCATCGGTCTCCGTCATGCTTCGCTGTTCATTGCGCTGTAACAACCGGCCGGGCATATGGTGTGGCAGTTACAGAAGCTCGATGGTTGAACGCGATCACCTCGATGATTAAACGCTGACTGACAAAGGAGACTCAAAAAAAAGTTAACGTCTCTTGGCTAGGAAACAAGAAACCACCACAGTGAATATTCACCAGACATCGCACTTTCAGATTAATACTGTTTTCGACATTTCAAACTATCTGTGCGAAAAATTCTTCGAAAACTATGAATACCTCAACATCGTCTTTTACCAATTTTTTTCGAGTCGCAGCCGCCAAAGTTTTGGGTCAAAGGCTGTAAAGACCTGCCTGATAAATTGGCAAATGTAATTTCTAATCGTGACAGTTATAATTTAACTATTTATATTTTTGCAATAAATATATTAACTTATTGAACAAAACTTTTTGGCAACTAAATACTATTATTAGGTAAAAGGCTTACGCAACCATCCTTTAGTTGCCTTGTATAGTCCAGTCATATTAGAGGTTTCACCTCAGAGTGACAGATAATAAGCTGAAAACTCGTATATAGCTTTATTTTAGTACTTTAAAAGTTGTTTCATAAAGTCTCGTATCCGCGTCTAAAGATATTCAAGGTCAAATGTAAAAAAAGTCGGCTTTTTGTAAATATTTCTTTTCCTATGGCTGGAGAATAATATTTCTATAACTTTTATTTAAAACATTTTTGTATACATCAAACCGTTTTTGAGATAGAGGGCGTTGAACGCGCAGAGCTTAGCTATGCACAGTATAATGCAAATAAATCGACCATCGAGCTTCTGAACAAGAGTGGGCAGCGTGCGGGGGGTGGTAGGCGATGGGGTGAATGGGGAGGGGACGGGGCGCGGTTGTCAAATCGCCGGTGGCTGGTGTCAGGCTGGCTGCACTCGCTGGCGGGGCTGGTGAAACGCCGGCTCAGCGGCTACGTCAAGTGGCATCACATTGCAGCGCGTCGCGACGGTCACCACCCGCACCACCTCCAGCACAGGTGAGTCCCGCTGCGGTCGCGTGCGAACGGTGAGTGACTATCTACACCATCACATCCAAGTGCACTAAGGAAGGGTCAGCTTTCAAAGGAGTATTACGCGTTTCAATGATATTAGGGCCAAGTTCTTCACCTTTGTATTTCTTACTTGTTATAAATATAAACAATCTTTATTTTTTCTTTGATTGCAATTAAACATAACTATTATGCAAACGACAAGTTAAATAATATAATCAAGTATCTGGAAATGTTAAATCAACTTTTCACGATACGTCTTAATAAAATGGTGAACCATCTACCAAACCTTGCATCGACTTTCGCAGTCTAGTAAAAAAGACGATACAAAGCATTTATTTCATTTCACTTCTACGCCTTGAACAATCTTTATTTGGTAATACGCCACCAGATTTCAACAACATAACTGATAATAACGTGAGATTATAAAAATGTCACTTATTTAACTTGGCGGGAAAAGTCCTTTATATTTCTTATATTTTATTGAATGTTATTTTCAATATATATTTTTTGTCACTCAAATTTTTCATTAAACACACATCCGATTTTTAAAAACCATTTTATTCTTTTATTTATTACTCTGTACTTAACGGACAACATTTGTTTATATTTCTCACAAATACTACAGAAAAGCAATACAACAAGCTTCTTCAATGCATTTATTATTAAAAGTATCAATAATTTCTTATCAAATCCGACAGACAAAGTAACTTTACTTCAAGCTTAAGAACATCTTTTTCTGTTTGTGTATGTCATGTCATTTACTCATACCAAAATGGCGACCTACGTGACGTCATAGTCATGTTAAAGTTTTGCTACCGAGTCATAAAAAGCACTTTCATTTCATTAATATATTATCACAATTATGTCATGTTTTAGAGTGCTTTAGTGCATTGCTGTATTAACATATCATATAATGCGTTAATTATATATTTATTTACATATATTTAAAGAACATTAATTAGTGTCAAACATTGCAATATTTAAATAAATAAAATATTCCAAATTTATGGGAACATTAAAAATAAATTACATCATTTTTTAAGCACATTGACCTAAAAAATGCCGAAGCTCTAATTATTTATCTTTAAATAAATTATTTTCAAAAACACTTCACTTATGAGAAGACTTCGTTTAATAGAATTTCCTAATCTTCTTATATTCTTTTCTTCTCTATATATTATGAAAAAACATACACTCAGTATGTAAACTAAAGATATATATTTATTTCATATTCCAAAAAACTTCATTTTCGATCTTCAACTAAAATATAATGATTTCTTCAATTATTAAGAGCTCGTATTTTATATTTTTTGACATTCGCAAGTAGAGAGAATTTGCCCATTTTCGACCTGATGCTGGGCTGGTGGATTCTTGAATAGATTGCCTTAAAACTAATTTTTTTAGCTATAATGTAACAACTCTGATTAATGAAAAGCCATCGCACAATTATCACAACAAATTAAGCTTCGTCATCTGAAATCCATGTTCATTCGTTAGTGCCAACATTTTTTTATCCGTTCATGCTCACGCACGTACGTACGTACAAGTTCGTGTTTACATATGCACAAATTCGTCTTTACGTACGCACAAGTTCGTGTTTACGTACGCACAAGTTCGTGTTTACGTACGCACAAGTTCGTGTTTACGTACGCACAAGTTCGTGCTTGCATACTAGTTCGTGCGAAAATACATGTATTTATGTGTTTTTTTAAATATCATATGTTTTACAAACTCAATTATGTCAACCAGATGGGCCACAAGCGAAAGTTGGAGCGTCCCTGCATCACCGCTACCCCCCCGAGCGCCGCCTCCACGTCCAGCGGACTAACGAGGCGTGCCGGCGTGCCCAGCCTGCTCTCTCCACGTGACCTCAACCACAAACCCAGCGTACCCTCAGCCAAGCACTCTTTCTCCTCCACTGAGACATTCCCTTTTCGGGCGCGCTTCTGGACTACATGAGAATATTATTATATTTTTAAAGCGAATTTGCTTTTCAATCATGCATATAAGCCTCACTTAAATACAGAAAGCTACTATACTAAAGCATGTAGCAGTATTCCATGTTGCGTAGGGTACATTGTAAAAGAAGAGTTTTAAAAAACATATTTTGGTATAAAAACTAGATCGACATAATTGTTCATTCATTGCAAAACAAAGGTTTTGTATAATTGATTTGTAATTATAAATATTTATGTGTACCTTTTTGGCATAAATTATTTAACGTAAATTGATGGTACTATAGTGAATTTTTCAATACTTTGTTTCCAATATCACCCTTTTAATTTTTTTCATAACTAGAATATGCTAGTCTTTGGAAGGGCTACTATTTAGTGGTCTATGGAACATGTAAAATATGAAATAATTCATGGTTATGATGATAATCTTTTTTACCTGTTTTGTTCGCTTGTAGCGTGATCTGTGAAATCTCAGATGCGTCATCAGTACAAAATATGTCGACGACAAAAAATGTATTTGCTGTAAATAGAAAGATATTTTAACGATCACATGTAATCTCGATCGTACCGATTAAACTCTTTCGTGTCTTTTCCATTCTATTCCATTGTTACCCCGACCGCACCGTTCAATCTTCTACGTGTCCTCTGCATTCTATTCCTTCTTTATCTCAACCGCACTGATTAATCCTTCGTATCTTTCTTCTACGTGATATTGGCCAAAACATCCGTGCTATTTTGGCACTATTGAAAGCCATTAATTCAAAAGAATAAATGAATTTTAACGATCACATTTTGCTTGATGTTTCGAGAATATGTCTGTTGAACAGTCATAATATACGTTAGCTCTACTTTACGAAAAAATATAATGAACTAATAAAAGTGTTTAAAATGTAAAAAATATTAAAAATTAAAGTAATCATATTGGATACAAAATTGATAATTTCTTCGTGTATCCAAATCGTTACATTATGGTCCAACATGGTAATTTTAATCTATGGACTGTTAGTGTTGTGATTTTCAATGTTTTGACGCTATGTCCTTCAAATATTTGGAAATTTGAGGTTAAGTCATTTAAAAGGGTTATTGGCAATTTTAGACGTTTTAGATTTTTTGAAATTGTCTATAATTGTCTTTGGCCCATAATTAAGGAGTATGTATACTAGATGATTGTGATTATTTATAAATACATATTTAACTTATGTATTTCCTTTACTGCACAAGGTTTATATTTAGATTGTATTACACGACTCGTATGACAGAAATAATCAAATCGAATTTTATTCTTTGTGTTCTATGAGATATAAACTTTGGAAGTATAATTTTTGTAGTGTAAGAGTAATATTTAAAAAAAATGCATTTCACATGTATTTTTATGTCTGGTAACTCCCATTGCAAAGGCGAAATTTCAGATGATTTTTTTTTTCTAAGTAAAAAGTTTATATTCGTCATCGTTTAGTGTACATGGTCTCTTATCTTAATTCTATTGTCTATTTAAATATGTTATCAATATATAAATGAAGTGTGTATTTTGTAAATTACGTAATTCGATTTTGCTTGTGAGTGTGAAAATATACAATTTATGATGTATTATATTTGCAAAAGAACATTTATGGACCGCCTTGATATGTATAATCTGTGGACTCGTAGTCCTACAGACTAAGGTCAAATTGTAGACGGCGCCCTATTACGCTGGGTTGTAGTTGTTGTGTTAGTGGTTACTACGCAGGTGCACGCAGTACAAAACGAAACTTATTGGGCTCATTGTACCGATAGACAAATTATTTCGTTGGCGGTCTCTGAGCCCGTATACTTTGCGATTTTAATATGAAATTAAAGTAATGTTAGATATTTTAGCTAAGTCGGATACGACTACGTATAGAATACATATGTCACGCTATTGAAATCACGTGAAACAAATTGCAATGGAATTATAGAAACGCGCGTACACGCTAAAGAAGAAACACCAAAAAGTTCAAGACAAATAAGTTTTAATGTAAATATTATGATAAGTTCGCGGCTATTTTTAGCAAAGAGAGATTTTCAGTAGTCATAGCTAGTTATATTACTAGTGTTTAGAGCAGACAAATACGCGCGAGTTTGAGTCTTATGAAAACATACCATAAGGTGTAATTTTGATAAATTGTAAGCTGTATTGCCTACTCCAAAATCTCAAACTTAGCTATTTGATTTCACACACGTACAATTTTTAAATAAGCATGCAATTATAATTGAAACCATATAGAATTTAAATCGGGGAATTAAAGTGCTAAATTGTAAATTCTTCGCATTATTGTAAATTCAAGTTTTGATCTCGCAGATTTCAGAATATTTAATGTTTTTATTTAAAAAATAATCACCATGCCCGCATTTATCGATAACAAGTTAGTGTTTATCGATAACAAGGAAAAGTAGTCTGACTCTAGCTTACTGCGATATTTGTCTCAATATGTACAGTTGAGTAATAAGAATCCATTGTTGCGTTTGTCAATGTCTCTTCTGTACGTTTTTTGTACCATGTTTTAAGCTTATAATGCATTTTACTCCTAATCCTAGGTGAAATTTTGGGATTTTGTTCTAAGTCATCATTTAAACTTATATTCTTGATCGTTTAATATACACGGTCTCTTATTTAAATTCTTTTTCGCGGCATGGCAATTAAATATAAAATATGTTGTCAGTGTAAACTAAAATAATTAACGATTTTATTCGTTAAACCACGATATATTCATTTGTTTTCTAAAACTCAAAGACCACCAGAATTAATATAACAATAATGTAATTAAAAAAAAATTCAACGTCATAGATGTAAGTTGACGGCAAAGAGCCATTAATTTATAATAAAAAATCGATTTATTGTACACACAACTAAAAAAAAATCGATTTTTTTTTACAAGCTAATGGCCCTTACACCTTAACGTACAGTGTGTGTAATCAATTCCGACAGTACAAGCGATTGTAACGTTCGATTCCTATTTTCTGATAATAGTGCAAAGTTTTGTCAATGTAAATATCGTGTATTATATTAATAAGACGGCGGGAATGCAATACTTAAGTGACGCAATCATGTTATGTAGATGGCACCATAGACGAACGCCATATTGTTTACAAATAGAGGAGCGTAGTCTTCGCGGAACATGTTTACGATGTTTGTACATTTTATTTTTCGACCAAGTGTATAATAGATTAGTCGAGCGTTAATTTTTATAGCTTAGGTGAAATCAATCAGATACGCGTATACAAAAAAATAACTAAATATAGTTTGTTGCAATCCATAGAGACGTTTTTCGTCTTAGCAGGTGCTGTTTTTATTTGTAAAAAGATATGTGGAAAAATTTATTCAACTTTTTTTTTATAAAACTACTTTTTTTTGTAATTGGAATTTCTCACGTGGTTAAATGTATTATTGTTTTGATAGGTGTTTTAACAATGAATTCTTATGATGAATATTAAAATTTTGTGACATTTAAATTTATTTTGCATTCATTTTATTCGGGTCTTTTATCTTAGTTATTGGCGTATTATCATTTTAATTATTTATTAATGTACTATTTATTTCTATTTTAAAAATCGACACTCAAAAGATTTCAGTTAATGTTTACATCTATCGATACACTTGTTACGTGGCTTATTGTATTTTTGGAAATATAAAATAAATAGTTCGGCAAGTCTTGTCCTTTTTTAAATCCTTATCAGAGTTTTTCTATTAAGGATGTTTCTTAAAGAAAAATATATTGTGATTTTAAACCAATTGCTTTAGTAAGCACGTTAGCGCTATATTCATTACAAATTAAATGAAAATAAATTGAATGGGAAAACTGTATCTTTTGTCCTTGCGCTAAACGTGGTAAAATGTTTTAATATAAGCTTTGGTATATTGCAAGCGATACAAAAGTTATGTTGTAATATCACACTATATAATGGAGATAGTTTATTTTTGCGTAGTAAAAGAAAGTTTCGATATATTAAGATGCGATATAAACCAAATGTTCTGAGTGTGAAGCTCTTTATGTATTCAAAACTAGGTGTAAATGTTACGTGTCTAAAAGTGCCGCGTAAACAATACATCACGTCACCTTAGAATGCGTGACGTCATCTGCCCCTCAAGTGGTTAAATTTTATGCACTGTGATGGATGTTTAAAAATATTAAGACTTAAATTTTATTTCATTAATTTAAATTGTAAATTGATATTCTTTTACATAAACTGAATGTCCTAATGATCATGTTATTTTCTTAAAATTCTAACTATATTTTAGATATTTTTCTGATTACTGCCCGACTGCATTGTTTTACAATCTTTACACAACATAATCTGTATCCAACATAATTTGTGAATGCCAAACTTGTAAAGGCAGAATTTAATTAATAAAATCTCTAGCGCATTCTCGTTCTTGGCAAAAAATAGGAAAGCCTTACGTCACCTATACTTGTTTGAATTTAAATGTCAAATTACAAGTTTTATAATCTGTGAAATCAATCCTCGTGGCAACACTGTCGACCGAAGCATTGAGCAGCGCCCTCTAGTCCGCACGCCTCAACACGTGCAAACGCCTTAGAATTAAGACGTGACCCATATTTAAATAGAATATATTTAAGAAACAATAAATAATTTGTTTTCTTTTGTAATTATTGCAATCATATTATTTTAATGTGTAAACGTAATAAACGCGGATCAAATTTTACATTGTTTTTCTTTTCTACCATAATGTCGATTATTATCTATCTATGCAGCCATTAATTGCCGGATGTCCCTCTTCCCAAAATAATGGTTATTGCATTAATCCACACGCTTGGCAGACTGATTAGGAGTGCAAATTGATTTTTATTACACTAATATTTGCTCATATGGTTGCCAATTTTAATTTGAAAACTATACAAAAATAACGTAGATATAAAGCAAAATTCAATTAATGATAATGAAAAATCTGTTGTGTTCGGAGTAGATTAATATGACAGACATACTTCGACCAGAACTGGTAGACTTTGGACTCTATTATATAATTAATTTATAATTTTTTTTTGACGTTACACGTAACTGTACTTGCTTTACATTTCAAAGATGGCGTCAATTCTTGCACCTAATAATGACGAAGAGGTAAGCACTTATAGCCTCACTATTTGTATTCATTATATTGTGCTGCAATGATAATAGACAAATAACAAGAAAATAGCTAGATTCGAAATAAGTAGCTGCAAACCATACAGACTGCCATACCTCAGAGCCTGAAGACAAAAGTCTTCGACCTGTGTGGCCTACCTGTACTCTCCTACGGTACCGAAACATGGACGCTGACAGTCACAGTGACAGTCCGTCTACTTCACAAGCTCAGAGTCGCCCAGAGAGCTATGCTCGGAGTTTCTCTGGTAGATATAATTCGGAATGAACAAATCCACCACAGAACTAAAGTCACCGACACCGACAGAAATCTGACAATCGTTGGAACAAACGAGTGCTAAACTGGAGGCTGAAACGGTCTCGGTAAATGTAGTGTGGGGGGCTTCCCCTGCTAGATGGTGTGACGATCTGTGCAAGGCGGCTGGTAGAAATGGATCCGTGTAGCCGAAGATCGGGCTAGGTGGCGCTTCATGAGGCCACAGGATGTTGATGATGATGAAACCGAACAGATATCTTGATGCGGACATTGCTCTTCAAATTAATTAAGCCGCTGAAGGCGAATACTGCTCTACTGAATAATTAAGATTCTCAGTGTTTCTCACAGTGAAGTAAGTAAACCTCATTATTTTTTCAGGAGAAAGGTACTTAAAGGTATAAATAGTAATGAGGAACTATTCAAAGAAATTAAGTTATATAAGAAAGAAATTAAGTAAGTATTATTGATGTTTGGAACAGACATAGTATATATATGGGGGAAATAAAAAAAAAAATTAAAATAAAATAGCTTTATTGTTGAAAGTTTTGTACAATAATCAGCATTGGTAATTAACAAAACACTTACCTACTACATAACGGACATAATGTAAATAATCGAAAGAACTACATAGAATAACAACCTTTAAAAAAAACACTAATTGATCACTTTGGTGTGTATTGAAACAAGCGTGAACTTGAGTTTACTATTTATATACCGATTAACTATAAATCGAATACCAATTCAGCGAACACTTATATGAAGGTTTTTGAAAACCGAGTAATTTAAATGATTTAAAAATTATTTTTTTTTTAAATGGCATAATGGCCCTAGGCTTTATAACTCGCGAGAAAGATGGGTTCTTTAATCAAAAATCTTCGAAGTCTACGCTGGCGTTTATTAAACGACAATACGTACTATTCACACAACTGATAACGTAAATAAATGACTTCTGCAGTTGGATGTTACAATATATTTAAATGAATTAGTTTGCTACATTTTCTGTATCTTTCACGTTCGTACCGACATTGTCTATCTCTTTCGAACAATTATTGTACAGTACATATTTTGACAAAAATTTTTTTTGGCCATGATTTTGATTTTTTTATTTAAAGTACGGAAGGAAGAAGTTGTCGAAGATGACTATGAAATCACTTCGTCCTCACTCGTATTCACTAATCGATTAGCATCACATCTTCATTAATTATAATCTTTACCATAAACAATAATAAAATTATATTTATGTCAATAATTGTTGTTTTGTGTCTTCTTTTGACAATTTTTTTTACATGAAATTTAAAGTGGTAAACTGTGATTGTGGTTTGGAATTTTATATTTAATTATGGTTACACATTTATCTTAAGATAAATAAAATTTATTATAATTTATTTTACATGCCTCTAATAATGGTATAATTGATAAACGTATCTTATGTAAAGTGGACATACTGTACCGTACCAAATTTATCTACATACAAGCTATCATCAATTAATTACAACACATAAATTGCTTAAACAAGTGTTCTAACATGTGTAGTTCCAACTTATTACATTTGTTTACTTTTAAAAGCTTAAAACGTTACAACAAAAATTAATGTTAAATAAAACGTTACAATAAAAAAAATTAACATTTTTCTATTTTGACAAGCAGAACAATACAATTTGTAAGTTTGTGCAAAACAATACAGTCGATTATTTCTTTAACCGCAATTATACATCATAAGACTTAAAGCTTGCACTTAAGATATGACTACGGTTTTGTGAAATTGTAAACTTTAAATATAGCGAAACGTAACGATAGTTATTTCTTCGTGAATGTCTTTTAACTTTGGATTGAAAAATAATCTTTAGTACACCATGAGTAAAAATTCAATCAAAAAGCTTATAAATATACAATAAATTCTTAATAAGTACATAGTAAAACTAAGAAGTAGTAAACAAATTAACTTTGGTTATAGAAAAGTGATGATGGCAAGAGATAAATTTATTTTTATTTAAATTTAATTTTATTATTAGATTAAAAGATCTAATTTCATCGAAATATTATTTAATTACTAACATATTTATTAAAATCCCGTTTAAGTAGATATATTTAATTTGTACAATCACTACATATTATTGACATAAGTATGAGAACAAACATTTATCTCACTTTTCTGGCCATGTAAAGGATAATCTTAAAACAAATTCTGATAATTAAGCCGAGAATACGAACTGTATGCAATCATAAACTATGTATATATCTATATATAATAATTTATCAGTATGATTTTGTTTAAAAACCATCAGTCGAATATTAAGATGGTAAGTTGCTTTTGCTCTTTTCAACTTTGGTCAAATTTGAGGAACATATTTTGAAAACAAAATATCTAGTGACATCAATTGTCCACGTGTTGATTACGAAAGACGTGTCGTAGACATTATTAAAAAGTAATGTCGTGTTTTTTGCGTTTTTGGGGTTAATAGTAATAAGAAGAAGGAGGTTGATGATTGCGATGACGACTGTTCGTGATTAGGATTCACGCTAGTGTTTCTGTAATTGATATGCCGTTGTATAAACACAATATTGTTATTGGCATAATAGCCTTAACTTTGCCAATGTTTTTTTAAAATATAACGTATGACTTGATTAATCATCTGAAACAAGGTATTTTTCAATTAAGGCCATATGGGTAGCCATTTTTTTACTATTGTTAAGATGTTCTTGCATAATCTGTTAAAAAAAGTTCATAGTTGGCTCTTTAGAACAATAGTTAGTTTTAGTTCAGAATTAGTTTGTGCATAAAATAATTAAATCGATATATCGATAAAGATTGAGATAAAAAAAAATACAAAGAGAGAAGAATACCAATCTTAAACTAATAATTGAAATATAACCTAACCCTGACGGAAGGAATACAATTGACTAGTAGAAATCAGTCAGAATTTTAATTTTTTTTTTTTTGGTGTAATAATAGGCAATAAATATTACGAAAGTATTATACCGATTACATTGTTCGTAAAAATAGGTATACAACACAAAAAAATTAAGGGACGCCAATGTTAAACAGTGGATTATTGCGGCATTAGTAACGATGATCCTACTATAGTAAGCCTGTTAGTGGTCATAGAATTAAAAACAAGTGACGTGTTATTGGCGTAACTTAAATAAATAATAAATTAAATAAATATGCAGCCAAAACTGTGCCAGTGTGTAAGGAGGAAATTAAAATAACGCCCTATTTTCACCTATTTCAATAATATAACTGATGGCTTACATACCTAAAATTCTAAATTACCATAGATCTAACTGCGATTTGAAATACGAAAGCGTAAGATAAAATGGCATAAAAAACTGTTCATTTGACTTTTTTTTAAATAAAATTCTTACATTTACGATCGAAGTGACAGATAAATAAACACTACAACTTAACTTTATCGGTGTTATTATAAACACCCATAACAAAAATAAATAAACATTAATATTTTTATATTAAATAATTGAAACGCTAATTAATGTGTAAACCTGTTCTATGTTTTATTATAAATCTTATATTCACTACCTTGCAAGAAATTGAAATATATTTATGTTAAAAGTATATTGTGTGCGCCAGTACCTACGGCAAATATAATTTTAATTGTTTCCTACTTAATATTTTCATTTATTTCTAATAAAAATATGTGAATGCTCTTGTGTGGTTTTAATTGTTCCATCTATACTTATATTCGATGACTAGTTAAATGTCTAGGTGCAGATATGTTTAGTTACTTGTGAGAAAATATAATTTTTATACAGCATCTCAAGAGCGTGTTATACTACTGGTTGTAAAAAATATAAAAAAAAAACTATTAATATTAATAGAAAAATTAAACATTATCCTATGAACCTATATAAACTTAGCAATGACATGAACACACCCAAATTCTGTATCAATATGCCGGTAGGTTGTATGGTTCAGTTTTTAAATCACGTAATCGATCAATCGATAATTCATTCATATTTTAAAAAATATAATAATACATAATTTACTGAAAATTGTGACAAATAACATTTACGGAGCATGAAAGCATACTTTTTTGTCAATTTTGAACATTAATATACGCTCTTGTGACAAATGGACACTCAAAACTTATATTTAGGAATTAACGTTCACAGCTGAACAGTGCGATTATACACTAGGTTACTATGGCTACTACAAATTATATGATAACTAATTTTTAAAAATCGTGAATCTAATTCATCTAATACAGATGCCCATACTAAGACGTATGTTATATTACACATGGATGACAAACGTGCATTGAACGTTGTTCATACAAAATTTTGTAAAATGCAGTTAGGTACGCGATATTCAATAGCGTTTTATCGATCGCATTGTTCGACGCAATTTCTTAACAGAATGAGTTATGTATATTTTTGTATATTATATAGCTTTTGTGCATCGATATCAAACTACAGAATTTGACGCACAACGCATTTTTTTTTTACAGATTGCAGATTTAACTTTTTAATCTAGCAAGATATTTCATATGGGAGGCACATCATATATACACTGCCCTGTTCTAATAATTTTTAATCTACGAGAATTACCAACCAGTTGCACACTTAAAAGCAAATTAAAAAAATATATTTCTATTAACTTCACGAATTGTAAATATTTTTTTAAAATATAAATTGTAACTAATATTTATTTCTCAATTTTTGTGAATTAATAAATTAAATATATCTATAATCAATCACATTAGCCGGTAATTTACACTACTTATTACTATTAGAACATAACAGCTTTCTTTGGTGGCAAGGTTCACATTTCGATCCAATGAATAATGGTGCTAAGCACCGTTAGCGCACAGTTTACTTTCGCTTAGAGCGTAGTTACATGTGCGTTACAGTATCTCACTAGGCTCATTTACAGCGTAACAAACAAAGACAAATAAATGAAAGTGAAGGTGAAAATGACTTAATGCGGTCGCCCGCTTTGCCCGCTGCGTTGGGGACTGCCTGGCACAGAAGTAGACAGTCCGGGGTACTCGAGCGGATGTATCTTGTCGACTGGACTCCTCTTTAAGTAATCCGATATATGCTGCACGATAAGGTCAATAGCCACTGAAATGAAAAAAAAAGTTATAAAATTTCTTCTTTCTCTTTAATGGCAATTAAAAACTATATATGCCAGTGTCAATATTATACAAGTTTGTTAAAATCTAAAGTAACCTAATATTACATCTTGATACAATTGAAGAAGATTAATCAAAACTTTCTATGGACTTTTGGAGTAAAAAGTCACGATACACAATTTTTTTATTACATATAAACTCCGCACTTGAACAAATGTAACCAAAATTATAAAATAATGGTTAAAACAACGTCAATTAATGAAAAAACAATACAGTTAACAAAGTCAACTCAATATCTATTTAATCAAAAGTATTATAGATCACTATAATTACATAATCTGTATAATCGTGTACAGATAAAAAATGTACCATATTAAAATTTTTTCTACAGAAAAAATATTAATATGGTACGTTTTTTATCTGTCATTTCTACCTGGTTGACATTACAATGTCAACCAGGTAGAAATGACGTCGTCAACAGGTGAACTTACTTACATATTTGGCTATATTGGATTTTACCAATGAATGCTGTGCTTGAATGGCTGATTATACTAAAACACGGGCTGTTGGTAAAACGTTTTATCAACTCGATTATAATGTTTCCGACTTTTTTCTCGATAACATTATTAAAAACATTACTCTTTTATCAAATAACGTATAATAAGAATTTTTTTTTATTTAATAAAAAACAATGGAACGCATAGTAATTTATTTACCAATTATTACAATTTTACAAAATTATTATATATCAGAATTTCTAACACATATATATATATTTCAAAACGGTTTAATAGTTGACAGAATATGTGTTCATATCTTCCAAGTGTTAGTCACAAAACAATAATCACAGTAAATGACTGTTACAATAGACAGGATTTTTTATGGTAAAAATACCAAACTGGAAATAGTTTCAGTCAGTTTCCATATTGTGCGGTTAAATACTTATATACACATAAATTAAAATATTTATATCAATAATAATACATCGTAAAGAGAGTAAATAAATGCATATAGTTGATGCATAGAAATAATGTGGCAAGTTTTTGTTGGGCGCTTAGCGTTGATATATTGTTGTGTTTCTAGAATATTCGAACATATATAACCTATAAATAAATTAGAAGGTGCCTATACGTTGGCAGCAATTTATAAAGTCCCTTTGTTATTTTTTTTAAATAAGTAGGTATAGTCTTAAAATATTAGAAAGCGTGCAAGCCTGTAGTTACATTGAGATACAGAGAAAACAAATGTTCACACCGAATTAATTTCCATACATATATAAGTTGTGTCATATAAGGCAGCGTCGGTGAAGAGAAAAATAATGTATAGAAATATTTAAAAGCTCAATGCTTCTTTTCAAAACGCGGCCAATTAGTGCAATAAACGGCATTTTACGAACGGCCTGTAATGGAGTTACGCAAAGTAATGCTTGGCTCTATTTCACTATAGTGTATGAAAGTTTTGAACGATTAATGGAGTCAGGCGTTACTTTGCGGAAATCCATTACTATATGGACAGTCAGAACTTTTACTTAGCTAAGTTTAACTTAACGGCTGTCTTCCATAGAGTCTACTATACCTGACGATGCCTCGTGTTGAGGCGTAACACGTGTCGTGTGCAAGGTGGAAAAGTGGTAGTGTGTGTTTGGTGTTGTTGATAGTGGTTGGGAGGTGCAAAGTTGCTGGCCGTTTTTTACTTAGTTTAGTAGATTTAATTTGGGTTTTCTCGTAAATCCACTTCTTCCAGTAGAAAACACACATTATTATTTTTCTGTTTTTGTTTGCTTGTCGATCTTAGCTAAGTAAAAATTTTAACTTCACAAAGTTTTGAATATTTTAAATGGTATAAAAGCATTATATAAATGCATTAAATAATTTTTTTTGGGTATCACACTGGTATATATTTAAAAATTTAAAAGAAATTGTAAGAATTATACACTTAAAACTAAACTTAAATCATATATCCTTAAAGATGCAAGTATTAACATACGGAATAAAGGTGCAAATATACAAAATTCTCCATATACAGAATAAATAGGAAATATTCGGTATAAATTAAAGGAATCAGAGAAGTACATTTTATGAAGCGGTGAACTAATGCAAAATTCATTAATACATGAAGATTTAAAACTTCATAAAATAGTAAGGTAAGTACCGTATTTGATATTTGTTTCAATATTTGTACGTTTAAAATTATACCATAACCTGTGAAACCATAAAAGCGATGTCCAAATATTTCTTTTTTTACAAATGTTCGTGGCGTAATGAATGTTCTGACAAACTGGCCGCTAACATAAAATACACCACTATTTTTTAAAAAAAAAAAGACTATATAGAACATTGGTTCTCATCCTTTTTATAACCGCGAACCGTTCTAGACCGCTGAGGTTCCCTCCTTTTTAGATTATCGATGTATCGATTATAGATTATCGACTGCCGCTCAACTCCCGTTACTGTCTCGTCCATGGCAAGTCACACATTCCCGAGAGAAATACTTGACAGTTAAAAAAAAAACGAAAATAATGTGTCTTGAACGGCCCAGAAACCATTTAAGCCAAAGCCCGGGGGTTGGAGACACCCTGATACAGATAATACAAAACATTAATGTGCAGTAAGAATAACTTCCCAATGATAAAGCAATTAAAAGTTAACATTTTCCGAAATAGTGCATAAAATTATGGGCATCATATTTGCTGTAAATCAAAAAATATATAGTTACCGCTCAGACGGCGTGCAGAATTTAGTAAAGCTCGTGAACGCCGTAACAAATGAATATAAGATAATATTTAAAAATATAATAATAATAAAAATATCGTTCATTAACGAAAGCACTAATGTACGAAAGAGAGACAATTATGTCTTATTCTTTCGCAGACGATCCTACCTCTCTCACTATCATAATAATAAAATTATGCGTAGGAATAACTAACATAAAATTAGAATTTTATAAATCATCGAAACTTGTTAGAAGTTAATTGGATGTCGAAAACTTCAAATATTAATTTTTTTTATTTTTATGACATTTAATTTATTTTTGGACATAAAATATTTTTTTTATCAGTCATGTTCCGCAACGGCGGCAAGTAACGCATTTTTTTCTGGTAATTAAAAAATTGAGGTACATAAAGAAAATAATTCCCACTTTTGAAAATAGAATTCTAGCCATAAAAATATATTTAAGTTTCCATGAATTTTATTCGTTTTAATCGTAAAAGTTTTGCAAACATGATACAAAAATTTAATGTATTTATAGTTTAAAATAAAAAAAAAATGGCGTGGCTTATTCTTGAAATAAATGAACACTTTCCTTAAGCTATGTACTTTGTAAAACGTCAGCCTTATATATAATAAACATTAAAAGTAAATTCCAACTTAAACTAAATAATACATAAAGTAGTGATTACTGTACTGGATTTTTATTTCTGCGCACGCGCAACAAGTAAACATTAAAATAACATAAGATAAACATTACCGTATGATCTATTAAAAGTACAGTAAGAATAGTATGGATATATCCACAGAATAATCAGAATAATTTTTAATTCAAGATCAAAATTATTGTAATGTAATGTGTGTGTGTATATATATATATATATATATATATATATATATATATATATATATATATATATATATATATAATCGATCGACATTGTCTCGTAATGTTTGTATGTACATTTTATGTTCGTTACGCATACGCAAATGGAACAGGACGAACATACATAATTCGAATGAAGAAATTAACATACAACGAAAACATACAGTGTGCTTATCAGTACATTTTTTTAGTATATGGATGGTTAGACCTGTGACTCAAAAAATTGTTAACGAACGCTTTTTTTATATTAAAATACAAAATGCCGTACATAAAATGTTGAAACATCGACAAATGCTTCTGAATTTATTAGGAGTATTTTTCACTACAAACATAAACAATAAACCAAATTACAGCCATAGCCCCAAACTAGGTTTCTGTGTGGTGGTATTAAAAACAACCTTCCAAAACCAAAACCAAGTATACGCAGACCATACAAACATCTATTCTGAATCGGAATCCATTTATCCGGAGTCGGCTCGGAAAGCGAACACATCTCACTTCGCTATTTCGATTCTGAATTTTTTTTTATGGGATAGGAGGGCAAACGAGCAAGCGTGTCGCCTGATGGAAAGCAATCAGCGCCGCCCATGGGCAACCGCGACACGGCAGGAGTCACGGCCCGCGGCGAAGCGTTGCCGGCCTTTTAGGTATGTATAGGCTTGTTTTTTGAAGGTTCCAATATCGAATTAAGACGTAATATACAGAAAAAAATATTAATTAAGTGCTGCACATGCTTTGTATATTTTTTTATCATTTTCATTAAACATCCCTGTATATATGACAATCTACATGCTTATTATCAAGTCTTTGATGATTAAAAAAAATAGAAATTATTTCAAACTTTATATTCAAGCATGTATATACTACTGCGTAGACATTTACTTGCGATAACGTACCAAGGATATATAAGGAATCATTATCATATTGGGAATATACTTTTATAAATATTTTTTTTGATAAAGGCATGTCCATATTAATGATATCGCTTAGATAACAAAGTCTAAATACATTTATACATTTTTTTTTATAATTTTTTAACGTATTTTTTTTTTCTAATTACATGGGGCATTGGAGGTATACATTAATACTGGTCGGAATTCTTAATTTTTGTCAGCAGTTACTTTATTTCATTGCAAATTAGTGATGGTTTCCTAATTTTACTGGAATATTATATCAGACTGTGAAGTTAGCCATGATAATGGCAGGTCAGTACAATGAATGGATTACAAATCTAACTGAATGTCACAGATCCAACCGCAGGGTTAGCGTTGGCTATCGGCTGAGAGTGTCCTCTGAGCTTCCAGACATCCTTCTCCCGTTGCCTTCGTCGACCTCCAGATGAGTCCCATTGCAATCACCGTTCACCATCTTCACCGGCCTCTTCTTGTACATAATATCCCAAATATGGTGCACGATTAAGTCAATAGCCACTGCAACAACGAGAAACGGACTTTAACGCGTACGCCACAGGGTTCGATTAGCAGCTACGTAAGAGCATAGCCGCTGCAACGAGTTACTTTGGAAGGGCGATTTGCGAGAAGACAAAGTTTTGGCTAATTGCAGTGGCTATGACCTCTTATACTTACCACTTAACAATCACATTTGATGCCATCCATTTATAATGTCATACAACACAACATAATTGCAAAAATAATACAGTGAAACCTTAGTATGACGATCCTAAATATAACGATTTCTTCGATTTTACAAATTCTTAGGAATCCCAAAGAACTGGCCGAAAAAGTTAACAAAAAAATATACCATACAAAGTAGACAAATATAAAAGTTTACCATAACGAATACTTTTTGTAAAAGCCTCTCTATGAAGAATTTTCAACATCGCAAAACAAAAATTTATAAAAAAGTCCTTAACTCTGCTCCCGGTAACCTTTGTCTTAATACATCTACCTCCCATATATAAACACACACACACACACACACACATATATATATATATATATATATATATATATATATATATATATGTGTGTGTGTGTGTGTGTGTATATATATATATATATATATATATATATATATATATATATATATATATATATATATATATATATATATATATATATATATATATATATATATATATATATATTATATATAAACGAGCAGGCATGTTACCTGATAGAAAGTAATCAACACCGCCCACAGACATCCGCAGTGCCATAGGCTTATTTTTCTAAAATCATTTATTTGTATCTAACAGGTCTTCATGTCTCGACAACTTATAGTTTATTTATCGTAAGACTATCCAGTACAGGAATTAGGTCGTGCTAGTTTTTAATATTGTTATAATAAAAAACTGTTTAAAAATAAATATTAATTTCATTACAATGTGTTTTATTACTTTTATAAGTTTGCCTATATACAATATCAAACCTCGATGTAACAAATTACTTCGTTTTTTTTTTTTTTTTATGGGATCGGAGGGCAAACGAGCAAGCGTGTCGCCTGATGGAAAGCAATCAACGCCGCCCACGGGCAACCACGACACCGCAGGAGTCGCGGAAGCGTTGCCGGCCTTTTAGGTATGTATAGGCTTGTTTTTTGAAGGTTCCAATGTCGTAACGGTTCGGAAAGACCGCCGAGGGTAACTGATTCCACAAACTGGTGGTGCGTGGAAAGAAGTTACGAGCGAAACGCACCGTAGTAGATCGCCACTCATCCAGGTGGTGGGGATGAAATTTTTCTTTACGGCGAGTTGTGCGGTTGTGGAATTCCGCGGCGGGAATTATTCCAAACAATTCCTCAGAGCACTCCCCATGATAAAGGCGGTAAAAAATGCTGAGAGATGAGACATCTCTCCGCAGCGCTAGAGAATCAAGCCGATCGGTGAGATCTTGGTCATCGACGATTCGGATCGCACGACTTTGAATGCGATCAAAAGGAAGAAGTTGATACTGGGGAGCCCCGGCCCAGAGGTGAGAACAGTATTCCATGTGTGGCCTGACTTGTGCCTTGTATAGTTGGAGGCAATGGCCAGATGTGAAATATTGTCTCGCTCTACTGAGCACACCCAGCTTTTTCGAGGCCAGCTTGGCCTTTTCTTCCAGATGGCCGCGGAACTGGACATCATGCGATATGTCAACTCCAAGAATTCCGATATATGGCTTAAGATTGAGGGGAGTGTCTCCAAAGCGAGGAGCTACGACAAAGGGAATTTTTTTGGTGGAAAACGCGCAAACTTGTGTCTTATTGGGGTTGAATTCGATTAGATTACGCTGACCCCAATTCGAGACCTGGTCTAATGAGGTCTGTATTTCAGACACAAGTTTGTTCCGACACTCATCGGTATGTGCCCGAGAAATGTTAGCACGGCCGGAGTATAAGGCATCACCTGTGGTGTCATCTGCATAACAGCGTATGCTACTAATTTGTAACATGTCGTTGATATGCAGAAGAAACAAAGTAGGTGAAAGCACACAGCCTTGCGGAACACCAGCATTCACGGGCTTCGTGTCCGAGCAAAAACCGTCTAAAACGACTTTTATGCTCCGATCCGTCAGGAAGCTGGTGATCCATTTGCATAATTTATCGGGCAACCCATAGCACGGGAGTTTAGCTAGAAGAGCCTTGTGCCACACCCGATCGAAGGCCTTCGCTATATCCAGGCTTGCTGCTAAGGCTTCCCCTTTGCACTCCACCGCTTCTGCCCATCGGTGTGTCAAATAAGTGAGAAGATCACCAGCTGAGCGACCCTGACGAAATCCGTATTGACGGTCACTAATCAGCTGATGCTCCTCAAGATACCGTAGGAGCTGGCAGTTAATAACAGATTCCATTATTTTGGAGAACAAAGACGTGATGGCAATTGGCCTGTAGTTAGCTGGATCAGAGCGGTCACCTTTTTTTGGGATTGGATGGATTCGTATTACGAATAGCTTTTTAATCTTCTTCATATTTGATTAATGGAGTCAGGCGTTATTTTGCGGAAATCCATCAATATGTGGACAGTCAAAACTCTGACTTGGCTAAGATCCGCGACAAGCAAACAACAGAAAAATAATAATGTGTGTTTTTCTGCTGGATGAAGTGGATTTACCCTTGTGTGTCCACTTGTTTCCACTACCAGTGGATCCATTTCATCCAGCAGGAAAACACACATTATTGATTTTCTGTTATTGTTTGCTTGTCGAGGATCTTAGACTTAGAGAATCTTGACTGTCCACATTCTTCATATTTGTTATATCAAGGTTTCCTTGTAACATGAAAAAAATGGACGTATATAGAAAAATCTTACCCAAATTATCGGCGCCTCTGGGTATGATGACGTCAGCAAATTTCTTCGTCTGAAATGCGAACAATAATGAAAAAGTTAAAATCATTATCAACAATAGCTCAGTCGGTGATGGTAGGGCGTATGATTTAAGATCGTGCGTTCGTATCCTCCATTAGACTATTGGCATTATTAGCTACAAGTATACAAGACGACCGATTGGCTCAGTGGCGGGGTCCCCCGCCCGCGGAGGAAATGGTCGCGAGTTCGATCCCCAGATCGGAATAAATATATGTAAGGATTTATAAATATTTATTGAGTCTGATAACCCCCCCCCCCTCCATGCTCCCATGCGGGTCGTGGGATTCACTAAGACGATTTTAATATACCTAATTAGTTGAAAATGACGGCCACGTGGTTCGCCACCCGTCACGTCCCGATTCTCACGAGGGCGAAAAGCGACCAATGGAGAGCCGTTTCGCTGCAATGTATGGTAGCGGATGGAGGTCTGTGGTCTCTACCAGCCCGTGCCCCCCCTAGTGGTTGGCAGAAACCGAAGACCGATAGGCGTGAATATATAAAAAAAAATGCTAGCCTTCATTGAACATTCACTTTATAGTTGGCAAAATTACGTTTTCAATCTTAACTACTACATTCAAACAAGAATTATTCGACCATATTTGTCTATAGACCATATACCATATACGTTGTCCCTGCCTATCCCTACGGAAAACAGACGGCGTGATGATATGTATGTATGTAACTACACAAAAAATATACACGTACCGGCAAGCAGAATTCTTCGAAGGCCGGTTTCACGAAATTCATATATTGATTCAGGACCTGCTCCAAGTCTCTGCCGCGCTCCATAATGTCGCGGGGGACTGGAACATTATACATATTTATCTATTTATTATAATTTATAATACTTCTCAAATTCTTAAATACTCAGCGGAATAAAAAAATTCGAACAAAAGAAGAAGGAAACAGTAGTCAAGCGTTTCTCTCGGGGTTTGAGACTAGCCGAGCACTTCCGCAGCACGCGAGTATACACACACTATGCCTTAGCCCAGCTGTAATCAACCTGCGGCCCGCCGGACTTTTGTGGTTGGCCCATCTGGTGTTACTTTAATTCAAACTGCTTTGAATTTCGCGCCCATAAAAAAAAATTGAGAGGACACTGAGTAAATAGGTTCTACGTAACACTACCGCGCCGCGACCTACAGTCCTATTATTGATACGGTAATTTACCGTAATACACGGCAATTAATTCATATATTCTTTAATTTTATTAATGGAGTCAGGCGTTAACTTTCGGAAATCCATCACTATGTGAACAGTCAAAAGTTTTACTTAGCTAAGATCCGCGACAAGCAAAACAATAACAGAAAATTAATAATGTGTGTTTTTCTGCTGGATGAAGTAGATTTATTTGGAACTTAAACCAAAAACTTACCGAACGGCCATCAATTCTCCACCCATCAACCACTATACACAACACCAAACACACATTACCACTTTTCCATCTAGTAAACGACACGTGTTTCGCCCCAACACGAGGCATCTTCAGGTATTGGAGACTCTACGGAAGACAACCGAAGGACTTTTCGGAAAAGTAGTAATGTGGGTTTGTCGTCAACGTCATTTTAGTATCTTCGTAAATACGACAAATCAAATATTTGGATTCGTGACCGACTTTCGTTAAGGAAAGTGTCATTATGGTCAATACGGGTTTCTGTGGGAGTGTGGTTCTTCCCCGGGCGAGCCGGCCCATTCATGCTACAGACAAATATTATGCCAAAATTGATAAAGTATTCGTCTGCAGCGTGTCTCTACCACTATTCACTTTACAGCGAAGTTCGAATTTTTCTCGGAAATGATGGCCATTTTGACCTATTGTGTTAAGGAGTGAACACTCTATCGGATACTATTATATATCATATGTAATCCATTGTAACAGACCTGAGTAGAGGAGAAAAGAAGTAAAGGAAGCGGAAAGGAGTTGGGCAGATACGCAGTAACAAAGTTAAACGCCGCCCATAGACATCCTCACGGCCGCAGGCATTGCAGAAGCGTTGCCCGCCTTTAAGAAAAGTGTAGGCTTGTTTTTTGAAGGTTTCAATGTCGTATCGGTTTGAAAATATTACTGGAGGTAGCTGATTCCGCAGGGTAGTGGTGCGTGGATAGAAGTTTCTAGAAAACTCATTGTACTGGATCGCCACTCATCCAGATAATGGGCTAAAATATAGATAATGAGCTTTTCCTTGTGGCGAGTTGTGCGGTTGTGGAAATCTGCGGCCGGAATTATCCTGAACAATTCCTCGGGGCACTACCCACGGTAAAATCAAATAAAGGATGTGAATAATATAAAGAAGCAGGAGAAAGAACAGAGGGAGAAGGAAAAGAGGAAGGAAGGGAAAAGAATTAGGCCTACGGTTCCCTGCATTATAATTTTTAACATGATAAATAGATAAAAAAATTACCTCTCCTAGCAAGCCTGGTGTCGGAGTCTGTGTCGACGAACAGCTTCATGTGGAACAGATCGCGCACTTCGGGGAAATAGAACACCAGGATTCCCTCTATCAGCACCACATCCGCCGGGTAGATGGTGTGCGTACGGTGGGAGCTGACGTAGAAAGGTGAAACAGACCAACAATTACAACCAAGATGAAGGTATATCCTGAAGACGAAAGTCTTCGACCTATACAGGTAGGACACACTGGTCGAAGACTTTTGTTTTTCGACGCATGTATGAGAGGATTCTCTTAAGTCCGTCAGCTTCACAAGTTCAGAGTCGCTCAGAGACCCAAAGACCAAGTCTTTCGAATGAGCAATGTAAAGTGGCAATGGGCTGGTTATGTTTGTCGGAGATCCAAGAATGGCTAGAGTGGAAAAAAACAAGTCTACACATGTCCCAAAGGCCAACAATGCTTCACCTATACCGGTGTTGGTCGCTCAATCAAGTTTTCTGACTCAATAGTCTATTTTATTGTTCTTTTGGCTATACAACAGTCAAAGGCCAAATCTAGGCCATTGTCACAGTCCAGTAATGCTCAGCTGTGTTACCAACGGAAGTTCAGATGCAACAAAGCAATACCATACTTTGAATATTATCATTCAAAGAAATCATCAGATATTCAAAATAATCATCAGAAAATGAATTAGATTATACATTTAATATATAAAACTTACCTAATAGAATTTGAGATATAATCATACTCTGGAACATCAACTTTTCTCCCAGCCAGTATATCTTTCAGTACTGCTAGTAATTTCTTGTCATCAAAAGCATCGGGATGATCAAAATTGAACTGCCCCCGTTCAGCGCGAAGTCTCTCAGAGGGTGTCAGTGTACGATAGAATGAGTCTTGACTTATGCAAACAACACGTCTCTCGGTTTGCTCTTTGTGCTGCTGACCTAATTTCTCCATGATGCGCTTGCAAACTGTTGACTAATATTTAAAGGTATTTAATTAGAATTTATAGAATAAGTCCAAACACTTGTAGAACATTTAAATGTCCAATAAACTGCACGAAAATTGTACTTTTAACAAAACAAGAAATTTCTCAAACTATAAAGGTTCTTAAATGCAGATTTATATATAAATGTGTCTCAAATTATTCAGGCTTTGTTAATTTTCTAGTGTGTATTAACATTTACAGGCCAAGCCAACCAACTGGTATGAGCTGGATGGATATAGACAAAGATCTGGCTAGGCAGTGAAGAAAAGAGCTTCATTTTTTATATCTCAGGATTTGGGTCAGAGAACAATTAATTGCAAATGCTCTGGTTTGCCTACAGAAATTGTCTTATGATGGGACAGATCTATCGAATTACTTCCTTCAGTAGGATAAGTATGAACAGAGACAGATTTACTGTTTACAACAGCTGTTTCTGAAGCATAGGTATTTTAAAAAAATTCTGTAGCTATATTATCAACAAACTATAACACTTCATGGTTGAACACCTGTCACAATACACCTGTCTTAAATATGAAGCATTCATAAAAAGTGACCACATGACAGCTATCTTGTAAAAGTAATATTTTCATCAGTAATATATTATAAATGATTAATATATATGTTCAAAACATATTGCTAAACACATTACAATAATAATAATAAGAAACTTACATGAATGTTTTTAATAGTTGCCTAAGAATATGTTGATTATAGGACATGGAATTTCTTTTGCACATTATTATAAAATTTTATTTTAGCTTTGTTTATAAAAATAACTATAGTTAGTTTCTAGAGTACTAAAAGGAATTGGTCTTGATCTAACAATATGTTATGATATAAGAAATTATACACAATTTATTGATAATATTTGCTGGTTGGCATCAAATAGGATGTCTCCATTTCTTCCTGTGTGTTTTATATATGATGATTTAAGGTGGAATCTCATAACCTATTTTTTAATAATAATAACATTATTTTTCATAAGTTTGATTGCCACATTTGTGATTATTTATCTTTTACAATCTGCAATAGTATTTGGGACACTTTAGATGAAATTCCACTGAATTAAAAAAAACTTTTGGAACCAATTTTATTTTATTTATTTAACTTTTTTGTACATAGAACAACAGAAGGTAAGCAATATTGTTGCTTTTAAAGAAGCATTATTAATATTTTAGATAATCATAAAATTGTAACTATAAAAATAATAATCGGTGTAATTTATTAATATATATGGTAGTGTTGTGCATACAAAATTTACTTATTGTTGTCAAATTTTGAATGATGTCCTTTAAATATAAGAATTTGAGGCTTTAACCTGATTTTATTGTAACAATATATATAGTTTGTACAGAAACAATGCTAAATAGTAACAATGCCAATTTTCAGAAAGAATGCATTATGTTTTCACATGACTGTGAATGTTTTCTTTATTGAAGCAAGCATTTCACTAGCCAAAGGGGTTATGATGAATTTTGAAAAATATATGTTATGAAACAAATTACAATTACGAAACAATTTTCAAGATCAAGATCTATTTGCAAAGCACTAGGTATGTATGCTTACTTAAACCTTTTTTTACGAAAATCGATATGTGAAACAAATAAAAAATCGTACCTTTCCACTTGCAGTACCTCCAGCCACCCCAATCAGAAATGGAGTCTTACTTTCAAAGCCATTAGTTGAAATGTAGTTAGTTGGTTTTTCAGACATTTTATGAGTATATATACACTTAAAAGAACCTTTTACTCTAAATATAGTACCGCTTTTAGTAAAATTTCGCAGCAAGATAAATGACATTGACATTTCAAAAATAATTTCACTGGCCTGACATATAACATCCCTTGTTGTCAGTCTTTGGGTAACAATTGCAAAGAATTACAAATCCATAGACAAAAAATTATTAATATACACAAAAAATATAAATAACAATCTCTTTACATAAAGTCTCTTAAGGTTAGGATGAAATGAGTTTATTAGTATATTGGCAGTCTACTACTGGACATTAGATTTCCTCTAGCTAGCAGAAAAGATTTGTGTATAATCATCACACTAAGTAGAGGAATTGACTAAGTAGGTAGATTTATTACTTCTATGATAAACAAGCTAACTCTCATGTTTTCTATAGCGAAAACTAATCATAGATGACTTAGCTTCAAAAGTTTGTCCGTATTTACACCCCACGAATCAAACATTTTTGAGACTGAAAACTCCTCTTAGTATATTCTTAAATATTTTTGGTTTTATAAAATATAAGATGTAAATCATTTGATTCAGTCAATTTGTTAAGTAGTGCAGGGAAATTATAATTACTAATCATATTTATTCATAATTTGCCTGGGCTCGATTATGGAGCGTCAAACCATTGTAAGAACTATGCAGGTATCCTCATCAGCAGCCTACATTAGTCCACTAATGGACATAGGCTTCGTCTAAAATCCTTCGCTAGCCTGATATTCAGCGTCACGCATCCAATGGCAGATCCAAATAGTCTAAGTCTGTCACAAACTACATTTACTGAGACGCGATCTCTACGGTTGTCAGCTTTCTGACAAACGTGAGCATCCCTACATCAATTTAATGTGCTAACTTGAAAAACTATATCGTTAATTGTCTGGCAGATATCGTTATTTAGAATATTCTAGATTGAATCTCCAAAAGTCTTTGAGTAACTCTCAATATATTTAAATTTCTCTTAATTCATCCATGCACTTTCACTACCGAATTCCGCTACACAGTAATTGCAAACGCTTATAAGACTTCTTGCGTTACGCAAGAGAATATCGGTAAAATTACATATTTTACGATTTCGTACATACACGTAAATTTTACACATTTTTAACGTATTCTATTACTCGGTGGTCTGGCATTATTCGAAATTTTTTAAAGTTGAATTTTAAAATGAACCTGAAATGTATACCTCTAATCGGTTCAATTTAAGATGATTAATTTAAAAAATATTTTGGATATCTCTGTACTTTCATTATATAAGTAATTTAGACTTTTTCCAAATAAACATTTAGTGAGATCTTGACTAATCACAATCAAAGACAATTTTTTAGTAACACACGCAACAAATTGAAAATCTCCCTCATCCCGAGGTAGGTAGGTAAGTAACGTCCCGTCAAGCGTGGCTAATCAAGGCACCAAAAGGTGAGGTTTCTAACCGTTAAATTCTCGTTTATTTCGTGTGCTTTCAACATTTCGACTTACATTTTGCGTAAAGGTATTCTATTGTGATTAAAATATGTAAACAACACTTAAAAAATAAAATTTTACCTGTAAAAACATAAGAATGCGTTACAATTTAGTACTTCAGTGTTGATTGCAAAGCGTTGAATTTTTTGTGTTTCAAATACAGAATAATCAGTGTATTGTACTTATTATGGTCACTTTTTTAGGAAAATGAGTAGTTCGGAGGAGGTATCATGGATTTCATGGTTCTGTGGGCTGCGAGGTAACGAATTCTTCTGTGAGGTAAGTAAGTTTTCTTAGTTTGACTTTTGCCATAATGGCCTTTATTATTGATCTCACTTTTAAAATTTTTAAGGTGGACGAAGACTATATAAATGATAAATTTAATCTGACGGGGCTCAATGAGCAAGTTCCACATTATAGACAAGCCTTGGATATGATCCTAGACTTAGAACCTGGTAAGTGTATATATATATCAAATATGTTGAATATTGTTCTTCATATATATGTTTGTTTAAATTTGTTCATTCGTTCTATTTATTAAAGTAGGTTACTATTTTTTATAATACTGAATAAAAAATAATTCATTTAAATATTAATTGAAAACTATTTTATCCATTCTTTGTCTCAGTTTTTTTCTATTTGATACTTGAAATGCAATAAGTATTATGTACATACACATTAAGTTAAAGTATTTATTGAACAGTTTTTTATTTTCATTTTAGATGATGACCTAGATGATAATCCAAATCAATCTGATCTTGTAGAACAAGCATCAGAGATCCTTTACGGTCTGATACATGCTCGCTACATATTGACAAACAGGTGGGTTGTTACATCTCCTTTGATTATGACAGTAATAACTGTAAATTATTTTAAAGAAATCTAATAGAATAGTAATCTGTCTGTCTTATTCATAAAATATTTGAACATACACTCTGTCAAGAAAGTACTGGGAAAAGATTAATAATACACAGACTATTTGTTATTCATCCAAATTTATTTTATCACCTTCAATGTATGCTCCTTCAGAAACGATACACTTACGCCAATGAATAATCCAATGGCAGGCAAATCTTCTATCACATCTCAACCACTTTGGAACACTTTGTACCACTCATAAGCACAAGTTTTTGATAAAGACAATTCACCATAAGCCTTCTGTATCATTTTCATTGACCCCGAACACGAAATTCCATTGGCGATGCAAAATTTAAGACAAACTCTTTGTTCAATGTTTTTGTCCATTTTGAAATTCCCAATACACACTAGATATGATATAACTCAAAACAACACTGTATTTAATATAAATAACAGATGCAACTCAAACGCCGCACTAGAATGGAAAACAGTTGTGCAAATCTAACAACAACAAAAAATAACAAAAATCCAGATTTTGGAACCATAAACAAATAATCAATTCCCGATACTGTTTTGACTGAATGTATATAATGGAAAGTAATAAAATATGTGCCATTTTGGGAGTATCTAAAGTCTTTATTCGTAACTAAACTACAAACTTAATTCCATTTGTACCTGTGTTATAAATTCTAATATAGCTGTATTATCTACCAAAGCATTATTTTAATAGTATAATAAGTCATATTCCAAGTTAAATAAACTTCTATTGTGTTTTTGCAGTTCTAATCATTTGAGTATGTTTTATGATGATTAGTAGTATTACAATAACAATAATTAGGCAAATTCATAATCCAATTATGCCCTTCTGGTGTAATTATGCACTTCTGGTGTTGTACCAGAAGAAATATTAAATTATGTATTATGACGATCATGAATGCCTAATGAAGATTGCTCTCCAATCCTGAGGCAGTTCTAAAATTTTTGTAAAAGTATGTACATATGTGTTAATATAAGGCCGGCAACACATTCATGATGCCCCGAAGGCAGTATGAAGTCTAGTATAATAGTATGAGATCTATTGAAGAGGGATAATGATTTTTGAAGTCAGAACATATTTCATTGGTGCTGGCGAGTAGTTACTACATGCTTCTAGTTAGCAATATCAGTCAGTATGTTAAAAATAATTACATATTTTTATTTTACTTTCAGAGGTATCGGTCAAATGCTAGAGAAATTCCAATCTGGTGATTTTGGTCACTGTCCAAGAGTATATTGTGAGTGCCAATCAATGCTTCCACTTGGTAAGTAATAATGTCTTTCCTGTAATACACATACATATAACTGATAGATGACATATTAGATAACAGATAGATAATTAAAAAGACATACTCTGTGAAATGTTTGTCAAGAAGAATGTAAACAAAATCTGGTGTATTTTAAGAGTTATATTGTCTGATGCACTTCGGATGTATATAGTGATGACTCATGCTGGGTGATTGGCCTCGGCCTGTCAATGACTGCCAATCACTCGGCTGGATATGTCTAGCCAATAATCAGGCTTCAATCAAGATAGAGTGATCAAGTGGTGTGCTTTCTGGGAGGCCTATGTCAGGGAGTGGATTAATGCAGGCTGAAGATAATTTGGCAATATACACATGTATTCACTAGGAAATCGCGTTCATCATTTATTTCAAATGATAGTTATACTATTGAAATATTAAGAAAATTTGGTTTAGAATCAGTCATTATTATTTATTTAATTATTTGTTTATGGCAACTATCAGTGAATTCGACTGGTGTCAAGTGGGTTTGAAGGAAGATATATCTGTTTTTCTATATTTTGGCACTAGTAAAAGCCAATGAACTATTTTTGACAAATTGATAAAAAACTGAATAATCACATACAAGGTTCCAACACAACACTTTAATAAAGGGAAACATATATTTAAAATTAATAATTCCAAAGTGCTTTTAATAAGTCTAAAGCTTGAATAGAAAAAAAAAAATAAGTTGAAAGTGAGTTTTAAACAAGTGTGCCCATATTAATAAATAAACCAAGAAGTTAATTCTTGTAAATGAAGTTAAAGTTATGAAATGCCAATCATGCCAGGCAGAACAAAATTTTACAGAAATAGTCTTTAACCTTGAATCTTCGTAAACCTTCAGCAGTGTTTTCATGTACCAACAATGAATTCTTATTAATATAATTATTCTAAACCAGGATTATCAGATGTACCTGGAGAGGCAATGGTGAAGCTGTATTGCCCTCGCTGTATGGATGTTTATACTCCGAAATCTTCGCGTCACCATCACACTGACGGTGCTTACTTTGGCACTGGCTTCCCCCATATGGTGTTTATGGTACATCCGGAGTATAGGCCTAAGCGTCCTGCCTCTCAATTTGTGCCTCGGTAATTTTATTTTTTCACATTATTATAGTACTTTATTATTATTTATCAATAAAAAAAGGTTGAAAATATTATATAAATAATACAATATTGGAAACGTCAATAATCAAGCCTACATAATACATGAAGTCCAACAATGCTTCTGGCCTTCGATGTTGTAGATGTCTAAAAAATGACACATTTTTTCCATTTGCCTTCCTCTCCTATAAAGTTAAATAGTTTCTTCAACATGTTTGTTTCCTCATACCAACTAGATCCTAAGAGTTATCCATAATTGAAACAAATTCTCCCCTTTTCAATAGGAGAGATTGCTCTAATCATCATTTTTAATTCCTTTGTTGAATGTGCTCATTCTCAGAATAATATCGACCTTCTGAAAAATTTCTCAATCTCAGAAAGGTCAGATATGATCTTCTATCGATGATATTCGATCTAAAACTTCAAAGTCTATCTAAATTTATGATCAACTTGTTAAAACCGTTTTCCACGATGATTAATGGTGTCAGGTGTTACATTGCGGAAATCCATTACTATGTGGACAGTCAGAATTCTTACTTAGCTAAGATCCGCGACAAGCAAACATAATAATAATGTGTGTTTTTTACTGGAAGAAGTGGATTAACAGAGAACCCAATACATTTGAAATCGTAAATATGACGTCTGTGAAAAACTTAATAAGAATATTCATGAATTGGCGACCAAATTGCGTAGGCGCCATTGAGTAGCATTTCCATGCAATGGAAGTGGGTTTGATTCCTACAACACGATAAATATTTGTATGCTCTATAGGTATTTATTGAGTTTAGGTATTTATCCTTGGGAAGACCAAGGGGAACATATTTTGATCAAATTGCTGAACTTTGAAGGACAGGTCAAAAGTACCCTTAACCGGCATGCTGATATGAAGAGAGTGATGAGTGTGGATGAGGCAAAGAAAGTGTGCCGAGATCATAGCAGATGGAGATTTGTGGTCTCTGCCTACCTCTACGGGTAACAGGCGTAATGACGCTATTATTGTAAAGAATCTTATTATTTATCATATGCAGACCTAACTCGTATTTATTTTTCAACAGATTGTACGGATTCAAGATCCACCCGCTCGCCTACCAGATTCAACAGCAGGCAGCAGCTAACTTCAAGGCACCACTCCGGAATCTCTCGTATAACAACGGTAAACGCTAGGGACGCGCTGTGCGCGACGCCGCGCCGCCAACCGCACATTGATACAGATGCTCCGCGTACATACATCACTAGCAGGGTGAACAAAGTTATGGCTGAGGTTTGGAGTGGAAACAAGTGATGCCAATTTATAGTAAACTTTTATTTTGCTACTACAGAGTTGCTGTTAGTGAAAGTCTACACCTCTCACTAGAGCAGACTAATAATTTAAACGTGGGTTAATCCACCAATTATATAGATAAACATTCCACGCCAATTTACGGATCCGAAAAATGCAAAAAAAAGAATCTATAATGCAGTTATCATTACGTTAGATTCAGTATTACTAGTAGGTTTTAAAGTGTAATGTTTTGTTGTACTCTAGCAAAGCAATCAATGTTAGGGAATGATAGAACCCAGAGAGTTATATTAGATTGATTGTCATAGTAGTAGCTGTATATATATGCCACTCTCTTAAAAAGAGAAATTGTTTACAATCCACATACACTTTAGTCTCCATCCATTGAAATAATTTGTTTTCGAAAAGCAAATGAATCAAGAAAATAGTGTATGCATGGGTGAAATCAAACATTTCATGAATTACTTTTAGTAAACTCATTCACTCCAAAATAAAGAAACTATTTAAAGTTTGACGATTTAAACCCTGTTTAGAACAAAGTATAGTGGATCTTTGGTTCTCAATTTTATCTTAACTGCTGCAGCGATTTGTGATCAATGTTTTAAACAATAGAAAGCAAGAAAAAGAATAGAACATTAATTACATTTGCATCACAACAAATAATCTAAGTATCACAAAAAAAATAAAATGGTTTCTATTAGATAAGACCTTCCCTGTATTATGGTAATAAATAAATTGTGTCATGTATTTTCTCTATTTTCAATAATATCAGTATGAAATATTTTATATCTTACAAGTATATTATAGACTCACTAAAACATTGGATTTTATTGTACGGAGAAAAAAAACTGTTTGCAGCAGTTTCAAGATGTTCATAGATAAATAGCTCTATCTCTTTGAAATGTCAGCATGTGAATGCAGTATGTTAAATTATAGGATACATACAAAAACAATCTCTGTGTTTGATTCTTTTTCTAAGCTATCCAAGGAATTGTCAAAAAATTCATAGTCCTTTGTCTTCTCAAGTAATTTAGGGTTACTTACTATAACAACATTAATTCATAATAAGATAGTTGACTTATTGTAATAAAACATCTTATAGTATTTAACTTCCAGAATTATCAATATATCATTCTAATATTTGTGACAAGGATAAATTACAAGTAGATTATTTTATCACTTACAAAATTAAAATTATATTTGGTATATTGAAGTAATAATTAATTGCCAAAATAAAAAAAATTCATTAAGGTAGCTACATGATTTGAAACAGAAGTAATATGTAGATAGTATATGAATAATTAATTTTCTAATAACTATAGAACTAAATAAGATATATAGTGTTTTCGTCTTTCCCATTAAGTTTGTAACACATATTATGTTTAAAAAAATTGCACGTACAAAACAAATAGCATTTTTAGTTAATGAACTAAAAATAGATTGTATGTAAAGCCAACTTTAATATTTAATAATATAATAATAATAATTTAATTTAACTCATTCACAGAAGTATAACCGTTAGAGCCACCAAATTTGCCACGCAAAATCAATTTCTGTTTAGCGCGCGGTAGGGGAGGTCTTTTTAGGAGGGAGATTTTGAGTGAGGTGATAATAGTGATGATAACAATTATTTTAGTGATAAGGTGATGTTTGAAATGGGCATCACAACGAGGACAAGGGTAAATGACATCAAAAATAAAAGAGTTCTTTGGCATTTTTAAGTATATATGATTAAAAAACAATCACATTTATCGAAAAACGATTATTCATTTACTGAACCCAAAAAAACCCAAAACATGTTTCATGTGACATAAAACCATAAATCCTAAATGTAGTAGAGCATTCTGCCAATTGAGATTAAATATTTCTGCCTTTTACTGTTACACTGTGATTAAGTTACTTCAGAAATTCATACTTCAGGAAACATATAAACCATAGACAAAATATTAAAAAGATGTTATAATCAGGTGGGGATGCATGGTGGTAAATTGGTGATGGTTCTACCTGTGTGGGTTTAACATACAACCATTTTTAGTACATACATACTAATCTTTGTTTTGAACCTCCAAACTAATTTAAATAGTTTTAAATGGTAAAAGGAGTGAGGTACCCATAATATTCAAAAACATGCCGATATTTCTGTATAATTTTGTTTCATGGATTTGGAAGAATTTCTGTATTGCAACGCTTCTATCAATGATTGAGTAAGGTATTAGATTAAATAGTACCCAAACCTTGGCCATTAGAAATAAAATAAAACCCTGTCTATTGTTTACATTACTGTAAGGTTAAGTGCTTCAATATTTATACACTTACATGATGATGTCTCACATGTTTTGTACTTGTTGTATATTTCTTTGAAATTTTTCATTCCTAATAAATTTTCATCCTTAAATAAAGCCCCATAAAGTTCAGTATGCAATGGTTATACACTCTCCACACTGATTGACTTTTATGTATGTATGGAGGATCTGTATCAAATAACTTAGTTTAGAAGCAGTACTATTAGTACTTTGGTGGGACAACACGCAATATGTCTTGAAGTTTTATTACGAAATGTCTCCTAACACAATGTAAGAAACAACTTTAGTAGACACTATCTGCCAAGATAGGACCTGACACATGATTTAAGAACTAAAGAAAATAGGAAAATATATTTATTCAGATCATTTTCCATCGCTCATTGCTTCCCTGTAATGTTAGTAGACATGGTAGAACATTTCTAATACACACTTGTTTTTGTATTATAGTTAGTACAACTCCTATCATGAGCTATTGTTTTCAGGGATATATCAAATGAAGCAATAGACTCCATTTCCATACTTTCTTCAGTCATACTGTATGTTATTTCCGCTGTTAATAGATATTTAATATTGTTAATATCGAAATTTGTATCAGACGGGGGGCAATGACATCGTCAAATAGCCAGTACGTATGTATACTTATAAATCAAAACTAAGATAGGTTCATGTAAGTTTTTATTTTTATATCCGATAATTGTTTAGGACACTATCGTTTTACGCGTTTGTGTCTTGGTGATGACTTCTCTTCGTTAATGTATCGGTTCCAGTAATTATAAATAAATAGATATTATAACAACTATTGGCCTTTTTTCTTGCTTATCCTGCATGTTAACCATTTGTTCTCCTTTCGCTGTATGCAATAACAAAAATTGTTTTTTGTAAAACTATCAATTGTTGCATTAAAACCAAACAAACTGTACTTATACTTGTAAGTTAAATTCTATAACTTAATAAAACCAGGACATGAGTAAGTAATTAGCCAGATGCTATTTATTTTATGTATGTGTAATGCTTAAAGATTATCCTCTATACTAATTAGACAGAATATGTGAACTAGGACTATGTAAAGAAAATTAAAAGAACCTATTTTCTAATACCACTCATAATCACTTGAACTATCAAAATAAGGTTTGTCATAACAAAATATCACAATAATTTCAACATTTCATTAAAATTACAGTAGACTCCCGTACAATGGAGTATGGGACATGCATTATTAGATCAATTCATGTAATTTCTAACATGCCGTTAAACTGTAAATATTATCATATATTGCTATTTGTTGTTGTGTGTAGAAAGTTGAATAAAAATAATTTCCTCATATCTTTAAATGCATATATTATTTCAAAACTGCTATGTTATGTGAAAATATTAAATTTTACGCGTTATATGGGGGTGATTTTCGCACTGTTTGAGTACTAGTAGCGTTATATGGAAGTCTACTGTATATACACATTTGTCACATAAGAGACTTCTTGAAATAAATAGTTAACATCAAAGAACTGGCATGTTAATAGAGATTTCTTTTTGTCACAGAAGTGAAGACCACAAGTAACATTCCAAAATGATTGTATGCCAGCGGTGCTCCACGGTCAGGGCCACGAGCTCCGCTGCGGAGCCGTGTGCTCGGTACAGGTGCTCGCCTCACGCAAACAGCTCTACCGACCACTAACTTTAACTAATGATAATATTTATTGAAACAACTAATTTACTCCTTATTTAACTGAACAGTTGTGTTTTCAATTCAAATAAAGTTTATTTTTACGTTTTCTGTATACAATCTTTTATTATAATAACCTTATGTTTACAGTTTAAAAAATTTATTTCTCACAAAGTACAATTTACTTGTTAATATCTTATAAACTAATTTAGAGTATTGATGACACAAAAAAAAACTATTAAAAGTGATTGACAATAAAGGCAAATGCACTCTCATGACAAATAATAGGCACTTATTATGTAAAGAATTATAATTGATATGCAATATTATTAGAATGATCACAACTCTGAATATAACTCAAAAAATAAAAAAAAATATTTAAGATTTGGTTTTATATATTTTTTAAAAAGTAAGTTTGTATATCTATAATGTCTTTTAGTAATTACTGTATGTTTTATGATTAAAACTTCGTTATCATCAGACAAATATAACCTGTTCTTTGACAACACTTCAGTTTTCTGCCAGCCACCTTATGCAGATTGTTGCTTCATCTGACTAGGGCCATCTCACACTATGCCACTGTATCCACTCCACAATCATTTAATCTAGCGGTAAAACCAAACTAAAGCTATTGAGTTGCTTTGCTTCATAATGAGTATTTATGAAGCAAGGTATCTACACAGCTCTCGCACTAATTCCACATTATTAATTTCATCGAATAAACTACTATTAATAGTAGAAGTGTTTTTCTTTATAAATTTTAATGCAGTAGTCTTTAGACTGTCTGCATTATACATATCCGCTAAAACAAGAATTTCAAGAGCTGTATCTATTGTTAACTGAAGTGAAAGAGCACACTGACATAGATCTTTAAGTCCTTGGAGATTATATTTATCTGCTAACATAAGGAGACTGTAACAGTTACTATTTTCTAATTCTTCAACAGTTCCTGTGTATATAAACTCAAGTATAGATCGAAGATCTTCCTTACAAACATCTATTAACTTGACATAATTGTTCTGACTTTCAGCTGTCTCATCTTTCAGCATAGCCTTAAAGACTTCACTTTGAGCAGCCAAAAGTATCCTATGTACTTTAAACTTTTCCCCATCTGAAGATTCTATAGTAAAATCTGATTCAATTGGATCCCTCAACAAGGCTCGAAAATCATGTTGATATTTCACATATTCAATAATTTCTTGCTTTATATCTGATTTTGTTGGAGATTGGAATGATGCTGCTATGTAAAGTTTCTTATTTTTCAATAATTCTACATCTAGGTCAGTGAAATTATATGTTGTTAGATAATTTAGGGCTACATCACTTTCCTTTTTTAATTGATAATGTTTAAGAGGTGAAGCAAGATATACCTTATCACTTTTCTTATCAAACGTCAATTCACTTGTGCTGCTCACAGCAACATGGAATGAGCCTTCTTGACGGCTACAAATGAACAATTGTAACAGAAAAATATTGCCGACTTCCTTGGTCATGTACTGAAACCAATAGTCTGCAATTTCTTGTATGTTTGTACCACCTATGTCGTAGATACTGGGCCGTTGGAATTTCTGATGTATGTCTTCCAGGCACAGCCATTGTACATCTTTCGTTTCACATGGTTTATGGCCATATACTACGCCTTTTTCATCCTGTATACATAAAATATATTACTAGGATATTTTACAAAGTGCTAACGGAATACGCATTTTGTGATAATAAAATAAGTGCTTGAATGAAGTAAATAACAATAAATTGAATTCATACCAAAAGATCTTTATTTATTTGGTCCATTTTTATCAACTATATAGAGATAGATATTAACTTATCAAGGAGGCGGGGCACTTATCTCATAGAATAGCATGAAAATGAACTGTCTGATGAAAAGCGCCTTTATGACATCTGTTAACACAAGCAAAGTTTTCTGTCTCTCTTCAATTTCATAGGAACTTGCATGATAGCGCTACGGCTAGTAAGCCGTAAAAAAAAAATAAAAGGTGGTAATGTATGTTTCAAAATAAGTAAAATTATGAATGAAAACGTAATGTTATTCAATTATGTTTTTTTGATAATCTACATTTTAAAAACATAAGCTCTATAAAAATAGTTTTTTACTGCAAAACCAAATTAGTACAGAATATGTTATTTACTCTGGTGGACAGAATTCGAAATGAAGAAATTCGCCGGAGAACCAGAGTCACCGACATAGCTCTTCAAGTTAGCAGACTGAAGTGGCAATGGGCTGGACATGTTTGTCGGAGAACCGACAATCGTTGGAGTAGACGAGTGCTGGAGAGGAGACCGCGACTCGGCAAACGTAGTGTGGGACGCTCTCCTGCTAGATCTGCGCAAGGCGGCTGGCAGAGACTGGATGCGTGTAGCCGAAGATCTGGCTAGGTGGCGCGCCTTGGGTGAGGCCTATGTCGAGCAGTGGACTGCCGCAGGCTGATATTGATATTGATGTTATTTACGCTGTAAAAATGGATGAAGTACAAGTTAAAAAAATTACAAGGTTTTCTTTACAGGTAAGTATTTATTGTAAAGGCAGGCAGTAATTATTGTAAAGGCATACAGTCAGTAGGCTGAAGCCTGAAGTGTTTGATTTTAGGGACGAAAAATTTGGGGCCAAATTTTTCTTTTATGTTATAGGAATTATAAAATTTATAAGGTACTGTAAAATTTTAATAAGGTAATTAATTGATTTTTATTGTCATCATCAGCTGAATCGTTACCAGATATAAGTAACAATGTGTGTGTGTTGTTTTTTCAACTAACATAAACGTAAAATAATAAGATATATATATATATATATATATATATATATATATATATATATATATATATATATATATATATATATATATATATATATATATATATATATATATATATATATATATCTTATTATTTTACTTATTACTGACATAATATCTTCATTTATTCTTTCATTTAAATTAATGCCCTTTAACAGTGCCGAAATAGCACGGATGATTTCGCCAATGTCAGGTAAAATGGAGAAGACACGAAGGAGATTAATTCGTGCAGTTAAGATATGGAAGGAATAGAATGCAGAGGTCACGTAGGAGATTGATCGGTGCGGTCAAGGTAAGAATGAAATTGAATGGAAATAACACGAAAGAAATTAATCAGTACGATCAAGATTACAGCCTCAATAGAATTTTGAAGGAACATAATAGGTACCTATATATATATATATTGCAATCAACAAAGAAGAAAGATCTGTCCAACTGACGCTTAATGTCAAATTTGACATTTCCATTTTATTTGACTTTGCATGGATTTTGATTGTTTTTAGGTTTTATTCCTTTTTTTTCAATATTCGGTTTAATCAGTTCGAATAATTCTTCAATGCTATGACAAATGCTGAGGCTTTAAGCCTCTATCAAAATGGTTCTAAACGCTGCTGTGCAAATGTTAAGGTATGAAAAAATCTATACATCACCCTTATAACCGCATTATCGTTGTTTTCGTGAATTTTTAGTTTTATGCAAAAAAAAACTCATCAAATGACATATTTTCTGATAATAAATACCTAACCTAACCAGTACCAATATGATTTGATGGTATTGGTATAGGAAAATTTTTCGTTTGTCGTGTGTCAAAAAGAAGAAATATAAATAGATTTTAAATTAAAAGCCATAAACGTGTCCTATATATATTTTTATATAATAAAGGTGCTCCATTGGAAGCTTTAAGGCAAAAATAGTGGGATTTCCCATTGGTACAGAAGATTTGCCATCAGCTGGTCAAAGATCTTTAAGGGACCATAATAATGTCCGATTATGAGCTAAACAAATGACATACAGCCACTGTCCAGATGCCATTTCTATTTCGTATTTTAGGTACATTGCTTGAAGCATTAAAGTAGCGATTAGCTTATACTTAAAGGGTAGCAATATGCCAATACCATAAGTAATATATGGCTTTTAAGTTGACCAGTTTAGGTTAGTTCTATCGAAAATCTCTGTTTGACAATCTAGCCATTCTCAATGGCATGATTCATAGGGCTCTTACTGTTAATCCTTCAATTTTGGAGCCTGTTGGAATATTTCCGTCATTCCGTAATATATATATTACTTTAAAGAAAGTTCATATGAGTAATTAATTGTATTAGTTTCCATCCATCCATCACTTAAGTGCTTAGCACTTCTCAATGTAGCAATCGCCATTTTCTTTTATGCAAGCTCCTTCATTTCTATATATGTAAAAAAGCGAAAACATAGTATACCACGAAATGAAAACTTACCACCAGAGGCTAAAAACATAAGATTTCTGAAGAAATTGTATCTAATCACTTGAAAACAGTTAGTTTCAATGCTGTACAATATGTTCTATCGATAGTAGAGCAGTGAGACCATTCAAAACAGTATTTTTTTTCTAAAATTTGGAACCCATGTCATTTACATTGTTTTCGTATTTTGTATTGATACCTTTATACTAAAATGTGTACACAAAGAATAAATAAATAAATAAAGGTTGTCTCTACCTTTCTTTATTTAATATTTTATATGAAAGGCCATTTATAAATTGTCAAACATTAAAGTGGAAGGATTGGATAATTAAATGTGGCATTAAGTGTGAAGAGAAAGATGACAATAAGTGACATAATTATGGATATAGATGACTTCTTATGTAAATATACAAAGACAGTATCATCTAGCTGTGTTTACTATAAGAAAATTCTTAAGTTATTATTTGCTATCAATGATTTAACTATTATAAAAATTTCCAGGGAGGCTGATGAGTTAAAACAGAAGATATTAAAATTTAACAGTGGAATATCAATGCTACAGGACCGCAGTCTTTGGACTACACAACAACAACTGCAAAATGTATTATAATATTTTTTTATAGCTTATATATGACATGAACCCATCAATTTTGTCCAATGTGGATTGGTGAGGTAACTTGACCCTGAATAAATATCTGTAGGCCATACCTATATCCCCTTGCAGGGATCAAACCCGCAACTATTGATTCCATAGGCGGCATCCCCACCACTAATTGGTCATCATTTATTTAGTATATATTATAACAATATGTATTTTTTGAAATGTAGGCTTTATAAGCAATATTATATTTTTAGGTTTATCAGAAAATATTAATGCTGGATCTTGATTATGCATTGGATAAAAAAGTGGAGCAAGACCTATGGAATGTTGGATTTAAACACCAAATTGAAGCATTACAAGGCATTTCAAAAGACAGAAAGGTGAGGAAATAATGTTTAAATTTACAAATAATGTTTATGTTCTTAGATCGATATGTAGTGCCTCTGATGAATACCTACCGAGGCGCCCTCGTACAAAAAATGGTGACAAGTTTAAACACATGGGTAGAGAGCAGAAAAAAAATTTAAAACGGCGGAAAACAAGATGGCCACCATACAAAGCTAATTTCGTAATTTATGGACCGATTACTCTGAAGAGAGTTTGAGTTAGTTTGTCTGAAGAGAGAAGATTTGGCAGAAATTCGAAACACTCGCGTAGCTTTGAGCTAGTTGGTTTATCTAAAACAGCAAAGTACACTGCTCGAAAAGCTAATTTAAATTAATAGTTACTTGCATAGGGCAAGTAACTATTAAATGTAAAATAAGAAACTTCTAAAAAAAAAATAGGAATATTTACATGGTCATAAAAACTAATATTAGTTCATGTTTAATCTTTTTAATTACTTTTTCATAATTTTCTTTTTTTTTTATGGAAGAGTAATGTGGACAAGCGAGTGAGTCACTTGATGGTAAAAGCGCGCAAAATAGACGCACGTTGACGTCTACCATCGACCATCTGATGGCAAGAAACCACCACATGTTAAGAGCACCGCAGATGCATTGCTCATTTCAGGCAAGGAACTAAATAATGTAAGGGATCGAAAGAATTATGGAAATGGAGAAATGATACTATCATTCTACCACTAATACAAACCGGTATTTTAGGGCTTTATGGTTTAAAGAAGAATGGCAACAGAGCATAAAGCAAGCCACCACCAGAAGTGAAGACCATGACCATTCTGACAAGGGTGCAAATGACTGCGAAAAAGAATAGTTAATAGCTTACTATACTCAAGATTATTTTTCAGAATCCTCTTCGTAGTGAAGGTCAAGCAATGTTGTCATGGGTGCTTCAGGCCGCTGCAGGATTCTATCTCTGTTTGCTGCATCAAATTTGCACCACATTTAAATTGGATTTACCTTTTAGGTAAAGTTATTTTTTACATACCATATCACTCTTTATCTTCCGTTGCAGTAGTATCATATCCCTATCATCCCCTCTAAATCCATCCTTCCTTTTCTTCATTATCCTTTTCTCTTCCTCTCCGTCGATCCACGGTCTGTCATGTCAATGGATGCGTGGCTAGGGGCGAGTTTAGTCGCAAGCATTCCAATCGTCCCTGAATCAGGCACCCCTATGTACTATAGTCCTTATACCTTACCTCAGCATGCGGGGCTCTGCTAGAGCTGACCTCCTTCCTCCCTTGCGGCTCTTCAGATTCACTATGACGAATTATAATAAACCTAATTCGTTAAAAATGACGGCGACGTGGTTCACCACCCGTCACGTCCTGATTGCCACGAGGGCGACTAATGGAGAGCCGTTTCGCTACAATGAATGTGAGAGAAAGGATAGATGAAGATCTGTGGTCTCTGCCTACCCCTATGGGAAACAGACGTGACAATATATATGTATATATTTTTTACATTTTGATGACAGAATTGTAATATGTGAGAAAATGAGCTATGGATCAACTTATGGGTCGAGCATTTTAATTGGAGTCATGAACTAGTTTACAAATTAATTTGTACATACCACTGGATATTCAATGATTCAGTAATATAGTAAAGTTAATGCAGCTAAAGAGTGAATATGTATTTTTTATAGGAGGATATGAGAGCATATGTCTAAAAAGTTTTTCCAATAGAGCTCAGTGGTCTATGCTTGAATTTTGTTAATATTTAAAAGGACTATATTATTAAAATATATAATATAATACAAAAGCTGACATTTGGTGATACGTCGTTACTAATTGTTTTCGCTTTTATATAGATTTTATTTTGTCTTTTATACAGTTTTAATTTTTTTTAATGTGCTGCTCTTAACATTGTTACATATATTCCAATGACTGAGTAGTTACTGTCTCTATTGTTACACAAATGTCTTATGTACCTTGGAATAAGCTGTTGTTCTCATAAGAAATGAATAAATAAATATATACTTGCCTGAAACTATGTGAGCCAACAGCAATATATTTCAACACACCAGACGAGATCATTACAATGCTTTAACAACATAGCAACTTGACTAAAGGTCGTCAAAAACTTGTCCGTACAGGCGTCGCGCTTCGCTCCTTGGTTCGGTGGAGGCATGGGGTCCCGGCGCGACCGCAGCACCGGCCGCGGCGCGTTACGCCAGCCAGCACTGCCTGGTGCACCTCGGCGACTTGGCCCGCTATCGGCAGCAACTGAAAGTCGCACACACTTTTTACCGACACGCGCTTGCCGTATCGCCACACTCGGGACAGCCCTATAACCAGTTGGCTTTGGTCGCTTGGCGTAGAGGTCGGCGTTTGGCAGCGCTTTACTGGCACGTCCGTTCGCTGCTAGTTCGAGCGCCATTCCCTCCGGCTCCTACTAATCTTTCTCGCACGCTCGCCGCTGCTAGGTAATACTTATTTACAGCCCATATTAATCCTACTGCCGGGCACGAAGCCTCACCATTTGTCGAGAATTGGATATTTATCCATCACGCTTGTCCAACGCGGGTTGACGGGAATGAGACATTTTTTTTATATAAAAACAATGTACAGCGGCTATATATAGTTATTTTAATCCTCAAACCTATTTGGCCTTAGTTATGTTTTCTACTTTGTGATACCGAAATATCAACAAATAAAAGTTGTCTCTTATATACAACAATTATCAACGATTTGGGTTTAAAGCAATTGTTTAGTAGTACATTGAACTCTGAAGCCGAATACCGAATATTCGGATACATCTTATTCCGAATATCCGAATATTCGGTTAAACTATTTGGGTGTATTTGACGCAAATACACGCAAAGCCGATTACCGAATATTCGGATAGATCTTAGTCCGAATATCCGAATAATCGGCCAAACTATTTGGTTGTATTTGACGCAACTACCTTTGGTCGCAGTACTAATTCTTTGCTAGCTTCGTGTTTCAATGAGTTAAGTTCCTCATAATTACAGGTCACCCTCAAAATTGTGGGGTGTAGAGCTGTTATCGTCACGCTTGACGGGCGTATTGTTGATAACAAATTGGTTAATATTAATTAGGTAGACGTTTTTGCCTATTTTTTTTTGTAATTCTATAGCTACCTCTTACGACATCCACGGGAAGACATGTCTTATTCAATGCCGAAAACCAACAGCAAATGTACTATTATTATTTATTTGTGACTCACGCTAACAAAGTCTATTCTGATTTACATAAATAATAATGCTCTTCAGTCGAGATGTGAAGGAAGCACCGCCTATGCCAGTTCTGCCTGGGCTAACTGGTACAGTTTCGAACACGGCATCCACCAGGACTGAGCGACTCGACGCGCACACTTACGTCACCGAGCTGATACGTGCCATCAACTACATACATACTGTGGAACAGTGAGTAACGTACATACAGAGAAACCTGTATAAGTTACCATTATCATAAAGCCGTTACAGCCGCGGGTGGGCCTTAGCCTGGTTCAGTATTTTTTTCCAGTCGGATCTTTGTTTGGCTTTTTCTCTCCAGCTCCTTTTTTATATGGGATAGGAAGGCAAACGAGCAGGTGTGCCACCTGTTGATGAAAACAATCAACGCCGCCCATAGACCTCCGCAGCGCCATAGACAGTGCAGAAGCGTTGCCGTCCTTTAAGGAGACTGTTACTATGGGAAGGGAGAGGGCGGGGAGGGTGTTGGGCCTCCAGAAATCAGCCGCACAACGTACGAAGAAATCAGACGCCAGTTTTCTGCGGGAGAGTGGTACTTCCCCGGGCGAGCCGGCCTATTCATGCTACAAACAAATATTATGTTGTTCTTAACAAAGCAATCGTCTGCTCCTCCTGCTCTGCTCCTGCTCGTCCTTGACTCCATCTAGCTATTTGAGCTTAGGCCTTCCGCGGCTTCTACGACCATCTGGTTTGCCGTCTAGTAGGCGTTTGGGAACTTTAGCCTCGTCCATTCGTATTGTGTTTAGCCCAACAAAGGCGTCCAATTTTGATGCTTTTGATTACGTTCGGCTCATTGTACAGCTCATAAAGCTCGTGGTTATAAACCTGAATATGTGAGAAACCTCTGTTTTGAATTACAACAAGGTCCCGACACCTTTGCATTGAAATACCTCTGTTACTGGGAATTGTCACACATCTGCAACTGAGACCTGATTTCTTAGTTTTAAAAACAGTCTAATCCCTTCCATATTTGCTTTGTTTGTCAGTATTATCTAATAGTTTGTACTATAAACGTATGCATAAAGTGAATTAAATGCCGAAACGAAATTGTGAATTATATACAAAAAGACCTTTATAAGCGATAAAAAAAAATAGAGGTCTCTTCACGTATCCAGGTTTTACTGTACTTGAAACAACTAGTAGTCTTCCAATGGATTGAAATTGATTGCTTTTTTATTTTATTGAAGCGTATACTTCTTTTGGGTGAAAAGAGACAAACACAATACCCTCTACAGACTCCAAAAATGACCATAGAAATATTTTTCCGATTGGCTACCAAATCTGTAACCTAAATATTCTGAAAGTGCAGCTCTGTTGCTATTAATCTTTTATAAAATGTAAAAAGTATTGCTATTACCTGTTTATGTGTTATTTTTCGTCATTTCTCCTTTATCAATGAAGTTCTTTTTACTATGAATTTGTTTTTTTAGATTAGACACCGCCGCTACTCTGGTGAACACATTAAATGCAGCGTTGACCCCCCTCATCGCGACTGACAGCTTCGAATCTATGACACTTATTAAGGTAAGAATTGGCTGGTTTCGATATTAAGAAAATTTTGATAGTGGTAGACCCACGCTGCAGACGAATACTTTGTCAAGAATGGCCTATTATTTGTCTGTAGCACGAATGGGCCGGCTCACCCGGGAAAGTACCAAACTTCCGCAAAAAACCGGCGTCTGAGTGGTAGCTTAGCTATTGCGCTTCGTACGATGAGCGGTGAGTTCCGGTGGCCCAACACCTCCCCCTTCCACTCCCATGACACTTTCCTTAAAGGTTGGCAACGCTTTCGCTAACACTGGCTATGGCGCTGCGGATATCTATGGGCGGCGTTGATTGTTTTCCACCAGGTGACACGCCTGCTCGTTTGCCTTCCTATCCCATAGAAAAAAAAGAAAATGGAAATCTCTTACAAATCGATATAGTCCTGAGCACTGCAGTTATGAATGGGAGTTGGGAGACGCAACTTAGGGGCCTCGGGCGGACGCAAAATCCGGGAAGTTCTACACCCCGCTAAAAACAGACGTATAGCTTCGCCATCATGCTTTGTTTATTGAGCATTGAGTACCTGAGAACTTTTTTTTTAATGGGATAGGAATGCAAGCGTGCAGGCGTATCACCTGATGGAAAACTATCAACGCCACCAATAGACATCCGCAGCGGTATAGGCAGTGCGGAAGTGTTGCCGACCTTTAAGGAAAGTGTCATTATGGGAGTGGAAGGAGGAGGGTGAGGGTGTTGGGTCTCCGGAACTCAGCCGCTCACCGTACGAAGCGCGGTAGCTAAGCTTCCACTCATAGCCGGCTTTCTGCGGGAGTGTGGTACTTCCCCGGGCGAGCCGGCCCATTCATGCTACAGACAAATATTATATTATTCCATTCTTGACAAAGTATTCGCCTGCAGCGTAGCTCTAATAGTATCGAAACTTATGTCACCATCCTTTATTTTCCCCTACTTTTGTTTTTCTCTCCCTTTACTTTTTTATGGGACAGTTCGGGAAACACCTGATGGAAAGCAATCAACGGCGCCCATAGACATCCGCTGTGCCATAGGCATAGAAATATTCTTCGACTTAGGCCGTCGCTTTTTATACACAGATGTCGTGCGTGCTGATTTGGTTGGTGCAGTCAACGAGCGAGGAGTTGGGTCCGGAGACTGCCTTAACTACTGATGAGGCCACCGCTGCGAAATTAGCAGCCTCGCTGGCTGCCGGCACAGTGCTAGCTCTCCTCCTACCAGCATATACTGCACCCGAGCCTTGCAAGCGAACGTTACCCTCCTGTGAGTACTGTAGCGTGCCTGCCGTACTGCTTACGGCGGCAACCGGGATCTTTAGGGGGCTTCTTCAAATAAAATTTTTAAAATGATATAAATTTATTCTTGCGTTTCATAGTAAATTTATATAATATCTTATACTTTATTAACAATCAAATTATAATTTCAATGTTTTGTGCCGGACGGGTGACACGTCTATCCAAAAGACGTCAGTCGAACTAGTGCAATTTCTTTTATAACAATTTATTTCTTTTTCATTTTAAATTTGAATATTATGAATGTAAAAAAAAATTAATATAATATAATATAAAAGGTTTTAATGCATTAATGATACATTTATTAATGTATCGTCGTATAGTACTCAGTTTTTTTCATATACTAAAAAATAGCCAATTCAGTAGAGGTAACAACTATAGTCCCACTGAGTGAAGCAGTTATTCAAATTAATTTTTTTTATTTCGAAATAACATTTCATTCGTCCAACATCAGTCCGCATCCAATTAAGCTTCTGTCACCATTTCGTATTGTGAGTTCTCTTGACGGAAAAAGCACTTTGAGCCGACCTATTGGTGCTACCATAACTCTATCATTATTTATTCAATGTATAATACATACATACAAACATATTATTACGCCTGTATCCCATAGGGGTAGGCAGAGACCACAGATCTCCATCTGCTTCGATCTCGGCATACTTTCCTTGCTTCCTCCACACTCATGCAAGGTAGAGTAGAGGTTGAGGGTATTCTTGATCCGACCTTTCCTAAAAACTTCGGCAATTTGGTTAAGGTATGTTTTCCTTGGTCTTCCTCTACCGACCCTTCCATCCACACCCGCAATTTCTTTTACCATTCGTCTTTCATCCATCTTCTCTGTGTGCCCAAACCATCTAAGGCTTCGATTCTAAGCATTCCTTTCTCAACTTTTGTCACGACACCTTTTACGTCACATCGCTTTCCTATATCTTCATTTCTCATTCTGTCATTCAAAGTTACCCCACACATACTTCTGCATTCAGTCTGCTTTCATGACTCTTCTGCTAAACCCAACTTTCACTACCGTACATCAGAGAGGGTACAAGCACTCCTCAATGAACCGCCAGTTTTAGACACATTCTGACATTTTATAAAACAGTGCAGGTAATCAGCATTGACCTCATTACCAGCTTTCATTCGCCTTTCAATAACAATTTATTATGTTCACGCCGGGGCAAATATCTACGTTTTTTCGCGTGGGGCGGGACTGGCTTATCTCGTTACGCTTCGGGCGGGGCGACACTGTTGCCAGTTCGAACGCGCTTAATGCGAGATCACAACAATTCGAGTCGAAAATAAACTTATTTTTTAACGAGTATGACCCACTGGTGGGTCACACCGCCCCACAGAACAGTCAGTTGTGACCCACTGGTGGGTCACGCCGACCCACAGAACAGTCAAGTGTGACCCACCGGTGGGTCATGCCCACGTGAACGTGTTAAGCCGACTTATTAGTGCTACCTTGGCTCTATCAATATTGATTCAATGTATCATAACGTAGCGTTGTTTCGATTGCAGTGAAGGTGTGGCTGCAGTGGGCGACGGAGCATGGGGCTGCATTGGAGGCGGCGCCGTGGCGCGCACGTCCGCAATTGTGGCCCGCCCTCGCGCACACGCTGAATGCGCTCGTCACGCGCCACGCCCCTTTTCGCGTATCCCACTGTGAGTATATACATAAACGCTTGCGTCGTAACATCTGATCTGCAAATAATAATTTTAAAAATGAATGTGTGTGTGTGTGTGTGTGTGTTCGCCCATTGTTCATCTGATTGCGATGAAAGTTCGTATGCAGACGATTATGTTGTCAAGAATGGCATATAATTGTTCTGTAGCATGAATGGGCTGGCCCGTCCGGGGAAGTACCTTAGCTACCGCGCTTCGTCCGGCGAGCGGCTAAGTTGCGGAGGTCCAAACTCCCTCGCCCTCCCCCGCCCCTTCACATCTCAAAATTAATACTCCTTAAAGGCCAGTAACGCTTCTACATGTAACTCGAACTCATTTAATAATAAATAAAGAGCTCTCAGAGCCATAAATATTCAAGCTCAAGTACCGCACACGCGGTGATGCCATGGCGCACAGTACTGTGAGCTTTTGACGTTTTAAAGGGTTATTGCTATAAACTATTATTATTTATTTTCTTAGATGACACAGTACCACTGCCCGAAGACGAAGAGTTGCACGGATTCCTGCCACTGGAGGCGGCGTTTGACGGCTTGAAATTTTCGTACCACGCAACGTGGGATACTTACGGAGGCCGACTGCCCGAGTTCGAATCCGGACAGGATGGAGATACTGGGTAATTATATTTTTCTTTTAAGTGGATTGATGTTTTTTGTGTTGGTAAGCGATCAACGCCGCCCATAGACGTCCGCAACGCCGGAGGCGTCGCAGATGCGTGACCGGCGTTTAACGAACACATACGCTCTTCTTTTTTCTTATGAGATAGGAAGGCAAACGAGCAAGCGTGTCGCCTGATGCAAAGCAACCAACACCGCCCATAGATATCCGCAGCGCCATAGGTAGTGCGGAAGCGTTGCCGACCCTTAAGGAAAGAGTCACTATGGGAGTGGGAATGGGAGAGGGAGGGGGGAGGGTGTTGGGCCTCCGGAACTCTGTCGCTCACCGTGCGCTTCGTAGCAGTAGCTAAACTACCACTCGGACGCCGGTTTTCTGCGAGAGTGTGGTACTTCCCCGGGCGAGCCGGCCCCTTATGGCCGACCATTCATGCTACAGACAAATATTATGCCATTCTTTAAAAAGTATTCATTTGCAGCGTGGCTCTGCCAATATAAAATGCCTCCATGTCATAATCATAGGGTTTCCCCATATCTAGAGGAATGGATTGTTTATTTTTAAACAAGGAATATTCGACCATATTTGTATAACACTTTCGGTCGAATAATCCTTGTGTTATGATACTAGTTTTGGGTGCGAGAGGTCCCTGGTTCAAATCCCGGATGAGCCCCCAAAAATTTGGAATCGGGGTGTAATAATGAATGGTCTTTCATTGAAAATGCTCTTTATTTTTAATTTTTATATAGAACAACAAAACTTTTAACTTCATACAATAACTCGTTCCTTTCGCTGTCCGCAATCAAAAATCGCCATCTTATATCTCTTTATATGTATCCCTCTTACTCTCATGTCCTTTCACTCACTTCTTTCGTCACGTTCCATTTCAATGGTTTGTTTTATTTATTTATTTACTTTTTCTGTCATCTCACACTTGAAAGTAGTAGTAAGCTTTTAGCGTCAATTTTATAACGTCAAACCATGACAAATGTTGTGATGGTTACACTATGGTGAAAAGTTTATAAGTGTTGCATTTGACAGGAGCCCGTCGAACACGTCGGCGTCGTGTTTCAACAACGAGCCCGGGCTAGAGGATAAAGTTCGCGCTTTCCGTCTCGTGGGGCTCGGCAAGCGGCTCGCCGAGCAGCACTCTGAACACTTCTCGTACACCACGTAAGTCATACAGTCCATGTTGGAACGATACAGGAAAATTAAGTGAACCTAGTTTGATCAATCCTCATTATCAAGGCATTACAGCCGCGGGTGGGCCTTAGCCTGGTCCAGTAAATTTTTCCAGTCGGATCTTCGTTTAGCGTTTTCCCTCCAGCCCCTCACACCGATTGTCCTTAAGTAGTCCTCGACTCCATCTAGTCATCTGAGCTTAGGACTTCCGCGGCTTCTACGACCATCTGGTTTGCCGTCGAGTAGGCGTTTGGGTACTCTAGCCTCGTTCAATCTTACCACGTGCCCAGCCCAACGAAGGCGTCTAATCTTAATGATTGATGACGTTCGGCTCATTGTACAGCTCATATAGCTCGTGTTTGTAAAGAGTACGCCATCGCTCATTTTCCAACACAGGACCAAAGATATGCCTTAATTGCCGGCCGGATTAAAAATGAGGCCGCATTGCAATCCCTATATATACACATCAATTATCTTTCATTAATGTATAATTTAGCTCATCCAATTTAACGTTTTTTTTCCGCACTGGAACATTAAGGAGACCTCGCAAAGTTTCTGCCACTGTAGCAATATAATAAAACAAACTTTTTTTTTGTTTTTCTATGGGATAGGAAGGCAAACGAGCAGGCGTGTCACCTGATGAAAAGCAATCAACGCCGCCCATTGTTCAGCATTGTCGGACTTTAAGGAAAGTGATGGGCCTCCGGAACTCACCGCCACCGTACGAAGCGCGGTAGCTAAGCTACCACTCGGACGCCGGTTTTCTGCGGGAGTGTTGTACTTCCCCGGTTAAGCCGGCCCATTCATCATGCTATAGACAAATATTGTGCCATTCTTGACAAAGTATTCGTCCGCAGCGTGGCTCTACCACTATGAACTTTATGACCATAGACAAGAGGAGGGAGCGGAAACGTTCACGGCGTCGTCGGCGGGCGGGGAGCAGTTGACGCGCGCGCTGGCCGAGCTGTCGCTGGTGACGGAGTCGGACGCGTCGCCCGACCAGTCGGCGGACCGGTCGACCGACGCGGCGGACGTGTTGGACGACAGCGAGGACGAGCGACCGCCGCCACCGCCGCCCATCATCATCTCGGAGGCTGATTTCAGAGAAAAGTGTGAGTAAATACAGGGTGTCCGGTGTCAGAATAAGGTTACAGATCATTTAATCAGTAAACGCATGATGAACATATCGATAAACTATATTTTATTTCCTTTCTTCTCTATCCTTTCACTTCCTCTCCGCCAATCCACGGTCTGCCGTGCCAAAGGATACGTGGCTAAGGGCGAGGTTAGTCGCAAGCGTGCCGACCGTCCCGGGATCGGGCTCTCCTGAGTAATATGGTGCCTTAACTCAGCATGCGGGGCTCTGCTGGGGCCGACCTCCATCTTCCCTTGCGGCTCGTGGGATTCACTAAGACGAATTTAATATACCTAATTTGTTAAAAAAGACGGTGACATGGTTCGCCACCCATATTTTATTTTAAAGTATTTAATACGTTCGTCGCTCAGCGCAATTCGGTTGAGCTTCTCGCGGGGTCCAGATTTAACTGTTGGAGCGCCGAAACAAGACGTAAGAGTCAGCAAGGCGAACCTATAAGAAGGATGTGCGATATGTTACCAGGAAGGAGAAGGAGGAAAAGAGAAACTGCTGAACGTCAAGAAGTTAAAAAAAAACTACGAATCATCATTCTAATGTAATAACACATTTATAGAATTTAGTGCATCTTAGTGTACATTTTTGGAGTTATTTAGACCCCAAGGCTCCCCAAGGTTTGTTTAAGTCAAATAATGAGACCACGGATCCCACAGTCAAGCTGTACAAACATTTTTGTGGGACCTTAAATACCTCAAAAATCTGTAATGAGTCTTATGAAATAAAATCTTTTGTTACTGTTGTTTTTATGCAGTTCGCGAGAAGCGCGTGGGCATCTTGAAGCCGCAAGGGTCCCTGGAGAGGGCGCGCGAGGAACGGGCGCTTGCCAACACGCAGGACGAACAGGTGACGTGCAGTGATTTCAATTTCTTCTAATTGATGATGATGATAAACCAACTTAATAATATAATAAATAATGGTTGTATATTTTATGTATATTTTGTAATCTGTATTAACTGCGCATATTTTTGAAATAGTTGGCCACTTAGATCTTCATACTGTTTTTTTCACGAAAGGCTCTCAAACTTTGTCAAAATTATTTTTTTATCAAATTTCATGCTAAGAATTGAAGTTGATTTTTTTTTTCAAAAAAGTACAATACAACAAAGATACTTATACTCTTTACTGCATTTCTAATAGTATAGTCCATGAGGAAAAAGGTAACACCAAAAACACACAAAGTTCATTAATTTGCGGCCGTGGTGTATATGGAAGTACAGGAAGGTCAATAAAAACGTACTTTTTTTAAAAAACATCATATTTTTGGCACCACTTGGGATATTTTTTTTGTGTAGTATTATTATAGCACCTGATGGCCGTACTCAAGGATTATCCATTTTTTCTGGGACGCCCTGTATAATAAGGTGTCGAAAACGCAGGCTTATTATTTAATATATGATGTTCTTTTTTTCCAGGAAATTGAAGGGGACGATTTGCCGAAAGGTGAGGACAAGAAGGAGGCGCGGAAACCACGTGTCAACATCGCCATGGCGGCCATCATGAGGAAGCAGGAAGAGAGTAACAAACAGGTCTCCGTCCAAATTAAAATTATAGTGTACACTCCATTTAACGCCGCTCTATATAACAAACTCACTAAAACTTATTTCTTGACTTTGGTTGATTTACTTTGTAGTTCTCATAAAAAAGGCTTCACAAACTTCTTAAAGGCTTTTCCGCGGTATTTCCTAACCGATACGACATTGAAACCTTAAAAAAAAACAAGCCTACTAATATCTTAAAGGCCGATAACGCAATTTCTGAAGCCTAATGGTGTTGCAGATGTCTATGGGTGTTTCGTCGTTTGCCTCCCAATGGCATAAAAAGTTAGTTAAAGAGCAAGCGGGTAAATTAAAATGGTGAATTTTCACCATCCACGGTCATCTTTCATAACAAAGCAAAGATAAAGCTAGTGTCTGTAACTAAACGACGACGTACGCCTTTATTTTAGGGTAAGCATGTGAATAATGTCGGAGGAAGGATCACCTGGATGATAGGCAGTCGCAATATATTGTGATTTAGTTGCAATATTCTGCTAAGAACGGTGCAACTCTATGGTAAATCTAACACCTGCGATATTTCCAAACAAGTATGGTATGGTACGAATTTCAATATTCGTCCATATCGACACCTCCGAGGAATACTACGCCAACTTAATTTTAGGTATTTTCTGCTAAAAAGGGACAACCACTCATTGTGGTTCACCCCAACAATCCGCCTTCGATAAGCATGGTGGGTTTAAAGTCAATCCCTGGAGAAATGTGGTAGCAGCACAGCAGTGTTAGATATATGAGCTATAAAAATATATATTTAAGACATATAAATGGGTCATCTCTTAATATTAGATATTTCTTACAGGTGAAATTCGTATCTCCACCTCCGACCCCAGAGTCAACGGCGGACACAAGTGAAACTACACCCTCTAAAGATTTACACAAGCCTAAAATAATACAGCCCAAAGTGATAAAATCCTTAGCCAATTTGCCCATAGGTAGAAAAACTGGCGGCATTCTATCTCTCAAAGACAAATCCGCAGGCTACCCTCATCTAGTGAATACTGACCCTGAGCCTCCTAAGAAAACGGATAAAGAGGAAAGGAAAGATTCCAAACCGCAAAGCTCAAGCCAAAGTTCGCAACAGAGTTACCAACCAAAGCGGCAGCAAGATCAAATCCCCCAACCCCCGCCAAATAATTGGAGCAATGTTCCAACACAGACCTACAACGAAGCCCCTCGAATGGGCTTCCAGAAGAATTACGGAATCCAAAACACGGGCATCAGCTTTAATCCCAACTACCAAATCGCATCGAATGCGGTTCAGGGTATAAGACTGCCTGTTGTTAATCCAAAGGAAATCGACGTACGTACGGCCGCCCTTCAGAAACAGAATTCACGGCAGGAGCTTTTCCAAGATGGATATAAATTCAACCATGGCTACCAAATATCTGCTGATAAGCAAAATTTCTTGAACGATCTACCGCCAAGGTTCGCCAATCAGTACAGATACTGGCAAACCGCTCAGGAGAACCAGGCGAACGAGAACAAGTTCAAGGATGATAGCTTCAAAGCTAATAATGCGTCATTTGAGCCACTGCGCAACTGGTCGAATCCGCAACAGGATTACCAACAATCCCCGATGTCTTGGTGGAAGCCGGAAAATCTCCCGGTGTTCAACACAAACTTTTCCAGTACACCCATCAATGTACAACCCAATTACTTTGCACCCCATCTCGCTCCCAACATTAACAACCCATATCCTAATATACCCTTCAATCAAAACCAAGGTGTTGGCCAGAATAAGACCGAAGCCATAGGTCCCAATTGGCAATCAACGATAGGCCAGCCACAAATTCAAACTCTCCATAACTTGGTCACTTCACCAAATTTCAATTCATCGCTGAACAACTTTGGAACCTTCACACCCAACGTTGGCTACGACTCATCAATGTACCCGCAGTTTACCAACAAGCTGGGTTACCAACCGCTTCAGATGAAAATGATGGACAAACCTTACCAGGGCAAAGAGATGGATGAGAGCCTGAACTTTGGTTCGAACGCAATGGATCTGCAGCAGAGGAACTTGAACTATCACAACCAGGATATAAGTCCTCCAAATCCACCGGACCCGATTGGGGTATGTATATATTAGTATCTTAAAAATAGATAAAATAACTATTTTTCGTCTTTTAGCGTAGCCATTACAGATGCAGTAATGGCAGCACATAATAAAGAAGAGCATGCCTAAGAAAATTTCTTCTTCTTTTTTGATGGCAATTAGCTTATGTAGTATATGCCAGTATCAAGTAAAATAATAACAAGTATCGTGAAATGTAAATTCAGCTTGTCACGACACACGTCTTGATATAATGTTTTGTTCTATCAAACTTGCGTGAACTCATTCAGTCAACTTAAAAAAGTCACGATTTTCACATGTATTGCATATATCTTAACTTATACGCCGTAATCGAAGTATATTGTACAATACGCCACCATAATTAATAATTATCTACTTACATATAAAATATACTTTTAACGGCTATCAGTGCTACCAACATCTTCCCACCAAACAGGAAACTAACAATTTTTTATTTGTCATTTTTTCCGTTATGTTCAAGAATATTAATGCATTGAAATAGAAAAACTTTATTTACGACATCTTTTGTTACTATTTTTTCTTCTTCTTGCTCAGTATATGCCGGACGCTCTATTGGAGCACCCGGCGCTGGTTAGCAAGAACCAACGTGGTCAGGTCGTGGACCACAATGACGACATTCATATTGACACACACACACATATATCCATATATATACTACTACTCATACATACATACACATACTATACAATTGGTGTATGTTTCACGTAGATGTACGAGGGCTCGAGTACGTCAGCGGCGAATACGTATTCGTTGTTCAGCGGAGCGCCAGACCCCACGGGCTGGGCTGGACAGCGACCCCCACAACAGGTCAGTGCTATAATTTTTTTTTTATGGAATAGTGGGGCAAATGAGCAAGCGTTGGAAAGTAATTAAAGCCGTCTATAGACATCCGCATTACCGGATCACGGATGCCTTGCCGGTTTATAAGATATAACTGATGTTTGAAGATTGAAAAAAAATTCTCCCCATATAAAAAAAAATGTACATTTAATCAACCACCCTTGTCCAAGGCGTATTGTTGGGGAATCCAGATACAGAATAAATAATTGTAGTTCGTACAGATTGAGTTGACCTTGAAAGCAAAAGCTTCGCCGCATCAATTTCGTCACTGTGGTCCGCGATCTGACCACGTTGGTTCTTGCTGAAAACCAGCGCCAGGTGCTCCAATAGAACGCCTGGCATATGCTGAGCAAGAACCATTTTATGACACTTGAAGATTAAAATTATTTTCTTCTATTATTAAGGTTTTAATTTTAGTTTTTGGTAAAAAATAATGTGTCATAAAGTTTCTTCTATTCTATTCCATAAAGCCGATTTATCTTTTATTTATGGGATAAGGGGCAAACGTGTATCACCTGATGGAAAGCAATTAACGCCGCCCATAGACATCTGTAACACCATAGACATCACAAACGCCTTGCCGCCCTTTTAGATCCGAATAGACTTGTTTTTCTAAGGTTTCAATGTCGTATTGGTTCGGAAATACCGCCGAAGGCAGCTGGTTCCACAGAGTAATGGTGCGTGGAATGAAGTTTCGTTAAAAACGCACCGTACTGGATCGTCACTCATCCAGATGGTGGGGATGAAACATTTCCTTTCGGCGATTTCTGCAGTAGTGGAATTATTGGAAGCTATCGCCCTTGGAGCCATTAGTTGTGGATATAATTCTCGCGTCGATATGATCGATATATGTTTGGTCTGAAGCACGGTTTTATGCACAGGTCTTGCAACGAAGCCCAATTTCAGTGATGAGAGATTGGTACGATCGTGTCATCTCTTTCCTTTCGCGTCAACGCAGCTGTACGTTGCTGCTTTCGATGTGTGCACGCCGGTTGAGTGACAAGCGACTGTAAGCGGCTTGTCCTATTGGTTTATCGCTTTATTCGTTTCATTGTAATTGGTTATATTAAAAGGCACAAAAGAGACAGAATGCTGTCTTCATTGCACAGCACACCCATCTGTCTTTATGCTTCTGTCGACTGTAAATTAAAAAGAATAGCGCAGCTATTAAGCCGACGTACCCCCACTACTGTTGATGCAAGACCTGTGTATAAGACAGTGGTCTGAAGTGGATCCAGAGTTAGGTTGCCCCACTCATCCGCTGTGGCTTAACTTGTGGATTAATGTCCATTCCACTAGAAATGCAGAGGCACACTCCTACTGGAAATTATAAATTAAATAAATCTTTTCAGTCTCAGTCACTGTGGTCTGGACCGGGTCCCTCGCCGCTGGAGAGACTGTTGGAGCAGCAGAAGCAAATGAAGCCATCAGCGCCGCAGTGATTGCACGGCGTCACGAAAGCGCGATAATGAAAGCGGTTACTTGTCGTTCATTCAAAGAAGAAGAAGCAGGATTGGACAATGTAAAATGTCAGACAGAATCTACACCAAAATGTTATTGAGTTTTTACCTTTACACTAATAAATAAGAGTGCCTTTTGGGCATGGACCCTAAAAAAATGCATTTTGATATTGGATATTGCATCGGCATTTACATTTTATATATTTAACATTATGTTTATCTTTAGGATGATTTTTGTATATGTTAGAAATTTTTGTATATCTAAACAGATGAGATAAATTTATTGTTATGTGTGTCCTTTGTTTTGTAGTGGTACAGAAAGTGAGGGATAATTTAGTTTTACATGGAAAAATTGCATAGTTTAAAATGTGGGTATACGCTGGTCAAGTTTGTGTAAATCTCTTATGCACAGAGCTGTAAGTGTAAAGTTTTGCGGTAATACATTTCTACATAATAGATATACATACATTGTTGATATATGGTCAGCACCCTTTTGTAATTTATACATGGCGATTTTAGATAATGGAGTCAAGCGTTACTTGGCGGAAATCCAGTATTCAGATGGAGAGTCAATAATTACTTTGCTAAAATCCGAAAAAGCCAATTATAAAAATAATATGATGTGCTTACGAACTAATAATATATACTGTTTACACGAATCAGTATATATACTGTTTACACGAATCAGTATATATACCGTTTACACGAATCAGTATATATACTATTTACACGAATCAGTATATATACTGTTTACACGAATCAGTATATATACTGTTTACACGAATCAGTATATATACTGTTTACACGAATCAGTATAATATACTGTTTACACGAATCAGTATATATATACTGTTTACACGAATCAGTGTATATACTGTTAACACGAATCAGTATATATACTGGTCACATGAATCAGTATTTGCGAACTGGTGTATAAACGTGTCACATATCTGTCGTAAATACGCAATATTGTTTTTCTAATTGAAATCTCACAAACCAATTTATTTCGAAGTATTTGAATTAGTATATTGTGCTTTGTAAATACGCAATGTAATTTTTTAAATAGTCTTTTCGCGGATCTTAACAAAGTAATTCTTCACTCTCCATCGGAATAACTGTTTTACTACTAGTTAATATCGAACTACATGTAATTTGCTCAATTTTGTATTTAATGTATTGTAGGTTATTTTGACCCTTTGAAATTTAATATTAAACGTTGAATTTTAGCAAACTAATTAGCGTTACTAGTTCGCTATTTCTGTATTACAATGCTAAGTGAATAAAATTGTTTTAAACATCCGATTGGTTATAGACAAAATATTTTTTTGTGTATAATTATTTTTATGATCATGACGTTGTAAACAAGAAAGCTATTAAATTTTAATACAATACTAACAAAATTATTTTACGAATTTTCACTTATAATAAATTATTTCATGAATAATTTTAAATTTATAATTAATTTTAATATTTATCGTGTAACACTTAAAAACCAGTGCTTGAAAAAAGAAATACAGCAACCGACAATCCCTTCTAAACTTGGTTACAGATACAGGTTTCAATTAAAGGATGCTAATATTTGTGTCACTTTACTTTTCCACCGTTCCATAATTTAGTTATGATTCGATGAAGATTAAGAAATTGCTCGAAAAAAATTATATCTGTTCGTAAATTAGGAGCTATTGAAATCCATATTTTCGACTTCCTGAATCCGCGTTTTCTTTATAATCTATCATAAGAAAAAAATTATGGTAATTTGAGAAAAAGTAAAAGTTTTTTATGGATTGATTATTGACTTGATTATTAATTTGTAAAGAAAATTTTGATGTGTATGTTGTAATAATTTAAATATTATGTTCGATTCGATATTCACTAGTGGTGCGAGAGATTTATTATAAGTGTGTTTGTTGTTGTAAGTGGAAATAAATTGAAGTAAATATTGAGAATTTTGTAATAAAATTATTTTCGTTAATCTTGTTCGTTTCATTCGTTATTTCAGCATAATCATATCTATTACCTGAGTATTACGTATTAACAGTACATTGTATTATTATCCCTAAACCTTTTTAATTAAATATTTTTTTCACAAAGTGCACAAAGTAATAACCGAAAGTGTTTGAAAAATTCTTAACTTGCATTTAAATATAAAAAATTGGATTAAAAAACCTACTTTACACATTGTATGCCGGCTCTGCATTAATGGAGGATTCTCCGTAGATTGCATTGCGTGGATTTTCTGTGATAATAAAGAGATTGTAATGTACATTTTTTACATTTTATTTTGTTCCGCTGGATCTAAGTTTAGTTTTAATTTATATGACGAATATTCAATCAAAATATACTCTTTTGGAAGGGCCGGAAGAGGACGTACCTTGACCAAATTTCTGAACTTTTTAAGAAAGGCCAGGTCAAGAGTACCCTCAACCGGCGGGCTTGCACGAGGAGAATAATGAGTGTGGAGGAAGCAAGGGAAGTATGCTGAGATTGTAGCAGATGGAATCTGTGGTCTCTGCCTACCCCTACGGGAGACAGGCGTGACGATATGTATGTATGTATACTCTTTTACGAAAATGTATAAAGTTTTTAATGTTGTTTATAGCTGCTCATTTTTCAGAGACAAGCAAATGAAGTTGGCATTCAAAATTAATGAAATTCAATTTGCTGATAAATCCAGTCAGGCATTGCTTTCCCGTATCAAAGATGGAATATCGAAGATTGCTTGAAATCCGTGCAAAATACCTAGGAACGTGACTCATCGATTATCTTCCCTCTACTATGCCTGTAGAATGCCTCGTGTTGAAATAAAACATGTCGATACCATACATAATTAAAAAGTGACGTTGTGTTTTATTTTTTTTTGACATTGACAATAAGGAGGTCGGTTTCAATTTGTACACGAACGATTTCCGCAATAGTATTTGTTTTGGGTATGTCCGTTGAAAAGTAAAAAAATTACGTTGCTTAAATAACAAATACGGATCAGAATACTGCGAAAAAAATTACTAAATTGTAACCGAAAAACCATCGTCAACCACTTCATTATTGTCAGGTTAGTGTAGTCCGGTAAGTAATTAATGCCTGGCTCTATCTCATCTGTTTGTTCGTTAACCCAAAATCTTTATTCCATCTTCCTTGATGTTTCAATCAGTAAGGAAAACAAAAACAAGAGGGCAAAATAAAAGATATTTAAAGTCAATAATTTAAATTTATTTTCCATCATAATTATTCTAAACAATAACTATCGGATACGTCACTAATGTGTAAAAAAGCGTAAATCCTAAAAACTAATTGCATTACACAGAGTATATTTACATTACAATATAATTACAATATTTTTAATCTAAATAAAACACAAACATTGAGTGATTTTACGATTAGATTAAAATTATAAGTTAGCTATGTAACAATAAAAAGATTACATTAGTAATTTACAAACAGTTCAGTTGCTATACACCGTGACTTTTTAATTACCCGAGAAAATTAAGTAATATATTCAGTTATCGATATACATTAAATTTGGCGAAGAAAAAAATTTTTTATTTTTATGAAATATTTATTAAAAATGTCCTTAATATACACCAAAAATTATACAACAAAAAATCTTGCTAATTCAAATAGACAGCATTATCATTCCAATATGAACTGCACCCAAACCAACCTAATTTGGTCGCGTAATTTTGCAGGATTTCTTTGAAGTCCGATAAAACAATATTTTTGTATGTACGCTATAATATTTGAATGTTACTTACTGACATACATATTTTTATAAACGCGAATTGTAGTTTTCTCGGGTAATTAAAAAGTCACGGTGTATACATACTATATGAAGTTACCTATATCGTGTACTAAAAAATTATAACTACTAGTAGATGTAGATGTATATAAAAATAATAAGGCAACTTTAAATAGGATATATTAAAATAAACAACCACGTCATTTCTAATGATTAACAATAGGGATGTTGACTTTAAATAAAAATATAACTGCAAAACGGTTATCTCCATGGTAGAAATCTTAAAAAATACAATATTTCTATCTATTTTTAAGTGCAGAGATACAGCCGTGCAAAATTCAGCCGTGCCTAGGAGGTTAAACACGTTTCGAAAATCAATCAACATCCCTTTTGAATCATTTAAGTATTGACTAATACGCATGGATAATAAAGTCTATGGAAAATGTTAGTACGGCCAGGCGCGCATAAAAATGATTTCACCGAGTCTCTCATGGTGGTACTTTTTCCATAAGATACAATACAACGGCACCAGTATTTGTTTATTCCTTCGACTTAAGGTTCTTGTTAATAAATAGTTAGGTGTATCTTAATTGGTTTAATGAGATGGAAGGGCAAAAGCGTGTATTGTACTGCCCCTCCCCACTCTCTGGCAGTGTTTGTTTGTTGAGGCATAATTTGTTTTGTATGCGATAGGAAGGCAAACTGGCAGGCGTGTCACCTGATGAACAATCGACGTCGTCCATAGACATCCGCAGTGCAGAAGCGTTGCCGGCCTTTAAGGAATGTGTCATTATGAGTCAGCGGTTGAATTTCGGAGGCCCAACTCCGCTCGGGTCCCAATAATAATTTAGAATTTCTAAGTAATAATAAAGAAATTCTAAATAATAATAAATAAAACAAAGTACCTTATACTGTTTAGATGGACGTAAGCGAGTTGATGAATCTAACAATCAAGCAAAATAGGCGTTGGGAACATCAGCCCGTTCTACCGTCTACCATAATTTATTTGAGAAAGATATCACATAATCAGTTAAAGGTGTAAAGTACGACTTGAGCTCTAATTTAATTTCATCATATCAACGACAAAAAACGTATTCGCTGGTTTCATACGCCGTGTTAATCAGAAAACAAATGGCGTCGAACTGTCTCGTTCTTTTTTTAAATTTAAAAAAACGACCCAGACCATTCGAGTCAGTTTTTCTTCTGATTCAAATGGTGTATAAAACCAAAATACATCATTTTCTAGTTACAGCAAATACGTTTTCTGTTGTCGATATTCTTCGATAGTTACACTTACTACACTAAATATAATGTATATACGCGATTGTTGTCGCTTATTTAATTTCATTTGATTGAATAAACCCACTTGTACATTTATACAACAATTATTTTTATTTATTTATTGAAATCTACAGAATATTTCACTTTTATTAAACAGTAAAAACATGACAGTAAGTCCCTTAAATATGCCAACTTTTCTTTTCTTTGATGGCAATTAGATAAAACAATTCTGCACAGTGTCAATAATATACAATAATATCAAATTTTTTAAAATGTAACTAGTCATCATGTTACGTCTTGATAAAATGGTGGCTATTTTACCAAAACCTTTTATGGACTTTTGCAGTCAACTTAAAAAGTCACGATACACGCATTTATTTCATATCCCACTATATTGTATAATACACCACCACAATTAAATAATATAACCGATAATAATATAAGATTATAAAAATGAAATATAAACACAACGTCACTGATGTAAGTTGGCGGGAAAAGTCTCAAAAATATGCCAATTACATATTTCTTACGTACCTTTTGGATTATTTGTGTTTTGTGTGGGTAATATTAAAAAAAAATATTGCAACATAATATACCACTAGCAAACGCACACGGACACAAACATTGAATCACTCAATGTTTGTGACACAGACGGGTGTAACTTATGGATGGCCCCTTTTCTTTTCTTTTATGGCAATTAGTTATAACTATTATGCCAGTGTCAAATAAAATACAAATATATCAAATCTCTTGAAATGTAACTAGTCAGCTTGTCACGTAACGTCTTGATAAAATGGTGGCTATTCTACCAAAACCTTCTATGGACTTTTTGAGTCAACTTAAAAAGTCACGATACACGCATTTATTTCATATCACTTCACTTATACGCCTTAATTGAACTGTATTGTGCACTACGCCACCATAATTAAACAATATAACTGACAAAAATATAAGATTATGAAAATGAAATAAAAACACGACGTCACTGATGTAAGTTGGCGGGAAAAGTTGGATGGTCCCATCATTCGACCAGTAAAACGTGTCAGAAATAATAAACATGTATTTTATATTATTTAACTTTGAAAAATGTATTCCCAGTGACGAAAACACATGAACATGAGGGTTCATTCAACATTTCTAATATTAATCTTGTAAAGGAATGGGCCAATATAAGCCTGGCCAATATAAATAGGCGAATTAACGTATCTTGTACTACTACTATTGGCACATCGAATATATCAGTAATTGAATGTATATTTTTTTTTATTTCACAACACGATGATAATCAAAGAAATTGACAAAAAACTGCGCTACAACCTATAGGAATTTATAATTGTAATACACACCAGAAGCGGGTTCAGTGGTAAGGTTGCCATGGTTCCCCGAATAACTTATAAATTTCATGGGAAATATTTTTCTACATTTATTTTAGTGTTTCGTTTTAAAACCGCCATAGACAACAAACAAAGCCAATGGTCGATATACCGTTTTCACAAAACTCAATATAATAGCATTTACGTTCAAATATCACACTAATATTAATAGAATATGTATATTATTATAAACGGTTACTGTTTAAAATATAATAAATTAACATCGTAAAATAATACTAGTATAGTAAAAAAGGTTTGACAGCGATATATTAAATTCGTGATAATACAGATGGCTTTATAGCCTGAGCCATTGTCTACTATTGTAAAAATGCATAAAATATAAAAAATTGTACCAATGAAATTTGCCCAAACACTGCTACTTACTGAAAATGAAGCTATAAAAGTAATAAAATTGTCTATGTCAAACGTCATCTCAATATAAAGAAAAATATAGAATACAAATTAGAAGATATAAGAAAATGTAATTAAACGATTTGTTATTTAATATTAATAAAGTTACGTACACCTGAAAATTGATTAAATTATTAATATCTATGTATTTTTTTTAAAATTAATTTTATAAAACTCTATGGATAAAGCTGCATATAAACTTACTTGTACGACTCTGATCGTCCCTTGTTGATATGACGTAAGAGAAAATTATGTACATATGTATAGACACATTTTTTTATGTCAAGCGGTTCAAAGTAAAGTTATTTAAGCTCATTTTCCAATTTTGTGCAGTTTCTTCAAAAATCTATATTAGAATAACGGTCTTTTGCGTATAATTCGTTAGTTCAATTTCAGTCTTTGCCAAAGGCCTCATCCCCATAAGGATATACGTTCACCAATTTTTTTTAACCAATCTTGCATGAAGCTTAACTGATGGTAAGTATTCACCAATCAGTGGCATGTGGTACTTCCCCGGTCCGGTTGTCCCATTCAAGCATGGCTTTATTTCATATCAATGTTCGTTTTTCAAACAAAAAAAACGATAGTTTTTTTACGGTTCAAAATAATTCTATTCTCAGATATGTTATCGATTGATTTAATAAAAATAAATATTTTGTAATGCTAATCGACGAATAGATGTCCTATAACTTTTTTGACTAATTACAACCTGTAACATGGCAGTGTCTTTTGTATTTTGTAGACAATTCTTTTATTCTAATCACATACAATTAAAAAATTTAAAACACATAAAGATCTTTTCCATGGATGGAGGTGAATTTATCCGTTGTAATCGACGACTCTTTAATTATGTTTGGATTATGTAATAAAATATATATCTATAATTGTGATAGCATTATGAATTGATAGCTATAACGATCTATTTTATAAGCGTTTAAGAGAACATTCTTGTTGATTATCCTAAAGGACATAAAAAAGAAAAATGGAGAACATAAGTGAACAAATGTGATGTAAATTGAAAGAAAGAAAGAGATGGAAAAAATACTGAGAAATGGCTACTAAAGTGTGAAGTGTCATTTAAGAAAAAAATCTAAATAAAGGTTGGTACTACAATGTGTTATTAATTTTAGCTTACGCTCACTTGAGTTATGATTTTACATAGAGCTACACTATTACGTGAGCTTGTGTATATGCACTTCAACGTGCCTACGATATACTAGTGCGTAATTAACGTGCGTACGACGCATGCGTACGTAATGAACGTGCGTACGACGCACACGTACGTAATGAACGTTCGTACGACGCACACGTACGTAATGAACGTACGTTCGACGCATGTTTACGTAATCAACGTGCGTACGACGCGCACGTACGTAGTGAACGTGCATACGACGCACACGTACGTAATGAACGTTTGTACGATACATATGTACGCAGGTCCATATATTTTATTAGATTTTAGATGCCTGCACACTAGACGAACTTAAAATCTGAAAATACAAGTAATATAATTACACATTTTTAATTGATAATTCTTTACGATTAAATATGACTTCAAATGAATGGCCCGACATCAAATGTCATATGTTTATTTTTATTTTATGGCAAAACTAACAAATGACCATGCAGAATTGCCGCCCATAGACAGCCGCAACACCAATAATGTTACAAATGCGCTTACATATAAGCTTTTCCGTTGGATATGATATATGAAGTGTCGTTACTATAGTTTTTATTCAAAATAATCTTAATCTGTAATGACTAACAAGACTGACAAATTGGCATCTCTCGGAAATATTCAACTAGCCAAAGATAACTTTTAACAGAATCAATAGATTTGTTACGATATAAAATGTTGTAAGGTTCACTCAACTCGAGTAGACTCGTTTCGTTTAAAATCGATTACAGTCTAAAGTTTGGTTTGGTGCAAGGGTTTCACATATAACCTGCCGCTTGTTTGACCTGTAATACTGATACATTGACACATCTTAATGCAAGATTTCATATTATTTAATTTAAAATACAAACGAAATTTTATGTTTACATTTTGGCCATATTTTTGAAATACAAATCAGTACCGTAATCCATTTACATTTATATCTCTAGGAACTACAACAAAAATTATTTCTTTATGATCATAGTCTTTATTTATTAAATGCATGTAAACATATAGAACTTAAATAGAGCGTAGTAAAATTCAATAGATAAGACTCATATTCTTTATATAATAAATCTAATCTATTCAATAGATTAGATTTATTAAATAAAGATTTTTTGCCGTTTTTTTCATTAAGTAACTTTTGAAACATGCATATCTATTAATCTGAAAATAATTTAAATAAATTTAATAAATAAAACTTTGAATTTAAATACCTTTGTATAATTGAAATTTGTGCGATAATACTTAGCACAAAAATACCGCTTCTTTATAATTATAGTATATGCGTTCATTTCTTTCCATTCGGATATATTCATCAGGTCAATGCTTCCAAATGTTTTATCTACTTGTATCTATTCATATATTTCACATTGTCAGATGGCATACCCACGTGCTAAGTCCCCGTCGTCTATGGTACAGTAGCTCAACATGAGCCTCACGTTTGTCGTTCTACTGCGAAGTTATACGAATAATCTCTGTCCAGCTCGAAGCGTGTGCGTCGTTTGATCACCGGAAGCTGTGTCTAGGGAGGATAAAAATTTTATTTTTTAATTTATATTTTCTTTGATGTAACTATTATGCCAGTGTCCAGTAAAATATAAAAACATCAAGCATCTTGACATTTACTAGTCTGTTATGTAACGTCTTGATTAAATGGTGTCTTTTTCTACCAAAAACTTCTATAGACTTATACAGTCAACTTAAAAAACTATGGCAATGCAGATGTCTATGCGCGGCTTTGACTGCTTTCCATCAAGCGACACGCTTGCTCGTTTGCTTTCCTATCTCATAAAAAAACGACTGAGAAGAAAAACAAGAATGATTCATATAGCCTTGGTGAAGCTCAGCTTTTGGGTCAGATATAATGAGCTCAACTGGTAAGGATAGCGGTGTGGGGTCGATTTTACCAATGGACTATTGAAGTGAATCATAGTTTTCTACAAGGGATGACAATGGACAAAGAAAAACAAACTCACCAAAGCATCACTGGGTAGGCCTCTCAATTTGGGATTGAGCAAGAACGGAACACCCTCCATGCCGTTATATCCACCCAAGGTTTGGTAATTGGACACCTTAGGTAGGGGCGCAGGGCCTTTCCGACGGCCGGCGGCTGCTGGAGACGTAGGGCCTGGGCTGAGCGGGGACTTCGCTCTCGGCTGTGGAGGCGCCGCGCGGACCGGCTTTACATTATACGAGGGGCTCAGCGCCTCGTAATCGTGGTCCGTCCTCATTTCATCGACGCTCGACTTTAGGTTCAGGTTGTTGAGTTCGTTGATCAACGGCGACAGTTTTGGAGGGCGTTCGGGCGCTGGTCTTAATCTGTGGAAGATTGGTTTTAATTAAATAATCTGTAACCACAGATAACGAACTGTGATACGTAAATAAAAATAAAAAGACCATAGACAATTTAGAAAATTGCTAATTGAAATATACATCGTGATCTATTAAAGGAAGTTTTTGAACAAAAATAACTTATGGGTTCCTTTTTCCGGCCGACTTACATCGTGAAGTTGTGTTTTTATTTCATTTTCATAATCTGATATTATTATAATTTATATTGTTTAATTGTGGTGGCGTGTTATACAATATAGTTCGATTAAGGTGTATGAGTGAAGTGATATGAAATGAATGCGTGTATCGTGACTTTTTAAGTTGACTGAAAAAGTCCATAGAAGGTTTCGGTAGAATAGCCATCATTCACGTAATGTGATAAAATGATTAGTAATATTTCAAGAGATTTGATGTTATCGTAATTTACAGTAAAAGCACCTTAATCACGCTTGCTTCGCAAAAAATGCGACCCAATTCCAATATTCGCGGCTAAAAATTTCTTTATTCGCGGATCTAATAAGTACATACATAATAATAAAAGGATTCCAATAAGTATCCAATCCAATATCCTTTGTAAATGCCGTCAAATGTGAAATGTGAAAAATCTTAGTGAAGGCAAACAAGCTTTTAAAAACTGCCAAGCAAGAGAAAATAACATAATTCTTCAAACCATTGCCTAAGCCTTAAGATAATAAATCAAAATGTTCAAAAACTTCAATTAAATGGATTTTTTATATACATGTTTTTTTTTATTTGGCACCTAGGAACGTATTCCCTATAATCCCATATATATTACCATTCCGTATTCACGGTTTCTGTATTCGTGGCATATTTATGGGACGTATACCCTGCGAATAAAGAGCTTTTACTGTACTTGACACTGGCATAATAGTTGTAACTAATTGCCATCAGAGAAAACAAAAAGCTTATAGGTTTTAACCTAAAGTGTAATCTGTGTGAACGATTGGTTGGATTGAGCAAATCTGTCACCGCAGAGAATAAACATACAAGGCCGGTGACAATTTAAGAAATGTAATACGTCAACGGAATTGTCATCGTGATTTATTAAATAAAGTTTATGACCAAAATTAACGTATGGATTTAGACTCAAAGTGTGATCTGTGAAAAAGATTGGTTGGAATTAGCAAATCTGTAACGGAAGATAATGGATATACAAGACCATAGACAATTAATGAAATGTTTTCTTTCGTTAGGGAAACAAAATAACTTATGAGTTTCGTCTTAAAGTGTAATTTGGTTGGAATTAGAAGAACTGTGTGTAACTGTGTACCAAATATATTGAATATACAAGACTTGAATCTAGGGTATAAATTTTATTATTAATTGAATTATACAAGAATGGTACTTCTTAAATGTGAATTATTACTAATATTTCATAAACCCGTATGATAATTAGGAATGTATCAATCATTCTTCATTTTAGGAGCGCCAATAGTAAGAACTTATTCAAAATACGTGACAAAGAAAATAAAATGACTCGGAGCATATAAAAAAATATTTAAAGTTCATATGGAATTTAATTTTATAAAAATAAATTTTATGAGAAGAGTTTTATTATTATAATGAATGTATCACTCGAAAAATTTACATTAAAAATCACCTCACGTGTACGAGAAGCACACACACACACACACAAATAAGCACGCACACACTCAAGCTTCTTTAGTGTCGATCCACAGATAAAATAAAAATGTTGCCAATCTAAAAAGAAAACCGTGCAAATTATTAACCAAAAACACATCATGTTATACGCAAAAAAATTAAAGTAACAATTGTATATAATACCCTGTACATCCGTCCCAACGTATCTTCAACTCTCTGTACAGTTTTACCGATACCGAGCTGAAAATTGGGAGATTTCAAACATCGTCATCAATGCAAACAAGACAGAAATCTCAAATTCAAATTCTTTATTTTCGACACGAGAAATTACAATTAATTTCTCCAACATCAGTCCACCTACAATCAACTTATACCACCGTCGTTCATTTTACGTAATTAAGTTAATCTAGTCGAAAAAGGAACGGCGCAAGAAACTCCGCAGGCAGTTTCATTTCTTTATTTTAATTTTTATTTAATCCAGCAAGGTGTATTTTATAATCCTACATAAAACATACATATACATATAACAGAAAACATTTAGTTATGTATGGTTTTAAACAATTTTTTCCACGAAACGTAGTTATGTATATTCTGGAGTAAGCCGGTAACAAATCTCATAGTATTGGCGTTTTACCGTCGAAGGTCTGTGACCACTTGTTCTTAGTCTTCGTAGTCTACCACCATGAAGGTTGAAAGAATCTTATCTTTTTTACAGCAGGAAACACTATATGTATAAGTGGAGATTGATAGTTGAGGCGTTAGAGTATACCACGTCTTTTACCAAGCTTCACGTCCTACGAATATACAGCTGGGGCTATGTATTCAGCAGGGGCTATGTATATAGCTGGGGCTATGTATACAGCTGGGACGTACCTCCTGTTCGCGTCCGGCGTTATGTTGGTCACCACATTCTCGTACTCGTTGGGCGCGTTGGTTGGCGACGTGTCTGTGCTTCCACCGCTTGTCTTATAGCACACCATCTTGCCGTTTATCTCGCTGAAACAGGTTCAAACCAGTTTGTCCATCAGAAAAGCAAAAAATAAAAGATGTTCGGTAACACACAAACAGAAAACAAAAGCTGCAACATACAGTCCCTGGCCAAATTATTGGACGCACTGTATTTTTTTTTAGTAATTTTATGTTTCTTAAGAGTTTTTATGCAATAATGGTATATTTAAACTACAATATTATTGTAGTTTAAATATACTAGATTGGCCTGGTAATAGCTGATATGAACCCAATTGAAAATGTGTGGGAGCTGATGAAAAGAGAAATGGCTAAAGTTGTGATTACCAACAAAACCCAGCTCCTAGAAAAGATTATTTATGTGTGGAATCATCATCCTCAAATGCAGGAGACAGTACAGTCTTGCAATGATAGCATGCCGCGCAGAATTAAAGCTTTGATTGCGGATAAAGGTGGCTCAACTAAATATTGACCTGCACTAACAATAATTTCACTTTTGAACTTATGCTTTTCTAAATTAATGCTGTTTTATTTATGTGAGATTAATCAGTAATTGATTGGATAATATAAAAATAAAAACAAAATCAATTTGAAATAATAAAACGGTACACTATCACTCGGTAATTAATATTTTACATGAAATCTTGGAGGTGCGTCTAATAATTTGGCCAGGAACTGTAATCACACGTCCTTCTAAAATCGAGCAGCGCACCTTCAGTGCCCGTTCTTGTAGGAGTCAAGATTACTTTCGCCTTACTAGGTTTTCACATTTACTCGTTTGTTTCTTCTACTTTAGATTATGGCCATTCTCTTGACCTCTTCTCCAATTGTCCTACACTTACCAAACGCCGGCAATGGATCCGTTGTTGCCCTGGCGTTGCTAGTTCTAGCAAGCCCGTTATATAAGTATATACAAGAGAAAAATATAAGTTTCGCAGATGAGAGGAAACAGTACGCCGGTGGTTTCTCGTGTTCTTAGATGGTTTGGAAGGGTCGGTAGAGGAAGAACAAGGAAAACATACATTGACCAAATTGCCGAAGTTTTTAAGAAAGGTCAGGTCAAGAGTACCCTTAACCAGCGAGCTAGCATGAAGAGACTAATGAGTGTGGAGGAAGCAAGGAAGGTGTGCCGAGATCGTGGCAAATGGAGATCTGTGGTCTACGGGAAACAGGTGTGATATGTGCTCAGTTGCGTTAGCCCCGCGAAAGTACAGCGAAAGAAATTCGTCTTGATGTACCTTAACCATGTGGACAGTTAGAACTTTTACTTATCTAAGATCCGCGACAAGCAAACAAACACAGAAAAATAATAATGTGTGTTTTCTACTGGAAGAAGTGGATTTACGGGGAACTTGAACTAAATCTTACAGAAAAACGGCCGTCAGCAACTATCTACCTCCCAACCACTAATGACAACACACTACCACTTTTCCACAGTGCACACGACACGTGTTTCGCCTCAACACGAGGCATCATTGTGTAAAGTAGACTCTACAGAAGACAACTGTTAAGTCAGCGTATTCCGCAAAGTAACGCATTTACACTCGCATTAACCCCTTGCCGTGCTTTAACGAGTCTCACTCGTGATGAAAATTTTGGCCCAAACATGAATATGACGAGCCAGGCTCGTGAATAGACAGTCGGGCCAAACATAAACATCACGAGCCTGGGTTGTGATTGAATGTTAGTTTCTATCAGTACGCTACCAGAGTCAGTCACGAGTCTCATAATTGCTGTTACAAAGAAGTTTATGTATTGAAATTTTAGTTTTTAAAGATTATAGAAGATAGTAGATTATAGAAGAATTACCATGCGTTGAGGCGTAACACTTGGGCCTGAGTTTCGTCGAGGTAAATGGCACGACAAGGGGTTAATCATCGTACATTAAGCGGGTAATATGATAAGTACAGGTGGTGTTTACCCGGCAAGCAGGAAGCCCCTTGGTGCCTGTCGCATCTTGGAGCAGACGATGACGTCGGTGACGGGGGGTGCGTGCGGCGCGGCTGCTGTGCGGGATACCCTCGTGCAGAGGCGCCTCTTGCCAGCCCGTCCAGCCACGCTGTACCCAGCAGGCGCTGCCTCACGCTCCCCAACCACCACCACACCATCCATCACGTATCCCGGCACGCCTGCAACACCATCAAGCCTTCATAATTTCACATCAAAAGCAAACATAGCCAGCAGTCGTGCTATGTTTGCTTTTGCCAACCACAGCAGTCGTGTGCAGGAAGCCTTATTAGCTTCATAAATAACTGAACGGCGCTACGCACGACTTCTTAGAAGAGCATTTATTAGAAGATGTCGAGCTTGTATCAGAGTCGGTGGCAGACGATTCGAACACCTTTTATGAAATAAAGATTGATTTATGTACAACTAACTTAACGCCTTTATTAATTATATTATTTATTATTAATATAATTTATTAATAATATAATTTAAGACAAGATTATTTTTTTCTTTCTTCAGTCAAGTTTATTGTTTTTAACGTTGAATAAAATTATGTTTTATACCATTTTGTAATCTGTATTAACTGCGCATAGCTTAAGTAGCGCTTAAGTCTTCATACTTTTTTTTTCACGAAAGGCTCTCAAACTTTGTCAAAATTATTTTTTTATCAAATTTTATGCTAAAAATTGAAGTTGATATTTTTCGACAAAAGTACAATAGATACTCATACTCTTTACTGCATTTCTAACAGTATAGTCCATGAGGAAAAAGATAACACCCAAAAAAACACAACAAATTTCGTTAATTTGCAGCCGTGGTGTACCTACATGAAAGTACACTAATGTCAATAAAAACGTATTTTTTTTAAAAAAACCTCATATTTTTGGCACCAGTTGGAATATTTTTTGCATTTTTATTAGAGCGCCTGATAGCCGTACTACTCGGCGCTTCAGGATTATCCATTTTGGGACACTTATCCTTTCTGGGACACTCTGTATATAAACCTACATATACCTCAAAGGCCGGCAACTCACCTTAAATGCTTATGATTTTAAGTAAGATAAAAAATTAAATATGAGCACTTTGAACTCTTAAGACGGCATGAAAAAACACCATGAGATTGCCGTATGTGTAAATTAAGGGCATCTGCCCAATATTTGGAAGTAAGTTACCTAACACATTGAAGACGGGAGACGGGAATTATATATTATATATATTCACGCCTATCCCCCGCAGGGGTTGGCAGAGACCACAGAGCTCCATCCGCTGCCATTCATCGCAGCGAAACGGCTCGTCATTGGTCGCTTTTCGCCCTCGTGAGAATCAGGACGTGACGGGTGGCGAACCACGTCGCCGTCATTTTCGACAAATTAGGTATATTAAATTCGTCTTTAGTGAATTCCCGTCTTTTATTTTTCAACTGTTGGCGACGGATGATGGAAATTCACAAGTTTTTTGGAAGCTGATGCAATATCGTGTAATTGCAAGTAAAGACAACATAAATACATGAAAAAAAAGATAGTTGTAGTGATAATAATAAAAAATGTACGGGAACTGAAGCTAGACACTTTTCAGTATATACCGTATTCAATGTGTTAATAAAAATACTGAAACGACAATCTCTTGCCAATGTATGCAGTCTTAAATTCAATGCATTACACACAAAGATTTTCTACAATTTCATTGGATTATAACTCGAGACAACTTTATTGATTTTCGCTATTTGAGGGCTCATTGTTCCCCGAGCGTCTGAGAGGTTTACTCTTACTTCTTAATTTCAAAGGCAGTGAGTGGAGAGTTAAGACGAGACAAAGCGGACGATGCTCTGTAACAGTAGGTATATTGGATTTTATTTATACCACGACCCAAATGGCGCAGTGGCGAAGCGATTGTTTTCTGAGTAAAGAACCCTGTATTCGATTCCTTTATCAAGATAGTTTGTGTGGCCTTCAAGTATTTAATCTAAGTCTGTGTTTGTTATCATATTGTATGTTAATAATAGTAGCGACCTCTTGTAAGCATTGCATTTGACAAATGAAACCAATCTTTGGAACAAGAACAATTGAAAACACAAGAATATTCATAGAACTAATTTTTAATGAACTGGTTGGCTTTTTAAAATTTGACAATTTAAAAGATTAAATATAAAGGAGATAATTGTTTTTATATGTTGTTTTTGTTTCATTTTTATAATCTTATATTATTATCACAACGTGATCGGTGTCCGGAGGGAAAAAGCTAAACGAAGAGGAGAAAAATTTACTGAACCAGGCTAAGGCCCACCTGCGGCTGTAATGCCTTAATGATGATGATATTATTATCAGTTTTATTATTTAAAGGGGGTACTGTATTATATAATATAGTACGGTTTAGGTTAATAAGGTATAAGTGAAGTGATATGAAATAAATGGGTGTATCGTGACTTTTAAGTTGACTAAAGTCCATAGAAGGTTTTGGTAGAATACCCACTATTTTATTAAAATAACGTGACAAGCTGACTAGTTTCATTTGAAAAAATAATAATATTTTGTTTTTTACTTGAGACTGGCATAATAATTATAGCTAATTGCCATCAAATAAAAGAAAGAAACAATAGAACTAGATTGTCATTCTCACTTTTCGCCTGCTCTTAATTGTTAACTATCTAGATAGACAGATAGATATATTCTTTTTTGTACACCAAAATCAAAGTTATATAATTATTGATTGTAATATTTATATAAAAATGGCGGTCATAGCGCTAAAAGCAACAGACAGCAACAATTTCTTCCAGACAACCGTGGGATGGACACGATCTTAATAAGATAGTTTGATGTAGGTTGATGATACATTATCGTTAAGAAAAAAATATTAATAAACAAAGATAATAGCCATAAGCAAATATATAAGTATATACATACGTACAGACACATACACACACGCACACACACATATTTGATAAGCTTTTTGAAAATTGGGAGAGACTTCGCTTTGTCTCACACTATCTAGTAAAACTATTGTTTCTGTATTCTTTTCTGAGCAAGTAATTAAAGTGATAAAGTGCGAATACGGTTTTTCAATTGACTAGCCCCGCAAAATGCCAAAGACGTGCTTGCGCGTCGCTAAAGTACTTTGGTTCAAAAGACCCTTAGTTGAAGACCTTGATTTCAATTGCGGCTCGAAATCTTACGCTTGTAAATGTCACAACGGAATAATTATTAGTACTGGGAAAATTGCAAACTATGGAGTACACCATAATAGTCCAGAATGCGGCTGCTGGGGTTATCATCCATCCCCTACGAATATAATCCTGGCAGGATAGTCGTGTATGTAATGTTTGTTCTATGTATTGTGGTGATTGTAGATGCACAAGTATAATAATTAAAAAAAAATACAAATAATAAAAACACGCACACGTCCACACCGCTTCTACAGTAGATATCTACGGGCCCACCGACAGCGGAAAACCGCTGCACCCTTTGTGTGGATGCAGTGTTCGACGTCCTCCGGATCTCAACCGCTCACCGAACGAAGCGCGGTAGCTAAGCTACCACTCAGACGGCGGTTTTCTGCGGGAGTGTGGTACTTCCCCGGGCGAGCCGGCCCATTCATGCTACAGACGAATATTATGCCATTCTTGACAAAGTATTTGTCTGCAGCGTGGCTCTACGACTAACAATTGTGTATGCCGCATAATAACGTAAAAAAAATTAATGTATAATAAATAAAAAAAATAGAATGATCTTAGCGAAGGCAGGTTAGAGACTGATCGAAATGGAGGATAGATCGTCTCCTATCTTCTCTAGATTATCGAACAAATGGAGTTTCGAGCCTTTATCTCTCCAATTATGTTGGTATTATACAATATAATAAATAAAAAATAAAATTAATAAATAAATAAAAAAGTGAAACGAATGAGTGAATAATACTGGATTATATTGTCATCAAGTTGTTATAACGATATAATGATAAATACACATACAAAAGCACATACTTAGACTAAATTTGTACAGAAAATAGGGAAACTTGTCCTATTTTCATTAAATATCATCATTAAATATCATAATACGTCTACAAAATCTCTATTGGACAGTGAAGACACGATAGTTATCAAAACATTAGTGTTCAATCCTTTCGTTACTACGGGTGACTATAGTCAACCGCAGTAAAACAACACTATAACACGACGGATGACTATAGTCATTCGCGCCAAAAAAAAATGCAAACATACGTAATGTCACATAAGTCATTTTTAAGCCAAAAGCCTAGGCCCTGAACGCCGACAACTGCGCGCGCTTAACGTCTCCACTCTGGGCACGACGCTCCGTTCTAGACGAGGCACTCCTTGGCGAGGTCCACCGAAAGGGGTTAAAACGATCTATTTGTCGAAGTACTAACTTCCGCTCAGACGGATAATGCCCGCATCTACTGCGGTTAACAATGTGTTTTGTTGGCTGATAACAAAGGAAATATTATAAGGGTATACGTACATATACCTCGTACATCTACATAAAGTTGCCCTAATCAAAAATCGTACCTCCAAAAAACTAATTTTTCTCACTTTTCTCTTTTGATGCAATCTGACGGATAGTCTTGAAGCGTATTCAATGGAACACTTCGTATTTTCAAAAGTAGCGTTTTTTGTAGATAAAGTAAGATTGGTTTCGTAAACATTTCTCAAACTATGAAAGAAAATCTATTGTTTTCCTTTAAAATTTATGTGGACAGTCAGAACTTTTATTTAGATAAGATCCGCGACAAGCAAACAAAAAGACCGAAAAATAATAATGTGTGTTTTCTACAGGAAGAAGTAGATTTACAGGGAAGTTAAACTAAAACCAACCCAAACACTATCAACAACACCAATACTTCTCCTCTACGAAAGACAACCGTTAAGTGACTTATAAGAGTCTACCATACCTGATGATGCCTCGTGTTGAGGCGAAACACGTGTCGTGTGCAAGGTGGAAATTAACAAAGACCCGTCAATAATTACCGAGCAGGCGTGTCACCTGATGGAAATCAATCAACGCCGCTCATAGACATCTGCAGGGATTTCAGAAGCGTTGCCGGCATTTTTAACCAGTTGCGTTGGAGAGACGTACCACGCACGTCGTAATGCTTTTGTCACAGAACCATCCACGACGTGGTATGTACGTCGTCATGCGATTATTACAGAAACAGAAAAGACGTGCGTGGCACGTCAGGTGGGATTGTTGTCAGAGTACTGATCATCAGTGCAGTGAATAGCGTACAGTTATCAATATTTAACCCATATTCTAAAAAAAAATCAAAAGTGAAGTTAATAAATAAATTTAATATTTTTATTTGTATAATTTTATAATCAATCGAAGCTGCATATTCCTATCAAAAAACTATAAAAAGTTCTAGGTTAACAATAAATTAGTTTAGAAAATATAAATCTTTGAGGCATTGAGGTTTCTCTGAGGTTTCTCTGAGGCATCGAACACTGCGTGACGCCTCCCAGCTAGTTACACTAGACCGTTCTGGTCACTCGCGTCAGTCAATTTTTTGCCATCGCAAGTGGTTAAGAAATGTGTACGCTTGTTTATTGAAGGTTCCGATGTCGTATTCGTTCGAAAACACCGCTGGAGGTAGCTAGTTCCATAGGGTAGAAGTTATGTATAAGAAATACACAGGATTATGTATGCCATACATATTTAATCCTGCGATGCAGGGAAAGAATCGTACGTTTAATTTAGATAGCGAACATGTCGTATAAAATGTATTAATACAATACATATTACACTCCTAAATGTCATATCATAGCACAATTGTACAGTTATTTGTACAATACTAGCTGACCCGGCGAACTTCGTAACGCCTAACAGTCGATTCTTTAATTTTTTATTTTTTTTTAATACTTATTCTGCTATTCGGGACACCGGGTCAGCCAGTAAGATAAAAAAAGAAAAAATAAAGTTGATTAGTCAACAATTATATTATGTCAAAAAATAAAAATTATAAAACACTTAAAATTCTTTTAATAGTCACTAAAAAATCACAATGGCAATTACAATTTCAGATTTCTAATTATGATACCTAACTTATTATATTGTCAATATTTATACGATGGTAACGTTACTCAATTGTTTTGCCTTCCCGGAACCCCTCCACTAAAACTTAAACTTTATGGTATGTTATTAAAGTTCAAATTGACTTTTAAGTTTTATTACGAATCTTTTGCATGGAAATATAGAAAAATGTTTTTTGAACTTTTTCAGGCAATTTTTTAAATTTTTCTCCCCGTAAGAACCATCCTCGTACTTCAAGGAATATTATAAAAAAAGAATGAGCCAAATCGGTTTAGCTGCTCTCGAGATATAGTCAAGTGTCACAGTGCCGTAGAGGCAGGTCGTGGACAAAATAGGCGGTTGAATTGAATTGCTCACCCAAGGTCAAGTGCGAATTCCTTTTCCTCGCGTCCATTGAAACCATTGATTGTGATACATATCATATAAATCGATATTATGCAACGTAACTCGACGTATCAATTATTCATTACAATTAATTAACAAGTGACAAATGCGCTGTCGAAAAACCAAAATTAGAATGCCTAATGTTTTCAGGTTTTCTTTCATCTTTTGCATACGCTAGACCAGACTTTCTCAAAATGGGCGATAACGCATTATGGGCGCTGGAGGCCTACGGGGTGGGGGGGGTCAGAGAAAACATCAATACTGGTCACGTGGTCTGTGTCCAAACAAATTTCATGCTTTAGTGGTATAACGTTATCACACTATATAGCGCTGTACTTAAGTTACATTCATTGTGTGACGTCAGGGTTTGGCTCACACAATCTAAGTCATTTTTTGTGTTGAGATTATTCATTAACACAGAGTGGAATAAAATCAATAATAAATAAAGTGAAGTCATCCCTAACAGTTTGTGAACAAGTGACGTATGCACATTGGATGATCTTCGCCGTCAAGAATGGCATATTATTTGTATGTAGCATGAATGGGCCGGCTCGCCCGGGGAAGTCCACACACTCCCGCAGAAAACTGGCGTCTGAGTGGTAACTTAGCGCGGTTCGTCCGATGAGCGGGTCGAGTTGCGGAGGCCCAACCCTCATGACACTTTCTTTAAAGGCCGGCAACGTTTCTGCGCTGCCTATGGCATTGCAGATCTCTATGAACGGAGCTAGTTGCTTTCTATCAGGTGACACGCCTGCTCGTTTGCCTTCTTATTCCATAAAAAAAACATGATCAAATTTTGATTAATATTGGTAGATAAAAATTAAAATGCTTTATGTTAACGTAAAATGTGGTGTTTTTTTATTTTTATCCTAGTAATTACAGTTTCGCTGCAGAATTTAATTTTGTTTAAATACACTCAACATCCCTATAAATGTCATAAGTATTAATATTAATCAATGCTAGATCTTTTTTAGTATTATATTTAAATAATATATTAATACAACATATTGTAAGAACATTTTTTCCTATTCTCGCGTAGATATACCAAATTTTTGCAGGGTATTAAGTACCCATAAAAGTATTTATAAGTTTTCTTCGTAAACAATAGAAGTGTAACTCCAATCTGTAAACCAATACTCTTTACCGCTTAATTGTAAGGACTCAATAAAGCCACGAATTAGCGAAGCCTGTTAACGGCAATGGGGTGAAATTGATACTGAACAAAATAAATTTAAATACTTTTGATGATACAGGAAAAAAAAAAAAAATATATATATATATATATATATATATATATATATATATATATATATATATATATATATATATATATTATACAGTAGACGAATGCTGGAGTGGAGACCGCGACTCGGCAAACGTAGTGTGAGACGCCCTCCTGCTAGATGAAGCGACGATCTGCGGCGGCTGGCAGAGACTGGATGCGTGTAGCCGAAGATCGGGCTAAGTGGCGCGCCTAGGGTGAGGCCTATGTCCAGCAGTGGACTGCCGCGGGCTGATAAGAGAAAAAGGGACTTTTCCCGCCAACTTACTTTAGTGACCTTGTGTTTTTATTTCACGTTCATTATCTCATGTTATTATCAGTTTATAATATTTAATTGTGGTGGCGTATTATACTATATAGTTCGATTAAGGCGTATAAGTTGAGTTGTTATGAAATTAATGCGTGTATTGGTGACTTATCAACTTGACTGCAAAAGCCCAAAGAGGTTTTTGGGTAGAATAGCCACCATTTTATCGAGACGTAACGTGTCAGCTGACTGTTATATTTTAAGGTACTTGATTTTATTGTATTTTATTTAAAACTGGCATAATAGTTATAGCTGATCGCCATTAGAGAAGAAAAGAAAAGGGATAAGACTACAATACTCGTATTGTTGTTTAAAACGAGGTCACTGCACGATACAAATGGATACATATACGAAGTCTGCCGTCTCGGACGCTCCGAATTATCTCGCGAGACGCGTCTCCCGTTATTGTGTACGAGGTTGACGAAATAACAAAACAAAAAACTAATGAAAGAGCGGAGTTCGTAAGTATATACCGTTAGCTTTTCATATCGACTTGAAAGCCACGAGTTGATTTTAAATTTAATTTATTTACGTTTTAAATACCATATTTTTAGATATGTGATGGACTCAGGCAGGGAATCTCAGATAATAAGATAAGATTATATATAATTATATATACGATTATAAGATTTTATTTATTATTAGTTAAGTATAATGTAAGTTTTATATAAGGCTATTTATTATCTTATTCAGGCAAATAAAATATTTTTAATATTATTTAATTTATTAAAACGTAGTGTGACAAGCTGACCAGTATATTTATTAAAACGGCATAATATTTATACCTAATTTGCCATTGTAGAAGAATAAGAAATACGATTTTAACTACATAATAATTATAATTTTTAAAACTAAAATGACTTGATAAAGATTTTACAAAAAAAAACCTTTATATGATTAATTTGGGTTGATCACAAGTCATGGCAACATTCCAGGCTTTAGTTCTTCATCAACTATCTCCAATGATTTGATTCTATTGGTTGCAAACTGCATCCAGTCTTTGGGCATTATATTTCGTATATCGCTACCTTACCATCTTTTTTTTTATTTTATTTTTGTGACAATTTACAGGTGAATTTGGATGGAGCATAGTAGATCTCACTAGGCAGGCCCGTGCTGAGACCTTCCAATTCGGTCATTATTCAAATTTAGAATACATATATAAATACACTTTGGGTCTGTGTTTTGTTCTTTAGAACTTACCACATTGTGGCCTGCTTTGTTTATCTCTCAACTGATACGCGAGCCATACAGCCTACCTATTTTAATACCCGTAAGTAATATATTATGATAAATCACAAATCGTACATAAAATATGTTTAGCTACGAACTAACTTCCGGTACTGTAAAGAATTGCAAAAATAGAATTTAATATTACCGACACATGGAAAATTTCCGGAAGCTTTTACTAGATTTGTTATTCTATATACACACACACACACACACACACACACACACACACACACATACAAACACCATATTTATGTGTGTTTCATACTACTACGCCTTAAAAAAATAATCTCATCCAACTCGACCTTCAAGTAATGAAAGCGAAAGTGACTCTTTTTGAAAACAATGACGTAGCTAATAGTTTTTAGTTTGCTTATTACTAATCTTAGAATGACTCATACCATTACTAACATATCAATTAACGTCATCGGACAAAACGAGTACAATTGCCGTTCTAAGAACGCCTATCTAAGCCAGGTTAATTTTTTTACCAACAACAGCTTTCTCTCGTAAGAAACTCAGATGTGTAACACAAATATGTACGATGGTATGATTAGTTTTGAGTTATTATGAAAATAATTCATCCATTAATAGTCCATAACAGACCATTGATCCCGTGACTATGTCAAGCTGTAGACTGGCACTGGCTGTTGATAACGATGATTTGACTGAAGGCCTAGTAGCCAACGCCATAAAATTAAAAAAAAACAATTTTTTTTTATTTTCCACAGCCCATATATATCTCACTATTGGAACACTGCGGAACGGACATTAACCCACCATACTTGTCCAATGCGGATTGGTTGGGTTACCAAACTCGAGATAAATATGTGTAGCTCATACATATATTTAGCCGCGGAAGGCCTAAGCTCAGGTGGCTAGATGGATTCGAGGACGACTTAAAGGCAATCGGTGTGAGGGGCTGGAGGGAAAAAGCTAAATAAAGATCTAACAGGAAAAATTTACTGAACCAGGCTAAGGCCGACCCGCGGCTGTAATGCCTTGATGATGATACATATATTTATTCCAATGCGGGGATCTAACCCGCGACCATTGCCTACGGAGGCAGGGGTCCTACCATTAAGCCAATAGTTAGTCAATCGTTTTAAGTTGTTAATTCGATGTAAATTACATTTAGGTACATTCCATAAGTCTGTTAACAATGACTGATAAACTAAATATCATCGCTTGATTTTGCATCTTATACACATTAACATATATATGATAAATTCACGAGCGAAGAAGACAAGTCACCCGTATTAGCCCACGGATAATTTGCAATATCCTCAATGATGTCACCGTATTATAAATAAATATGTCTAAAGGAAAACTCAGATATTCAATAAAAACGTTATAACAGTAACAACAGTCTTTTTTTTTTTCAAAATATATTCACAAGGAATTCTTTTTGAAGTCCATGTTAACAGTAATAAATTATCACAGCACAAGTAGCGCTCTGACAGGGAAGGAACGGCGCAAGAAATTCTCTCGTCTTTTTTTAAAAATAATACATATTTCATATATAGCTCGACACTATGTTTTAGTAACCAGCCCAATAGTCCAAGCCCAATTGTAATCTGCAGTTGATAAATATGCTTTACTGCACAGCATTTTTTTAATATAATAAAACGTTTGAATTTATCGATTGGAAATTCAAATTCGTGATGTTACGTAATGAAAATCGAATATCTTTTTTTTGCGTTTTTTTTAAAATAACACAAATTTTATTACTTAACATTATGTTTTAGTACCAGCCCAATTGTCCATTTTGGTAATATGCAGTTGATGAATAAGCTTTACTGCACAGCCTTTTTTTTAATATGATAAAACGTTTGAATTTACCGATACGAAATTCAAATTCCTGACGTTACGTAATGAAAATCGAATTAACACAAACGAATATCTTTTTTGCGTGTTTTTTTTAAATAACACATATTTCATATATAGCTCGACATTATGTTTTAGTCCCACCCCAATTGTTTATTTTGGTAATCTGCACTTGATAAATAAGCTTTACTGGACAGCTTTTTTTTAAATAATAGAACGTTTGAATTTACCGCTTCGAAATTCAAATTTAAATATCGTAATAACAATCGAATAACACACAAACAATCAAATATCTTTCTTTTTTAATTTAGTTTACACTTTATATTCTTAGATATTATATTTAGTCACTCAATTTGCATTATGTAACTAATATATAAATGAAAAGAAGGGGACTATCCGCCATAGTTAAGGGGATCGCCCTAGTTCGACAGTTAGTGAAACAAAATTTACTTGTTTGTATAAATGACCGATAAAATATTATTATTATTATTAAAAGATCTTTTAAAAACAAAAAAGTCAATGAGTGAATCTCTTCCATCATACACTCATCTTTATCAACTGTATTACTGTACATATTTTGTTGAGTTCTTGTTTATTCTTGTAATTCGATTAGAGCGTCAAAGTGAAGTCAAACAAAATAATTTCAAGTGCAGTGGCTTTTTAAATTAACTTCAAAGTAAATAGAAAGTTTTAATGTACTAGCGTATTATTTGTCTGCAGTATGAATGGGCCTACTCTCACAGAAGCTACCGCGCTTCGTCCAGGGAGCGGTTGATTCCCGGAGACCTGTCCCCCTTCCCGTCCCATAATGACCGGCAACACTCCGTCCCATAATGACGGCCTATGGCATTGCGAATGTCTATGGGCGGCGTTGATTGCTTTCCATCAGGTGACACGCCTGCTCGTTTGCCTTCCTATACCATAAAAAAATGTAACAAGACGTAACGTGATTAGTAATTTCAAAATACATGTTATTTCACTTGACCCTGGGATAAAAGGATACCATTCAGGTATCCTTCTTTCAATAAAGAAAAAAAAACAAATTCATTTCATTGCCTTTTGGACCAATGTGAAAAGTTATATATTTTTTTATAAACTCGCGTCAACAGTCGTGTGAAATATTGGTGACTTTTGTCGCATATTTTTAAATGCAATAAACAATAGATGAATCAATTAGCGTCGTCAGAAACGATAGTTTCTGACATGGCAATATAAATAAATAGATTTGTTGGGAAAACATGATCAAACTGCATTAAAATATTTACAAACTTTCTATCTTTTTGAATTCATGTCGGCATAATAGCTTTTTCTAAATTGCCAGTAAAAAATAAAACCATTTTTCAACACACCAATTGAAAAAAAAAATAAACGTACGAAAGCGGCCAGTTACATTTTAAATCGTTTTAAAATGTAACAATCAGAAAATAGGAAACGTACAATAGATACGCGTGCTATTTTTACCAATTCGGTTTATGACCTCTGTCAGATACGACTAAAGCGTTGAGTAACAAACTGTACTGGGCCTTTCACGCAGCGGAGATCTTATCATCGGCCGAGCCGAATTATCAGCCGCTAATTGATTTATATCGTTCCGTGTGTGTAATAAACATTAACATCTACAATTGACTACACGACTTAAAAAAAGGTGAGGATGGATGGATGGAATGACCTACCTAAATTACTTATCGTGTATGACTAATAGAGTCAAACTCAACTTTACGGAATTTTTTTTATGGGATAGAAAGGCAAACGAGCAGGCGTGTCACCTGATGGAAAGCAATCAACGCCGCCCATAGACATCCGCAGCGCTATAGAGAGTGCGGAAGCGTTGCCGACCTTTAAGGAGAGGGATATTATGGGAGTGGGAATGGGAGGGGGAGAGGGTAGAGGGAGGGGGATGTTGGGCCTCCGGAACTAGGCCGCTCACCGTACGAAGGGCGGCAGCTAAGCTACAACTCAGACGCCGGTTTTCTGCGGGAGTGTGGTACTTCCCCGGCCGAGCCGTCCCATTTATGCTTCAGACAAATATTATGCCATTCTTGTCAAAGTATTCGTTTGCAGCGTGGCTCTAGCATTTAAATTTAAATGGACAATCCAAACTTACTTTTTTAAGATCCGCAAAATTATTTAAATTAAAATAAAAATTAAAATTGATCTAAAGCTATAAGATAATGATATTGTTTTAGAAGGAGCTAAATGCCATGCTAGATTTTAATTTATGACCAATACGTAGATTTGTCAGGTCGAGATGGAGAAACGTCGTGTCTGCCCTATGCCCCAACAAGGGGACTTATGACTCACAGAGAGAGAGAGAGACGTAGATTTGTCTATATTTTTTTTTCTGATTTGTCCATGTCCATTCTAATGACATGAATATACCAAATACAATAACATTAACTAATTTCATGTGACGACTTTTGGCTGTTTTCATAAATACTTTTAAGCTCCGTTAGGAGTAGCTGGTTCTATACAGTGATGAACAATAAACTATCATACCTTCAGATTTCGACAGGCAAATGTAGTGGCTCGGTTTTTTCCCGAAGAGTCCATTTTGGCGCAGCAATCCGGCGTCGGCGTCCTCATCGTAGGTCCTGCTGACAGGCCAGTAGCCCGCTGGACACTTGGCCACGCTTTCGATTATCTGCAGTGAGAGTAGAGGCCTCTCATCGGGCAGCGCTCCACCGAGCGCCGAGAGAACCTTCGACATCGCCGCTTACGTCATTCTATTGCACTTCATCTATCAGTCTTCTGTTAGCACCTGGAATGAAGAGACACTTAACTAATGCATGGCAAACCTTATAATATTTTTTGTGGGAAGATTTAAAGTACAACAGTTTTTTAAATGAAATAAATAAATAATTTTGGTGATCCTCTTGGGCAGGCAAAAGATAGTAATTTAAAAGGTGTTTATGATTTGTTCTATTTTGGTACCTATATTAACCCTTATCAGTCGTAAGTTACCTCTCACATGACAGCAGTACTTTGTCACTGCAGTCGTAAGTCATGTTTGAGGTGACAAGACGAGACATGAAACTTGCTCTGTGTGAAATGCAGGTATTATTGCCTAATTATTTAAATATATGTATCAGAGCAATTGATATCTCCGGTTATATATTGCCTTCCCCAATTATTTTTTAATGAAAAATGAATAAAGCAATGAAATGATAACTATCTGTAGGTACAACCTAGCAAGAATCACATATAAAAAGCTAGTGACCAATAAGGGTTAATTATTAAGACCTACACCCTGCAAGAAGCTGCGAAAACTTTGAAAGTAAGTATGAGGTAAGTTGACAATGCTCTTGCTTTTTATTGAAATTGTTTTTATTATAGTATAAAACCTTTTTCCTTTTGCCAGCAACCATTGAAAAACAGTGGAGTAGATTATTAGCAATAACCTAATATTGGATCTCTTTTACATACGACTGGACTATTAAAGTGAACTATTTTACCTTACACAAGGACTAGATATCTTATTGAAGTTATTTATAAGTATAATAATAATATTTTATTATAAGTTACTAGTAGTGTTATTTAAATCATATCATGAACTCGGTATGACCACATATTGTTATATGTTACAACCAGCATATTGTTTATAATAAAAATAATTAAAGTTTCTAATTTTCATAAAAAGACACTAAAGTTTTGTGGCTTCTATCATTCTTTTTTCAATAACTGCATCATTTTTTTTATTTGTTAAAAATTTATTTCAATTATTTGTCAGCTACTCAAATTTTGCGAAATTGATTTATTTGGTTCCAGGTAATTTGGTTACCCAGCATATGCTCAGTGCTATACAACCTAATAAAAAAAATAATATTTTAAATATTATTCACTCATAGCTGTTCATACCGCCTATATAAATTAAAAAAAAATCAATTTATGATGTAAACCAAAATTCAAGAGCATTTATATATTAGTATTACAATCAATAATTGTATAACTTGTGTTTTGTGTGTTTGGTGTACAATAAAGAATATAACTATATGAAATAGCTAACGGTGATTTTTTGTAATATAAATATTCATTAAATTGTCCATTAATCAAAAACAATAAGGAATAGTACCTTCATATTTAACCCTATGCACTTCAAACTTTTTTCATTGTTATTGGAAACAACCTTGTTTTGCATTATAAATTGATTAAATAATTGATTTCACATAGTTTATTTTTTTGATATGGATATAACATTACTTTATTGAAACAAAAGTGAAACAGAGTTGAAATTAATGTACATTAAGATGGTAAGAAAAATTTACCATTGGAGTTGATACAACGAATAGTGTGAAAATGAATGAGACCCACTGGTGGAGTACAAAGTGTTAAGAAGGAACTACACACCGCGCCAGTTAAAAAAAACTTTTATAGCATGAACAAGTTTATGACCAACATGAAGATTCATCAATAATTTATATTTCTCTGCCTTCACAATGTTTAATAGATATATGTATAGCCTACAGTTCCTTAGCCTAGCGTGCTCTGCTATAAAAAAAATATTTCGAGTCCGTGGAATTGATGTGATAGGTTCATATACATTCCTGCAGAAATGGGGAGTCTTAGGCCCAGCAGTAGAAAATCATCGGACAATGTATGGTAGTAGTATGGTAGACTTACAATCTTTATTCCACTTCTGTTTGCCTGTAACGAACTTGACCTCAAAACTATGTCAGGTATGACACGAACATTCATAACTTCGAGATTCCCCGGAGTAAAACCAGCGCGATTGCGACACCGTTGGCCGATTTGGCACAATTCCATGTTGAAATTAGTGAACGAAGTTTCAGTACGTATAATGGTCCTAGTGCACGAGAACCCAATTAATTAATAACAATTACTTATTAGCCCTCCGAGTCCCTCCCACTTACTTAGAGCGAGCAATGACCCTAACAGATAGTATCTTTTAGATTACTAAAAAATAGTAAAACCGAAATATAACGTTAATACACTTACCGTAGTCATGACATCAATCGGCAAAACAATATGCACCGTAAAACGACAATAAAACGAGAACAGAACTATTTCTTTTTTCCAAACAATGAATAAGAACACTTAATATCACGCACGTTGAAATAAATGATATAGTCCAATAAGATAAAACATAACTTAAGTAAAAAATAATTTAAATTTTATTTTGATGTCATATTATCGTCTGAACACAACGTTAATTCCGAAAATTCAAAGAAATTCATTTTTCCCCTGGTATTTGACAACAAATCTTTTCATGTTATTTTGTTCAACCGAACTGAAAGCAAACTCACAGACCATAAATCTATTAAAGCAGAAATGTATAAAATATAAACGAACCATAGTGTTATGGCCTCAGCACTATAGATAATCGAAACCGTATACTCGATTCAGTTGGTTATAGATACGAACACAAATAAATCAACGAAATCATGCAAATGAAAAGAACGCAAATATAAAATGCTAATAACTACTTTTGTAGAGAGTGAACTCATTTTGTAACTAAGGAGTATTTCACTAAAATATTAATCACGGTAAAGTGATAAAATCACTGGCAAAGTAAACCAGGAACGATTTTTGATACTTGTTACTCTATAAATTGTTTTGGCAATTAATGTTTTACATTCATCCAAATAAGGAATTTATAAATCGAGAGTGTACGACGATCTATGCAAGACGGCTAGCAGAAATTAAATACGGGGTAGCTGAAGAATGAGCTTGGTGGCGCACCTTGTAGGTTTCTCTGGCACTAGTAATAGACTACTGATGATGATATTAAAAAAGAGATTTACCAGTGGCCTAATATTTTATATTAATAATTTCTTGTTTTTCAGGTATAATACAAAATAAGGCGCAGAATTGGAATAAAATAATTAAAAAATAAAATGGAGTCAGGCATGTTAAGGGATGTCGTAGTATTTATTATTTTCTAGTTCAACTCATCATCTAAAAAAATATATATTTAATTCTGTATATAACGGACTATATACAATAGTGTATACAAAAGAAACAAAGATAATATCTTAATACTTCTTTATTTTATCATACTACATAACATCTATACATACTAAAAGGCATTAACGATAGTTAAATTATTAATAAATCGCTTCACAAGCAATTTCTAATATATTAAAATCATTGAATAGAACAGATGCATCAGTGGTGGTCGCAATTTTATCAATAGTGTAATCAAATTCGTAAATAATATCAAACCTACTATTGCTTAGTCATGGAGTATAGAAAACAGCAGAGCACAATATCTCTAGTGTTCTATAAAAGTTGACTTAACATTTATCTTTCGATCATTAAGAACTTCAACATAAATTATTTCACCTAATATCACAAGTCTAGTACAAATTGACACGTCTATCTATATTTCAAATTAAATAAAGCCTACTTATTGTATTGTTGCGTTATTATTTCTTTATATTTTAGTTATATAATGCAATTATGCACTACAAAATAGGATCATGTTTTATCTGTACACTTTCATTCCTTGCTCCCTTCTGGATTTGGATTGAATCTTAATTGTACAGAATAAAATGATCTCAATATAACATGCCATTATTCAATATAAGGAAAATCAAATTACAACGTAATTTTATAAATTACCGCCTAAAGTAAACAATCTATTAAATGATTCTTTCAAATTTTATTATTGAACTGTTTAAATTTTATTCAAATACAAATAATATTCTTCTATTGTTGGCAAATATTGCTATCTCTAATAGAAACTAAGAAAATACAACAAACCTTTACTTCTTTTTTCTCTAACCACATAATGAACGTAAGTGGACAATAGCCAATTCAGACCTCTTTATAATAACATTTTTATTGGCATCTGTAACGCGTCAGCTTATACCAGACAGACTTTAAAATTGTACCATTGTAATAGAGTTCTATTCTAATACTTTAAATGGCAATGGCGTCAAATCCCCAGTCCCGGAAGACGAGCTAAAGAATGGCGACATATCGGACAGGTAGTTCCTCGGGAAAAGACCAACGAGTAGAGCAATCTTTGCTGCTATAGGGGCCTTCTCTTCGTCGTCGATTATAGTGTCTTGATCGGGCATCATCTGAAAATAGCATAGCTTATTGATAAAACAGTTATACTAGTACCAACAGTTATACTAGTCACCCTAGTGACTTTGGTAGTGTTGAGATATTAAAAAAATATACTATAATACTCCCATGCTTCAGATTACTTCCATGATTTGATAGAAAAAATCTTTCTCTCCCTCTTTAGTCTAACTAATCACATGCTCATGGTTCTACATTTTAATTTACCTCTGAGTAAATAATCACAAATGAATGACTAGAAATAGTATTTTAGCTATTTTTACTGCGGTCTCTTGCTCAATGTGGTTACTGAGGACTTGATTATGATGATGAAAAGGCCATCCGGTTGTGGATTTCTAAAAGGTTTTAACAATTTGTAGTAATGTATTCAGTTACTGTACCTTGTCTGCTACGTGCTTATGGATAAGACCATCACCTCCAACGTAGAATGTCGAAAAGCCGTCATACCACCTGTTGGAACATAATACTTTTATAAATTAACATAATTTTCCAATATGAAATAATACAGGTATATTGTTTTTACTTAAAATAGACGAGTTCTAAAGAGACATTTTAAGTGTTTCACTTATACTTATGACGGTTATACTAGATGTGGTTTTCTCGTATACAACACAGATAAAATCAAAATCAATTAGGTTTGTTCTACGTATTTTTTTTTAAAATTAAAACTTAATTCATTTAAATAAGTGTCACCGTAAGCGCAAAAAACATTTGACGCGATGACATTGACAGAATTGTCCACACATATGTAATTGTATGGTACAGTATTTATAATTTTGTATGAAAAAAGATATGTTCAATATAATATTATGTAAAAAAAAGTTATTGTTTTTGAGATAAACTACAAATGGGTAATTTTTTAAAATATAGTGTCTGTGTATATTTTGTAATATGAATATAAAAATAAAAAATATAATAAAAGATATGGAAATATTCACAATTTCTTCGTTTGCCTACCTAAATAATCCACTTTATTTTAAACTTTAAAAAATATTTCAAGAAAACAATAATGACTCACATTTCTTGATCCTGCCATACTTTTTTCATATCCCATAACTTGTATTTCCAGAACATAAAGAAGACTTTTAAACCAGAAATACCTCGGATGCGCCATCTCATTCTAAAAGAATTAAATTACTTGATATAGAACAATTAAATTTATATATATAATTGGATTTATAATAGTTATAATATTTATATGCTACATAATATAACAATGCTCACAGCCAGACTTCATACCATATTTTTTTATAAAGAAAGTCTACTCTACCTCTAGAAATAACTCTAGGAAGCTTGTTGCATCATGGAAAGCAATCAACGCCACCCATCGACATCCGCAACACCATAAGTATTATGGAAATGATGCTGGCCTTTATGGTATATGTAGGCTTGTTTGGAGGTTGCAATATCATATTAGTTCAGAACTCCACTGCAGTAAGCTGGTTCCACAGGGTGGTGGTGCGGGGAAAGAAGTCTGCGGAAACTTATCCAGACTCAGCCAGATTGAGGGGATCAAACTTTTCTTTCTGGTGAATTATATGATAGTCAAATTCAGGGACAGAATTATTCCAAACGATTTCTTGGAGCACACTCCATAGTAAAAGTGATAAAAGATGAGATATCCCTCCACAGTACTAGAAAATGAAGCCATTAAGATCTTACTTTATAGTTGAGTCCTCAGGATGTGCAGTGATTTTCAATATTTCAAAATTGACATATGCAAACTTCAGGTGGCCCACTGTTCTCAACAGGGCTACTTGTTTAACATATTGGAACAGACCTCTGTAACCAACAACATTTATAACATATTTATAAATGCATACATATTTTAAACTTAATTTTGTAAGTTAAATATTACAGTGAATCCTTTTAACAGGTAATAAGTTGTGTATTGGATTATAACCCATAGTGACCATTACCAGGTATTACCAGGAGTCTGACACGTGGTAAAGAATTTGTGCCATAAGCGAAAATCATAAGCGAAAACCATGAATCTGACTTGTGGTAAAGAATTTGTGCCATAAGCGAAAACCACGAGTCTGACTCATGCTAAACAATTTGGTAAAGAATTTGTGTCATACACAAAAGCCACGAGTCAGACTTAAGTAGTAAGGAATTTGTGCATAAAATGCCACTTAATAATATTAGTATAAGAGATTAGAGTTATTCCACAACCAATATTTTTATTGATTCATCATCTACTTTGAAATAGTAAATTATTTTTGTCAACTGATCAATTGATTATGATTACACATGTCTTAAAATTACTATTTGTACCTAAAAATTTTTTATTATTTCACGATTCCTTTCATTGCACTAAAATATATGTCGTGAAAAGTATACATTTTGCAACACAGTTCAATAGTATGACGCGCGATTGACGGCACCAACTTTCTTATTTACTATAGCTAACGCAATTGGCATATATGGTGTAGGCCATGGGGTTATAGTGCAAAATATTTAATACAGTTAAAGATAGTTAACTTACACGGTAGTTTTACCTCGAATGTTGTTGACAAAAACTATATCTTTGTGGTAGATAGAATAGTCCAAGGATGTTACAAATAAATTAGGCATCTGAAACAGCAAACATGGTATTTGAAATATATTATTTCAAGTTAATATTAATCAGTAATGATAATATTGATGATAAGAATGCTGTTTTTGAATCTACATATTTTAGTGGCTGTTGTTTGTGTCTATGACATTAAACTTCTGGAAACTTAAATGATCTTATTAATAATACATATTTATATTAAATAATAAGTGTAACAATGAAATCTATAGAAATAACGAAGTAATCATATGACACATAACAATATATCACTGTCATTTGCATCCGGCCCATGACAAATTAAGGAATTTAAAAACAGGTAGACTTTGAGTATGATGTAGGAAGGGAAAGAAGTAATAAAGGATGGACTCTCCACTCAAAGCAAGGAATTGGGGTAAGATACTCTATTTAACTTGCTTAGAGCTTTTGAGAAGATCCCATATGGAGAGAGTAGTTGGTTCTCTAACTATTGCTAAACACCAAACTAATAACTTCTGTTAAACAATAGTAATCTCCAGGATGAGTTAGCCTATTTATGTTGTAGTTCAAACAGTTAATACTATTTACACTTACAGTGTTAGAAAGAACATGAAAAACTCTCATAAGTTGCTCTTCACTGGGCTTCCCTTCATTCTTGTTTTCACTGGCGGATTGACTTGTAGGCGATGGCATTGTTGGTCCATTACAGTATGCAACGGCATCTCTCTCAAATTGTGATAAACAGGTGGGTTCTACATGCTGTACAAATGAAAATTGTTAGATAAAACAAAGAATAAGGACCTATACTCAGTGATGATATGCCAAAATAAAGGACTGCTATACATTCTTAGATATAAATGTACATTATCTTAGATTAGGTTTATTATATGTGATGGGGATTAATACTTGTCATAAACATTCCACAGTAAACTTTTTATACATACGTACATACAGCATCATTGGAATATAACTTTAAAATTATTTATCAGTTCTACCATACACTTTTTTCCATTGATTATTGGAAAGCACTTTTTAATTGGTTGATCAATAGTTTCACATATTTTATTTTTTGAATATTGATATAAAATTACTGTATTAGAGAGTGAGAGAGAGTTGAAATTAATGTAAATTAATATGTTAAGTAATACTTATCGTCGGAGTTGAAAGGTGAGTCTATCTCACCATGCCTCCGTGCATGGTGAGATAGACTCACCGGTAGAGAGCAAAGGGTTAATGTGAACAATATTTTCCTTGCACAAGCATTCTAAGCATAGTGGGAGTAGTTAATGAGTTTTAATAATGTTAATAATATATAACTACTTACCTCATAGCACTCAGAAAAGTCCACATTATTTAAACTATATGGTTGTCTACCAAAATGATATGGTAGTGTACTATGTTCTATATAATCATCAGAGGTTATCCCAAATGATTTAATACCTATGTTATCGCTGTTATAAGAGTAAGAGGTATTTTTAGCATCGCTAGCTTCTTTTGCATCCAGTTTCATTAAGTAATTGTTGGGTGCATTCTGTGAAGTCTCAATATTAGCATTTGGGCCAAGAAAATAGTATGGTTCAACGTTTTCCACAGTGCTTTCCGGTACACATTTCACAGCATATTGGCAGCTGGATATGCGACGACTATCAAGGAACTAGAAAAAAGATACATAACATGTCCAATTAAATTCGAGGTCATAGGTACACATACCAGACATTAAATTTTACATATTTACTGTTCAAGAAAATTTTAGACAGTAACTATAATAGGTAAATTGAAATTAATAGAAATGAAATAAGTTTTCTACGCAACAAATACTTACATCTTCTAAAAACTGTGTCCTATAGGGTATTTTGCGGGTTATGCGGTTGGATTGGTTTTTAGTTGAAAGGAAACCATTTATAGGTAGTATTTTATGCGAAAATGTTCGCAAACAAATAGCCATTCTTACATCGGTATTATTTACGCATCAATTCTCAAAATTGATGGAAAATTGAAATTGAAAATGTCGTGCTAGAAAAATACATGTCGAACTCCGGCATCCAATTGACACTTCTAGAAATGTTGCTATTGCTCAATAATTACGCAATTTATTTATCTATGCGATTCACCTACATAATAAACAATCTCTGCCTTCCATGATCAACCTCAAGATCATGTCAGAGGCACTGCAGAATGATACATTGCTGTTCATTTTTGATGAACAAGGTTTGATTGTTGAAGGCCGCTATAAAGTATCAGTTTTAAAATACCGCTTGAAACAAGACAAGGCTGGACAAAGACGTATAATTTTTTTAAACGGAATTTGCATTATGTGAATGTACTTTGGAAAGTTTGTCAGTTTGTTTATGCGGAATAACGCAACATGGTAAGTCTGTACTCGATATCGTCTCAGAAAATAAAATAAGGCCTATTCCCACTGATGGAATGTAAGATATATGTATTATAACAATATTTAACCTTAAGTTAGTAAATTTTTAATGGCAAGTAACAATATTTCTACAGCCCAGGTTTTTCTTCAGCATATTTTTTTCTAAGTTAAGATTTTTCTTTTTAATTTTATGTACATTTAGTGCTGCTGTCAGATCAGATTGTCAATGTCAGATTGACAAAAATTCACAATCGGAAATACGAGTCATATCTAGTATAGTGATCGTTGTGATTTGTAATGAATTATTAAAACATACTTTTAAACGTAATTTGTTGTTGTTATTAATTTAAGTTACCAAAGCAATAATAAAACACATACTAATAATGCAGCTCCAGAAATTATTACACAGAGTGTACACGCAGTCGTTGATTTCAATCGTTAAAAATGTAAGTTCTTTTATTCATTACGGGTTTTCATTCAACTCTAGAAGTTTAATAATTCTTAAATATTTTTTCGTCTTATAGTCTCTCACCACATGCTCTGTTCAACTTACTAAAATCAATGTTGAAGAGCATAGAGCAAAAGTCATGGGTCGGGGTTTACCAGAAAAAAAACCTTTACCGGGTGTTAAGAATATAATTTTGGTAGCATCAGGAAAGGGAGGCGTAGGAAAAACCACTACTGCAGGTTTGTTAATTTAATAATTAAATATTAGTTATACAATTCAATTCACTTTATTTATTTCACAATCATTAATTATAAATAAATAAATAATCTCGGAAGTTTATTCTACTTTTATTTTCCTAAAGAAGACTAGCAGTGCTTGAAGTACTAGATTTCTTGGTAAACATTCTAAGCCTGTCATGCTTATGTTAGGAATATATATGATTTAATAGTACAAACATAGGTAGAATTGAACTCATAGGCTTTGTAAGTGTAACTCTTATCCAAGAAGCTAATTATGAAATATGTGTATATAGTTATTTTTTATTTTTAACCTTAAAAACTTTTTTTATTTAATGAAGATCAATATGTATATATTAGTATATCAATTATGAAAAAGAATATAATCTAACACCAGTTTATATTGTATTCTATTATTTTTGTTTAAACAATGATCAGATATTTACTGTTGTATATATTTATTAAATAAATTTTAAAATATTGCAGTAAATCTAGCTTGTGCGATGAAAGTCATAGAGCCAGACAAAAATATAGGACTATTGGATGCAGATGTATTTGGTCCATCTGTTCCACTTATGATGAACATCAGCGGGGAGCCCATGCTGAATGATGATAACCTTATTGAACCACTTCTAAACTATGGTGTTAAATGGTATTAACAATGAATATTTTTATATTATATTGTACCATATTTTCTACTGTATGTATTAAAATTATAATTAAAAAAATTATTTGATGTGTATTTGAAGAGAGGTAGTCTATGTGATGAGTAAATCTCAAACTCCATATTTTAACCCTAAAAGTTGGAGGTCAACTTATACATTGGAAAATATGGTCATCCTCATCTCTGAGAAACAAGTTACAATAAATAATATTTAAATAAAATCTGTTCATTGATTGGCTTAGTCGTCTTCAATCTATGTGGGCCCATAGTAACTATAATGGACAGATGGATTAGTCACCACAGAATTAGCCATCTAGTTAAATGCTGATAGCTATATTCTGCCATCAGTCAGTTATCAGGTTTATTAGCCATATGCACAGCATGCAAATGAGATAACCAGTTTGTGGTGCATCCATATTCCTGCCTCTTCAGAATTTGGGTTATTTACAATACTTCCTTCAAGGTGCTGAGTTCTGTGATGGTCTAGTTTCATGTCGAATTACTAATATATTGTGGTATAGAAGATTGTTTTTATCTAGAAAAATATGAATTTGATATTACTTTTTAAAACTGTTATATAATTCCGTTGATATACATATGTATTTATGTAAAGATATTAACTAAGGAACCAAAATGTCTCTGAATTAACAAACTGAAGTGGCAACATGCTGGTCATGTTTATTTGAGAACACATAACCTTCTGAAATAGGACAGTGCGGAGGTCAAAACCGAGCCTTGGAAAATGTAGTGTGGGACAACCCTCAATCAGATAACAGAGAATAAGACCTGCACAGGGCAATTGGTATTAACTGAATACGGACCCACATAATCTAGTTGACTATGTGGAGGGATATATCCACCAATGGATTGCTGCTAATGATGTATTTATATATATAATTTCTCAAACATGTTTCAGTATGTCAATGGGTTTATTGGTGTCAGGTGAAAATGCAGTGGTGTGGCGAGGGCTAATGGTGATGCAAGCTTTAGACCGTTTGACACGACATGTGGCGTGGGGCCCGCTCGATTGTCTTGTTGTAGATACACCACCCGGTACTGGAGACACACATTTGTCGCTCGCACAGAACTTGCCAATTGATGGTAAATAGGTTTCCGAATTAAATGTTATGTATATTAATTCAGGTAACCAACATGTTGGCATATCTGTTAATCTTCTACATGCCTGCTCCATCCTGTGACATTGGCAAAATCATCCATCCTATTTTGCACTACTGAAAGCCATTAAGTCGAATGAATGAAAAAACATGTTTTAAGTATGAGTAAACATAACATTTTCATTTACTTTTGCATTTGTAATTAAAAAAAATTTACTATTATATTAACACCCACCACTTCCAGAGTGATGGCGATTTGGCCGTTTCATTGCTGTTCCACATGCACCATAAAAGCTGAAAAACCAGGTTGACTATAGATCCAGATTTTGACGTTTTCTTGGATTTTATTTCATTAAATTTGGATTTTATTAATTTAAAAACACTTGAATGTCTAAAGTATAAAAAATGATGTACAGATAAATATTTTTTGATTTCAGAATTTATTTTTTAATCAGAAAAATCCTTGAATAATTTATTTAAGGAATAAAATTCAGAAACAGATTAAAATTTTTGAGATTTTTTTTAATTGAAATAAAGTTTCAGTGCCTAAATGTCTATGTATGAATATATATCTAAGTATTAAATCTTGATGTAAATTATTTCCTCAGTATTTATTATATTAAAAAATCATTGAATAAATTTATAGGTATAATTTTTTTTTGTTTACAGGTGCCATCGTTGTAACAACTCCTCAGTCAGCAGCTTTACAAGTGACTAAACGCGGCGTCAATATGTTCGAAAAATTAAAAGTTCCTATTATTGGATTGGTAGAAAACATGTCTCACGCAATGTGCACGAATTGTGGCACAAAAAATTACGTATTTGGGAATGAAACGAAGAGTACTGCAGCACAAATGGGCCTTGAAATAATTGAAAGTTTTGAAGTAGATGCCAATATGTCCGAATGTATTAACAGTGGGAAACCAGCTATATACGCACTCCCAGATAGCATCCATGCAGAGAAATACAGACATTTAGCAAATAAAGTGTTTAAATATATAGATAATAAGGAGAAAGACCAAGCAAAAGCAAAGGAGCAGTAGGGCATACAAAATATTTACAAGTAGTTGTTGAATTTTATTTATTTTTTAAATATTTTACAAATATATCCATTATATAAAAGATTTTTGTTTGTCTTACACAATAATATAAAAAAAAAACATGGCAAATAGCACAGCTATCTCTGTCGCGAGTGGGACATACACATTACTCCATTTAAAGAAAGAAAACATTTTGAAATATAAATTATTATTTATTCAGAACATATTGATTTTTTAAAAGACTTCACCTCATCTATGACCAAACTGATAAATTAAAAAAATACTATAAAAATATTTTGTCTTTTAAATATAGTTTCATAAAGAATTGATGATTAGAGAAGGAAAAATAAGCATTGTACATTGTTAATGCTAGTGTAATATTCGCTTATTTCCTACTGGAATATTTAGATATTCATTAAAATGTGTTCATTGTGAAGATAAAATTTACACCATAGTCATCAAGAAACCTCTGCTCAGTCGATAAGTACAAAACAGATATTATATTTACACTATAATAATTACATGTAATAACATTCGGAATGAAATGTACGACACTACAAGAAAAATATATGACTTCGGAGTTCATACATACTTATACATAATGTAACATTTCTAAAAAATATCACTTTTGTCATATAAAGATAGAAACAACTTGAGCTCGACGAAAACCAATTTATGTATAGTGTAATAGTGTTTTTCTTGCACTTTCATAATACACAATAAAAAAATTATATTATCTCTCTGGAGACCTGTCACATATATCAAGCAATAAAATCTTGCCATTGTCCATTTTTGATTGGACTTTTTACTTTATTTATATATCTTAATAAAACTGCTTGCCTACAAATTATTCATACTTTTGTTAATATAAAAACTCCCCTTGCGATGGTCAACTTCTTGTATTTTAACCTTCAAATTGAGTCTCTAGCCATATAGAAAACATCTGTGGGTCTTTGATACCTATTAATTTTAAAATTATGCTATAATAAAATTCAAATATAGTGTACAACATTTTTAAACACATAAATGGTCAATAATGCACCAATTTTATCCATAATGTTTGGCAGTGCTATTAAAAAAGAAACCAATAATATATTGCAGTGAGTCACATTGAATGGATTCTATAGATTTCCCTTATATATAAGTGATTTGGTATAAATTAATTTTTCTTCAGGCCTTCAATTGACAACCACGACAAATTTTACTACAACTTCAATTTTCTATACTTGTGAGCACTAAAATGTACTTAACAGAACCGAAGAGAAAACACTTTGTACAATTAGTCGGTACAACAGAAATATAAGCTAGGTTTACAAAAAAAAGTGTAAAATCACTTATTTCTGCAATGGTAATTTCTTTATTACACCAAACATTATAATCATAAAACTGGTGCTTCGTGAAGAATATGCGAGCAATGTTACTCATTCAAAAAGATTATCACAACAAAACATTCCTAAACCTCATAACAAGAACAACCTAGTCTTTGTCTAGGAATAGTGACAGAATAATTATATAAAGATATAGTTTTATTTAGATTGAATTAATGTTCAAGATTCACCTGTTGTACCTTTTAAAGCTCACCCCTTTTTTGGACCATCTACTGATTGTCCCATATCAAAACCTAGTACGGGTTTCAAGCTAAAGCTTTACAGGAGCTCAAAACAATCATTTAACATAGTACATGGTGCCCTTATTTTGGGATAGGAAGGCTAATGAGCAAGTGTGTTGCCTGATGGAAAGCCATCAACGCTGTCCATACACATCTGGTTTCATAGGCATTACAAAGCGTTGTCAGCCTTTGAGATTTGTGTAGGTTTGTTTTTTGAAGGTATCATATTGGTTCCGAAATTTCACCAAAGATAGCTGGTTCTAGAGACTGGTGGTGCAAAACTCATCTAAAGGTGAGGAATAACCTTTTCTTTGTAGTTTTGTTGTGCGTGCTCCCTAATTGTTGCTGCAAACTTTGTAATAAGTAAGATTGTATATTAATATGATTCAGGGAAAAAATGTCTCTTACTAGGTTTTGATATGAGGCTGCTTGGTGGAATTAAATTCATAAACATTAAATGTACGTAATAACCGCATGATATTAGACATTATAAACTTTATATAATTTGTTTATGCCTCGCCTAAAAATGTTGAAGTAATTAACATTTGACAAGATTTTTGACTCATCATACTTTAAAAAAAAAGCAACAAGTTTAATTAGAAACTATTATTAAATAGAAATTTAACATGTAATGACAATATTTCCATAAAAATCAAAAGATATTTGCTTAGAGATTGTGTACTCTAGGACATTAAAAAAAGAGCAATAATTATATTTTCATAAAATGTTACCTTAATAGTCTTTCAATATTCTAGGTCAATCAAATTCATTTGCTTTTTCCACTTAAACAAATTCAGCTGAATAAGTTAAAAAAATATATATATAAAACAATCATACGATTTTCAATACAGGCATTTCAATTTAAATTGAGTCTTGAGAAAGTTATTTTTTTTTCAATGTAAATCATATTGTATTACTACTTTTACATTTTGTATGAATGTTTATTTCGTATTTAGAACAAAAGATTAGAGATTAAAATGAAATATATAAAAAATGCTTGTTTTATTTTTTTATTGTTTAATTTTCATATATTTATTATGTATCGTCAATTTTAAATCAACCAAATAAATATGTTGGTAATTTCTAACTAATAGAGTCGATGAAGATCAAAAGAGATTAACAGGTTATAAAAAAGGATAAAACAGTTAAATACACTATAAGTCGAAACTAAAAGTAAATTTCGAAACTCACCACGTTTAATGGGAATCAACAAATTGATTTCCATCTCTATTGGTAGGATAAAACTAACAGCCTTGTTCATAAAATTTTGTTAATTGAGGTCTTAAGCCTTATTTATTATTATTAATTAAACTTTAAACCATGCTTAAAATTTTGCTATTAAGTTAAGCATAGCTTATTTATTTTTACACTTGCAATACTGTGGTAGAATTTGATTTATCTGTGTAAAAACACAGAAAAACGCCGCTCTGTTTGCTTGTTAGTTATTAGTATTATTATGTTGTCATCACAAACAGCTGTTCATTGTGTAAGTTTTGTCCGCCATTTTGATGTTTAACTTTAAAACAAGAGTGCGAGATAAATAACCTCAATTTGACAGCTACTTAAGTCATAGATTTAAGCAAATGATTAACTCTAAATAATGTTTATGAATGTAATTATTGTTAAATATTGTTTAAAGAGTCACTTAAAAGTTAATTATCGTTTATAAATGAGTCTATAAATAATGTTGTGTTAACATACCAATACAGATGGGAATCAATTTGTTGATTCCCGTTAAGTGTGGTCGGTCGGTTTTGAAACACAGTAACATTTACATTTTAAACGAAAATAAAGAAATATTTCACATTAATTAGGAATCAAAGTTTTCTTATCAGATAGAAAAGTTGGAATGCCTGTAAAGAAGACTGTATGCCACATATAATTCAGTATGAATCTCACACAACACCATGGGATTCTTAAAAGTGTTCAACGCACCGTATAAACAACCTTAACGCAATAATATCAACAGTCCGTTCACCGCGGGCCAGCGACCGCCACCATTACCACTTCTACCATTTCTTCTTGTGCTCGTCCATACTGACGCCTCCCGGACCGAGGTATACTATCATTAGGAGACCTCCAATCACTGACAGTGTCTGAAATTGAGAATAAAAATAATGATATTCCTTACTCATAGACCTTGGTATAGACAAGTGAGAATGTGACATAGACAAACATTCGTCATTGTAATAAATATCTGTAAGCCGCTCTAATAAACATTTAGGCGCCCCGGGCGAATCACACTTTCGGCGCTCTTATAATAATATACATATCGATGTAAAAAAGCGAAAATGCTGTAAATGACACGGATGTCTAAATATTTTTAAATCAAATATTCAGGCAAGGTAAAATTATTGTGTCGAATGTTCCGAATCTAAGACTACAGCTCTAAGGCTAATAGAACATGTTGTACAGCATAGAAACTGACTGTTTTTGAGTGTTTCTTTTAGTGGTGAGATGGTTGTCGGGTTTGTTTCATAGACTATATTTTTGAGGTATCCCCACAGAAAAAGGTTCATAAGAGTGGAATTCGGCGACTTGAGTGACCAGGGCATATCGCCGAAACCGTTTATTAATTTGTTAGGAAAGAAATCACGAAGAATCCAATTGTATGTAAGTTAATATGAGTATAGAAACACTATCGTATCATTCCTCGTCTTCCGTTGCGGTAGTATCGTATCCCTATCATCCTGTCTAAATCCATCTTTTCTTTTCCCTGCCCTTTCCTTTCTTCTCTATCCTTTTCCCTCCCTCTCCGCAGTCTCCGTCGGTCTGCCGTGACAAAGGATACGTGGCAAGGGGCAAGCTTAGTCGCAAGCGTGCCGACCGTCCCGGGATCGGCCTCCCCCGGGTACCTGAGCATGCGGGGCTCTGCTGGGGCTGACCTCCATCCTCCCTTACGGCTCGTGGGATTCACTATGACGAAATAATATACCTAATTCATTAAAAAAATGACGGCGACTACTGGTTTGCCACCCGTCGTCCTGATAGCCACAAGGCCGAGGAGCGCCGAACGGAGAGCCGATTCGCTGCGATGAATGTGAAAGGAAGGATGGATGAAAAGATGGACGAGTGTGAAGGAAGCAAGGAAGGTGTGTCGGGATCGTAGCGGATGGAGATCCGTGGTATCTATATGCCTAACCCTACAGGAGACAGGCATGACGATATGTATATAGAAACACTATGTGGTACTTGTAAGATACGAGTTGAGACCGTGAAAAAGTGCGAAAAGGTTTAAGCAGAAAGAACAAAAAATGCTTGTTACCTGGAAGAAGTCATATTTAAGGAAATCCCGGAGAGGCTTATAGGATGGCACACTCCACCACGCGTTGTGGTAGAGGTTGAGAACTGTTAGAACCAGCACTAGCATCAGCGCGGACAGCTTCGTTCGGTAGCCAACTGTCACCAAGATCATGAGAATGCTGCCCAACAGGTCTTGGATGATCTGAAAACGACAATTAATTTATTAGTATCGTAAAAAAGAAAAGTATTCGTATAAAAACAAAGGAAATAAAATATTAATCAAATTGCTCAGTAGGAGACAAATGAACATATTTTTTAAATATACATAGTATCATAGCTTGCTGGTATTTATATAATTGTTGGAGACTAAATTGAAACACCCACAAATTATTTTGATATATGTATTCCGGGTTACAAATTAGTTAAAATATTTAAGCGAATAAGAAATCAATCAGTTGTCGATGCTACGAAAGATATGACCGGGCTGGTCTTGACTTTCGGAGCATGCTGCTTGGCAATGATTGATGAATTTGGAGTTTTTCCTTCCTCCGCTTTATCAATGTTGGTATTTTAAATTACATGAATTTCCAGTTTCGGCTGATGTGATAATTTTTGTTCATTCGGCATATAATTTGATAATGACCTCGTTTGTGAATTATTTGTAGTACAAATACAAGGTTATATTCATACTACAAATTAATTTCACAATTAGTTGTATCATTAAGATGAGTCATTGCCAAGTACTTAAGGTCGCGATGTTATCAACCCTCTTCCTAGACGTTTCATACGGACAATACATGTTGGCCCGTTGTTTTTAGCTGCGCAAAAATAGCCAAATGAAACACAGCCAAACCGGAAACGTTATTTTTAATAATTTTTTTAAATTTTTTACGCGTTTAATCGATGTTTAGATGAAATCGTATAACCCATAATAAAACACAGCCAAAATGGAAACATTATTTTTCATACATTTTTATTTATTTTTTCATACGTTTGATCGATATGTCGATCAAACCATATAATCGATAATAAAAACACCTCTTGATGTAAATCTTAAAATATAACTGGCCATTCTTCGGACGTTTAATTAAAAAAAAAACAAATTGTGTAATTTATAGAAACTTGCCAGTTCCGTTACACTCATTTCGTGTCATGTGATCAAATCGATATTATCAAAAACTAGAATGCGCTCAGATCCGCATTACGTAACTAACTGCCGACAAGTTTAAATGAATTTCATTAATAAATCATGAGACTGTGTGCGAAGATAATCAACATGGGGTATATTTTAATATTAATAAGTGTTTGGTAACGTATGTGAACAGAGGGTGCTAACACATTTTGACATAAAACGTCGGAATAATTTGCAACGTTAGAGGTTATGGAATACGCACCACTTCGACCTATACGTGGATGGATGACCTTGATTAAGTAATAGAAATATGAAAATAATTTATGTAATATAAATTAATTTGCTGGCATTATATAGTTATTAATTTTTTTTCGTGCTAGCCCCGTTAACAATTTGACCGATTTGACAAGATAAAAATAAAGGTATCGTACGATTTATTTTACTTTTTAAATAATCCGAGATTTCGAAAATTAAACAATAAAAATAACGGATGCAGGCGAATACGCTATATCTCGTATACAACAAAAACAAAAGAAAACGGGTTCATATATAGAGATTTCTTTTTATCATTAATAGTCTTGTTTTACTTTGCAGAAATCGTTGTTAACAAAACAGCTTCTTATAAAATAGTAAATCACTAGTCTCAATTCTAACCAATAAACGATATAATCTTTTACTTCACCACTATCAAAACCACCAAAAAGGTTAACAATAAATTCTGAACTGATTTTGCTTAATAAATGGTTTATAAAATAATTTAATAATAATAAAAAGTTCAGTAATTGTGTATTCTATAAGATTCCATTTTTATTTGCCGTCGAATGCCGATGCGTTCACGATAGTAAACCATAGACAATTTAACACGTATGATTCACGAAGAAAATCAATAAAGAAACTGAAAGAGAATATTATTGGACTCTTACCTGCAAGAATGAAACTTCGAATCTTAGCAGCGTGATGAACATGAAGGCGAGGAGGATTCGCCCGGCGAGCTGGAGATATGTCTTGGGTTTATTTTCACCGAGCGAAGGCACACCGGCGAAGAGGCTGCGACCTTCCGCCCGAGCCTCGGCCAACACCAGTAACAAGGCTCCAATGAGTGCCAAGTTACGCAACAAGAACTGCATGTCCCAAAGTATGCTGTACGCGAACGTCTGAAAAAAAATGATGTAAGGCGAAAGCCACACAATAGACTACGGCAGGGGTTCCAGACTTTTTAAGTCCGCGGCAAACTTACAGAGAAGTTAAGAATTATGAGACGGCGCCGTAACTAGTCCAAATAAAAAACTTGCGGACCAAAGTCCGCTTTTGTACTAAAATACGTACAAATAAAATAGGTCGAGATACATTAAAATAAAAATCAAAAATTGCGTACCTGTAACACAACAATGAAGAATAGAATTCCACACGCGATATCCACTTTCAACCTTCCCAACACCATCACACAGCCACCCAGCTGGCCGAATAAGTTTACGATCTGCGAAAGGATAAAAACACATTGAACGGATTGCAATTATTGTCTCGCAATGGCGTGTTAAGGGTAGTTTTACATATAAGGCGCAAGCCACACCGGGAACGAAACTTGTTTAGCTTCGCTCGTGTAGCTACCGCCTTCTCTCATACTTCAATTTACATGCACCATGACCTCCGGAGTTAAAATATATACCAGCTGGCGAATTAACAATTCTAGCAAAGCAGAATTGCCATCCCTCACGTAACTAAAAATATCGATGGCCTGCCTAAAAAAATACCATCAACTAAAACAACTTTTCCGCCCACTTACATCAGTGACGTTGTGTTTTTATTTCACTTTCATAATCTTATATTATTATTAATTATGTTGTTTTATTGTGGTGACGTATTATATAATATAAAACGATTAAGTGGAATGATATTAATGAGTGTATAGTGACTTTTTTAAATGACTGCAAAAGTTCATAGAAGGTTTTGGTAGAAAAGCCATCATTTTAACAAGACATTACATCTCAAGATACTTGATATTATTGTATTTTACTTGACACTGCCATAATATTTATGTCATTGTCATCAAAGAAAAGAAAAATGTTTGGAGAAATTATATAAACCAGAATAAGTAAACGCTTTGCACTCATCTACCTATCACATTTTGCCGATCATCAAGGACTAGTTAACTCACTCCCACTCGTAACTACGTCGAATCGATTCACAAAAAATCGATTCACAAGATGGAACCATTTGAAATTTTTACTTCCGCCCTTCCTTTAAAAACCGTTGCCTCATTCTAAATTCAAATTTAACTACGGCCCTGCATGCACCGCTAATGTATCCAAACTAATTTGGTATACGTTTTACCCAATAAGTTATTATAAAAAAAAAATAGCGAACACGATGCGTATTGTAAATTTAATGAACGCGGAACCCGTCCCAAGTCCGTTTACGTAATTTTACTCCAACGTTCGCCAGTCAAACAATAGTTCAAGAGTTATGCAACAAAGTTGAACTTAACGTGAATCCGACATGCACCGAGTTATTTACAAAACTCTCCTCCAAGCTTTTAGGAACGTTTCTTATGATTAGCATATCTCCCAGCCGCATAGTACCAACATCGTACTACGCGCGACAAAAAAAAATATTTTCATCCCCATCCATCCAAGATGGCTTCAGAATTCGATGCGAGTTAATTTTACAAGAACAGAAACTGATTTTCTTTCATATTATGTGTGTGTGTGTCTAATACAGAGACGTTCGCTCTAATACAGAGACGGTTTATGAAAAAAAATATATAAGTAAAACCTAAAAGAACAGCTGGAAAAACTAAAAATTCAAAATTGCCTTTTTCGTTTTTCTAACTACTGTCAATAAATAGCGTTCGTGGCGGTTTTATTCGTCTAACTGACGTATATACAAAACTGTCTGAAATAGTAGTAAGATGTAAGAAAAAATCTTTATTGGAGTTATGAACTCTGATAATTAGGCCTTGGATATAATGGTTTGGTATAAATGAGTATAAACCGGTATTTAAATATTTATGAGTAGATATGTAAACTACGCCTTCTTATTCTAGACTTCGCAGTTTTCGGCAAAATTATTAGCAAGTTAGTGATCATTTTTAATTCACACAAAATGTAAGCAGTTAAAAATTTCTATATAACATGATAATTAAGACCATGATCTACTGTTTAATAACTAGACTGTGTCGATATTTTTTTTTATGGGATAGGAGGGCAACCGAGCAAGCGTGTCGCCTGATGGAAAACAATCAACGCCGCCCATAGACAACCGCGACACCGCAGGAGTCGCGGAAGCGTTGCCGGCCTTTTAGGTATGTATAGGCTTGTTTTTTGAAGGTTCCAATGTCGTATATACCAATTAAATAATCAGTAATTTTTCATAAACTTACTATCGATCACATTTCACATGAAATTTTAACTGTGTAAATGAATCAGTACTTGAAGTATGATTTCTTATTGCATTAAGAGGGATGACATAACATAATTGAAAATTGTATTAAAATTATATTTCTCTTTTCATCGTCATGATCAACTGGACTTATATATCCGCGATCGATTGAGCACCCCGGCGTTGAAACCTTATCAAGGTTGACAAAATATCTGTACAATTTGAAAGCGAAGATAACTTAAATTGCAGAATATAATTTGGTCACTGCTGAGATGGATTTATGTAACACAAGGTATATAATAAATTTAAAAAAATCCTGAAAGATATCATTTACAACATTTTTAGAAACCTATTAATTCAAAATAGATTTCCGTAAAATTACTTCTCAAATATTAGCAAAAATTAAAGAACTTTTTCCTTTCATCGGAAGAATCGAAGAACAACAAATGTGTAACAGTTGAAAATGTAATTTAAAGTTGATGAAAATATTTGTAGATTATAAATAAGACTGAAATTATTGTAAGCTACTAAGTAATTAAGTGTAGTAACTTAATAAGTATATACAATAAATAACATACAAACCATTTTGCGAAATACAACTACAAGTATGAAAGCTTACATTCAACAAATATAATAGCTTCTCAAGTATCAAACTGATTTTTGTGTAAATATCTTGTTTTTTTTATGGGACAGGGAGGCAAACGAGTGGGCGTGTCACCTGATGGAAAGCAATCAACGCCGCCCATAGGCATCCGCAGTGCCATAGTCAATGCAGAAGCGTTGCCGGTCTTTAAAGTTTATGTTCACCAAAGAGAACCAAATAGATATCCAGAAACGGCGATGAAAATAGAGATGGATTGGCATACCCTCAGGCGTCAAGTCAGTCCATATTCCCAGACAAACCTTCGAATAGAATTCACAGGGGAAAAGAAAAAGTGGGCGCCCAAAACAAACTTGGCGGCATACTGTAACGGTCGAAACACAGGTAGGCGTATCCTGGAGCGAAGTCAAGCATATGACCTCGGACAGAACTAAATCGAGAAGCGTCGTGTCTGCCCTATGGCCCATCAGGGGGATTTAGAATCCATAGAAGAAGTTTATGTTTAATTTTTTCGTTATTATTCTTCATTTTTCATAAATAAAGTAATATTAAGTGTTATATAAACAAGTCAAATGTCGTTTTTATTGCTTAGTTACTTAGATTCACATAGAGACCATTAAAAGTAAGATACCGCAGACCGCATAATCATGACTGTTTTTTAACGGTTAGTCAAAGTGTGTAACGGTGCCAACGAAAGTGAAAAGTCGGCGCCTCTTTAGTATTCCGCGTGGATACAATGAAAGAGCTAACAAAAAAAGTTTTGTAACACGTACATACATATATGTATATCGTCAGCCTAATTATCAGAATACGTGTAAGCCTATACGAATAAATTTTACAGGAACAATAAAAAACTGAATTTTTTTCATCGTTCATAGAATTTTTTTGTATATATAACATGTAATATAAAAGGTATTTTTTTAATTACTTTTTATGTAATAATCACAGTTAATATAAATATGTATACACAAATTTTTTTCTTTCATATTAAACTAAAATTAATGATTTAATGAATTAATATTTGAAAAAACTGTATTATTAGGTGCGCAACTAAATTCTTGCTGTTTTTTTATAACAATCTTCTTATGGTCCTATATCCCCGAGGTGGGGCAGAGGGCGTCCACGTTGCTTCTCCATTGGGATCGGTCTTGAGCGGCTTGAACGTTTTATAAAAATGCAAATGCAAAAATGCTTTCACATATATTATTCAAAGTGTTCGTCTTTCGAGGCTATCGACGAATCAAGCCATTTTTCTATGTCTTCATATGAGAGGAACTGCTGATCAGTTAGATCATGTGCCATCGAACGAAACAAGTAATAATCGGACGGCGCAATATCTGAGGAATATGGCGGGTGAGGTAGGACTTCCCATTCGAGCGTTTCCATGTAGGTTTTAAGGGGTTTAGTTTAACACGAGGGCGAGCGTTGCCATGCAGTAGAATCACTTCATTTTCACTCCAACCTCATTTCAAGTTTGCGTTCGGGCTCCCGTTAAGGACAACGTCGTCGGTACTACGGTAGCGATGGTATGTGAAGCGTTTCACGCAATTCCGACAAATGGCGCAGTGGTGGCAAAAAAGGGGCTTGAGAGGCAAATCGCTTAATAAACGAATGTTAGTGTACAAACTGCTTCTGATTAAAAACTAGTTTTTTTGCGTTCTTTGCAAAAACAGCTCTTCGAAACAAGTTTTGTGTGTAATATAGTTAAGAAAATATCAGCCATTAAATCTACCATTCAAGTATGCTAATATAATTACGCATTTTTTTCTTCATATAACTGTTACAAGATCGAAATTATTCATTCGAATGACATTCAGGTTATAAATGAAAATATCTATTAATAACATTATTTATTGTTTTATCTTAGCATGTTTTATGTAATATATATTAACCTAAAGCTAGTTTGGTTTTTTTATCGGATAGGAAGGCAAACGAGCAGGCGTGTCGTCTACCAACAACCACAACGCCATTGGCAGTGCGGAAGTGTTGCCGACCTTTAAGGAAAGTGTCATTACGGGAGTGGAAATAGGAGGGGGCGGGGTAGAGGGAGGGGTGAAAGCTTGCGTTCGGGCTCCTGGGTAACCACTCAGAAGCAGGAGTGTGGTACTTCCCCGGGCGAGCCGCCCATTCATGCTACAGACAAATATTATGCCATTCTTGACAAAGTATTCGTCTGCAGCGTAGCTCTACCACTAATTGGTCAGTAAAGATTAATTTAACTTCTATCGAACACAAGCTATGACGGCGAATTTGGTTTTCTAGCGGATTTTTCATTTAAAATCATATCAGTTAAATCCTTCATTCTTGTTCCAGGTGAAATATTGTTCTTAGCAAGGTCATGTATCAACAAATACGATCAAGAGGAGTTGACACCATGATATCGGTAAAGGGTATTTTTTTTATTTTATAGCATAGAACTGTCCAAATAAAAAAAAATATTTATGAAGACACGCGGTAGGAGGAAGAACCTTCAGTATTCTATCTATTTCTCTTTCAGACTATCACCTATAGTGTTGCTTTTTCATTGCATAGAATTTCATAGATAATGTTAAAAAAGACGTGTTTTTTTCTGTTTAATGTCCCTTTCTCGTTTCATAGATAATGTTAAAAAAGACGTGTTTTTCTACTTTTAATGTCGCCTTTTCATTTCATAGAGTTTCATAGATAATGTAAACTTTAGAAAAACACTTCTTTTTTTAAAAAAAGACGTGTTTTTCTCTTTTTAGTGTCGTTTTTTTATTTCATTACGTTTCATGGGTAATGTTTAAGGAGTTTTCACTTCATAAATCAATATGAAGAAATTTTACACAGCTCCATGATTTAGCAAACTGAAGTGGCAATGGGCCGGTCACGTTTGTCGGAGAACCGGCAACCGTTAGGTTATATGTACGAACGCTGGTGTGAATAACGCATTATGTAAAAACGTCCAATGATAATATTCGTGGAATTTCACAATAAATACACGCGTTAGTTGAGAAAGAAATATTAGATAAGGCACGCTTATACACGACATTATCAAAACATATGTAACCAACAACTACAAGACATTGGTCTCCTTCAATGTTGAAGTAAGTAATATATGTAAGCAGAGAATAAATAAATCTTTTTTTTAATCGTTATATATGTTTTGCCTATCGCATAGATTCCCAACTTTACTACAAATTAACGCACCTTTTACAAGAAAAATTTTTTATTAACGACAATAATAAGATTAGAAGATAATAAGAAACATTTTAGACGGCTAGGTAAAACGTTTTTTCATGAAAATAGAGGAATTTCGTAACGGATGAACAAATGGGGGGCGGGCATTTTTCTTTAAACCCGCAACCGCATGAAAAGCTTCAGCACCCCCTACTAGGAGGTGGTACGGCCCGAGTTCGGAACCTATGTCCTATTAACTTAAACGACTATCCGAGGAATTTTTTGCAATATTCTGCCGCTGAATTCCACTATGGCACAACTATCGCGATAAAGAAAATTTATCCGCATCATCTGGATGAGTGATGATGATCTACTGTGCGTTTTTCTCAAAACTTCGACATCCAGGTCACACCATTCTGAGAAGCCAGCTGCCTTAAACTGTGTTATATGGACAGTCAAAAGTTTTACTTAACTAAGGTCCGCGACAAGCAAAACTATAACAGAAAACCAATAATGTGAGTGTTTTCCGTTGGATTAAGTGGATTTATTTGCAACTTAAACCAAAAACCCATCAACCACCATACACAACAGACTCTACAGAAGACAACCGAAAGTAGACTCTACGGAAGACAACCGAAAAGTTTTTGGTTGTCTTCCGTAGAGTCTACTATACCTGAAGATGCCTCGTGTTGGGGCGAAACACGTGTCGTTTGCAAGATGGAAAAGTGGTAATGTGTGTTTGGTGTTTTTGGTTGAAGTTCCAAATAAATCCACTTAATCCAACGGAAAAACACACATTATTGGTTTTCTGTTATTGTTTTGCTTGTCGCGGATCATAGCTAAATAAAACTTTTGACTGTCCATATAGTGATGGATTTCCGCAAAGTAACGCCTGACTCCATTAATAATCTTAAACTGTATTTTCAAACCGATGCAACACAACGAATTTGTACATTTATTAAAAAGACAACGCTTATGATGTAGCAGATGATTAATTGAGTTAAACGTTACTTTGTTAAAATCCATTAATAGAAGCTTATTGCAGATATTAGCCACGAAAAATTCTAACTGTCCACATGATGTTGCAGACTATAGGCGGCCTTGATTGCTTTCCATTAGACGATACGCTTATATCCTTTCTGTCCAATAAAAGAAAGACAATTGTTTATTCGTTATACATATTTCTAATTACCACGTTTTAACTCTTGTTCTGCTAGCCATTTGGCGTAACGGTGTCTACGTTAATTTCATACAATTACCCAGTTATGCTCCGGTAAAATTATATGAACGGTTTGTGAGTAGATCCAAAAAAACCAAGCTTAACCAAATGAGTATAATTCAACAGATTTTACAGATGTGTGATGAGACAAACAAGTGGCGCCTAATGGCCAATCAATCAACGCAGCATTTCTGCATCAGGTGTTGTAATGGCTTGTTAATTGAAGGTTCATATCATATCAGTTCTTATATTGTATCAGAAATATTGGTGAAGGTGTTACTCCAATAGAACGCCTCAGTAAGAACCATTTTGTGATTTAAATAGTATAGGTTTAAAAAAATTCCCTCTCTCTCTTTTATGTTAAATATAATATCTATTTAGGTTTTAATTCTAGTATTCAGTTTTTTAAAAAAAGGTTTGTTGCAAATGAACGATTCTATTTCTATTGATTCTACGGAATGATGCTACGTGGAAAATATGGGCAAAACACATCATACTGGATCATCCAGAAGGTAGGGATAAAACTATTATTTGCGGTGAATTGTTAATTTAAAGAATATTCCACAAACAAATCATTGTTTATGAAATAGGATCCATGAAAAACAAAATGACAGGTATCATCATTCAATTATATTATTCCATTCCTGCTATTAGTTTACACTCTCCATATATATGTATTTATATAACTTGTTCGAATTAGTTTAACTTATGGTGGATGACACGTTTTTCAAATATTAATTCATTAATTAATTTTAGTTTTATATGGAAGAAAAAAATTATGTTATAGAGCAAGATATAAAAGTAGGAATTGACTTTAAATTTTTTTTAAATAACTTATTTTTATTTCCTGTGCTATAATTATTCCTACTCTGGGTATTTTTTTGTAATACCCCTGATTACAAAAAAATACCCAGAGTAGGAATAATTATCTGTAAGGTATACATAAATATTACCAATACCATTATCATCTTGCCTCTTACAAGACCTAACCCAATCTTCAGCTTTTCACATCCAGTTTCTTCTTGCCACCTTGCGTAGATTGTTTCTCCATTTAGCCAGAGAATTCCCAAACTATGTTTGCCAAGAAGCCCTGTCCACTCTAGTACTCTACTACTCCATAGGTTGTCAGTTTTACAACAAATGTGATCAGTCAATTGTCATGCTCTAAATACAATGTGTCTCCAAATAACTCGAAAAACAATGTGGAATTCCAAAGTGCTCTTCGCTTCAGAAGAGGATCTATAGACTAATTCCTTTTAGTTAGTAAGCCCAAACTTACCACAAACATGGTGGCGAGGAATTTGCCACACCCCCATGATATGTCCATGTAGTCTCTCTGTTCTGACCATTGGAACCACATACGGAGTCCATCTTCCAAAAATGTGGAAATGAGACATAGTCGTGCCACTGTCGGTAGTACATTCTTGCCTTTTCGTATTACCTGGTAAGAAAAAAGTTGTGACTCATTTATTTAATATTAATTGCAATAACATCTACATAATAATAACTAGTTTACATATATATCATCACGCCGGTTTTCCCTACGGACAGCCAGAGACCACAAATCTCCATCTGCTACAATCTCAGCACTCTTTCTTTGCTTCCTCCACACTCAGCACTCTGTTCATATAAGCATGTTATATATTATATATATATCTATATATATATATATATGTATATGTATATATATGTATATATATGTATATATATATATATATAATATATATACATACATACATATATATATAAAAATAACTCGTATAAGTTACATGCTAAAGAAGATTAATTCTAACTCAAAAAAATTTGTAGTTCCACATAATGATAGAACTGATAACTTTATACTTATCATTAAAATTATATTTATACATCTTATCAATAAAATTATTTATTACATAAACCTTAAATAACAAAAGTATACATGTAATACACACAGTTTAATTTTAATGAATAGGTATACTGATAATAATAACATGTATTTGGATCATTACAACATTATTGATTCATAATTGTAATCAGACTACTGACACATTTTCGGACTACTGACTGAAAGATCAAAAAATTCTCAATGTCTTACAGGCATAAGCAAATTACAATAAATTCCACATACACATATAGATATGACATTACAATCATTCATATTATTATTAAATGATACAGAATATATAATAATGAATAACAATAGTTACGAACCGAATGAAAGAGTAATGACAATCGGCTATTGTAGGTCAAACATTGTAAAAAAGGTTATCTCAAGACAGTCAAGTACGTTAAGGTGTGTACATCTACCTCAAGGTACACAGTAGACACACAGGAGGAGGAGGGACACAGTAGAGGTGTATATCAAGTGAAGTCCAAGATTCTATTAAGGGTGTAGCACTTCCGCCGTCAAGTGGGACCTTTTGTGTTGTGTTTGCTTATAAATTTATTTAATTTGATAAATCAACATTGGTTATAATTATATATGTAGCAAATTTTTTTAAAAAAAGTTTACTGCATCTTAAACTAAATCAATTTGACAAATTTTGTAGCACAGACTAGAGTTTTATACACTGACCATATAGTAGTTCAGTAAACAAGGCCTTAGGCAGGGGGTTTCAGTAAGTAAGCCCCCTGAAAAGTGTTAGCCAACCCAGCATTGTATACAAACTTACTAAAATACTTTTTAATTTTTTGGAAATATAAAAAATAATTTCAATTTGTATTTATGTAAAATTATATTAGTAAACAATTGTCTCAGGTCCAAAGCTCAACCAATCTCTAAAATGAGCTTTAGAGATAAACATTTCTAATTTTGTAAAAAAAACAAAAGTTACTGAGACCTCTAAGGTTCTATTTTCAATAATGACATTAATGAAGAAATACAATTTATAAAAAATAGTTTCAATATAATTGAAAAGAAAATAATCAAACTACATTGGGGTTCAAACAATATGTATTAGCAGAACATATTGTAGGTTAATACATACAAAATAGAAGTGAAAGTAGATAGTGGAGCGGTGCAATGAAGATGTCTACATGCACTTATTCAGAATTCTTTAGATTAGATTTTAAATATGAGCTTATATCTTGCTAATATATATATATATATATATATATATATATATATATATATATATATATATATATATATATATATATTGCTTATAATTTGATAAAATGTCCTAACCACCAAAAAAACATTTATAAAGAATGTTCGAGAGGATATTTTGAATGATAAATATGGTCAATTTTGGTAGATGTCTAAGAAAAATAGATATATATGGATTTATTCCACATTTTAAAATAGCAAAGATTGTGATAGAATGTTAAATACTTATTGTATGACAACTATTAAATATGGAACTTGAATTTACATTATTAAACTTGCTTTCCAGTTGTAGAAAAGGCAAGATGAACGAGTATTCAGAAAAGCAGTACCATTTGAACGAATGCTAACAGCAGTCGCAAACAACTAATAGATACGCAAAGTACTAACCTGCTGTCTCCGAAAATATGTGACTTCCAGCGTTCACAATGAGTATATTATTTTAAGTATTATTTGAGTGAATAATATTAATAAGCACTAGCCAAAAAATACCTTCGGTGACGTGACAAATCTAATCCGAAGATGTCGAAATTAAAAATATTCGTAAAATATGTTAAAGAAGCACTGTTGATAAAGCGATAAAATTTTACCTGGTCAGCAATATCTTCAGCAGTCGACACATATTCATTAGGAATTTGCATTTTTACGTCTAATACACTAAAACTAACACTAAACAAAAAATTCACTGCGTTGAACTCGTCGACGGCGCTCGAGTGACGTGTGGATAGTTGGATATTCTTCCTGTACAAAAGAACACCTTCAATTACAATTTTATAGTATTTATACAACAAAGATCATAAAAATTGTGTCAAAAATAAAATAAGTAATATTAAAAGTATAATTATGTACTTATCTCTACTATTAGTTAATGTTAATGATAATTATAAGCTTATTTTACCGGATGTTTTGCTACCAATAAGGTTAGGTGGGGGAAACGTCAGATTATATAAAATTGCGTTTAGTTTTAAGGAATAATTATATCTATAAAAAATATCAATTTGTTCTTATGCTATGATTTTTTCAACAATTTATGATGCAATTTAATGAAAATGATAAAAGGTTAGATGACTTTAAGCTAACGTATTATTTTTTAATATACTTAGAAAAGTAACTTAAAAATGATGTTGGAAAAATATATTGGTTTATGTAAATGGCTAATTTAAAGAAAAATGCTATTTTGTATGTAATTGCTGTATAATTTGGAATACCCAACAAAATAATTGTATAATCATTTTGCCTTTGCATATCTTAAAAAATATCCGATTGTCAAAAAGAAAACCTTGTTTTATATATTTATCAATTTATTTATTATAACTTCCTATAATTAGTATAATTCTGATGGTAAAACTGATCGTTTTATTACCACATATAATTTTAAGTATTAAAATATGAACGTAAATTAGCTTCCCAAACTTTGACACTGGCAAAAAGTTATCAGCTGACGCCATAAAAAAAAAAACCTTGTTTTTCTATCAAAAAATTGACATTTGTCAAATCACATTTCAAGTTCGTCCTTTGTATTTGTAGTAGCTTAGTGAATTTGTTTTTAAGTATAAATATCAGGTTAGATTTGAATTTGTAACAAACTTAATAAAGAAAAAGTAACTACTTTATTAAAAAGTGCATGTCATATTGTAGTCAAATAATTTTTTTTTTACAGAAAATGCTAGAAGTAACATGCAATGATAGGTTGGGTAAGAAAGTTAGAGTAAAATGCAATCCCGATGATACAGTGGGCGACTTAAAGAAGCTGATAGCTGCACAAACTGGGACACGATATGATAAGATTGTTTTGAAGAAATGGTACACTGTTTTTAAAGACCACATCAAATTATCAGATTGTATCCTTTTACTTTCCAACTATTACGTACTACATTAGAAGAATAAGTTTTTTGTCGTTATCTCGTGGTTTATCATCAACAAACTGCAGCAATCTAGTCATCATCATCAACGGCACTACAGCCGCGAGTGAAACTTGGCCTAGTCCAGAATATCCTTTCAGTTCGATCTATTCTTAGCTTTCTTCTTTAAATTTGTCATGCTGAGAGTTATAGGATCATCAAACTCTGTCTTCCCCCTGCGTTCCCTCTTAAGTTTTGGCCTGCCTTAGTTTCTTTTCAATAAACATTTGGATGCTACAGCAATCCAGTGGTTATTGAGGTTTTTTTTTTTTTGGTTTATCACATGAAATATATATTATTTCTATAACCACTATAGAAATAAAGAAGCATGTCCACTGATTGAAAGAAATCAATGTTTTCCATTAGTGGATATGCTTTACCACAAAACTAGCCATCTCATTTCTTACCAAGTTCTTTTTATTTACTAACCTTGTAGTCAGTACAGTTATACCACTGGTTTTTTTAAAGTAGGCTACCACTGTTTTAATATTTCTAACATTCTTATTAACTGTTCTTACTTTTGCTTTTGTCTAGCCTGGCTCTTATTATGGCTCACATCTATATCTCAATGGAAGGATCAAACTCACAACCTCAGATTTTAAATGCAATCTTTATGAACTGAGCTATTGCTGCTGCTATTATTATTGTATGTTGTATATGTCAGGTTTTTTGGCACTAATTTAATTAATCTACTATGATTGTAAATAAAAATATTTAGAAGTGATAAATAGTGTCTGTTCAATTAATGTGCCAGTGAAAGGATCAAAAAATCATTAAGCTAGTGTTAAAAATTCATTCATTCATTTGAATTAATGGCTTTCAATAATGTGTGTTAAAAATTATTTCCTCAATTATTGCTCTCAGATGAAATTCATGATGGGATGAATTTAGAACTATACTACCAATAAAACTTGTCAAAATATTTTTAAGAATTACTATTAAACTAATTTATACAATATGTATATAGTTGTATTATTTTTTTTTTTTTTATATAATCACGCCTATCCCCCGCAGGGGTTGGCAGAGACCACAGAGCTCCATCCGCTGCCATTCATCGCAGCGAAACGGCTCGTCATTGGTCGCTTTTCGCCCTCGTGAGAATCAGGGATGTGACGGGTGGCGAACCACGTCGCCGTCATTTTTGACAAATTAGGTATATTAAATTCGTCTTTAGTGAATCCTACGAGCCGCAAGGGAGGATGGAAGTCAGCCCCAGCAGAGCCCTGCATGCTGAGGTAAGGCACCATAGTCCCCGGGGGAGCCCGACCCCGGGACGATCGGCACGCTTAAGACTAGGCTCGCCCCTAGCCATGCATCCATTGGCACGGCAGACCGTGGATTGGCGGAGAGGAAGGGAAAGGTTAGAGAAGAAAAGAAGAGGAATTGGGGGGGTTACCAGACTCGGAATAAACATTTAAAAATCCATATAAATATTTATTCCGATGCGGGAATCGAACCCGCGATCATTGACTCCGTGGGTGGAGGTCCGCGCCACTGAGCCAATCGGTCGTCGTATTATTTGTATACAGTATATAGAATGTGTCTAAAACGGCCCAACTGGTGGTTCATCAGGGGTTGCTTCTTCTGACTCTGATGTTCAGTATTGAAAATTAGGTTTAGTAGAAGAGTTATGAAAGCAGTGTGGTGTAACTTTGAATGATAGAATAGGAAATGAAGATATAAGAGAGCAATATGGAGTAAAAGAAGGTATCGTGACAAAAGTTGAGAAAAGGATGCTTAGATGGTTTGGGCACAGAGAGAGGATGGAAGAAAGACGACTGGAAAAGAAATTTACGTTGGGAATGTGGATGGTAGGGTCTGAAGGGGAAGATCATGGAAAACATACCTTGCCAAATTGCTGAAGTTTTTAAAAACGCCAGGTCAAGAGTCTACCCTTAACCGGAGGGCTTGCATGAGGAGAGTAATGAGTGTGGTGGAAGCAAGGAAATTATCCCAAGATCATAGCAGATCATAGGAGATCTGGAGATCTGTGGTCTCTGCCAATCCCTACCGGAGACACGCGTGTCCATATATGTACTTCATTGCACAATGTAGCCGCAATGAAGTGGGTGAGTGAGATCCAGTATATAGAATAAATTTGTTGTCAAATTCTTAGATATTTTGTTGAGATGCTCTGACTCCACTGTTTTTATAAGAAAAATATGTGTTTTTGCCCGTCTTGCAGTTTTCTCGCTTCCTACACCTCGTCATTCATGAATGCTTAAAATGATCTCCGAAAATATCTTGCTTTCTACTGTCCATCCGTTTACTTTATGGAAATAAATGATGCTACAGAAAGAGGAACGTACTGATAGGGGTCTTACCCAAATGACATCCCAAATCTAGAAGGTCATCTCCAAGAGTCTAAGAAAGATGTCATATCTCTGTATATACCGACAACAATCCGGACATCACATTTTGTCAGGAACATAAAGGTAGTCATAGGATTATTAATATAAGAACAATTTTCGAACCGCCTCTTCAGTACAGAATCGCCTCTTTAGAAAAGTGACCGCGTGCGCGCGCAAAAGTTCACATACCTCGGGAGTATCGTCTCAGAAACTGATGGTACTGAAGAGGACATCGCTTCAAGGATAGCCAAAGCCCGAGCATCCTTCGCACAGCCGACCCATATGGCATTCTAGGAAACTGATTCGTCGAGTGAAGCTTAAAATATTTCGCTCAAATATCAAAACCGTGCGGTTTTGATATGCGATGCTGTATGGGTGCGAAACGTGGAGGGCAACAAAGGACGCAGCGGTTTCAGTTCTTCGTTAACCGATGTTTTCGACAAATTCTCGGAATCTTCTGGCCCGAGAAAATATCCAACGAATGCCTACTGGATCTTTGTCACGAACCGCTAATTGGACTTGCGCCGCAAGTGGACTTGGATAGGCCATACTCTCCGTAAAAAACCCCGACCACATAGCGAAACAGGCGTTCGATTGAACTCCTCAATGGAAAAGGAAGCGAGGCTGACCCAAACACACCTGGAAGCGCTCCGTAGCGGCCGAAATTAAATCCACCGTGACGTGGCCTGAAATGAAATTCGTCGCTCAAGACCGATGGCAAAGGAAAAGCACTTTGGACGCCCGCTGCCCCACCTCGGGGACATAGGAAAGTCAAGCCTTCAGTACAGACAACCATCGCCCCAATAAGACAAAACTGTTATATTCTGTTCACGCTCGTCATGAAAGATGGTTACTCTTATTATACAAGAAATCCAGTCAACGCCCTGTCTTTGGGCAATTATGCATAAGGTCAAAAAGTGTATCTTTAGATTTTTAATGCCCTTTTAAAATATTTTAAGAACAGGATTAGATCCCGTTCAATAAAAAAAAAAACAAAGTTTATTACAATTTTTTATCACGGTGGTTTAGGCATTTATTTACAGTACGACAAAGAACACAGGTTCTATGTAATTCTGCTCAAACAATAATTTTGCTGCTATTTATCCATTTAATTAATATAAAATTTTGATTTTTTTAAAACTTTAAGGTATATAAAGTTCATATTCATTTTTACACTCTTTTCACAAATATGATTTTTTCAATAAGATGCCGTTTAATATATAAAAAATTATAAATATGTAATGAATGTTTCATAAAAAGTTAGTTTGATTCGGTGTATCGATACATTGATGTTTTGTAAAGATGTAGTTATTATATTTTCGTTTTGTTTTGTAGTCTATAATAGTCTATGGTGTTTTTTCTTATGCCTTTGTCAACTAGAATGGAAAGAAATCGGAATTGGAACTGTGTTAATAACTGAAATATTTGTTGTGTGGACATATATCTCATTCTGACCTTTATTTAGACATATTTAAACGTTTGATTTAATAATATCACAACTTTTATGTTAAGTATTGGTTATTTAGTATAATGACTGAGTTTGAAGGTATGTTTTGTGCCAAGTTTTCCTTTACACAACACGTTCTATTTGTACTGACAGTTTTTATATTCCAGAATATAATCAACAAAAACCCGTGAAAACCAGCAAACAGCATAACATATTACCAATATGGGGTAATGAACAAACCATGAATTTGAACCCTTTAATATTAGCCAATATCCAAGGTTCTAGCTACTTCAAAGGTAGGTAAGCAAACATAACAACACACAGGAGTTTGGATTCACATTCGTATTTTTTAACTTTTATTTGTTCTTCTTTACAATAATTAAAATTTGTGGAATTTTTTTTTATTATTGGCTGAATATGATTTAATATTGCCATTTCAATGAAAAAAGAACAAAGAAATTTATGTTAATTTTCTGTGAATTTGTTCTCAGTGCATCTGTTCAAGCTGAAGACATACCATGAGGTAGTGGATGAGATCTACTACCAGGTCAAGCACCTTGAGCCGTGGGAAAGAGGTAGCCGTAAGACTGCTGGGCAGACTGGCATGTGTGGAGGCGTGAGTATGTTATTACACATTCTCCAACATACTGAATTGTTCATTTTATTCTACATAAATTGTATTTTTATTACTTATTCTTTTTTTCATATTGGTGGTTCAACTTACATTGTTTTGGCTCAGTATTTCGCCGCTGCAATTGCATATTGCCTCAATAAGGTTGATCACTTATTTGGAAATTTTGTTAGAAATTATTTTCAACCTATTTAAATATTAGCTACTATTGCACAGCTTGTGTTGAAAATAAACATTTTAAATATTTTTACATTTGCTAAAATAAATTAACTAATACATTTTAGTGTACAATTATAATTGGATGATTGCATTTTTGACACTTAACCCCTTAGCTTGAAATGCTATTTTAGAGATATGATGTACTGAGCCAGACAAACATAACCAAGATGTTTTAGAGATGTTGTGAGGAAACCATGTCAAATATATAAAAAAAAAAAATTCAGAGACATTGTAGAGCTGATTGTGCTAAATACCCTGCATTCATTTTTTAATTATAGCAAATACTTTTTCGGTTGTCAATATTTTATTGTAATGATCAAGTTATAAATAAATTAAATTTTAAGGATTCTCCGCAAGTTATCTTATTCACTGAATAGGAAGACTCTTGTAAACCCACAAGATATTCTTAAACAGAATTGTAAACATATATTTTAGAACAATAAAATTTCTATGTAAACTTATGTTCTTGTCTCAAAACAAAGTACAACTTAATATTGTTTACATTGCAGGTACGAGGTGTTGGTGCAGGTGGAATCGTGTCCACAGCATTCTGCCTGCTCTATAAGCTGTATACTCTCCGTCTTACTCGTAAGCAAGTAAATGGCCTTCTGCAGCACTCTGACTCACCATACATCAGAGCTCTTGGTAGGTATGGACTATTGGGAGATTTCATTAAATTTTTCCAAATATACATAGCTCTAAAAAACTCATTTAATTCATACAAGTACATATCATATTTCAATTTCTTTTTGAAATGTGATATTGGCGTCAAATGGAAAGAGTATCTTTAAGGGAAAGAGTGTGAGGAAGTATTGGTGAGGGTTAAAGAGAAACACCAAACCTAATAGCATGTTGAGAATAGAAGAAGTATGAGTGAGCAATTGATCCATCATAACTTTATTGTAAACTTAGTTAAGGAAAAAATTAAAGAGAGAAGGGAAAGAGGAAAACCACAAACAAAGTTTACTGACCAATCAAATGAAAAACAAGGGTGGTAACAGATAAAGGAGGGACCTAGTCTTGGACTTGGAAAATGGCTATGGACAAGTGCTTTAGTTACAGTTTGGCAGAAGAGTCATTGAAGCAGACAATGCGGTGGAAATTAGAACATTAAGAAATATGTGTGGTAACTTTGAATGATAGAATAAGAAATGAAGATATAAGAGTGTTGTGGAGAAAGTGTTGTGACAGAAGTTGAGAAAGGGATACTTAGATGGTTTGGGCATATAGAGAGGATGGATGAAAGACGACTGACAAAAAAATTTAAGTTGCGGATGTGAATACAAGAGTTGGTAGAGGAAGACCAAGGAAAACATATCTTGACCAAATTGCCAAAGTTTTCGGGAAAGGCCAGTTCAAGAGTACCCTTAATGGTGAACTTGCATGAGGAGACTGAGGAGTGTGGGTGAAGCAAGGAAAATATGCCGAGATCGTAACAGATAAATGTCTGTGATCTCTGCCTACCCCTATGGGAAACGGGTGTGACGATGTGAATGTATGTATGTATTTACAGTATTCCTATTAACAATTTTATTTCCACCAGGTTTCATGTACATACGGTACACACAACCTCCAGCAGATCTGTTTGACTGGTATGCAGACTACTTAGATGACGAGGAAGAAGTAGACCCGCGCGCAGGGGGCAGCGGCAGCACTACGATTGGAGCTCTTGTGCGTCAAATGCTTATAAAACTAGATTGGTTCAGCACATTATTTCCCAGGATTCCAGTCCCAATACAGAAACAGATTGAACAGAAGTAGGTATAATTTCTCCATATATATTTTTCAATGGAAGAAATAATTCATATTATGTAGAAAAATTTCCTTGCTGATTTAGAAGAAATGGTATAATATCTTCTATATATCTTTTTTTTTATAAACTTTAAATATACAGTGGAGACTCATGTTAGCAGACTAATATTTGTCTTAAGGCCTTCAAATAATTGAATGTATGAATTAAAGCGTTTTTCTTACATATTATTAACTCTAGAAAGATAACTTAGCTAGTTCATAAGAACAGTATATATTTATTTGATTTATGAATTACATATAAAGTTATTTGATCACAGATGGCAAACCAAATAATGTACTCTGTCTGTAAATTAATGAAAAGGAATATTGTAAGTTAATTGAATTGAATTGAAAGGAAAATTGTAAAAACAATTAAATGATTATTATTTGATAATTAATTCTAATTATATTTTTTATAAATTATAGGGAAAAATAGAAAGATTACCACTCAAAGTGTCAAAAGATATATTTTCTTTTAAAAAAAACCATACTTGATTTTTAAAGATGACTAACATTCTGTATTCATTTAAAAGAAAGTTATCTATTTAAAAAAAAATGTTAATGTAATATCATTATGAGCAGCATTATATTTATAAATGTTAGTAAGGAAAATAAATTCTTCATTTGAATATCAAACTAAATTTTATCATATAGCTTGAGAATGGTTTTTAAATATTACTTCTGTAACAGGCTGGCAGAGCACAACAGGCAGTCGGCGGTGTCGAAGCCTCCAGCGACGTACCGGGCAAGTGGGAGCTACGCTTCGGGCCGCATGGAATCCGATCGGCGCGAGCATGACGACAGGGACAGGCGTGACTATGGCGATGTAGACAAGTGGGTATAAAGTACCTTCACAATGGTGACAGACACATCTCTGAGAGATATTTCACTAATAACTGTTTAAATATTGTTGATTACAGATGCTGCATTCAATATTTTGAAAGCTTAAATCTCACTGTCACCTGTCTTCACTTTACAATGCCAGTAGAAGAGAATATTTTCAAATAAGTTTTTGATGTGAGACATCGTGGGGTATGGGAGTGAAAGCGTAGACCGAGACGTCAACTCGATTCAGGCTATGCTCCCCTCGACTCGACTCTATACAGGGTCACTTAAATGACCTGGGTTGCCAGGGTATATTACTGAAACTGCTCACATAATGTTGGGGAATAAGCCACAAAGTCCATGGTCTCTCCAGTAGTGTGAGGTCAACTTGTTGAAATAATCAGTAAGCTTGCGTTTATTGATTATTTGACCTATAACCTAATATTGCCAATATTGGGAACACCCTGTACTAAGGGTACTGCAAATGTAGATGTGACGACCTTAGGGTAAAGATGTGAATAATGGGAAAGGAAAAAAGATAGTAATGGGATTGGGGAAAAGGAAATAAATTAGGTCTACATCCTACATGGTATTTTACAATGTCTATGTTAAATATTCATGATTAATTAATGATGGATAAAGATTAGAAAATAACGGTTTCAGGTACTCAAAAGTTCGGCCAGCGAAACGTGACGACAGAGACAGGGAGCGGGACCGCGATAGGGAGAGAGACCGTGAGCGCGATAGAGACAGAAGAGAGAGGGACCGGGAAAGGGATCGGCGCGAACGTCCACGCGATCGTTCACGCGACCGCCACCGCAATCGCTCGCGCTCAAGAGAACGCCGCCATAGATAATGCTCGGCTGCGATGCTACTCTTAATTCTTTTTATGTAATAATAAAATAAAAGTTAGTATTAACGTTTTAGTCATGTTGTTATTTTATAAACGAAACTTCCTATTTTTATCGGATTTATTCATTTTAAGTATAAAATTTATAGCCATTGCATCTTCTATGGAAGGACTTGTGAGGTGGCAGTGAAATTTATGAACTGAAACTAAGTGATGATTACAACTCACCAACAGCGGCAAAAATCAGGGCCACAATTGATCTTATTTTATGTTGGGAACCATATAACTAATCTTTGATATATGTTTTAGAAAAATCTTATATTCCTTTATATAAAAAAAATTCCAATTTGAAAAATATAAACTCAAAACAGTGAAAAAGCATATAAACCCTTTTAATTTTTCAAAATACACAATTTAACATCTTAACTCTTTCGATACCAGCGTTACATGTATATGTCACATATGTGACGAATTATTTATAAACCCATTTAACGAATGTAATTATCTATAGCTTGATGTCACTTATTCATGTCGGTATATAAAAATGCTCATATCACTTATTTGGATTGTCTTAATACATCCCATAAAACATAATTATAATTGGTATCATATTTCAATAAAACATCTGGGCTGTGGTGGTGGGTTTTATCCTGAGGTCCTGGTAGTGATAGGGTTAATGATGTAATGTTTTGAAATATGTAACTTAAAAAATATTAATTTGAGTGAAGGTGAATTAACTTGCATAAGATTTTTATCAATGATTTTAATCAATTTGAAACTTAAGTTACATATATATTTCAATTAATAAGTTACATAATACCATAAAGATAAAACAGCTAGTTAAACAATATATTGCGTTGTAAGTTATGCAGCTGCCCCTTTTACGTTTTCTTGTTGTTCAAACTTAGGGTACTTTTGTTCCATGTTAGCCCATGATATTTTAGCATTAGTAAGATCTCTTACAACTGTTGGAACATCAAGAAGAGGTAAACGAATTTGACCCATACTGTCCCTTTCCCTAAGGGTCACTGAATGTGGCTCCTTCATGGTATCAAAATCTACTGTAATTGCATATGGAACTCCCAGTTCATCTGTCCTAGCATATCTTCGACCTATAGATCCTGATGAATCATCAACTTTATGAGATACATCAACTGATGTCAATTGTTGAGATAATTCTCTTACAAAAGGTTGGAATTCAGCATTGCCACTCAATGGTAAGACGGCACATTTCATAGGTGCTACTGCTGGTGGTAATGAAAAGTAGGTCCTTTGTTCATCACCTTCCCTCATCTTGAAATTATGTTCTAAGATAGTATACAAAATTCTGCCAATGCCAAATGATGGTTCAATTACACTTGGTATGATTTCCTCAACGTGAACAGTTTTCTGGCTCTTCTTCACACTGACAAGATTAGGAGTAAGTTTGAAGTCACCACTAGCTGTGGCAAGTGTATATTCCCCATCACTCTCTAACTTATTCTGTAAGGCTTCCAAACCAGCAGTATCTAAAGTGGCTAGTGCATCATTAATTACCTTTGCATCTTTTTTGAATTCTTTGCCAATGGCTGCCTTATTTGGTACAGCTTCAACTATCTCAATTTGCTTTGGTGCTGGTAGTTTCTTCTCAGCTGCAAGTCTGATACCTGTGGCTTTTGTGTGTTGAGTGAGATCATATGCAGATCTGTCTGCACATCCAACACATTCCACCCATCCATAACTAGTGAGACATTCAGCATCCCAGCAATCACAGGCATAGTGAGCCATCTCATTACCCATATGCTGTCTAAACCTTAACTTCTTTGGCTCAATTCCAACAGCTAGCATGTACAAATGTATTCTAGCCATAAAATAGCCAAGTGTCTCATTATTGACTATTCCTTGTAATACTGCTTCACCAATAGTTAGTATTTCTGCTGGTTTTCCTTGTTCTTGATTGTTCGCAGAGTACAATAACATTTTAGTGTCTTTTACAGATTCAAATTTAGGGTGTTCTTTAGAGTCACAAAAATGTTCAATCTCACACATAGTAAACTCTCTTACTCTAAGAAGGCCTGAACGTGGTGAGATTTCATTCCTAAATGAATTCCCAATTTGGGCTGCTGCAAATGGTAAACGTCCCTGGTTAAACTCTAAGAGGCGTTTAAAGTTAACAAAAATACCTTGGGCTGTTTCAGGCCTTAGAAAACCTTTCACTAAACCTGAAGGGCCAATTTGTGTATTAAACATAAGATTAAATTCTATAGGTGGTGTAAGGTCGTTTCCACTTATGGGAGATTTCATATCAAATCTTTTCATCAGGGCTGACATTTCATCAGCATTCATACCATCTAATTTAACCAAGATATCTTCTATTTCAGCCTTAAGCTCAACTTTTGTATTTTTTTCACTTTTAATTTTTTCTAAATGAGCCTTTATTAAATGGTCTAATCGGAAGCACTCTCCAGATTTTACATCTTTGGTCATCAGATCAGCAAATCTTTCGACATGTCCAGAAGCTTTTAGTACAGGTTCAGGAGTGAGAATAGAGCAATCAACCTCCAACATCTGCTCTTGAAGAATAAAATACTTCCTCCATAATTGAATCATGTTGCTCTTTAGCGCACATCCCATGGGACCAAAATCAAATTGACCAGTAATGCCACCATAGATAGCAAAAGATTGATCATAGAAAAAACGCCTTTTAATGAGATCTTCCATTTTAGCACGATCGAACAATTCGTCTGATGGTGCAAGACTTAGTTCCTTGTCTTCTAATATTTTCTTTCGGGATTTTAGTTCAGCAACTGCCTTTTTGATGTCAATTTCTGGAGCCTTTTCTTCCTTTAGCTTTCTTACTAAATCTCCCTGCTCTTTAACTGATGCCCGTAGGGGGGCTAAAATTTCTTCTATTTTAGGATCAGCCATTATAATTTCACGTTGAGGATTAAATATTTTAATTTTTCTATGAGATTTCTTACTCCCCCACTGTTGAAAATTGTGAGAGAATTTCCACTGGATATGTACAGCTGGTAAACGTTTACTAAATACACTACAGTGATAAACTAAGTTAAGAAAAGTTCTCATTTAAGTAAAGTAATAAACGTAAGATATTGATTATAACATCTGGCCGGTAACTACTTTTTGACGTAATCAGCAACGTGACAAAATTCATAGAAGCAAAACACAATTGACATAAGTAAAAAAATGCCAAATTTGACGTGGCAGCAAATAATACCATTCGAAAAATATACGTATTGATATTGAAATGAATCGATACACATTCGAAATTTTTTTTTTATATTTGGTTCCTGCGTAGAATAAAATCGTTTATTATCATTTTATAATTTTTTTTTTCACAATCTTTGAAGCATTTGGTTGATCGTTTGAAAATTTCACTTTGTGTTCTCATCGTGAACACTATACATCTTTTGTTATACACATATAAATATAAAGAAAGTAAAATAACTTTACAAACCGCTAAGCAGAGCGATGTACAGAAGTACGACGATATATATAAAAAACTAGAAAGTAAAAAAACTTTACATGCCGATAAGCAAAACGATGTGCAGACGTATTGATTCTTTTAGCACCTAATTCAAAATTAAACGCCATTTAAAATGATAAATTCAGTGCTTGATTAGCTATCTATTTCTAAAAACATTTAATTTTTAAGTGAATAAATTAACTCAAACGAACTTAGACGTCTAGAAGTGCAGTAAACAAAAATTGCAGTGACAACACTAGCAATATAAAACACTTGATTTATGCAATTTCTTATGCTAGCAACATTTATTCTGCTATCTCTCTCATATCCTAAATCACTGCTTATTTTATGGTGAGATGAAGCGTGATGAGAATAGTTTTAATTATTTGTTTTCTTTTTCAAATATCTAGGTTTGACAGCACAAAGAAGGCAGCCATTTTATTGTAAGCGAGAAAACGAATGGATATGTTGTAGCTTTCAAACAGCGAAATTTTGTTATAGTTTTTGAATTATTTATTAAATATATTGCTTACTTACGTACAAAATTGTATACGTATTTAGTATAAGGTTTAAGTATATTTATGTATTGAGTGTAGAGAAATGGACGATCCAAATAGGATGATGGCGCATAGCGGCGGGTTGATGGGACCTCAGGGCTACGGCCTAGCAGGTGAAGGTGCTCCCGCCACTGGTGAAGGTGAAGCCCGCAAACAAGACATTGGTGAAATCCTACAGCAGATCATGAACATTACAGACCAGAGTCTGGATGAGGCGCAAGCCAGAAAACACACATTGAATTGTCACAGAATGAAACCTGCTTTATTTTCAGTCCTTTGTGAAATAAAAGAAAAAACAGGTAACATTCTACTCTAGTTACTGTTATTGTAATGTATCATGTCTTTGAAATTGGTTTTTAATTTCTAAATAAAAATGATGACAAAACTACAAGTGCTATTTAACCAGTGTTTATGAGTATGTTTATATAGTTGCTTTAAACACTTAGAAAGGTTGTCTGATATTAATTACATTAACTTTCTTGTAAAATGTGAATTTAATTGTTATTTTGCTTATGGTTCAATCTTAAATAAAGACTCAACTGAACACAACATGCAAAGTTTTAAAATAGAAACTAAAAGTATGTGCTAAAATTATAAGCATTGTACATTAATGTCCATACCGTCAGAAATCTGTTGGCCTCATGCTCAGCAGTGGGATATAATATGAGTTGTATAAAAAAGAAAATTGGTGTCTGTGTATTATAATATATAAATTGTCAACAGTGTTGTCACTGCGTAACACCCAAGAAGAAGAACCTCCAGACCCCCAGCTTATGCGTCTGGACAACATGCTCATTGCTGAAGGTGTGGCTGGTCCTGAAAAGGGTGGTGGTGCTGGTGCTGCTGCATCAGCATCTGCCGCTGCGGGAGAATGGGGTAATTTGTTTAATATCTTTTTTCTTAACTTCACAATTAATTTGTTTAATATCAAACATGTTTTTATGGATACTAGAACTAAACACAATATAACAATTTGTGTATAAAATATTGGTTTTAAATGACTTTATATCTTTATATATATATAATTTAATAAAACAATTTATTCTCCCATATTTCTTATATGGACTGGTTTTATTTTTATACATTATCCTTAAATAATTTAAAAATATTACCTTTAACACATTCCATGCCTTATGATCCATTTAAGACTAAGTTTACACTCTGCCTGAAATTCTAGTTTAATGTAAACTTGAACTTCCGGCTGTGTGTACCATAAAAGGTACACAATTATACTAATAATTAAACTACTCAAAACAAAGCAATAAGTAAGTGATTGATGATGTAATATCGTGTGATAATGATGATGACTGAACATGTTAGGAAGAAATGGTTTGGCATGGAATATGTTAATTGAAATGGCATTAAAAACATGCCTTATTTATTTGATACATTTTTTTTGTCCTAACTTTTCATTATTACATCTATATTTACTTTTTAAGCTTAATTTTTATTAACATTTTTCTTATTTTGAAAAGATTGTTGGGTGCTAAATAAACTGAAAGTGATGGGCATGGCTAGGAATGTATTAAATAGGAAAAACAATTAGTTATCCTAGTTAATATGAACTTGGCTTATAATTTGAATACTAGATTGCCTGAGCGAGTCAATTTGAGATTTTATTGTGGCAATAAACTGTAATACTTTAATATGTATTTTTTACAATACACACAAATTTCTTTGTTAATTTATTTTTATAGAATTATAAAATACACACATATACTAATTCATTGGGGTAAGGATGTGAATAACGGGGGGATTTACACTTCTATTCCATAAAAAAAATATTAAGAGCTGAATATAGGAGTTTCGTACAGAGCATCATGTTGTGAAAAGGTGATATAAAAATACAAAGAAGAGGATATCTGCGGAGTTGCTTTCGGCGTTTCTTCTCCATTCAGAGGAACCTCATTGCGAAATGCTACTAATAATATAAATAAAGATAATAAAATAAATTATGAATTTCTATTAGAATTGGTTCTTATAGTAATCACCTTCCCCTAGCTATGCCCATAAAATATGTCAAGTGCTGCAAGCGACCAACTGACTAACAACATGGGATGGAGGTTGCATGTAACTCTTTCTGTCCCCCCTTTTTGCTGCAACTTAAGGCACTGTGGCCCAAGCAGATAACGCGATCGAGCATTCCGACTACCGCGCCAAGCTCGCCCAGATCCGCCAGATATACCACCAGGAGTTGGACAAGTACGAGAACGCGTGCAACGAGTTCACCACACACGTGATGAACCTACTTCGGGAGCAGAGCCGCACGCGGCCCATCACACCCAAGGTATAAATTACACATCATCGCCTCTTTTTAATTTCTACTATTTTCGGAGCCAGTCTGCGGTGGCCCTTCAAAGGTATACGAGCGTTTCGGCTTCTGCCAAATTTCACTGAAATCGGCCCATAAATGACGACTTTACCTTTGTATGGCAACCGTCTTGTTTTGTGTGCGCGTTTATTTTCAATTAATACTATTTTAGGGGCCTGCCTGCGGCGGCACCTCAAGTCTACACTAGCGTTTCGGGTTTCTGCAAAATTTCACTGAAATCGGCCTATAAATGACGATTTTAGCTTTGTATGGCAACCGTCTTGTTTTGTCTTCGCACTTGTTACCATTTTTTGTTCGAAGTCAACCCCGGTAGGTATTACGATTCGGGCGGGTCGTCGAGCAACTTTTTACCAGCTTCGGATCCCTAAGGTTTGGATTTAATTCCTCCGCCTCGAGCTCTATCCGAACATTTCCCTAGAACAAACTTACACTCTATATCTTACAGTGTCCCATATAACATATCAGCGAGTCAGTCAGTCAGTGGTAATTCAGTTTTATATAATATTGATGATTGATTAATATCTTGTTCAAATTTTCAATCGCTAATAAAATACTTTTTTATTCACCCACTAGAGTTCAAATACATTTTTTTTAAACTTGTAGTGGATGACACTTGATTTTAATACGGCTTTTTCAAATATTAAATTGAATTAATTAATTTTAGTTTTATGTCGGAGAAAAAAGAATCTCTTATATAAGATATTTAGCAGATTTCTGAAAGAATGAACGTTCGAAACACCACGCTTATCCGAGATGAATTTGCAAGGGGTACCTTCGTATAAATACGTGTAGACCATAAATGTATTTCTCTTTTTTTCTTTGATGGCAATTAGTTATAACTATTATGCCAGTATCAAGTTTAGTATAATAACATCAAGTATCTTGAAATGTATTACACTAGTGAGCTTTACAATTAAACAATATATCTCACGATATACCGTGGAGACCGCGTCTTGGCAATCTTTGTGTGAGACGCCTCCCAGCTAGATGGTGCGACGATCAGCTAGGGCGGCTGTATACGTGAAGCCGAAGATCGGGCTAGATAGTGCGTCTTGGAGAGGCGATGATATTGATTGTTATGTTGCAACATCATTGTTTGTTTTTTTTTGTAGGAGATCGAACGCATGGTGCAGATCATACACAAGAAGTTCAGTTCCATCCAGATGCAACTGAAACAGTCCACGTGTGAGGCAGTCATGATCCTACGCTCACGGTCAGTTCTATTATAATAATAATAATTCTTTATTTGCGTAATGTGAGGTGTAACAAGCCATACCACAAAGTCTGAAGACAAAAGTCTTCAACCAGTGCGTCCTTCCCGTACTCTCTTACGGTGCCGAGACGTGGACACTGATCTCGCCAAGCTCAAAGTCGCTCAGAGGGCTACGGAGAGAGCTATGCTCGGGGTTTTTCTGGTGGACAGAATTCGAAATGAAGAAATTCGTTGGAGAACTAGAGTCACCGACATAGCTCTTCAAGTTAGCAGACTGAAATGGGAATAAGCTGGACACGTTTATCGGAGAACCGACAATCGTTGGAGTAGACAAGTGCTGGAGTGGAGACCGCGACTCGGCAAACGTAGTGTGGGACGCCCTCCTGCTAGATGGAGCGACGATCTGCGCAAGGCGGCTGGCAGAGACTGGATGCGTGTAGCCGAAGATCGGGCTAGGTTGGCGCGCCTTGGGTGAGGCCTATGTCCAGCAGTGGACTGCGGCGGGCTGATATTGAGGTGTAATAAGATGAAAAAAAAGACGTATAAAATCCATCAAATTGCCACTTGTGGCGCACAAATTTCCTTGATTACATATTACATACTATTAAAAATAACTAAAACAATTATTACAGATCTAAATACATAACTAACTAAACTATTATATTCAATAAAATTATAATTTATTATTATATTTATATATCAATTTTGTTTATCTTATTAATAATACAGTTTTGAAAAAAATATATTTTATAATGATGTATTTACGTTTAACCCTTTTAGTGTCATTGTTTTCTACTCATATACACTGAAATGCCCAGGAAATCTTTTGTTTTTGATGATATTTACCCTTGTCCCCCTTGTAATGCCCATTTCAAATATCATCATATTAGCAAAATAATTGTTATCGTCCTTCACTTCACGCAAATAGTTTCAACAGGATGGTCTCTATACCAGTGATAGAGAGACCATAGAGCTTCTTCGTAATCCCTAACAAATTAATAAGCCGTTTCTGCGATATCTCTTGGCTGGCTTCCCAGGTCGCCGGAACTCACTCCTATGGACTTTTTTCTGGGGGTATCTCGAAAGTAAAGTCTATGAAACAAACCCGACGACCTTCACAGCACCAAATGAAAATATAGGCCGTGAGGTTTTTTTATGGCATAGGAAGGCAAACGTGTCACTTCATGGAAAGCAATCAAGCAACACACAGCAGAAGCGTTGCCGGCCTTTAAGGAAAGATCATTATGAAAGAGAAGCGTCATGGGAGGCTTGGTAGATGTGAAACATTAACAAAATTACGACTCGTGTGCAGACTTCAAATCTTGCGCCGCAAGTGGACTTGCATAGGCCATATTTTCCGAAGGAACCCCGATCACATTCATAGATGGGCGCTGGATTGGACTTCTCAAGTGAAAAGGAAGCGAGACCGATCCAAACACATTCTGGAAGCGCTCCGTTGCGCAGCCGAGATGAAATCCATCGGGCTGATGTGGCCTGAAGTGAAGCGCGTCGCTAAAGAGCGATCCCAATGGAGAAGCACTGTGGATGCCCTCTGTCCTACCTTGGGGACATAGGATCATAAGAAGTGCAGATTCTAGTAGAGATGCTAGAATCGAGACGACGGCTCGGTCTCTGCCGTATGTGAGCACGTGTAAGTCACGGTATAGAGTCGAGTGGAGGGGAGCGTGACTGAATCTTCGATTTCACTCCCATACCCCGCGATAAGATCGTTTTCAAATCAAATATACTTGTATGTTTACCATACTTCTTGTGTTGTCACGTGTGTCTATAAAGTGGTATGTGTATGGTCCAGGTTCCTGGATGCGCGGCGCAAACGGCGTAACTTCAGCAAGCAGGCGTCGGAGATACTCAACGAGTATTTCTACTCGCACCTCTCCAACCCGTACCCCAGTGAAGAGGCAAAGGAGGAGCTCGCTCGCAAGTGCGGAATCACCGTTTCACAGGTAATCTATACAATATATATATATATATATATATATATATATATATATATATATATATATATATATATATATATATATATATATATATTTCAAAATACCCCCAGGGGTACGCGTACCACAGGTTGGGAATCGCTGCTCTAGGCTATTAAAAATCAATGATTTACCGAGTTATTCTTAAATATAACGATATGTTGACTCCCGCCTCTCAAGATACGAAAAATTAAGTTTGTGTACCATTGGTCCAGGTGTCCAACTGGTTTGGCAACAAACGCATCCGCTACAAGAAGAACATTGGCAAGGCTCAAGAGGAGGCCAATCTCTATGCGGCGAAGAAGGCAGCCGGTAATTTTGTAAAACTTCATTAGTGCATGCCCCCCTTTTAACTTGACCGTTTTAATTACCTTTTAGGCTAAGTATTCATATCTTTCCACGGCGGCGGAATGACCCCCTTGTTTATTATTTATTTCTATCTTAGTTCTAAAAATATGCTTGTAAAAATATCTAAGACTAGTGTACCTCTCAGTATTTCCGCCGTCCATTATACACTTGGGTAGTCCGTACGTAAGGCCGCGCACTATACTCTGGTTTCCGTACACAGACCTGCCTTGGATTGGGGCGTGCAGGCGCGATGCTAGCTCCCCTCCGTCCAGAGCTACTTCGTATTACAGTAAACAATGATTCTTTTGTCCTATTTGATCATCAAATTTAGTTTTATATTGCCTTAATTTTAATTGACCCAGTTTATTGTGTAAAAATATATTTAGTGAAGAATAATTATAACTCTTATTTACCTGTTTATTTATTTTAAAATTTAGATTAAACAGATCCTAGGGCTTTAAATAACTAACTTTATCCCAAACGTTCAGTATAGTTATTCAGTATAAATTCAGTTCAGTATAAAATAGTATGCCACATGCCCATTCTGTTTATATAAATTTGTAATACTCCTCCGATAGTTTACATTCATAGAATAGTTTCTATAAATTTCCAAGTCGTGTTTAATATAATGCCGTGTGTGCTTTTGAATATTTAATGGAAGATTTTTGTTTTTAAATTATTATAGAATTTTCTTTTTATATTTAATTTGCATAAAATATGAATCTAAATAAAGTTTAGAAAATATTTATATAAGTTGTGATAAGCCTACTACAAAAGACACACAACTATCAAAAACGTTATTCTATATTAAGTATACGAAAAAATAGTAATAAATTGTCTCTGTCTGTCTGTAAGTCCAAAAAAGAAGGTTTAACGACATAATATAATTAGTTCTTCTTTTGAATTTTAATTAAATTGAATTAAGTATAACATATATTAAAAATGAATTTTACGGTTAAAGATTTTTCTCTAAACTAAACATTTTCGAGACCCAATAGTAGTCCAAATATCTGAATAATATAAATATTAATGGTTAATATCAGTGAAACCTGAATAAGTGAATACATTAATTAGAATTTTTCTTTACCTTCTGCCTTACACCAATATCACCCTCAATAATTGAAACGGAATTAAAACACAAATAATTAACACTTCTAGGATTTTTAAGAATTTGCCCTAGCCGAATCGGCTTGGAGTTGGATATAATATTCATTTGTCTTAGAAGGAAAAACTGGTTCTCTGAGATTTTATATCTAGCTTTTATAGCATCAAAAAGAATAATGCTATGATTTTCTATAGTAAATAAATATATTGTTTAAAATAATTACTTCAGCTAACATTCAATATAATCTCCCTTAGTTGAAGCCGAACAAATTGCAATAAATAAACATTTGATCAATGAAAGCATAAATATCTATGCGATTCCATAATAATATTATGTTTCTGCTTACTGTACAACTTTGTTTGCGAACCGTGATATTAATATTCTTTTTTTGCTGATTGTACAAGCGTGTCCGTTGTTTGCGATTTGTCCGGCGCCGACTGTACCGCGCGCATCGCTCGTTGGCCGCTACGTCGGTGCGGGTATATGAGGGTGTGTTACGTTTGTCACAGCGGCAGGTGCGTCCCCATACTCGATGGGCGCGGCATCAGGCACGGCCACGCCCATGATGTCGCCGGCGCCCGCGCAGGACTCCATGGGCTACTCGCTGCCGGCGCCGCCCTACGACCAGCCGCAGCCGCCATACGACGGGTCCATGGGCTATGATCCCATGCATCAGGACCTCTCGCCCTAGGCCCTGAGCTCACAGCGACACAGGTTACCCCTTGTTTGTAAACTTTATACGTTTAAGACTCATATATTGCCTTTGACAATATAATAGGCTCAGTGGCCGGGTGTCGCTTTTGGTTTAAATATAGATAGATATATTCTTTATACATACATACATACATACATATCGTCACGTCTGTTTCCCGTAGGGGTAGGCAGAGACCACAGATCTCTCATCTGCTACGATCTCGGCACACTTTCCTTGCTTCCTCCAATGCAAATGCAAGCTTGCCGGTTAAGGGTAATCTGGCCTTTCTCAGAAACTTCGGCGATTTGGTCAAGGTGTCGGTAGGTCGATTTGTATATATAAATACATAGCAAACCTAGGATCGACGAAAATAGAAAATGTTACGGTGACAAGTTCTGCGTACTAAGTTTATGGACGAATTGAATATGACTAATTTTAACTTTCAAACATTTCTTTGTTTCAGGTCACGAGTATGACGCATAATCGTGCAGCTTCCACAGAATTGCCATTTATAAAACATACGATATTTAGATAAAAAAAAAACAGACGGGCGCGCCCCGATGCCTTAGCTGATAGGACATTGTATACTATAATTCTAATGTAGACACATTTTTACGCTCCTATTTTTGGACGGACATTAATGTTGCCCTGTATTATGGATACTCTTTGACTGGTGCCCAGTATTCGTTTTAAACCCTTTTTATAAATTAATTGCGCGCAAATAGATCGAGAAAGAAATGTTTGTGATGGAAAAATAAATTGTTTTAATAGGGATGTTGACTGTTTTACAATAAAAATATCTTCTTTCTAATAATCTTCTTTCCGACCGAATCGGAAGGTCTCAGCACGGGCCTGTCTAGTGAGACCTACTATGCTCCATTCAACTTCACCTGTTACCCTGCACCCTGTGGAACTAGCTACCTACAGCGGTGTTTCTGAGCCGATACTAGATAGGAATTTACAAAAAAAACAAGCCTACACATACCTTAAAGGCCGGCAACGCTTCCGTGAAGCTTGTTGCGTAGCGGATGTCTATGGGCGGCGTTCATTGCTTTTCATCAGGCGACACGCTTCCTTGCTTGCCCTCCTACCCAAAAACTTAAATTCCTCTTACCTACCAATAAATCTACGAAAAGCTAATTTCCATTATAAAAATCCCAAAAACAATATTATTGTTTTTAAGGAATATAATTTTTATTTAACAATCATAATGTGATTGTATTACTCTGGGTGTTTGATGTCACTTGTTCAATAAATACATAATCAGATATTGAGACCGTTTTGGAGCGAAATTTAAAATGGAACTGGTGAATATTAAAATATTATTATTCTATTAGCTGGACTCGAAAGGTAGCCAATGACGAGGTTCTCCGACAAGTCAAGCAAAAACGTGAACTTTTGCAGACCGTCAAAGGTAAAAAAGTTGCTTACCTGTTATATCATGAGACATGACAGATACAGGTGGCTGCAACTGATCATGATGGGAAATGTCGCTGGCAAAAGACAAGTTGGTCGAAAAAGAAAGTCTTGGCTACGTAATGTCAACGTAAAAGTAACGGGAGTGGACCGGGATAGCGAGTGCACCAGAACTGATGCACCTCGCGAAGTAGGAGGAGAGTTGTGCTGAATTGGCTGCCAACCTTCGCAAGTCAGTCGCAAGGAGAGGCACTCTTAGAAGAAGATTATTCTGAACCCTTTCTTGCAAATAGTCAACATCCCTATTCTTATGTATGCTACAGTCAATTGTCTATGTTTACATTTATGGATAATGTAATTTAAAGTTGTGATAGGAATGGAATCTGACTTTAAAAAAAGTTTAATTATTATTCTTAATACAATATTTTCCGTCAATAGAAAAATCATAGCCGCTGCTATATATATTTTTCAAAACATGATATAACATCAAGTATGTGTATTGTTCTTAAAGATCTCAATCTCGTTTTGCGCGTATTATACTCTTTTAAGGTATGCGTCAGTCTGCACGCAGCGGTCGAATGTTAAGCGTAAATTTCAAAAAGATATGAAAGTCCAGGCCAAAAATCTTTTGTTCAGTTAATCCCCTTTTTTAAGGCTCATACGAAATTTTAAAGAATTTCTAACGCTAGTTTGGAGGTGGTGTACAAGGGTTAACTCAATTTTTACCACAAGAACTTATATTTTTTAAATAATTATACATATTAACAAACTAAACTACTTTTATGGAAAGTAAAATATATTTCTGTACAAACATACCGGTTTCTAGCTCATAAATCTGGGCTGGTAAACTTTTGTCCTAATTTATTGATTTTATAGTTGGTTACCCTACACAAGACAATGCCAATATACAGTAATAGCTTCAAAAATTCATACAATAAAAGTACCAATATCTTGGCTGGTTAACTTTTTGTCTTGAATTATTGATTTTATAGTTTGTTACCCTACAAGACAAGACAATGCCAATACACAGCAAAAGCTTAAAAAATTCATATAGTAAAAGTACCAAAATCTGGGCTGGTTAACTTTTTTGTCCTGATTTATTGATTTTATAGATGGTTACCCTACACAAGACAATGCCAATATACAGTAATAGCTTCAAAAATACATACAATAAAAGTACCAATATCTTGGCTGGTTAACTTTTTGTCTTGAATTATTGATTTTATAGTTGGTTACCCTACAAGACAAGACAATGCCAATACTCAGCAAAAGCTTAAAAAGTTCATATAGTAAAAGTACCAAAATCTGGGCTGGTTAACTTTTTTGTCCTGATTTATTGATTTTATAGTTGGTTACCCTACACAAGACTCTAAAAGTTCCAAAATCTGATTTCGTACGTTTGTTACGACCGCTGCGGGCGAATCGACGCACACCTTTACATTGGCAGCTTTAAAGTATTATTTTTATCAGACCAGTGGATTTTATAAAATTATTTAGGCTTCGCCGAAACTATTTGGCAGTATTAGTGACGCACGGAGCGGCGGGATCTCTTTACACGTTCTTACTAACCTCTATTATACGGTGGATATAAATATACGATAGTTTTAAGATAAATATATGTAGTTGTAATGTTTACTTGTAAGTATTCGGATGTGTTGCTGACTATTGTCCTATGTTATGGTGCCTCTACGCGATGCGTGCATCCACTAGATGTCGTTGGCTGACTTCTGGTAATATTTTAGCTCTTCTTTTTGTGAAAATAGGTTTATTAAAAAAAAAGAGAAGCGTCATAGGACGCTTGGTAGACGTTTGCTCGGCCAAGTGTAAGTGACCCTGTATACAGTCTATTGGTGGAAAGCCTGAATCGAGACGACGGCTCGGTCTACGATTTCACTTCCATACCCCACGATAAAAAAAATAATCATTGATACAGCTGTAATAATCCACCTCTGAACATTAGCTTGCTTGTAAATTGAGGGATACCAACTTAGAGCTTATTTGACTTATGCTGAGCGAGATGATAGTGTAGCTGCTTACTACAGAAAATACACTTCAAGAACAAATTCGCGGAACAAGCTTTGTTACTACGCACTTGCGGAATGCGCTTTGTTACGCCGCATTCGTAGAATGCGCTTTGATCCTCCGCATTCGTGGAACGCGCTTTGTTGCTGCACACGTGCGGGCACAACCGCGTCTTCCGCACCCCGCGCTTGTCTCCCGCCATTCATCAGTTGTATATATAATAGGTCCACTTGTGTTCAAAAAGAGTATTAAACCAGACTCCTGTTGCATCACTTTACAGTTAAGATACTACCTCTTACATTGGTGACCCCGACGTGATCAAAACCGACTTGATCAAACTCGACGTGATTCAAACCGACGTGATCAAACCCGACGTCATAAAGACCTCCTACAATAGTTTAGATTTCCATGTCAAGACAAATATTTATGTGACCTACACTTATTTATTCTGGGTCTAGGTTTTTGGCCTTGTGATTTTTATTTATAATAATATATACAGGCAATCTTATCCCAGTAGGGCTGAGTGTAAAGATTTATTTCAGTCATATAGACAGATGTTAAGATAAAATCTATAAAGAGTATTTTAAAAATTAGAGTTGCAAAACGAACTTGATAAAGGATAGTTGTATTTGATATTGAAATTAGTTTTATTTAGACCGATTTATTTATTTCAAATTATAAAATGGAAAATATTTTCAGACTCATGTTCGGCTTGTAGTGGATGTTAGCGTTTCCCTGAGGTGCACCAGCGACTTGTGTGCAATTTTATATTTTTATTAGTGAGGGTTGTGTTTGGCGCACACGAAGTATTTTCGTCTCAATCATGGAGTCCTATTAACACTAGCTATTTTTATTGCCCTGTACTAACCATGGCTCTCTTCGTACAAGCGCCTGAGTTGTTATGAATAGCAGAACAAAATATTATATTTTTTATGTGGTGCTATAATGTTGCTAGCACGAAATTTTATTTTTTCATATAGTCGATAAGTTAATATATTAATAATGGTTTTATAATTATTATTTTTCGTCGTTCTTAATGATTCAATCGATCAGATTTAATATACATAAATTTAAAATAAATTTAAATACGAAACGCAATGAATTTTTAATACACTTAGTGATAGTTCGATTATGACGTTATTTCGATAGTGTTAAGTTGATGTGTTCTAATATCGAATATCTGAAACAGTATACGAGAAATAAATGAAATTTGAAAACGTTTTAAAAATTGCTATGGAACACAAACCCCATCGCACCGCTTTTGATGAAATGTGCGCGCCAGTACTTATTTACATGAATTGTTAAATAAATTAATAGCGGCGGTGCGAACACCATGTATACGACGAGTTCAATGTTATTGCGACCATCAGATTGACTTAAATACATTTTTGTGTAGTTATATTGTGTTTTATTTTAGAACAGCCTTTGGCCACATACAAACTTATAAATCACTCCATCAATCGCTATTTTGCATGATTCATTCAAATTTGTATACAAACCTGGTATACTATGCTGCAGATTTTTGTCTACACCAGGGGTCGCAAATAAGATTCGTCCCACATGAGCAGACTTACAATCGAAAAAAACAAGCATTGTTTTCGATAAATTGATGAATATTTAATACGCGATACTGCGCGTTTCTACGTCTAAAATTAAAGCAGACATTAAAAAACTTCAAGTACAACCTCAAAAGTTGCATTAGTTCGTCTTACTTAATATTGTTACTACCTTTAAATGGTAGCAACAATAAATATGGTTAAAAATGCAAAAACTAGCTTTATCTAAAAAAATTGTGTTTATTAGATGGGATGTGGCCCGTACTAATATTCTCATAACATTTGTGGCCCTTATATCAGAAAAGGTTGCCGACCCTTGTTCTAAACTCAAAATTGATCAGCTTATACAGAAAATTACTATTCGGTAAATAACCCACTTCAAAGTAGTTTAACTAGACTGCTGAATAGTTAAGCTTTGAAAACTGTGATCCTCAGATACCCGACCCTTTCCTTATCTTCCAGTGTCCCTTCTGTACATTATATAGTTATTTAAACTATACAAAAGGCAACAAAATAAACTATTAGTTCAAAAAATAATAATATACACTGATCTCGTATTAGTATAAAAAATTTTAGTCACTTGTTGTTTTTCCCAAAACAGTAACGTTTAGAAAATATCGTTTTGAACGTATATTTGTTTTATATGAAACTAGGAATGTTATTCCATATAATCCTAACCGTATGGACAATCCGTGTCACGTAGACATTTGTCAATGAACCGCGCCATTCATCCATTTAAAAGAGGTCATTAAACCCTTTACTTTTTAAGAGGTCATTGGTTCCATAATTTAAAAGAAGTCATTTTAAAAGTTCTCTTTACTTTATTTGATATGTAAGGGCTGTTAAAAGCCCTTCATTTATAAGTATATTATAAAAAGTTTTAGAATAAGGTTGTACAAAAACGTTTCCTTTAATTTTATCTTATATTATTTATACGAGAAAAAAACATTCTGTATAAAAAAGGACAGTTTCTTTGTATACATTTTTATCAGTTGTATTGACCTTGAGAGGCGTGGCTAACGTACTACGATGACAATCGAATACCGTTTTTAAATAGTGATTCAGTCGACTTGTTCTGTTCAATGTTCAGTTAGTGTAGTACAAACAAACGAGTAAGGTGTTTGGGTTACAATCGCATTGTTATGTTCAAGTTTTTTATACGTTTAAATAAAACTTCATCGGCCGCAAAGAGCTGTAAGTTATCTATTTGTAACTGAAAATGTAGTTACAATAAAACGTATAATTGCAGCAAACAACAAAAACTATTTAATTTGATACGTCATGTTTTATGCAATTAAAATAGCACATTGTGTAATCGAAAATAGTTTTTTGTTAAAAATTAAATTTTATAACAATCGATCTAAGTTCCTTTTTAAGCCCTTAAATGCATAAACAATGTATACATTTTTTGTTATTTTGTATATATATTTAATTAAATTTTAATTTTTTTATATCTAGAATTGCGTATCGTATTTTCTCTAAATGGATAATTAGTGTTTAAGTAACTATTTTGTTATTCTTTTTATTGCAATCTGGGAATAAAGATTATTATACAGATTATATAAATATATTATTTCATACAGATAAAAATAAGATTGCTAGCACCGCTTACGCAATAAGTAATTAATACTATTATAATAATTGTATAGAAATATATTTAAATGTTAAAATCAACAATAAGATATATAAAATAATTATATTAATTACTTATGTAATAAGTAATTATTACTATAATTGTATAGGAATATATTAAAATGTTAAAATCCACAATATTCTTTATAGCCTATATTTCAGCTGTAAGAATGACGAGTATCCACAGTGCTTACAAGGAGGAAGTCCACGATGTGCCTATGTCTGTAATAATCCGACCTTTCATGCCAGAGCTGGATGAATCTAAAGTGCATTCGCTTATGGATACGATACAAGTGTGTATAATTGTTTTTTATATGTGGACAGTCAAAAGTTTTACTTAGCTAAGATCTGCGACAAGCAAACAAAAACAGAAAATTAAATTTTGTGTTTTCCTGCTGGATGAAGTGGATTTATTTGGAACTTAAACCAAAAACTTACCGAAAAACGGCCAGCAACTCTCCACCTGTTTGGTGTTGTGTAAAGTGGTTCGTGGGTGGAGATTTGCGGGCCGTTTTTCGATAAGTTTTTGGTTTAAGTTCCAAATAAATCCACTTCATCCAGCAGGAAAACACACATTATTAATTTCCTCTTTTTTTTTCGCGCGGTTCTTAGCTAAGTAAAACTTTTTACTGTCCACATAGTGATGGATTTCGGCAAAGTAACGCATGACTCCATTAATAATGCTTTTTAAAAAATTTATAATCCATTTATAACATTTATTGATTAAGATTTTTTTATTTTTAATACATCTTTAATAGAACGAGTTACGAAATTACCCTTTCAATTAATTACACGAGATCGCTAGTGAAAAGTTTCAATAAACTCTCGAGTAAATCGCATTTAGAATCTGAAATCGCATATCTTCCAAATAACCGTGAAACTAGAAGTCACTCAATATGTTGCAAAGGATCCTAGGCTTGACTATAATGGGATTGTCTTCTTGGGGATGAATTGGAGTTTGACAATGAACCCCAAGAATACAAACCCATTATAATCACGACCCAGATTAGGTTCAGTGATGACGTTTCACTGAACCCAATCCGTATTTTGATCCCAACTTGATCATTGAACATTTATTGATTAAGATTTTTTTATTTTTAATACATCTTTAATAGAACGAGTTACGAAATTACCCTTTCAATTCATTACACGAGATCGCTAGTGAAAAGTTTCAATAAACTCTCGAGTAAATCGCATTTAGAATCTGAAATCGCATATCTTCCAAATAACCGTGAAACTAGAAGTCACTCAATATGTTGCAAAGGATCCCAGGCTTGACTATAATGGGATTGTCTTCTTGGGGATGAATTGGAGTTTGACAATGAACCCCAAGAATACAAACCCATTATAATCACGACCCAGATTAGGTTCAGTGATGACGTTTCACTGAACCCAATCCGTATTTTGATCCCAACTTGATCTAATAAAATCTGGATTTCAAACACAAGTTTGTTCCGACATTCATCGACGTTTGCCAGAAGTGTTGGCACGGCCGGAGTATTTGGCATTCCTCGTGCTCGTCTCGACTTCAAATCGGAGCAGAAACCGTCAAGTACGAGTTTTATACTCCACTCCAGGAGGAAACTGGCAACCCATTTGCATAATTTCTCAGGCCACATCAGATCAAAGTTATTGGTTGTATCGAAACTAATCGCTAAGATTTCCCCTATACTGTCCACCGTTTTCCCTCATCGGTGCGTCAGGAAAGCAAGCAGATCGACAGCTGAGTCGCTAACTAGCTATTTTCTCTACAACACTAGGGGTACCGTTGTTGCTATGCAGCGTTAATTTGTCAAACTAAACAATACCTATAATAGCATTACAAAGTGAATCTAATTCATTTAAAAAGTTTTAATTTCAGTGTGGAAACTCAAATCCGTGTTAGATGTATTCATTTGCGACATGTTGAGTTAGTTTATAATGTGTACCTAGAAATTAACATGCGAAGCAAACAATTCGATTGACTTTGAAATATTATTGAATTTGGCGAACGTCAGGTGACTGAGGTCATTTATTGAACGTTGTATTTATTTATTCATTTATGTACAATCGTTTCATGTCATTCTATTCTACATACACACGTCGTTTGTAGCTTATGTTATAAAGTCACATACTTAACAACACTTTACTTTTTTTTTATGGTATAGGAGGGCAAACGAACAAGCGTGTCGCCTGATAGAAAGCAATCAACGCCGCCCATACACAACCGCGACACCGCGTTGTCTATGGGCGACCTTATTTTGCTTTATTATTGCCCTAAACTTGTGCTTTATTTTTTTTTCCAAAGCTAAATGTGTATAATGATAAAAACATTTTTCTAATAGATTTAGCTAAGATGACATCCGACAGCCTCAGAAATGTTATCTGCATAGGAAATATTATATACGTATATTTTTAACAACCCATAAATATATTGTGTCTCATTTCTGGGACTGGTTCTTCCCATTTCTGGAGGAATGGTTATTAACCCACCACACTATTCCAAAATGCATTGGCGGGGGACACACACTCGTAGTAAATATCTATAGGCTATACATATCGTAAAAAAAGGGAACGTTTAACGAAAACATAGTAAGCCGCAGAATGAAAACCACCAGATCCAAAAATTTTTTTAAGATTTCTGAAAAAGTTTGATCAGATCAATCAAAAACAGTTAGTTTCAGCGCTGTTGAAACTGACTATTTTAGAGTCAGTTTCAATGTTCCTTTATGAAAAGTCAGAATGTGTATAAAAACGGCCCGACAGGTGATGCTTTTACCGTCATATCCCGTAGGGGTAGGCAGAGACCACAGATCTCCATCTACAATCACGGCGTACTTTCTTTGCTTCCTCCACACTCATTACTCTCCTCATGCAAGCCCGCCAGTTAAAGGTACTCTTGACCTGGCCTCCTTAAAAACTTCAGTAATTTGGTCAAGGTATGTTTTCTGTGGTCTTTCTCTACCGACATTCCATTCCATTCACATTCGCAATGTAAATTTCTTTTGCCAGCCGTCTTTCATGTGCCCAAACCATCTAAGCATACCTTTCTCAACTTTTGTCACGACACCTTCTTTTACTCCACATCGCTCTCTTATATCTTCATTCCTTATTCTATCATATCAATGTACACATACTTCTTAATGCTCTCATTTCCACCGCATTCAGTCGGCTTTCATGACTCTTCTGCGAAACCCAACTTTCACAACCGTACATCAGAGTCCGAACAAGCACTCCCTGATGAACCGCCAGTCGGGCCGTTTTAGACACATTCTGACTTTTCATAAAGTTTACATTCCTGTTCCGTAAAAAAGTGCACATAAGGGTAAAGATTTATTATCTTTGATTCTTTTGATTTTCAGAAAGAAGAGGAGATAGGAAATGTGCCACCTATAGATGTGTTGTGGATAAAAGGGTCGGAGGGTGGAGATTATTATTACAGTTTCGGCGGCTGCCACCGCTTCGCAGCTTACAAGCGCCTCAACCGACCCACCATCCCAGCTAAGCTGATCAAATCCACCGTGTCCGACTTAAGGGCTTACCTCGGCAATAGTACGCCGGACCTCAAGTGAATTTTTGTTAATCCACGAATCGGGACCAATGTTTTTTACATCGATGCTTTATTTTTAAGTTATCTAGTTTATAACTTTGTTATTTTTATAATTTATTATTATTATCAATTAAATTAATATAATATATTTTATATTATCAACGAAATAACCCAGTCGTGTTTTTTTAACAGCCCATATATGTCCTACTGCTGAGCACGGGCCTCTCCATTTCTGTAGGAACGTACGTTAACCCACCTCGCTTCTTCAATGCGGGCTTACCAGACAGGCGTGTTTACAAGAAACAAATTATATGTATTACACTTTATTGGAATGGTTTTTTGACACCCGCCCCCGGGAAAAGATCAATAATACACACTGTCATGTACAACTGTTTGTCATTCATCCAAATTCATTTTATCACCTTCAAAGGATGCTCCTTCAGAAACGATACACTTACGCCAACGACCTTCTACCAATTGAAAACGGGTGCCACAAAGTGGTAATTTGAGTTTAGGAAAAAGAAAGAAGTCGGCTGGAGCCATATGTGGTGAATATGGTCGTTGCTCGATGGTATTTGTTGTACAACAACAATAACAAAATAAAACAAAAATTCGAATTTGGAACCATAAACAAATAATCCATTTCCGATACTTTCTTCACTGAATGTACATACAATATCCTAGTTTGTTAGTAAAGGTGACAGAATTAGGTTTTTAACCTTAACTACTACTTTCAAGCAAGCATGGTCGAATATTGCTAGTTTGAAAGTATTACTTAGTTCGGTCGGTTTTTTTACTTTATTTTAACAGAGCTGTGCTTAAGAGCCATTGCCTTTTTTCTATTCAAAAATTATATATTTGTTTTTTGTTACATGAAAGAAAAAAAATCAAATAAGAATTAAAAAATAAAACAAAACATCATTTCTCCAAACGTTTTATTATCGTGGAGTCACCTAACTACAGAACGATGAGATATGCAGGGTTTTTTCGTATAATATATTTACAAACATGAACATAAATAATATCAAAATACATTTATACACTAGTTGTGCCCGGCGGGCGCTGTCGTACGTCTCACAAAAATAAAATTACGAACACGAAATACATCGTTAGCAACAAACTAACGTATGATCCAGGGTTGCTACAAACACCAGCGTCATCAACTTCTATGATTTTATTAAAAAGTATTTTTTAATATCAGAATAAATAGTTTTGTTTGCTGCCATTACTGAATACATCTCTGAAAAAAATAATATTTTATTTTTTTCTTTGAAGGCTATGGCTGTAGGTATAACTGATATGCCAGTGTCAAGTAAAATATTATTTATTATGTTATGAAATTTAACTTGATGTTGGCCAATGAGCAATGTATAATACCAGTCACTTTGTAGTTAACTTGGAAAGTCAATATACGCATTTATTTTATTTCATGCCATTATACGCCTTTTTCAAACTATATTGTCCAATACGGCACCAGAATTACATAACGTATCTGATAATATGAGATAATGAAATAAAAACATAACGCCACTTATGTAATTGGTGGGAAAAGTCAACTCAAAATCATGTCGAAAAATTGTATTTACAAAAAGTAATTTATGGTTAAAAGTTGCTATCATTCATATTTCTAATCCTCGAGTAGTTGCTACAACCAAATATTTTACTTTTATATACGGGGGCACCCACATCCACAGGGGTGTGGGATCGAGCCTCGGGGATGAACCTCCCTTGAGCAAGCAACTTTAGCAGCAACTTAAAGGGGCGACCCGGTCCTAGGTGCTGCTGTTCCCAGCGGTTTTTGGGCGTCCTTTAATGTCTTCGCGTCTTCGAGATGTTGCTAAACCTATTCCTACGTTGGGTCTGTCGCTGGCTCTCCACTCTCTCGGGAGCCAGACGGCGATAGGAGGATTTCGCGTGGGAGCGGGTTTCCTTCAGGTGGACGAGCGTGGAGGAGGGCAAGGTTTTGTGGTCCCTTGTCAGTTCGGGCAAACATGTTTCGAGCCAACCAGACGACAATTTTATTTTTACACCAATGAGAAGGGGCAGGATCGTGTGCCAGAAGTATAAGACACATTTGTTTCACTTTTGATGAACGGTAGCTGCATTGAAAGGATGTATTGTAAAGTGCATGTCTGTACAGGATTTATGGAAATTTTAATAACAGTATATATATCAATGACAAGTAAACAAAAACACATGAACAATGAGTGAACACGTGACATATCTTCTCTACACACCCCATTTATCTGGTTATAAAAAATATGATGTATGTTAGAAAGTTGATTTTAATTGAAATGTCAGAATACTAAGACATTATTAAAGGCCGGCAAGTTTTCCGCAATGTCTATGGCACTGCAGATGTCTATGGGCGGCGTTGATCACTTTCCATCAGTTGACACGCCTGCTCGTTAAAGTAGCAGCATAAAAAAAAAGAATTTTATTGCGGGTTCATAACTATTTTTAATTAAATGCATCAGCAACCCTGGGATGGACAGATAAAAAATAAAGTTTACAGCGTATAGCAAGTTAAAATATCTGTCTATGTGCGCGGAATTTGTTACTCTAAGGCTCAATTTAAAATTATAATAACTATTCGTATTATGGCATGTTCACACAACCATTGCGTGCATTGCGTTTCTTTAATGCGATTGTTATCAGAGTCTGGAATTTTTACAACAATTACAATATAGTACAGTATTCGGGGTAGACAGTGAAGTGTAGAATGATGCAATGGAGAAGTGTTTCGCTCTTTGACGTTTACATGTATTTATATTGTATTAGGGTGTTTGCCCAATTACTCAGAATAAACTCACGGCCTATGAACTACAGTCCATATTACAACAATAACCACTAATCGTACATAGCACACATTGTATTAATCTGTAAAATATCAAAGGCTTGTAAAAGTTCAAGACTCCGAAATGTACTTGTGTTTACAAAGGAAAATACGATTAAAACTTCATGTTCGTTTTAAAAATTGCAAATAAGGAAGTATGAGAATCACTTTTCGACTTTGGATTTGATTATACAAAAAGATCGTAGAAGAAAGTAAAAGTTATATAATATTTCTCTATTTGTCATTCAAATGTTAAAAATTTAACAAGAATTCAAACTGAACGAGTTCGTATCGGTAAAAACCTTATAAAGCCCGGATAAAAGACACGATACGTGTAGACACGACTATTATTTTTTATAAATTACCGAGTTGAAAACATATCGACTCTTGCAGACAAAAAGACAAGCTGCATGCTAGAAACGTTTATTGGAAAGCCAAAAAATGATTTTGGTTAAAAATTTGGTTTTTCAATTCGTTGGATGTGTCCTTTCGTTGTAAATTATTAATTTTAAAAAGTAATTTTGTTTAGGCAATTTAGTCTAAAAAAAGACAATGCAAATAATTGTCACAAGAGTTGACACTTATTCCCTTTTGTTTTTCAAGGGTCGATATGTCTTGAAATTAGGCGCCAAATATTTCAGAATATCCTACCATCCAACTGAATAGAAAAAATATATATCTATATGTCACAACAATCATAATTTCTCTATGCTCTTATACATATAGACAATATTATTATTATTATTTAATGATTCAAATAACAACAACGTCCGGGACCCTATCACCGTGGACAAGATACAATTATTTATTTTTAATCTGTGAAATATATATTTATAATATTTTTTCAAACTTTTAAATTCTGTTGTGCTCACAACTCGGCATAAAGCGATGGTAATATAATATTATATAATCAATTATTATTTTCTAATTCCGTCCATTTACAATGAAGTGTTGTTATATTATATATTTATAAGTAGCAGTAATTATAAAAATTTAATCCATTTACAATTTTTATTATGACAACTTGAAATTGGCTCTACTAATTATAATTAGTTTGTTAATCGATTCAATTTTTACAATATTTTTTTCTTTCTCTCTTGTGCATAAGAGGGAAACATGAACAAAATGATTGAGTAGTTTTTTAAATAATGAAAAAAAAAAAGGTCCTGACCACATTAAATCCAGTTTCGGTGGGTTTATTATATATCGAAAAAAGGATATTTATATTTTACTTGGCTTTACACAAAAATGTTATTATTAATTGTATCGAAGCGCTCATTATTACATATACAAATATACAATATTAAAGTCAAAATATCTAATGCTGTAGTAGAAACGGCAAATTAAAACATATTGTCATGGCTATTTCCACAAGACATTTGTAAAGAAACTATGAACTTAAAATTACAAAAAATATGTCTGATACGTTAAACTTAATTTAATTTAGGTAGAATAAAATATGTCGTCATAGTATTTATTGATCTATTAACACACAATCCCTTGGCCTAGAATATTCATTATTTCGAATAGCCGTATATAAAATAAAAATAGAGTTCGCTTACGTACGCATTTTCCTCAAGTGTGAAGTTATAATGCTATACTAAAACGTTGCTTACACTATAGCGAAACTAAAGTGTAAGCAATGTGACATGCAACCGGACATCCTTTTGAAATTTTATTTTCACAATAATAATATAATTCAATGTTAAATATTAACGATGTTACATCTATATATTTTATTGTGTCATCTGTTATTCCTTAAACATATATTATCTGTGGTATGTTTTTTTTTTTAATAATTTATATTGCTGTTTGCAGACATGTCTGTTGATCAATAACGAATTAGAAATTAAGACGAAAGCAGTGTTAGATTAAGGTAAAAAAACTACTTATTTAATAATATTAATATATAACCTAAAAAATGAGTTATATTTTAAATCTGGAATGTGTGTACATATGCTTTTTTTTAACTCGGACCATAGACTAAGCGCTAAATACAGTTTGTAAAAGAATACGAATTTAATTCAGAAATTAAACGTAAATCCCTCCGATTTAAACTACACTAATATTTAATTTTCTTTAACTATACGGTGTGAATTATCCACTTAGTAGGTGGTGTGGATACATTTGGCACACAAATCTCACTAAAGTTACTTGAAGTTAAAAAAATAGACATTAAGTGTTTACAGATGGTTTTTATAACAAAAAGAAAGTTTAATTAATTCTTCTGCTATTCTTATTATTTGTCTCATTGAATCACTATGGATTTTTAGTAGCCAAAAACCTAAAAACTAAGTTCGGGTATTATCAAAAAAGAAATTTCGTGTATGCATCGGAAGTCGCTATCCGCCATTGATTCTAGTGTTTTTAGAATCTAGAAATTTAGAATGGCCGATAGTGTCTTCCGAAACAAGGGTAACGCTTTAATTGATTCTCTGCAAATGGTCAGTCTGGCAAGACCTGACCAAGCCGGATATATTTTATCTGTGGTTTTCGTTCCCGAACACACACATCCGCTTGATCAAAGAGCGCTTTTAAGATGTAGTGATTATAACAAAATTAAAAAAAATAAGATCAGATTCACTGCGCCGGCGGGGAAGCGAAAACATTTTGACTTTATTTTGCTATGTTAGCGATAGTATTGTGTATCGGAATGATAGAGCGTGCTGCCTAAAGTTTCTTTACAACTCTTTTCTTTAGAGGATCAACAATATTATAAAATAATGTATTTATTTCGTAGCAATGAGACAAAAGTCTGCTTAATATAAATAAAATAAAGTATTCTTGTATACATTGATCCTAAGTTTGTCAACAATAAAATAAATAAAATAATTAGACATCAATAGCGTGCCATATTTTACGAGTCCATTCAAAGGTTAACTACTGCAGTTTTAAGGTTATGTAAAATATTTATTTCATGTTAATGTGATTTAGCACACTTTTTTCAAGTTTTTTAGATAATTCGCTAATTTGTATTTTCTATTTCTATATTGTTCAATAAAAAAAATAAAGGATTAGAAATAAAAAAATAATACCACGTGGTCTAGCCAAACTAAGATCGTTTTTGTAAAATGGAGAATTTACATAGTAATTAATATTGTCTCAAAAGCGATTTTTAATTCATATAAATATAATCAAAATAGCTTTTAGTTTTAGGAAATTGCACATTCGAGAAAGTCATTCTATCTGTCTGTCTGTCTGTGTCAAAAACTATTTTTTAAATACTGTTTTATGAAACTATGAATTTTTATTCTCACGCTAAAAGTTTAGTGAATTATTTTTTATCATTTAATAGCTGCCTAGATATACAATTTGAAAATAACGCGAGCAATTAATAAATTTATACTATTGCAATTCGATGTGACAATGTATATTTTCAACCCTAAAAACAAAGTTAGTACACATATTAACATGAAGCCAGTCAGCGACACTTCGAGAAAAATATATTCGCTACTCTATTCTAAATTTAAAGCATTTTACGCACCATCATAAATGTTCCTATGAGGAAAGGTTTTTTTTTATGGATAAGAGAGCAAAGGTTTTGGATTGATAGATCCAAATTATTACATCGAATGATTGAGACACAAGTCATTTTCTAATTAGATGCAAGTATATCTAAAATATCAACGCAGACATTACTTATAATTATTTGTATTTACAATTTTAAATCTATTACACTGTACATTTTTTCCTAACTAACCTATAAATAAAGTGAACCACATATAAGCATGGTTTTTTTTTAAACATAAAACTTCTCATTTCATTGCTTTTTAATGTATGGTTGCTAATTAAAAAAAAAAACTTTAGAATAAATTGAGATTTCAATTTTTTGTGCATTCATCATTCATATGATGGACAATTTTTTTTCTACATTCACAATAGTGAAAACTTACGTAAATATCTTGATGTATTTAAATATACTCTGGTCAATTCAATAAAAATAATTTATTACTTCTGCTTCTAAAATATACTCTTATATTTTTCCTAAAACATAGCATCATTATATGCGATTTTATTTAAATATTGAGATATGAATTACACATTGTAATAATGGCTGAAATCACTGGACTCCGAGCTGTGCTGCCAATTGAAACAGATTAAATATGAATCAATATAAAAGGCGGGAAGTAATGTATTGCTGCCGACTTACATATATTAAAAATAAGAGAGAGAATAAAGGTCATTCAACTATTCAACTATTGACATAAACTCTATTTACATCAATTTTGTAACATTTTTCTTTGTGGGATATAATCAATTCACACTATTTATTTATATGTCGATTTTTCATTTTATATTAAGAGCGAAATTGTCCCGTTATCAGTGGATTTGTGTGTACGCAACTAGAACGGAAGCAGGTCCTTCCATTCAAGGGTCAAATATTATTTATTACGTTTTTAAAATGTGGGCATCACTCGTTCAATTTCAAAAACAGCTACGCCCATTTATCCTCTATTCATTCGAACAAAGTTACGCCCATCTATCCCCAGGGTAGTTGTAAAGCGGGGATTCCCAAAGTGGTCGATATCGACCGCTATATATTTCTATGGCTCTATGTCCCCTACGACGCCCGATGTATCCGAGTGTCGATAGAGGGGTGTGTCCGCTAGGTGCGCTCACACGAGGTCCTCGTCGGGCGGAGGGGGCGGGGCGAAGTGCAGCTCGCGCTCGGCGAGACACAGCTGGCATCAGTCAAGCGCACCAATACACTCGGGCTCCTCTCGCACGCATTCTTTGGGGAAGTACCCTGATCGATTGTCGCCCTGAGCATCAACACGTTTATTAGACATTATTTATTTTATTTTAGATTTTATTTACGGACCATCAACAGGAGTTACATTCATTCTCAAAAATATACATACATAGTTAATACAATGAAACTTATTCTATAATAAATTGCAAGCAATTTATGAAAGCTTTATTAATAAACGATAATAAAATAAATAAGAATTTGTAAAAACCAAATAAAAGATGGTTTAAGTATACCAAACTGTTAACATTATACATTCCTAGCCGCTCATCCAATGGCCAGTGTGTTCAGTATGCTACGAAGGTTTTTTAAGTTTTCACGCATTGTTATGAACTGAATTGTTTCAATGCATCTTAAAACATAACGCGATGAGTAAGTTTACTTCACATTTTTCTGCAGACCAGCGAAGTTTTCTTGCGGACCACCACTTTGGCAACCGCTGCTATAATACCTAGGCAACGTAAAATACAGAATACTCTTAATTAAAAGCATAATTTACCTTGTCCAGTGTCCTTCCTTTCCACCAGCCCCGACTGTCACCCTCCTTGCTAAGCACTAGGACTTTGGCGCCGGGTCGAAGCGCAAGCTGGGACGCCTCTAGCGGTCGGAAGTCGTGGATAACTGTCGCCACCACGCGCCGGAATGGCCAGCGCAGATTTGAATTTAACCTGAATTATTTACTCATTTTGATTTATAAATAAATATATAGCGACTGCGTACATACATATCATCAAGCTTGTTTCCCGTAAGGGTACACAGATCTCCATCTGCTACGATCACCTTGTTTTTTGTTCGTTCGATCCGGAAGAGAAAATACATCTAAACAGATTATTTAGTAGCTTTGCTACCAGAAAACGGTAAGAATACCACACTGAAACCTTAAGAACGTAAGCCTACTCATGTTTTAAAAGCAACGCCTCACTCTGATGTGATGCCTCTAGTGTTGCAGATGTCTATTTGCAACGTTAATTGCTTTCCATTAGATCGTACGCTTCCTCGTTTGCCCCCATATCCCATAAAAACATATCTTAAATGTAATCAGAAATAACATGATTTTTTGTCAAATAACAAAGATTTATAATTTAAAGTCATTAAATTAAAAATTGTCATATTTCTTATATATTCGCCATATTATTCGAAATAGATACATAGTGGTAGAGCGTCGCTGCAGACGAATACTTTGTCAAGAATGACATAACATTTGTCTGTGGCACAAAAGGGGCCGGCTACTTTATGCCACACTCCCGCAAAAAACCGGCGTCTGAGTGGTAGCTTAGCAACCGCGCTTCGTACGGTAAGCGGCTGAGTTCCGAAGGCCCAACAACCTCCCCCTCCCCCTCTTTCCTTAAAGGTCAGCAACCCTTCCGTACTGCCAATGGCGCTGCGGAGTTCTATGGGCGGCGTTGATTGCTTTCCATCAGGTGACACGTCTACTCGTTTGCCTTCCTGTGTCATAAAAAAGTGTAATGTGTAATATCATAGCCAATCATAAAAGGTTCATGAGTTGCAATGACCCTAAACTAATAAAATATAAGTAAATTGTCTTATATAAGATTTCTCTTGACATTATTTTAAATTTATTAATTAGGCATTAAGTCAGTTTTAATAAAGTCAGTCAGTCAAAGTTTAAATAAAAAAAAAGAAATGTCTCACCCAACAAAGTTTTCAGATAGGCTGGTCTTCTCATAGTACGAGACGAGCTCGACGATGCTGCGGAAGAAGCGCGACTCGGAGAGGAAGTAATGAGGCACCTGGTCGATGGGCTTGCGACACACACGCATGTGTTTCACGGTGTTGTCCGTCCTGTAGTCACGACGGAATAATGTGTGAAATAATTTAGTGAATTGAAACAGAAGGGAACAGAAACACGGAGCAATATCACGATCACTTTATTTTCTTTCTAACAGCGCTCGGGGATATACCCATTTTTATATCCCAGAAAGCATGGATAATCCTGGAGCGCCTAATAATACGGCTATCAGGCGCTCTAATAAAAATACACAAAAAAAAAAATATTCCAAGTGGTGCCAAAATATGAGGTTTTTAAAAAAAAAACGTTTTTATTGGCCTTACTGCACATGAAATGTACACCACGGCCGCAAGATAATGACATTTGTTGTGTTTTTGGTGTTATCTTTGTCCTCATGGACTCTGACGTCAGAAATGCAGTAAAGAGCATGAGTATTTATTGTACTTTTTTGGAAAAAAAATTCAACTTCAATTTTTACCATGAAATTTGATAAAAAAATAATTTTAACAAAGTTTGACAGCCTTTCGTGAAAAAAAAAAAAGAAGGAAGACCTAAACGACTAACTATTTCAAAAATATGCGCTGTTAATACAGATTACAAAATGGTATAAAACATAACTTTATTTAACGTTAAGATGCAAAAAGTTTAAACTCGACTGAAGAAAGAAAAAAATAATCTTGACTTTAATTGTTACCATAAAGGCGGTAAGTTGTACATAAATCAATCTTTATTACATAAAAGGTGTTCGAATTGTCTGCCACCGACCAAAAGTACAGTAAGGTAAATAAAAACGAATTATTTTTAAA